>BTHU01000012.1:124939298-125634298 GCA_036184795.1 Tokudaia tokunoshimensis | reverse complement strand
GGAAGGGTAAAGACTGGAAACTGAGGCCCAGGAGGAAAGGTAGTCCTGCCCATCCTGGAAACAATGGCAGGGCCAGTGGGTGGGGACAACACGGCGCAGATTTCTGGACAGAAGTACCAGGAACAGGAGGGAGTATCTGGCTATCCTTCCCATCAAGGAGAAATGAGAGGGATCCCAAAAAGAGGGGTCTGGAACCAAGCCCCAAACTGTACCATGCATACCCAGAGCTTGACCTGGGCCCACCTTTTCCTGTGCCCCAAAATAGGCAGAGACCCTGGGCCCCAGCCCCACATGGCTCTCCTCAGCCCTGGCTTCCTGGGACACTTTCCTCTGAAGGAGGAACGCCTGCCTGTACACTGGTCCCCTGAGGGACCCACAATTCTCTTGCCCTGGACTTGTTGATTTCATTACCTCTAATGAGCTCATCCGGAGCTGGGCAAAGGCAATTACCAGTGCCAGGCCTTCTGGTAACCACTCTCTGAGCCAGGCAGGCATGCAGCCTCGTTGCGCACCACCCACTGCCTCGCCGCCTCATAATGAGAGGGTGAGATTCAGGAACTAATGAGGACAGGAAAATTAATCACAGGTTTGCTGGGCTCTCCGCTCCCGAGGAGGCCTTCTGCAGGTTTGGGGCCTCGGACCTGCTCCAGATCTAGGGGTGGAGAGGGGCAGAGGAGGTGGTGTGAGCTTGTCATGAACACAGATTTCCTTCCCCATCTTGTCCTGGGGGACGAGGCCTCAGTAGCACAACCAGGAAGAGCCTTAACTCCAGGAAGGATGGGAGACTGAGTTCTGGGCCCTACCTGCTGTGTAGCCTGAGGTGGGCCTGGCAGGGTGTAAGCTCTCTGAGCTCCAGGGTCCTCCGCCCTGAGGGGAAGAGTCACCTAGTTGGGTTACCTTTGAGATGGAATGCCTGGGTTGCACTCAACCCGCAGTAGACAGACAGAAAAAAAAATGTCCACCCATGACAGCAGAAGTCCATGTTCATTTCCCGTTTCGGTAGACTACACAGCCTCTCTCAGCTGTCTCCTGAGAAAGGAGGATGTTGGAGGGCTTCCAAACAGGTAGGCTTAGGAATGGGGGACAGAACCACGGAAGTACACTCCTGTAACTCAGTACTCAGGGGAAAAGGCAGGAAGGCCTGTCACTCATAGTCATCCCTCAACTACGTACCTAGTTCCTGGCCAACCTGGGCAACATGAGAGACCCTGCTTCAAAATAAAACAAAGCCAAAGATGTTTCACTCTGACAGCTCTGGAGGTCAAGGGGCCTTCCCTGAGGAGGACCTTAGAGTATGTTCTACCCCTGTGGTGAAGGGGAAGAACACAAAAGGGCCACAGATAACTTTTTTGTTTCTTTGTTTGTTTTTCGAGACAGGGTTTCTCTGTGTAGCCCTGGCTGTGCTGGAACTCACTCTGTAGACCAGGATGGCCTCAAACTCAGAAATCTACCTGCCTCTGCCTCCCAAGTGCTGGGATTAAAGGTATGTGCCACTGGTAACTAACCTCCTCCTACAGTAAAGACCAACATCCACCTATGAGTGTGGAACTCTTGGGCGGGACCCAGGCACCTCTTCTTGGGCCCATCCTCCTGTCACTGTCACGGGGCTATGAAGCTTGTGGCCTGTGGACAGTGCCTGTCCAGCTTGTCACACTGCATAAATGCGGTGGGTGTGCGGGGGAGGGGGGAGATGGGAGGGTTGTGGAGACAGATGCGGGACACACACTTGAGGAGTCCGGTTGGGGCCTAAGAGGGAGAATCTGTGTATCCTCACACATTTGGGAGCCATCTGGCCTGCTCTCTTGCTCTCCAGGTCCTGTCTTTTCCAGCTCATGGTCAACCCTGGGTTCCATAGTGGGAAGAATAGAATGTCTGTGTGGGGATACCACACAAAGATCATAACAAACAACCTGGGCCTTCCACTTGCTGGTGTGTGTGTGTGTGTGTGTGTGTGTGTGTGTGTGTGAGAGACCTAGGGACTGGGAAGGACATGACTTTCCCTGAGCACAAGTGTGCAAGTGTGTGTAAATGCCCACAGAGGCACAGGTAGATTCAGGGAGCTTGGCTTGCAGCGGTGCTGTGGGAGTGGGCTTACAGGAAACAGGGTGCTGAATCGAAGGTCCCGAAAGGATCCCCAGGACGAAGCCATGGTGTGGAGACAATCTGGGATCCTCCCTGGGGAGGATGACACTGGGGTAGGCATTGGGTAGAAAAAGCCCTTCCTGGGCCCAGGATGCCAGTGAAGGCCCAGCTGAGGCTCCAGTATGTAGCTCTACCACCATGGCCCAGGCATCCCTGTCACCTGTGTCTGAGATACAGAGAGATTCGCTGTCACTTCACTTATGCAAGCTGGACATGCGGAAATGCTTCCATGACCAGCAGATAGTCTGGTCATCTCAGGCATCTTCTCTGGAGATCATCCTTCAAGGCCTTTGGGACAAGGACTCCGTCCTGAGGAAGCCCCATGGGCCTCAGCACTGCCCTGCCTGGAGTTGACTTTTCCCATTCACTGCTCTGCTCATCTCTCGTCTGCCTTGGGACAGCTGGACTCTACCAAGCCCAGAGGTCAGCCTCTCTTTGCCTTGCAGCCCTGCAAAGGAAGAGCAGAGGATTCAGCTGAAGGAGGAGGGTGATGGAAAACTGGGTGGAGGTGAAGAGATGTGGGCAAGGAGGTTTGGGGCAGCTCTGGGGGGCAACTATGGATGGGAGAAAGCTCCAACATACATGACCTGGGAAGGGGGATTTGACTCTGCAACTGATAGGTTTCCTTCTATTGCCGTGATGCACACTGTGACCAAAAGCAACTTGGGAAGGAGAGAGTTTATTTCAGCTTGTACCTTAGAGTCCAAGGCAGGAACTCAAGTTGAGCAGGAACCTACAGACAGAAACTGTAGCAGAGAACCTGGAGGAGCACTGCTTGCTGGTCGCTCTCCATCTTTTGCTCTACTCCCCTGTACTACTAGGGACCCCCTGGTCAAGGGTGTCACCACCTACAGTGGGCTAGACCCTCTCACATCATTCATTAAGGAAACGTCCCAAAGGCATGCCTACAGGTCAGTCTAATGGAAACATTTTCTTCACTGAAGTCCTGTCTTCCCAGATGACTGTAGCTTGGGTCAAGTTGACGAGAAAAACCATCCAATACAATTAACACCTGGGCAGCACGACGTACCAATACACCACTGTTAAACCTATTTTTTTTTCTTGTGATTTCCCCAAGGTTTCATGTTCGGGGGTGTGCCAAGGGCTCCAAGCATGGATAAAGAGGCAGAACACTGGTTACAAGCTGGTGCCTTAGCATCCAGAAGGTTCTGGGAAAAGCTCATCACAGAATGACGTATAACCTAACCTATAGCTGCCCCTCAAACCCCCCAGCACCCACCACAAAAGCAGAACAGGATGTAGTGGTGGTGAGGGCACATGAACCTCAGAGTCTTGCCCTCAAGCCTGGATTGTCCTTGCCCGGAAGCTGCCCTTCTAGCAGGGTGAACAGTCAGCACTGTCTGGGTCTGTGTACATGCTAATTGTAAGCCTGTCGGCTGTGCCTCTGAATAGATTTTCCTGGTCGCTTTAATAATGAAATGTTTTACGATATCAAATATTTCTCCTTATTAGCTGAGAAAGGTCAGGAACCGCACTGTGTCTTTTTTTGTTGCCTGGGCCATTGGGTCTGACCTTTAATTATGACAGAAGCCTACTGCTGTCTCCAGCAGCTGGCCAGTGGGGCCCGTTGCTGCCTGGGCCCTTCCGCCACAGCCCAAGGCTCCTTGATTGCCTTTAGGGTTGTCTAGCCTCAGTTTCCCGGTCTTGGCTAAGTGTTGAGACTCTGGCTGGATTCAGGGCACTTTGACTCCCATCCTGGGGATTAGGCTCAGTGTATGGGGTGGGAGGGACATGTCTCGTGGGAAAGAGTGGGCGTGGCATTGTTCCTTTCCCTCTGAAGCTCATTGGCCTGGAAGCGCTGGTTCTTGCTGAGGCTCTGGAGTTGGGTAGCAGAAGACCCTTGACTCCTCCTGAGAGTGGCTGTTGCTTGCTCCTGACTATGCTGGGTCTCAGTTGTTTGTTCCTAAGGAGTTGGTAACACACTCTTGCCCCCAGATCATCTCCCTCAGTGTTCCTAGTCCATGAGGTGGGGAGACACAGCAGCCTTGATGCATGGAAATTTCTCCTTCAGCAGAGCGGGAAGCAGCAGATCCAGGCCCGAAGGAAACTCAACTTCATTCCAAACACATCCGGCGTTCCTGCCTCTGGAACTTCCTTAGGGTATTGTAGGGATGGCACAACTGAGGCTCTGTGGGGCCAAACAGCTTGAGATGCCCAGGTTGCATAAAGACCTGGAAACTACAGACCACAGTCCAGAAACTTCATCCGTGTAATAGCCTGTGCCCCTCCTCTTGGATAAGTGTGGTTTGGTGGTATCACTGCCAGTCAGGAGGACTCTCCTCCTGTGCCTTGCAGCTCTCTGAGCTGAGTAGGACCCTCTAATTCTCTCCCCTTTTTGCTTGGAGGGGGGAGGGGAATTTTGACTTAAATTCTAAAGGTCTGTCCTCATTGGATGCTGTTGGAAGGATTGGGATTAAGGTAGCTAGGGAAAGCAGTTGCAATGACATGCCAAGGTAGCCACCACAGGAAGAAGCAGGACTCCCCTGCAGAGGTGATGCCAGGCCCAGTAAACAGTCCGGGTAGAAAGCTGGGTGGGGCCCGGGCCCCCGCCCTCCCCATGATAAATGGGGTGACTCGTGGGCACCGTCAACACACTACTGAAACTCAAGGAGCCTGAGATTGCCCTCTGCACCACAAACCCTGTGGCAAAACCGACTGGAAACGGAGGGCTGACAGTGCCTTGGCTGCCTGGCACTGCCCAGAGCTCTGTGGCCAGTAACAGCCACCCAGGAGTAGCTCTGGAGCTATCCTGCCCTGCAAGGGGGATACTTGGGAGGGACAGAAGGAGGAGAAAAACACAGAAGTTTCTCTGAAGAGATCCATGTGCCTCTTGCCAGGTTTATACTTTGAAATGAAAAGCAAATGTGGAGAAAACATGTCAGACATCCCAGGCTCTAAAACCGGCTAGCAGTCTGGAGGAAGACGGGGTGGCAACAGCTTGTGTGGGGCCCCGAGAGACTCCATCAAGGGGAGAAGTCATCCTGACTGTCAGTGATAGCACCAAGCCACACCTGGATCTTGGGATCTTGTCCAGAGGTGGGGCACAGCCTATGATGCGAATGGAGTTTCCAGGCTGGAGTCTGTAGCCTGGAGGCAGAGAACCTGGACTTGGAGATGTGGATGACAGAATAGTCCCATGTCTGCACAGTTTCCATAGGTAGAAGTGGGCAGAGATGCTCGGGGAATCGGAAGATATCCCTCTTTATCCACTGCTGCACTCCAGGAGTCATATGGTCCTTCCCTACATCTGAAAACTCTGGAGACAAGTCCAGGCCTGACTCTCCGGGGCCATCTGCACTCTGGGGGCTCTCAGAGTTGGGGGACAGAGAGTGAGAGCAGACTCCTGGAGATCTGAGGCTTGCCCATTCTTATGGGGCTACCCTGTGGGTTTTGTGGTTCCTCCTGCCCTTATATAACCAAGCGCCATTAAGCTGACTGTCCCTGAGAGGATCCTCTTCTGGGACCACACAGGGGTCTTAGGGACCTTAGGTCTGTTTGACTAGCTAAGATGGGGGTGCGCCCCCTGTCCCTGGTGGACCCTCATCTTCAAGGAAGTGGGAAGAAAGCTTCAGGCAGAAGGAGGCCAAGCAGAATCCAGAAGCTCAGGCTGGGAAACACCAAATCTGCCTGGGTCGCATGGCTCTGCCATTTAAGCTGACTCCAGGAGGAGCTCCAGAATCCCAGCGTCTTGAAAGGTCATAGGGGTTCCACCTCTCACTGAGAGTTTGTGAGGAAGGGGTGACCATCATCTATAAGCACACACCACCCCGGCTCTGGGTGGCTATGTGCAAGGTGAGGGTGGCAGGACTCTTAGCTAGGGGACCTCTCTCTTGGTAGTAGAGTCTGGTCCCTTCTGTGTCACTGCTATCTGCTGGCCTACTGATGGGTGATCTGCACACTTCTGCTGGAATGGAAATTCGATGACCACTGCGCACAGTAGAGGCACAGCACTTGGTACAGAGGAGAAAGTATTTGTTGAACTGAGTCCCAGACCATCCCTGAGAAGTCATTGCCATCCTACTGAGAAACCTCCTCTGGGCTTCCACAGAGATGGACAAAAAACACCTTCCTAAGATAATCCAGATATGCCCAATTAAACGTTCCCTGAACTGGAATCTCAAGAGAATGGGGTCTTCCTGGGAGGACCTGAGTCTAGGCAGCCAGCCCAGGGGTAGTTCTGCGGGCCTCTCTGAACTTCTGCTTTCTTCTCCATAGGACAGTTAATGAGCCTGGCTTACTGATGCTATGAGGATTGAGAAACTGAGGTATGGGTGTTCCGTAGACTTGGACACGATCCTGGAGCATCCTGGATGAGATAATTTCCACTACAGAGGGTCTAAATGTGTCCAGCTCCCCTGGATGCTGGCAGTGAGGTGCAGCTCCAAGAATATGGTGGGAACAATGCCCTCCAGAAGCTCCACTCAGTCCCCTGGGAGTGTGTTGGGCACGATCTCCCATCCTTAGTCCCTGGAGGGGCTTCGGTATCACATGGAGTCTACCTGTGGGGTCCAGGCGTGGGACAGACAGTAGATCTGTTTTGCATAGAAACAATGGCCTCATAGCCTCAGGGTGCAGGACACTGGGTGTTAGTGGGGTCCTGCTTGTGAAGTTCACTGTTGGGGGTAAGAGGCTCCTCTTATTCCGTCCTAGGCATTCTGTTTGAGGGGAGATGCATATTGCAGGGCAAGTGAAGGAACCTCCTAGCTCTACCGCAAGTATGGGAGTCTCTGGGATGGGCCGGGTGTATCAAGGCAATAAGAAACAGGGTTGTACTTCCCAATGGGACTCCTTCAGGTCCCAGTCGGTCCACAGGGTGAACCTCAAGTAAATTCTAGAAGTAATAACCACACATCTGACAGCTCGGGTCTGGGAAATCGTGGTCCAGAGACCTACTCTGGCTCCTCAAGAATCATACTTAATTTCTTCAGGAATGAGATTCGTCAGTTGTTACCGGGAGGTAAGAAAACAGGTTGTCCCTGGCTTTTGGTGCCACTGAATTGACTTAGGCTTTGCAGAAGCCATGGTTGGAAGGTGGAGACAGAAGATCTTTCATCTAAATTACAGAGAAATTGTGCCCAAGGACTTAACTCTGGGTGAAGCCACGCTCCTTCCTCAGTTAGCTACGGAAGATGACACCTAGAGCCAGGAGGGAGATCATTCATTTGTCCCCAGCCTGCCCGGTGAGAGTGCAGTATGGAGCGGGACACTCAGCTGGTGCTCAGTCTACATCTTGATTGGCTGAGGTAAAAACAGTACCCAGATGGTGAACCAATCACGGAACCAGATGAGGTGCAGAGAAGGTTGGGACCAAATACAATAAGTGAATAAATAAACCTAATTCTTTCTGCCCACATCTCTTTACCAGGTGTCTTGTTATGACCTAACTCTAGAGGTGACATTTCTAGATGCTGCCCACCCAAAGTCCACTCTGCTCCCAAGACTTGAGTCACATCCTATTTAGTAGCTTGGGATGGTTTCACTTTGCATTGAGTTATCTTTAATAAAGTCATTAAGGAACAGATGGTAATGGCCATGGGTTACCAGAGACTAAACCATCTCTACCGGCTTTTCAGGACCCCAGCAAGGGGCCCTGATGCTTCACGGGTCTCTGATTGACTCCATTCCAGACTGATGCCAGTTTTCCGAAGTTAGGGTTTCTTCATTTCCTGCCTCAGATGCTGCCAGGGTCCAGACGGTCTATCTGGGGAGTCTGAGCCCGGCTATGCTGAGGGCTCTGGACTCTGGAGGATGAGGTGGGGGAAGAAAGGACAGCTGTGAGCACCGAGAGCATCCCGGGCTGTGCTATTAGTAGATCCTTCCTTGTGACAAGTCGAACTCAGGATTGCCTGATTCTCACAGTGGCACCAGGGACAGGTGGTGTCAACGGCACTGTAGGGATGAGGACAAAAGGTGTCTTCTCATTGAAGACTGGAAGAGAAATGTGGACAGCTCAAGCCCTTCAGACTTTAACCTATGCTTTCTGTTGCACGCTGGGCCTTTCTGGGTCTTCTGTTAGTTGTGCTGAGAAGGAAACCCAAGACAAAGATCGCCACGTCTGGCAACAAATTTTACCTTTCTTCTCCATGCCATCGGGTCTTAGAATTGGATCTGGGATCCCACTGAAGACTTCCTCTGGCACTCAGCACCCAGGACTATTCCCAGAACCCCCAGATGATCTCGGCCATCCTACCTAGGATGCAGGGTAATGTCCCAAAATTTTCTTGCCAGTGATGTCTACTGATTCTCCCTAAAGCATGTCCTCCCCATGTCCCTTGGCATGGGAACATAAACCTGGGGGCTAGAGATTCTTATGATAAGGGTCAAGAAAACCTGGTAGTTACAGAACATCCACTAACCCCTAAAAGGTAGATCCATCTGTTTCCCCATCTTTGCATCCCATCTTATCCCATTCTTCCTTCCATCTGTTCCTTGGTCCTACATGGTGTCACTATAGCCTGACTCCAGTGCTCTTCCAACCTCCTCCAGCAGTCTCACTAAAGCGAACTTACCCTCAGGAAGTACCTTGTCTAGGAACCCTTGAAGGTCCTCTCCACTGCCCACTTTCTAGAGCAGGCCACACCGTGGAGCTGAGGGACACTGATATAGGTAGGGAATATCTCATGACACAGAAGTATCCTGCAAGGGAAAACTAGATTAGAAAATCCAATGCCATTCAGCCCTGCCTATATGCTTGGGAGGTCTTAGGTGCTGGTTCTCGGGTGTCAATCACTTGGCATCAACTGTCAACACAAAATAACATGCAATATAGGAAACAATATTTCTTTTAAAATTCTTTTGTGTTTAAAAGGTGTCCGGGCCTGAAGTTCTTTTCAATATGTCAGGTTTTTTTTTAAGGAAAAAAAAAGGTTAAAATGTATCAGATTATTAAATAGAGCTGCTTCAGACTTAATTTAGCAAACTGTAACATTTTTATCATTTTTATAAAGCCCTTTTTAATGAAAAACGTCTGCATGGAGACCAAATATCCAGACCAAAATCATGCTTTCACTGTATATTTGTTATCCCTGAAGATGTTATTTCCAGATTTTACAGAAATAATAAATTTCGTTTAAAAGCCCGGGCCTCTGAGGTGGTGCCACACATCTCTGAATTTTCCAATTTGCAGTTCAAGAAGCTAATCCTGCCGTAATTCTTCAGACTTGGCAATTCCCCGGCCACAATTTCATACCTCCAGCCTTGCCTCTTTGTAAATGCAGGGCTTGTAGCAACATTCGACCCAATATGTTTATTTTACATGAGCCTAAAAATGCTGTTCCAATAAGCATAAGCATATTTTCTCAGTGACAAGATGTTTTCTTCCTGCGGCTCCCGATTTCACAGGTCACCGCCTGTGGCTGTTTCCCACGAGCACTCTCCTGGGCCTACTGGTGCCAAATGGGAGGCGTCGGAGCCAGACAGTAGAGAATCTGTCTTAGAGCTGTATCAGCCGTCCAGGTCTGTCCTGCATACCCCTCCACAACACCTCATTACCGAAGGTGCGACTTCCCCCTGGGAATTACGGCCACTATAACAACTGCCTCGAAAGTGACTTCTTAGGTCCCAGGCTCCTGGCCTGTCCTGGTCGCTGTCCTGTGGCCTTGTGCCATGCGGGAAGTAGAGAAAGAAAGAGCTTAGGATCCCTATGAGGTAGGCAGGGTCCTGTGGCCCCTGTCCTTGAGGTCATGACTGGCGTATGTCCAGTGGACACGGAGGTGAATAGCGGAGTCAGGAGCCGGGGTATTTACCTGGCTTGGCCTCTGTGGCCTGCAGAAGTCAGGTGGGGTCATGTGGTCAGGTAGTCTCTCTTTGGCTCTTAGTGGAGTACATAATATTACCTCAGGGACTTCTGGTGACCAGAAGGGAATTTGGTGTGAATGAGGGAACCCACAATCCAGAAAGGGCAGTGGCCCAGCTGAGCCACCAAAGCAAACTTTCCCAACTAGGGGCAATCAGAGGCCATGAGAGTATTACAAGGATCTGAGTTCAGAGGGCACCTCAGTTTTTAAGGTGTTTGTGTGCAGAGACAAGGTATGGGACTAGGGACACATGCATAGGGACAGAAACAGGCTGCTCATTTAGAAAGGAAAGGTACTTCCAAGGATGGAAATGGGCTGGAGATCAGGTAAGGTCTGGGACCTCATGATCCTTCGCAGGCCTGTCTCTGCCTTGTTACACATTTGAATAGCACATGCTCTTTTTCAGGCTTTCTCGGTGTCCCACATGTCCCCTGTGTGAGTGGTTTTCAGTCTTTCCACTAACTGGCTTCTCTCATGGTCTCTTTGATGCCTTTCTGTACTGCTCTCCCCTGTTACAGTCCTGTTCTCGCTAGATTCTGAAAAAACGACAACAACAACAAAAAGTCCAGAACATCCCCTCCGACTATCTAAGAAGGTGCCCTGTGGCCAAGCCTGTGGAGAGCCCCGTGTGGGGTGCCAGCCTCTGAGTGCTGCTGTCCAATCTTGTACCCAGTTTCAACTTCATTTTGAGCACCGTTTATTGCACCCTAGAGAGGTGGAATAATGGACCCAGCCTGTCTAGGATTGAAGGCTTTTCTGGGATGTGGGGACTCTCTCAGCTAAAACCAGGGAAGTTTCTGGCAAACAAGGAAGCCGGCTCAGATGATGTCTCTGTTACTGGAAGCTGTTTTCTGTTGGGTTGGGCCCATGTTGTGGATCGCATGATGCCGGAACGTTTCCTCTGTAACATTGTTAATGTTCCTCTCCCTTGCTTCTCTGTATCAGTCCATGCTCTCCTTACCTCCTCTCCCAGACCACTGTGTCGCACACCCACTCACAGTGATCTTCACAGCTGGAGGGATTGTACCCAGGGGCTTGATTGCGTAAGTAACTCGCCTTACACAGCAGACCTGGGAAAGTTCAGGATACAATGAGGGTAAAACTTCTCCAGATCCCCCTGTGAGAGAGGTGCCATCACACTTGTTAGCTGGACCCCAGAACCTCCTGTCTCCCATCCCAGGGATTGGACCACAGGGCACTGTGCCCAGGTGCAGCCTGGGCAAACCCTACAACCTTCTCCCAAGAAGTTGTACCAGTTTACAGTTCAGCTGAGGTCACTGAGAACTCCATGAGACTTTATGTCACATCCAGACTCAGTCCTCATCAGAGCACAGGCCCCCAACTGGCTCTGCCTGCCAAACTGGGAATGTTCTGAACCTCGTGCTGCGAAGAACAAAGGTCCAATTCAGCCTCCCGGGGGGCAAGGGATCTCATTAAGGCCCTGGCAGCAGGCGTGGGGTCGGGTATTGTTTTTAATGGAAAAAACAAGAATTTGTTGTTGTGTTAGATTAAAGGCTTTGTCCAAGGGAATTAATCAGATTGCTACTGGCCTTCAGTCACATAACCTTTGACTTCCCATCCTTAGAGAAGTCATGGACCAGGGCTGCAAAAGTGTTTCATTTCTCTCTTTGTTGGTTAATGAAGGCCCCACAGCAGGGTTTCCAGGAAAGGTTGAATCATTGCCCTCCCCCCACCCATCTCCTTAGCATAAGCTCGGAGCAGTCAGTAGCCACCATCTCCATCCATCCATCCATCCATCCATACATACATACATCCCTCCATGCATCCCTTCATGCATCCATCCACCCATGCATCCATCCACCCATGCATGCATGCATCCATCCACCCATCCATCCATCCATCCCTCCATTCACCATCTGTCCATCCATCCATCCATCCGTCCATCCCACCATTCATCCCTCCATGCATCCATCCATTCATGCATCCATCCACCTATGCATCCATGCATGCATGCATGCATGCATCCCTCCATTCATCATCCATTCATCCATCCATCCATCCCGTGTTTCATATTTTCACCCAGCTCTGTTCACCAGTTACTGCAGCCGGTAGACTCCCCCTCAGCTGGGAGATCACCTCTAGCATCATGTCCAATATTCCTGCGCCCTGTCTCACAGCTGCCCAGTCTTCAACTCCCCATTGGCTGAGAGCACCTATGTGGGGGAGACATGGATAAGAGCGTATGTTGAATCACCATCACATGTACTGCCTCCAGATCCTGGAATAAGGAACAGCACCTGGCCAATGTCCCAGTTCTCCCACCCCTTGCTTAGGACAGCAGCGCTACCTCAGGGCTGTCCATTGCTCTTTCACAACAGGCCGGATCTTACACAGAACCTAGGCTTGCCTCTCCCTTTAAGTCCTCCTGCTTGGAGCCTCTTGAGTGTTAGATTACAGGAGTCTACTACCGTGCCTCGTTTTATACTTTTTAAAATGAGATTTTGCACTTAATTTTTTTTTTACCGTGAAGGCAGGTTGTGTGCACAGGTGAGCATTTGTATGGTGTGTGTGTGTGTGTGTGTGTGAACATGAGTAATACGGAGGCCGGTGTCAACCTTGGGCACAAGCTTCCTCAGGAGTTAGTCTGTAAGACAGACAAGGTTTCTCCCTGGGACCTAGGACTTGCAGACCAGGCTTGGATGGTTCCTCAGAGAGCCCCAGGGGCCCCCCAGTCTCCATCCTCCCATGCTGAGCTTACAAGTGTGTGCCACCATGCAGCCTTTTATGTGGGTTCTGGGGAAGGAACTCAGGCTGTCACACCTGTGTGGCAAGCACTTTACCAACTGAGCCATCTTTGCAGCCCCTGTGGTTGGAACCTTATGATCAATTCTCCCTTCAAAAGAAGAAAACATCAGTAACTAGCCAGTTTCCTGTGGGTCCCACACTGTCCCTGGATTCCTAGAGAGGACCACAGATTCTTCTCAGACTCTCATAAATATGTGGTCCCCTGGATACCCTGGGAGCTCCTAGCACTGTCTAAGAAATGTTCATCTCCTAACTTAGTACCGAAAGATGTCCTGCCCAGCAGAAGTCAGAGCCACAACACCTCCTCCCCGGTGTTCCCAGAACCTCTGCCCTAGAGGTCTGCATAGTGTCACGAGGTGGGGACACATTTGAATTGCTCAAAAGCTGACAAGAGTTCTGAAAACCCATTTCTGTACACAAGCAGAGTCTGGCTGCCAATCAGACACAGCGGGAACTGGGGAGATGGTCTTTTGCAAGCCATTGTCATTGAAGGATGAACCACCAAGATATCTCAAGTTCCTTTGCCCATGTGGCAGGACACACAGTAAGTTTGGTCCTTCAGATTATTGTCGTCATAGCTGGATTAACGATGTGAGGGACACGCAGCTTGGGCATGAGCAGACAGAGACGTATTCTGAGTGTGAGGAGACAGGAGGTCACCCAGAGACTAGAATACAAAGGCAACTGGAAGGCAGGAGGAGACATTCCAAGTGCTTCTGATTGGCAAAGGAATGAGACCCTCACCAAACAGAATGGAAATAGTGCTCTGTGGAAAAACAGACTGTTCCGGATAGGCAGTTCCTAGAGGCGCAGAAAGAGCAGTGACATCTGAAGAGATTCTGGGTGAGGCGATTTGTAACAGAACGAAACCATGAGACACAGAGTTCTTTGTGTCAGTGACACAGCCCAAAAGGTCTCATTTGACAGCATCCAGGGCTATTAAGTGTGTGAGCTGTAGGGACCTGTGTGCACAGCCAGAATGATTGATTGGTCATGTGTGTCCCAGTGGGCCTGGCATGAAAAGGGACATCTTGGTCTCACCACCACATGTCTTAAACTCTCAGGCCACCTCATGGGTCTCACCCAAGATCCTGCAAAATGACACCCCCTTCATAATGGGAAGCTTTAAGGGCTCATAAGGTGAGCACAGGTGGGACTTCCAGCCACTGTGTCCTCTCTAAAGAACCCCCCCACACACACCCTCAGGGCTCAAGTCTTCGTTCTGTGTATGTTGTCCTTGACACAGGACATACAGTCATATTCTCTCTCTCTCTCTCTCTCTCTCTCTCTCTCTCTCTCTCTGCATCTCAGTGTCTCTGTCTCTCTGTGTGTCTCTCAGCAGCCCTATGTGGAGACCCCGGTGATCCCTGATCATAGTCTGCCAAGGGTACAGGAATGGACTTGTCTCCTGGGATCCTTTGAGTGATACTGTGGCTCTAGTGAAGGTGGCCCTGAAGGTGAGGTTCTGGCCACTCCACACTTCTTACCCAGAATCTGTGAGGCTAATCCTGTCTGTTGGCTCCAGACATTAAATTTGGAGCGGTTTGTTACGCAGTGGTGGGTAACTAATCTAAGAAAGAGGAGGGCTCTTTCTCTACTGGAGGGTGGACCCTGTCTGGCCACTGACCTTGTTTTAACCTGAGAATTACTGGCAGAGAAACCGAGTTCAAGGCAAGATGGGTTTGCCTCAGGCTCCTACCATTTTGTTGGGTTTGGGGATAAGTGTGTGTGTGTGTGTGTGTGTGTGTGTGTGTGTGTGTGTGTGTGTGTTTGCCCGCAGGCGCATTTTTTTTTTGTAAGCCCGACTTTCAGGTCTTCAAGGGAGTTCAGCCAACTTTGTTCAGTTGGCAGGTAAAGCCTCACAGGAGTTGGCCCTTTGAACTGTTTGAGGGGTAGGCCAAAGTGTATGAAGACCAATGAGATAGTCTCTGTGTAGGTCACCTGCCCACTTCCTCCTCCCCTAGTCACTGATTTCATTGCCACTTTTAAAGGAAGCAGGCTGGGCAGAAAGGGCGGGGCCCAGAGGGGAAGATGATGGTTCAAGGCCAAGGCAGACATCTGCAGAGTGACCATCAAGACCTGTCTCCAGAGCAGCCCGGCTACCACAGCCCCTCCTTAGACTCAGAGGCCAGGGCTGCCTTGGGGATCCCTGCCCTCCCCACGGAAGAAGAGTGAGGGGACAGGGGAAGGTCTGTCCCTGTGAGCCAGGGTCATTTAACTTTTGGGCTCCAGTTTGTCTGTCCTGTGGGCTGGGGTTGTCCCGTCTTTGGGCTCCAATTCTGGGCCTGTGAGGTTAGACCAGAAACCTGACTAACTCTGGAGATCAGAAGACTAGATGGCTTTCTTTTTTAATCTCATGTAAACTTGCCACAACAGTATTAGGAGCACCCCTGAACTAAAAGTTGATCTGAAATTCCAGCTAGGCAGGGAATCCCTTCGTATTTGATCGCCTTCGTATTTGAACGCTGTGACAAGGGCAGGTGACTGTGCACAGACATGGTGGCAGCCCTTGGCTTTTGCTTTCCATGTCTTTTCTTTCTTGGGTCTGACAGGACCTCAAAACTGGAGTCTAAACACTAAACAACTCTTCTTGGACAGGGGCTCACCCGAACCTGCACTTTTGCAGGGGCATTGCCACGCAGTCCTCTAATGTGGATGTGGCCTGGGGTGTTTGGATAGGTAATGAACTCTGTCATAGGAGATCCACCAGCCCCTGCCTTCAGCAAAAGCATTAAGTATGACAAAGAGCCAGACCATGGGAGGAGAGAAGTGGATAAGTCGCCAACTCACCAATGGGACCAATAAGAAGTCTCTGGGGACAGCTGGAGCAGAACCTGAGGGCCGAAAGGTACAGGCAGAGAGGTAGCCTGGGCTGGAAGGTGTCCAGGCCAGGCAGTGGTGACAGATAGCTCAAATGAAGGTCTTGTACCTGCTCCGACAGCTTCAAACCATCATGGGACATCTCAGTTCTCAACCTCTGATGCCTGCGCTGGGGATGGTGGAGCTGGAGTCAAGATATCCACAGTGCTGGGACCTCACTGGGGGGGTCCAGGAGGTCTGTGTGCCTGCTCTTCCGACTTCTAGGAGACATCCTGCTCCTTGTCTTGTGGCTGCTTCCCTGATGTCCCCCTCTTATGTCATCCCCTTCTCCTGCCTACTTCCTTCCTTCGAAGGACCCCAGAGTTGGGAGCCATTCAAGACTGTGTCCTCATCTTGAGGTCCTATGGACATCTGTGAATCCCTGTGCACGGTTACTCCATCTTCAGGACTCATTGTATCCCAACATCCTCAAAGGCTTCAAGATACCCATTGGAGATGGCCCTGAAACCCAGTTACAGGAGCCTAGAAGTGTCTATGAACGCAGGGGGTCTAGACAGAGGTGAAGACTGGTGCCTTCTCAGGTCCCCAAGTCCAATGTGCTGGGCATATTTCAGGTCCTGGTTGAAGGGGTGACCTGGGCCCTGCAGTCCTGGTGCTAGCCAGTGTCTTTGAGCTGGGACGGAGCCTATGAGCTAGAGCTGGGGCCCAGTCAGGGGCTTTCTGGCCTCCTCTCTGCAGTTGCTGCTCGGTTGGCTGGCCACACGTGCTTTACATTAAGGCCAAAGAGTATGTTTTCCGTGAGTCTGGCATGGGTGGGGTGGGGGTGGGCGTGGGGACACTGGCTGTGCAGGGTCCTGGTGGAATGCCAAGGCTAGAGAGGCCCCGAAACTGAAGAGAAGAAAGGAGGTGCAGGATGGTGGTGAGATCAGAGGCCAGATTTGTCTTCCGCTGGCCCATGAGGAGGAGTACAGGGAGTACTCCTGGAGTGCCTTCAGGGTTCTAACAATGTCCCTCAAATGACAAGCCAAGGTCACCAGCATGGTGGGTGGAGGGGGATCTCGGGCTTCCAACTGCATGGCCTGGTCCTGTGACTTAAGAACTCTCTGGCCCTTTCCTGTCTTCAGAGTTGACTGCCCTGGGTGAACCCCTACACACTGAGACTTCACTGGTACTGGAGGATGCCCTGGTTCTTTATGTCTGTAGAGAATTCACTGAAGTTCCAACATCATCCCCAGGATGCTGGCCTCTGGGGTGAGGTTCCCATCCCATCCCTGCATCATGCATCTTGATGTTCAGAGCAGCCAATGCATCCTCAATCCAGTCCTCCCTCTAAACTGAACACCGCTTTCTACCCTGGAGACTTCCTTCTACTCTGTGAAGCTCTTGCCTCCAACCTCAGTGTCCTGTCTAGAGCCCATACCCAAGAGGAGGCAGTAAGATGTCAGGGTTGGGGCTCCCCCCCCACTTTACACCCCACTCAGTGGGGCTGAGTCCATGGGAGCTGTTGTGTTTATTGCTAACATACCAGGTCACGTTGGATGTGACCTCCTACTTGAACAATGTTACTGCTGCTCCTGCCCGCCTGGCGGTGGCATCTGGTGTATTTCCTTGCACTTACTAGGAGGAAGAATAAGTCAAAACTATGACAGCGGGACTCTGCTGGGCTGGAGAGCACCTCTAGGATTGTAAGTGTTTAGTGGAGGGAAGCACATTTGAGCTGGGTTATGAAGGAGTCTGTGTCTGGAGAATTTGGTGCTTGGAAGAACACATTCATCTCCGTGGATCTGAAGTAAGTAAATCACAGCCGAGTGCCAAAATTCTACCTGAGGCTTGTTTTGTATATCCTGGTGGTTTGTTTTTTTTTTTTTTTTGAAGACTTATAGTTTAAAAAGTCAAGACGAATCTACAGCCAGAGCCTTTGCGGAGGGAGTCTAACAGGGCCATTTCTGCCAGGAACAACTTGTACGTAGAGGAGATGCTACATCAGACTCTGGTCACACAGAGTGGGGTGGGGGAGTTGGAGGGAGGTGGGGGAGCGTCTGCAGCTGTCCTGAGGATGGGAGAGAGCCTCAGCACTCCAGTTTGTGAACGCTATGGTGTGACCCCCAACCCCTCTCCCAGGAAGGTAGGATGAACTCACTGCTGTCCCTGGACAGAGCAGACCTACCTCTTCCAGTCAGATCCATGACCCCTGGGCCTGGGAGGGAGAGGACTCCCACACTCATTTGTGAATTAGGCGTATTTTCCACAGGCTGGCTGGGTCTGCAGGGACCCAGAAAGAAGTCGTTCCAAGCTTTGTAATGTTTCAGCTCTAATGAGCTGGAATTCTGGTGGTTACTTCTAATCCCACTGTGTTTACCCCAATCAGCGATCGAAGGTTGGCCGCCCAGATAGCTGTCATTCCTTCTGTGATTAGTACTCTGGCAGGCTAGCCTGTTTTCCAGGAAAGGCCCCTCATCCCCATCTCCACATGAGCTCCAGGCATCAAGGCATCTTCTGAGGCTGAGCGAGGCCCGAGGCACCAGGCAGAAATGCAGGGCACAGCGGTAGATACGGTAGATACGTAGATATGGTGATGGTCACTGGGTTGCTTTGGAAGTTCACTTCCCAAAGCTTCCGCCTTTTTTGGCTTTGTTCTAAGAGGCTCCCAGAAGCCAGATGGAGACCAGGTCTGAAGAAGCAGGGGTTTTTTTTTGGGGGGGGGAGGGATGACCCCAGTAAACACAAGGGGCGGTGTGAATTTCCAAAGAAGTCACCCAGGGGCACCTGGGGCACAGTCTCTGGGGGAAGTGTAGAAGTCACTGTGACGTGTGAGAACCCAGAGCTACCTAACACAGATGTGGGAATGGAGTGGAGAGTGACCGCTCACAGAGTCAACAAAAGTTCCCTGTGTCTTTAAGTCAAGAGGTGTAGTCACCTGAATGTGGAGGTTGTTGTCTTGGTCTAATGGGCTAGACCCAGAGCCTGTGCCATGCAGGGCCTCTGCCTGGTCCTGTTAACCCCTCTTCCTCCCAGAGCTTTGACTACTATCACCAGAGTTGTCCTGAGGGTCTAGCTGAATTGTCCTGTTTAAGAGACCAGAATGACCCAGGTTCATGAGCAGATGTAACTCCAATGTTGTCACCCATGTAGACTTCCTGAGTGCTTGTTCTCTGGTAGACCCAGGAAAGGTGACAAGATTCCTGTTGACCTGTTGACACCTATTGGCATGACTTGACCCCTGGACTGGTCTTGTCCAATCATTCACTGTCTTTGAGCCAGTGTCAAGGCTCTGCTGGCTCCCCTGACACTCACCAGCCTCAGAGTGCCCACCTGGCTACAGCAACCAGACTCTTGATGAATGACCTCTACTTTCTGAATAACAGGGCCGTGGCACGATGCATATACTTTCAATTTGCTTCCCCAAAGTCTGCTGTCCCATAGCTCTGGATGGCAGTGGCTGTCTGCTTGGGTATGGCTATCTGGAGCAATAGAAATAAAGAGGGGTGTGTGTGTGTGTGTGTGTGTGTGTGTGTGTGTGTGTGTGTGTTGGGGTGGGGGTGGTTCCTGCCACTCTGTGTGAGAGGCCAAGGTGTGGCAGGGTTCAGGGACCTGGGTGGAGGTATAGTTGGTCCACAGAAAAGGAGGTCAGGAAAGTCCTGGGATACCCTCAGCACCACGGCATGGTTCCACACACAGTTCTTGGAACCCTTGGGAGCTGCGTCCATGTGGGATGCAGGGCCTGGGAGCCACTCAACCCTGGCCACAGGCTCACAGTTCAGCGCTTACACATCTGCTTGGGAAGCATTTCCTTTTTATGAGCGAGTTCCAACTTGTTAAATTTTACAGCAGCAGGAAACTTGTAGCCTCACTTAGGAGTTACAAGGGCCTGGGGTGAACACACACTGTAAATCCCAGTGGCCCGTGGGAATCTGCTTTAGAGACTAGCCGGGGCGCAGGTTGAAGATGCCTCGGGCACCCAGAGATTCCGTCAGAACGGCCAGTGTGGTGCCAGGACCCCACACGGAGCCTGTGTCAGGCCTCTCCTGTCTCTCGAACCATTCCTTGCTTTCCTGGAACCAGAAAAAGGCTAAACCCTCCAAACTGAGCCAGAGATAGGTGTGGTCATTAGGATAATGACTCTTAAAAGTGTCAGCATCCCAAACATCCAGACCCTGTGCTCACCAAACTCCAAGGAAAGTTTACTTTAATAGTAGGGAAGCAGGGGAGAATGGCGACTGGATTATATGTTGGTTCTAATGTGAAGACAAGGGTCCTTATAAGGCAGTGGTTCTCAACTTGTGGGTGGCGACCCCTTTGGAGGGGGGTCAAACAACCCTTCCACAGGAGTTGCCTAAGGTCATCCTGCACATCAAATATTTACATTACGATTCGTAACAGTACCAAAATGACAGTTATGACGTAGCGGGGACTTGACTGTGACCCAAGAAAGGTGGGCAGCCTAGTTGCAGGAGAGATACCTTCCATCTGTGGAGCCTTCTGGGGAGAATACCCACAGGCATCTTTGCTCTTGCCTTAGGTGACCATTTTAGTGTAAAGTTGTATACATAGAGTCACATTGCCACAGCAGGCTGGCAGTAAGTTCACAGTCATTGACCCCAACTGTCAGAGGGAACCAACCCACGAGAGCCCGAGGCCAAGGGTCCATGTTCCACTGACAGTCGGTACTGAGTCATCATCTGGAAGGACAGTGCAAGCAAATGGGAAGAACAGGGATCAGTGATGAGGCCACAGGGCGGAGCGTCCATGAACATCCCTGTTCTTGTGAAAGAGACTCCAGAGGGTTTGTTCGCTTCTTCTGTCACATGAGGAGGTGGCCACGAGCCAGGAAATAAACCCTCACCAGACGTGGAACAGCCCATTGCCTTGATCTTTAACTTGCCCACACTGTAACTGTAATGAATAATTACTGTTGTTTACAAACCATGGTCTGTGGCATTTCGGAAATAGCAGACTGAATCAGCCGGTCTAGGATTTGACCCAGACAAAGGTTGCAGGTTGCTGCCGAAAGACACATTCAGAACCTGGCAGCCAGCAATGAGCAGAGAGCAGGGCAGAGGGGTTGGTGGGAGGGATTGAGAAGCTAGACGACACCTTGTTTTGTCATGAGTGTAAGGTGGCTGACGGAGACTCAGGGATGAAGGGGTGCTGTCTGCTGAGGGCTTGGGCTGTCTGAGAGAGGAGGCTTATGAGGATGATGACGACAAAGACCGTTCTGATCTCTCATTGTTACACAACGGGGGGAAAGAGCTTAGCTTAGCTGGGATTGTGTTCCGTGCACTGTAGAAGGGTGACCTGTCGGGTCACTTAGCTCTCTCTCAAAAGTACGGAAGGCGAAACTTGGTTCCTCCTGACAGCGTACTGGAAAGCGGCAGAGAAAGGACTCAAAACAATTGCTAAGCAGCAAGGAACTAGAAGCTAAGAGCTGAGATACTTTTTTTTTCAACTAATTTAGGGTGTATGTGTGCGTGGGCGGGGGTCAAAGGTCAACTCCAGGTATCTCTTCTCCCTGGGTACCATCTGCCTTGCTATTTTGAGACACCTCAGCTATACACCATATTTAACTAAACCACTGAACCTCCCTGTGTTAGTGTGAGTGTTCCCCCATTCTTACCAAATAACCCAGAGAGGTCAGGAAACTGCCCCAGGGTAGCTCAGAGGGTAAGTAGCAGAGCCTGTATTTGAACCCAGGTCTATGCTGCCCACTTGTCACCGTGGGAAGAGCTAGGGATCGGGAACAAGAAGCAGAAGGAGCTTTGGCTCTGGGATGACGACAGCTGGCTGGAGCCAACAAGAAACAGGAGCCAGTGTTCACCTCTAGCTCCTTAACCTGAGCTGAGGTCCTTAGAGCCAAGCGCGGAGCTGAGGACGTCTGGGAATTCTGAGGGTATTTTTAATGTGATTTCCTTTTAATAACTGCCTAAAAATATTTCACCAGCTATAAAGGCAAGGCTGCTCTGCTGCGTCTCCTCAAGCCCCTTCCACACAGGGATCACGGTCCCAACAAGGACATGAATCTATTTTGGGGAGTCTCAAGAAGCTTGCTTTTCACAAAAGTGTTGGGGGGGGGGACAAAAAAAAACCAAACAGCTAAAGTAGAAACTTCTGATTACAGCCAGAAAGAAGTGTTCTCTCTCTGGCCAGCCTGGTTTACAACAGAAAAGTCCTTACCTGGGAACACCCTTGAGGGCAGAGTCCCAAGCAAAAAGATCCCTCTTTGTCTTCTGAACAGGCTGTCCTGGGGGCCAAGACTCTGCCTTCCTACATCCCGACAGGCACACGTGGACAGTAAACCTGGCCCCAGCATCAGGCACAGAAAGACACAGACTCCATTGCTGTACTAATCCCCTGCAATGGTGCTGGCCCAGTGGGACCCAGCTGCTGTCTGAACATCTCATACCCTGGACCAGAAAAGTAGAGAGAAGTACCAGAGACAGTGCTGACTGGAGTTCCGCCTCACCCTGCCTTCGACTTTTGGGGCCTGACATGGAATCACTTACATTTTCCCCAGCAGGAAACAGGTCGTGCAAGTCAGAACTCTGGTTGGGCGGGGGGAGTGGGGTACTGCCTCTCCACTTTATCCCTTGACTGAGTCAGGGAGTGGTTTTAGCTGGAGTGATACTAAAAGAGGAAGTGGGGGATCTGCAAGCCCACCCCAACCTCAGCCTGCTTGCTGCACCTTAGGCAGACTGACTGCTGTTAAATGGCAAGATTAAATAGGATACAGATCTCCATTACCAAATCCCTCAAATATCCCAGATACAATAAAAACTCACTCATCAGCCCATGAGCCAGGCAATCACAGGCTGCTGAGAAACAGCGGTCGGCGGATGCCAGCACTGGGATGAATCAGATGCTGGAATAATCTAACAGGGATTAGAAAACAGCCATCAAAGAAGCTTCCACGGCAGTTATGAACATGCTCGAAACGAGAAGGAGGAAAAAGAAGCAACCAGAAGGCCTCAGCCAAGAAATAGTGGGCATTTAGGAAAATGCCAAAGGGACATTTTAGAGCTAAAATAATACAATAACTGAAATTTGAAAACCTTGCTCCGAGGGTTCAGTGGGAGAGCGGAGACAGTCGCGCAGAGAACGATAAACTGAGAACGGGTCAGTGGAGTTCAGAGTCAGACCGATCTGCAGAGGCAGCGCCGACGGAAGACGTGCAGACTCAGAAATCGGAGAGAAGACGACAACACAGGGTCAAACTCGGATGTTCTCAGAGTCACCGAAGAGGAGAACGAACCCACTAAAGGAGATTCTGAAGGAATAATGGCTGAAAATCCCCCAAATTCATGAAAAACATAAACCTACAGTTCCAAGAAGCTGACAGAAACCCAACAGGATTAAAGTCAAAGAATATGGTAGGGGAGTCATCAAACACCTGAGGTCTGGACTCCTGGAGGGGAGAGGCATTGCATTTTGGGGTACACCAACCAGAAACATGTCAGGTTCTCCTTCTGAAGCCAGGTCCCATTCTTAAGTAGGGCTGGGAGTCGGGAGAGAAAGAAATAACTGTCAACTCTCAAGTTTGAATCCGAAAAAAAAAAACCAAACCCTTACTCTTCATTACAAAATAGTTTCTCTAAGGGGCCAGGGAGAATCTGCAGTAAGGACAAGTACTCACACCACAAACCTGTCATCCTGGGACCTACACAGAAAGCTGCAAGCAGAGAGGGTGTCTATGATCCCAGCTCTCCTACAGTGAGAGGGGAGGTGGAGGCAGGAGAATGGCCTGGAAGCTCACTACTCACCGGTCAGATAACCAGGACTATATAAAACATGGCAGAAACAAGAAAGACCCTGCTTCCTCCCACAAGGTAGAAGGAGAGAAGTGAGTTCCCAAAGCTGTCTTCACACACACTCAAAACTAATTAATCACTTAGAAACTTAAAGCCCTCACTAAAGGAAGTCATACTCTGTGTTCATGGGGAAGAGGAAGGTTTGTATCGCTCATCCGCACAGGGAGTGCCATCTCAACCACATTACCACAGAAGAATTTTGTTGATCTCCACAGACTTTTGAGTTTAAAAGGAAAAAGCCAATGATGTAGAACGGGAAACCCAACACCAAGGAAGGTAACCAGAGGATGAACTCACGCTATCCAATTTCAAGATGTGCAGAGACCGCCACACGGTGTGGTCTTGGCAGAGAACAGACACGCAGGTCCAAGGAATGAAAGTAGAGAAGGGCTGGGTCTCGCAGATGGGCTGAGAGGCCTCTGACAGCAGAGCAAGGAAACCAAACGGTGAACACATCATTCTGCGGAGTGAGTGCTGAAAGGGCCAAACATCCACACGCAAGCACAAACGGATGGCTCTAGACACGAGCTTTGTGCCTTCCTCAAAGATGAACTCAAAGTGGACCAGAACCTTAAAGGGAAGTATGAGATCCCCTGAAACACCCTGAAAAAAAAAACCACAGGAAAGAATTCTGCTTGATTTTAGATTTGCTATTGAGTTTTCCTAAATAACCCACACAAGAATGATCCAGGAAAAGGGAATAACTGCATGACATTGATATTAAAGTCTTCTGGGGCTGGGGGAGATGGCTCGGTGGGTAAAATGCCTGTGGTACAATCCTGAGAACCTGAGTTTGAGCCTCAGTAACTACATAAAGAAGCTGAGAGTGTACACTTGTAACTCTAGTGCTGGGGAGCTGGGGACAGAAAGGTCTCAGAGATTTGCTGTTACCCAGCTAGCCTGATCAGTGACCTCTGGGTCCAATGAGAGACCCTGTGGACAGCTCCAGAGGAACAACACCCAGGGTTAAACTCTGTCTCCTATAAGCATGTGCACACATACTTACATGTACCTGTGTGTGCCCATGCACATTTGTGTGAGCACGCAAGCACGCAAACACACACACACACAAACACACACACACACACACACACACACACACGAACAGAAAAAAAACTATTAAAAACTTTAATTCTGATCTTTCAAAGACTTTCTTAGAAGAAGGAAAGCAGCACAAATAGCCATGTGACACGTGTGAGCTAATCTGCTTGTATCCATGTGACCCCGGTATACTAATTGGCTTGGATCCAAAATAAACAAAGAATTCTCACAACTCAACAAAAGGAACATAAGCCCACCTGTTTATTAAAAAAAAAAAAAACTTAGGCAAAGATCTAAACAAATCTCTCATCGAAGAAGACATCAGGAAGGCAAAAAGTGTCCAGAAGGTAAACCAAGGCATTTGGGTCTCCAGGGACTTACAAACCAAAACACCATTGAGACAGAGATGTACACCAATGAGGCTGGCTAGAGACCAGTGCCAGGTGCTGGCAGGCACGGGCTGACAGGAACTCTCGTTCGTGGCTGGTCATAATGCAAACTGGCACAGCCTCTGTGGAAGACAGTCTGGCGGCTTCTTACGAAGCTAAATATAATCTCAGCATATGATCCATCAGTCATACTCCTCAGTGTTTGCCCAACTGAGTTGAAAACTTATGGCCACCCAGAAAACCTGCATATGAATGTTTATAGCAGCTTTACTCATAATTGTACAAAATTGGGGGCAAGCAAGATGCCCTCGCAGGAAACAGGGGGAAATGAGTGGTGGTCCTTCCACTTGATGGAGTAGTATTCAGCAATCTAAAGAAGTGGTTTGCTGAGTCGCAGAAAAGACACGGGTGAACAGCAGACACCCACGGCTAGAATGAAAGAGATCCCGAGAGCACAGCGCTAAGAGAAAAAAGCCACGTGGAAAAGGCCACACACTGTACGGTTCTAACTCGATGGAATTCTGGGACAGTTTAAGTGACCCGATGCTATTAGGGAGCTGGGTAGACACTCGAAGCACAGAGGAGATTTAGGCCTAGAAGGTATTTTATATCACATCCTAATGATAGGTCTGTGGCACAAACCCATACATACATGTGGTGGGTGAAACCACAGGACTTCATAGCCTCAATTTAATATTCATTCAGAATGCAAGGCAGCACCATGGGACTTGAGTGAATCACAGATGTAGGCAGCAACCTCTCTGGCGGGGAAGGGGGTTGACCAGGTGAACTCTGAGAGACGTGGAAACCGCAGGCCAGAGCTGCATGTGAGCACTGGGTTGTAGCTGATAGCATTGTTTGCCAGGGTGGTGCGGGTTGGCAGTTCTGAAGTCCCTCCATGGGCTGGGGACATTAGTACATGTCTGTAATTCCAGTGTTCTTACAGAAAGACGGGAAGTAGAAGCAAGAGCCTGTGGAAGGATACAAGTCAGCTAGCCTGAGGTACACAGTAGTGAACAGTAATAGACCCTTTCTCAAACAAAGCATCGAGTGAGGACTGACGGCCTGGATTGTCCTTTGATCTCTGTGTAGTCTGTGGAATGTGTGAATCCACACTCACACATGTGAATAGACTCTGCTCCCCCCTTGCCTTCTACAAGGAGATGGAAGTACACAGGCAAACAGGTGGCCAATGACAAGAACCAAGTTCTTTGTCATTGTAAGAAGAGCATCTAAAACAATCCAGGAAGGGCTGGAGAGATGCTGCGGGGGTTAAGAACACTGGCTGCTCTTGTAGAGGACCTCAGTTCAATTCCCAGCAACCACATATAGCTCAGAACCATCTGTAACTCCAGTTCCAGGGTTCCAACATCCTCTTCTGATAGCCATGAACACAAGAAACACAAGTGGTATATAGACATACATGCAAGCAAATCACACACACACACACACACACACACACACACACACACACACGAAGACCAACCTATAGACTGACCTATAGGCAAATCTGTGGGACATTTTTTTAATCAGTAATTGACTTGGAAGGGCCTAGACCACTGCAATTGGTACCATCGCTGGGCAAGTGGTCCCTCATGGGTGCTACAAGGAAGCAGGCTGAGCATGCCATGGGGATCAAGCCAGCAGGTAGCACTCTCCTCCATGGACTTTACGTCATTTCCTACCCTGTTTGCCTTCGTGTCCTGACTTCCTTAGGTGATGGACTGTGGTGTAGAAATGTAAGCAAAATCAACCCTTTGCTATGCATCTTGCTTTGGTGATACTGCCTCACCACAGCAATCAAGACCCTAATTGAGACGGCCCCTGAATGGGTGAGGTAAGGCGTGATGGTGTGTATTGGGAGTGAGTGATTAGCAACGCTGCAATGAAGCAAAGAGCCTGGGAAGACACCAAGGGGAAGATACCTTTGAAGACACTCCCCTGGTGACCCCCTTGCTCCAACAAGGCCCCATTTCCCATCTGTAGTTTGACCATGAACACCTCCTGCATTTGCCTCTTGATGCAGTGAAAGTCGCCATGATCCAGTTGCCTGCCAACCACACATTCATTTGGGGACCAAGCTTCCAATATGTGAGCCTTTTGGGAGGGGGACATTTTGTATCTGTGCAGTAACCCAAGGGTTGATGTAAGCAGAAGGGGTTCCAGGAGGATGGACATCCTAGAAGCAATGGGCATGTCTTGCACCCGGGTTTTGACTTCCGACACTCAATGCAAGAGGTGGAAAGGACTTAGGTTCTTTTCTATTGTCATGATGAAACATTATGACCAAGGGAACTTCTAAAAGAAAGCACTAAACTTGGTTCTAGAGGGTTAGTTAGCTCATGGCCATCATGACGGGGAGGGAGGCAGCAGGTTAGCACAGTTCTGGAGCAGTAGATGAGAGCTACATCCCACTCCAGGCATGAGGCAGATAGAGCTAAATGGGAATGACTAGGCTTTTGAAACCGCAAATCTCACTCTGAAGTTATACACCTTCAACAAGGCCACACCTCCTAGTCCTCCCCAAATTGCTGCACTAACTGGGGACCAAATATGCAAACATTAGCCTATGGGGATCATTCTCATTCAAACCACTGAATTCTATTCCTTATCCCCAGGGGCTTGTGGCCATGTCATAATACAGAATATATTCCGTCCATCTTCAAGTCCTCCTAGTCTTTCACAGTCTTAGCACTGTTTAAAACTCCAAAGTCTCTTCTGAGACTCAAGGTAATCACTTAACTGTAACCCCTGAGACATCAAAAGCATTTCCAATACACAAAAGTGTATTTCCAACACACAGGAATGGAATAGACAGTACCATTCCAAAAGGGAAGAGAGGACGTGTACTGAGGCAATACTGGACCAAAGCAAGACTGGAAACCAAGCCAGGCAAACACCAAATCCTGAAACTCCATTTTTAGTGTCAAATAGCTTAGCTGGTTTAAACCTTCCAACTTTGTTGACAGCACACACTTCTCTGTCTCTTGGGCTGGTACCACTCCGTGTTTACAACTTTCCTTGGCAGGTATCCCATGACTCTAGCGTCTCCAACCCAATCTAGACTTTACCTTCACACAAAGGTCTTTCTGGACCTCCATGCAGGGCCTCCTCTGCCACAAGCCTGGCCTCAGCTGCATTCCTTAACCACAGAGGAAGATTCCACAGTCCATTTATTCCCGAATCTTTGATCGCTCTAAGGCCAGAACCACACTGCCTATGGTTGCCAAGTGCTGTTGCCTGTGTGGTTATGAAACCTGGCTCTCTCCTTGAATTACATTTGCATAATTGCCTAAGCATTGATTTGTTCTTGCTCTTTAAGAATAGGTGATTCCTTAGGTCCTTTCTCTTAACAAGTTGCAGGATTAGCTACCTGAGGACTTGCCCTGAGGGCACCATGTCCTTTATTCCATTTCATCTTAAACCAAGGTTCTAACCTGAAATTTCTAATGTTCTTTTTCTCCAACAAAGTACAGGCTGCACACCCTGCGACCATTGCTCCTTTTCATTGTAGATCTTGAAAAGAGAGATCACTAATAGCTTCTTGACACAGTCAATACTAGGTTGTCTTGAGATCTCTTCTGCTGACAACATCAGTCTGAGAAATCTGCAGATTCTTAAAACCAGGGCACAGAGCAGCCACACTGCTTGCCAAAAAATCACAACAATGGCCTCCAGCAAGTACAGTTGTTAATATTGTTCCCCCCTGAAACCTTTTGAACTGGGCCGCCATAGTCTATGTGGCTCTCAGCACGACTTTCTTCCCAGCTCCTATTAGGATAGCCCATTAAGCTCCACTTACAGGATTCAACTGCTTTTCTAGTCCAAAGTCCAAAAGTCTTCTACATTTCTATACAAAAACCCCACAGCATGGTCAGGGCCATTTCAACAAGAGACTACTACTTCCTGGCACCAATTTCTGTCTTTGTTACTTTTCTATTGTCGTGGGAAAAAAAATCACCCATGCCACTTAGTGTTTTCTACTTTGGGCTTGTGGATGAGTTGTAGGCTTTAAGCTGCTGCTCCAATACCATGCCCAGCTGCCCATTGTCACGCTCTTGGCTATGGTGGTTGTGGACTTTAACTCTCTGGAACCATGAGCCTCATATTAATTAGGTGCTTTCTTTTATCAGTTGCTTTGGTCATAGTGTTTGGTCATGTCAATAGAAAAATAATGGAGACAGACTCTTTAGAAAGATGACCAGGCCAAGAATGCCTGGGATGAGCCTGGAGCACAAAATGGTGGGATGCGAGAAGGTGCCGAAAAAGCCAGACTTAATTGAGAGGGAAAAAAAGTTCACAATAAAGGGAAGTGTGAGCACGAGAAGAACCCAAAGGAGATCGCAGTGGTCCCAGCTGAAGCAACAGACAAGCATGTCACATGGGATATTACCCACCGTCTCCAAACTAGGTGTCTGTGTGTCACATGGGCAGACACAGCAATGAAGAACAAGGAAGTGAGCTTTCCTACAGAAAATTCCCAGTGACAAGTACCTTCTGTCTTCAAGAGGTTGAGTCTGACTCCATCATCTCCTTAGGTGAGGGGCTGTGGTGTAGAGAGGGGGTATCAGGCAACTTCCCCAGAGAGCAGTCCTACAGAAGCTGACAGCCTCAGCCTCAGAAGCTCAACATCAGGGCACCATCAACTCCAGCTGTGGTAAGCCATGCAAACACCATATGCCCGGGCACACAGAGTGTGTGTGTGTGTGTGTGTGTGTGTGTGTGTGAGAGAGAGAGAGAGAGAGAGAGAGAGAGAGAGAGAGAGAGAGAGAGAGAGAGAGATCTTTGCTCCTGGATTCTCTTCCTGTGCCATACAGTCCTGTTCCTACCAAGAGACAAATACCATGTAGATTCCAAAAGAAGGGTAGTCCAAAAAATCCTGTGTCAGCACTCCTTAGAACACTCAAGATTATCCCAAAATATTAAAAAAAAAAAAGAAAACCTAAAAATATAACTGTAGCTCTCACCCCTCCTCAAAGAAGTATCGTTGTTCAACAAATGGAGATTGCCGCAGAGAACCACCGCCCATCAGAACACAGAACACAGCTGATGTTGGAGTACCTAGCCTCAGTGGGTCGTATCTACAACACCGCCTCTGTTCCTACAGCTCAGGGAACATCTCAGAGGAGAGGTGAAAAGACTGTAAGCACCAGAGGACCAGGGAATCTGCTGAGAAATGATGTCGTAAGACTCTGAAGAGCCTTAACTTACAGGAGACCCCTGAGTGAATCGTGTGGAGATGGGAATTGATGCAAAACTCAAGAGGAATTTTATTTAATATCCAGCATGCTGGGGTTGCCCTGCACATGGAGAAAGAACGACCACTCGTACAGGGCTGCACGGGCCTTTATACAGTCCTCAGGTCATCGGCCATTAGGCACAATGTGATTGGCAGAACAGTGTTACCTTTCAACTAATTGGTTGTTAGGGGATGAGGTAGGTGTCCAATGAACTCTGGGCCTTCCCTAGCTGCAGGGATCTCCCTGTGGTCTGAGGAATGTAATTTAGCCTCTCTCTTCTGGGAGGGGCAAGTGTTCCATGACCTTTTCAAAGTTCCTGAGTTAACCCTTTCAATGTTTCCTTGAATGTCATGAAAGTTTCACCTATGATATCTCAAAAATATGACTGTCTAAGACCAGAGCAAAGACAGCATCCATAGATATGCTGACGGGGAAGGTGGGGATCTCATAGGGCCCCACCCCTAAATAAAGATGTGCAGGTAACAAAGAGATGCTGGAAGCAGAAATAGCTCACGTACATACACAGGACACTAAGCGGCTACTGCAGGTTGTATTCATATGTATGTAACCACAAAGGTTAAGGAGAAAGAGGCTAGGAATTTGAGGGTGAGAAAGGAGGGGTGTATATCGGAGAGGTTGGGGGGGAGAGAAAGGGAGGGACGAAATGAAGCTGTATTTCTATTTAAAAATAAAAGTGACCTTAAAAACAAGAGGAGAACCTGAATATCCCAGTTTGCTTTATATTCTATGACTAAATATCCTGACTCGAAAAAACAGCTTACAGGAGAGAGAAGAGTTGTTATCAGCATTAGCATTCTGTCTAAGCTCCACCCCACAGTTACCTGGCAACATCCAGGTAGGCTTGACCCACTATAAAAGGGGCTGCTGGCCTCCTCCCTCTCTTGCTTTTCTCTTGCTCTCCCCTTCCCCATTCCCTTCCCTTCCCTTCCTTCCCCTCCCCTCTCTCTCCACGTGGTCATGGCTGGCCTCTACTTCTCTACTCTCTCCCCCTCTCTGCCTTTCTCTGCCTCTTCCACCCTCTCAACTCTCCTCCCCATGCCCTGAATAAACTCTATTCTATACTAAGGGATGCACTGGCATGGGCCCACCAAGGCACCCTCTTCCCTGACACCTCACCACACCGCCATAGAACATATTCTATCTCTTTATAAACACATCAGTCAGGGTCAGAGGAACATTGTATGCAGCTGCTCACATCTGCAGTCAAGAGAGATCGAATGCACACATCCGTGAGTTCAGCTCCTTTCTCTACTCTTGTATAGTCTGACCCCTGTTGTGGGGTTCAAATCCATTGGAAAAGACCAAAGATTTAAACCCAATTCAGACTTAGATTAGATGACGCAGTTCTTACTGCTAGCAGACAGGCAGAGTCTGAAGCCAATTGAGCATGGTTTGGGGACATAGAGATTAAGGAGTGTCTTAAGGGCAGACATCAGAAATGTGTGCATTACAAGTATCCATGGAATTCACAGCTGGGCAAAGTCCTGATTTACCTCCTTCAGCTGTCTTTTCTTTCCTGCTGTATGGTAATAACAGACCATCTCAGCCCTTTCCCATAGTGATAAGCAGGTTTTACAGAAGCAAAGACAGCTGCTAATACCTCACAGACCATTATCCCAATCTTTTCCCAACTGCAGGCCGCTAGGATCTCCATGCATTCCAGAGTACAGATTAAGGGCCCTTATGGGATGCCTGGCTCCATAGTTAAGTTCCTTTTGTCTCTGCAGGGGAACTGTGTAAATTGCCACTCAGGTCTGAGCACTCTAATGACTGGAACAGAGCAGTTCATTTCTGGGAAGAAAAATAACACAGAGACATCTGGTCTTTAGGGCTGGCTGTCACATCCTCACAACCCAAAGCCACACACTACATCTTCCCACATCAATAAACGGAATCGTGACAACCCGCTCAGGCATGCCCACAGGCCGACCATATAGATAAGTCCTCATGCAGACTCTCCTAGAGGACTCTAGATTGAATCAAGTTGACAAAACCAACCGTCACTCAAAAACCATAAGCAAAGGGAGTTTTGGGACACAGGACAGGGACAGAAAAAGGGATGTGTAAAAGAAAAAGGACTTTACAGGTAGTGTGGGAAAGTCCTAGAGAAGACATGAGGCAGGGGGGCCCTGAGCTGACAGTACACAGCAACAGGGGATTGCTGGTTTGGACAAACGAATCACCCTACTGTGGAACATTAAGACTGAAGAAAACCGTGGAGTGCTTTAGAACAGTATGGAAAAAACAGGCCTTCTAAAACTAAAAATTTATATTTAAAGCAACAGTTTGGGCCAGTGAGATGGCTGAGTGGGTACAGGCACGTTGTGCAAGTCTGATAGACTGGCTTCTAAGCCTGAGAAAGATAGAAGGAGAGAAATGGCCTCACAAAGCTGCCCTCTGACAGCCGCATGCACTTCACTGAGCACCCAATAATGAGTAAATTAAGATTTAATTGAAAAAAAAAGTAAAATATCCACTTTAATTTTTTTCTTAACGTATTTATAAAACATACGTTAAGATATGCTTGGGAACTAGTTGTTGACAAATGTGCCAGTCTGGGTGGGTCTCAAAAGCAAAGCACTCTCTGTGAAAAGTCACCCTCAGAGTGCCACACATATAATTCTCATTAAATGACATTTCCCATTGCTAGGGGTGGAATCTGGGACTGTCAGCACGTGCCACTGAGCCAAATCCCCAGGCCTTAGACACCATTTAAAAATGAAAAAACTGTAGAAATGGAGACAGATTAGTGTTTTCCAGGAACTAGATGTGAAATACTCTATGTGTCTGCTTGCAATTCCCATTAAAAGAACGCCTGGGGCTATATTAGTAATCAAGACGGAGATTCACACTGGGTGTGGTGGCAGATGTTTTCAATGGTGGCACTTGGGAGGCAGAGGCAGGTGGATCTCTGTGAATTCGAGGCCAGCCTGGTCTACAGAGTGAGTTCCAGGGCAGCCGGGGGGTTACACAGAGAAACCCTGTCTCAAAACAAACAAACAGACAAACAAAACAAAAGGAAAACAAACAAACAAACAAATAAAAAAACCCAACAACAAGAAACCAAGCCTTCAACAGGGAAGAACCCTCTGGAGACCGACCTCAGCCAGTAGGTGGTAAGACTACTTGCTGAGTGGGGGCCTAGCTGTATGGACCCATTGGAAGGTGGTTATACCCATCTGTGTATGCACGAATGTCAGTGATAGTTAAGTAACCAGCACCAGGCCCCCCCCAATCTCCACGTTCTCCCCTGCATGAGGGGTCCCCGTTAGGGGTGCATTGGATTCTAGGTTCTATTTTTGCAGCTTCCTATGACTCTATTTTTTTTAAGTTAAAGTACATTAAAAGTCTTCTTCCTGGGCTATGGATGTAGCCTTGGTAAAGGGTTTGCCTAACATGCAAAGCTGTGGGTTCAATCCTCATCCCAGGGGGGAGGAAGTCTTGATATTCTAATAAAGCAGAGTGGCTTATCACGGACTGCTTCCCATGATGTGATTACATGATGAACAAAATATAAAAACAATTGTTTGGATTGACTTTTTGTTGTTGTTGTTGTTGTTTTTGTTTTTCGAGACAGGGTTTCCTCTGGGTAGCCCTGGCTATCTTAGAACTCACTCTGTAGACCAGGTTGGCCTCGAACTCAGAAATCCACCTGCCTCTGCCTCCCAAGTGCTGAGATTAAAGGCGTGCACCACCACTGCTCGCCTTTGACAGGTATGAGAGAAAAAAACTAAGAGAACACAGCACTTCAAACTAGGAAGTGGCTGGTTAAGACAAAGGCCTAGATGCTTTTCCCTGATACTCTCTCCCCAGGAGGATGGCTGGAAGGAACCAGCTACCCAGAGAGGCCGTGGCACCAGCAGGCTGATCTCAGAGCAACAGGGAGAACCATGGGCTGGAAGGGGGTGAGCCCAGATCCTCCACAAAATGCCTCTTGAGAATGAATGTCTGCTGGCATACAAGCTTCTATGGGGCGGTTAAGGCTCTGCAGTCCTCAGTAACAAGAGCCTGGACAGCCAGTCAGGGCAGAATCAGGAATGAATCAGCTTCCCAGCAAGGGGGAGATGGGATTTGAAGTCTAAATTCTGCAAACAGAGAATTTGGACTTTAATTTCCATAAAACTACCATTTCCTGGTGCCAAAGAAAGGCCTGCAGGGCTGTAGGCGGAAAGGCCTCCCCTGGAGGCTTTGTTAAGGTGGCCCCCTTGGTAAGTAGCTACCTTGCAACTAAGAGAACGGCCTTGCTTTGGGCATCAAGACCACATTTCAAAACTACAGGAAAAGTGCAGTGAATTTGCCCTTTCAAAACCTCAAACCAAAGCTCCACAGGACCAAAGAGATTGGCACTAATTTAGCGACCTCCTGGGGGAAAATAGGTGAACAAACCTTCTTCAGAGCCAGACAATAGAATCCAGGGCCTGTGCAGTACCAGACTCGCAAGGCCCACTGGGTAAGCTGAAGGTACCTGGGATTCAAGAGCAGGAAAACATGACAGAGAGAGGCTGGGGAGATGCCACCTTTGGGAAGGTGCTCACCACCTTGTAAGCATGAGGACTGGAGTTCAACCCTCAGAGCTTACATGGAAATAAAGACAAAAGGCGTGGAGGCATGCACCTATCATCCCGGGGCTGGGGTGGGAGAGACAGGCTGCGCTCTCTAGCCAGACAGCCTAGCCTACCTGGTGAACTTGAGTAGCATCTGAGAAAGACTCCTGAGGTGGTTCTCTGGCCTCCATAGGCATATATACATGTACACTTGCACACACATGCACTCTTGCACACGTGTGCATCTTCACATATACATGCGCATGGAGACACAAAACATGACTCAGAATTAAAATTAAAAAAATCAAAATTAGCAAAGCAACAGAAGATACTAATTTTAGAAGAACTTGATATGAACTTTAAGTTTTAATACAACACACACACACACACACACACACATTTGAACAATCAAAGGAAAACATGGACTATAAGATGATGTCTGATTTCTAGTGGGTTCACATGAACTGACTGTAAGTTTAAAATATAGGTGAAAAATGCAATGTACATTTAACCTGCTACCCTAGCTCGGCTACCAGCATGCCGTAGAGTGTCTGCTCTTCCCTGCCCAGCCTTCAGAGAATGTCACACTGCCAAGTGACTGGAAGTCAAGACCCAAAAAGAAGTTGTTACTGAATGCACAGTGCAGAATGCAGAGTGTAGAGTGCAGAATGCAGAGTGCAGAATGCAGAGTGTAGAATGCAGAATGCAGAGTGCAGAAGGCAGAATGTAGAGTGCAGAAGGCAGAGTGCAGAATGCAGAATGCACCCAGCTGCAAATCTGGAGGGTCTGAAGTGGAAGTTCTGAATCATGGGCATCTGAGGATATGTTCCTTCTGTAACAAAAGGAGAGAATGGGGAGAGGACAAAAGAGGAAAGAAAAAAGAAAAAATGAAATGGGAACCTAGATCTGGAAAGTTCAGTGTCTGAAATGATCTGATCCTGTCATAAACATTAACCCAGAATATATATATGTATACATATATATATATATACACACACACAGTTCCTGGGGCTGTAACTCAGCAGTACAGCTCTGTGTAGTGTGCACAAGATCCGGTGTTCAATCCCCAGACCGGAGAGTATCTGCCAGGATCCCAGGCCCAAGAGTGAAATGAAGAACGTCCAGTAGCTCTCAAGGCGGCACAGGAGGAAATCTCCACGATCTTGGTTTGGCAATGACTTCTCAGAGGTGACACCACAGACATAACCTGTAAGGAAAAAGCCAGAAAACTGGAGTTCGTTAAAGCGATTTTAATCTGCCGAGTGACCTTATCAAAGAAGGGAAAAGACAGGGCACAGACCAAAATAAAATATCTGCAGTAGACCTGTCTCCTCAATCCACTGTTACTGAAGGGAACACAAACTGTCCACGTTCAGCGTTGGGAAAACGGAGATGCTGATTGAAAATGGACACTTGCTTGAAGAAGACACGCAGATGAAAATAGAAGCCTAAGAGGGACGTTTGACATCATTGATAGCCAGGAAAACGGCAAGTTACAAAATGACATGCCAGGATATGCCACCAAAGTCCAGAGCACTGATAGCACCAGACTCTGGTGACTATGTGGGACCCTGGGGACTCACACAGGTGGGAAGGAATGCAGAATGACCAACCCGCTCGGGAAGGCAGACTGGCATTTCTCAGCAAGCTACACACATTTTTCACCATAGGACCCAGCAATCTTGTTTTTCAGTTCTTAACCTAAAACAGTTAAAAACAAAACAAAAACAGCAGTACCTCATGCAAACGTGTGCATCGATTTCTTTAATTGATACTTTACACATAATCTATCAAAGGTTAGAACTAGCCAAGATGTCTGTCATTGGGTTCATGGTATAAACAGATTACGGTACAGTTGCACAATGGAATATTAGTCAGTCCTAAAAGGAAATGTACCACCAGACCACACACAGACAAGCAGGACCTCAGGTACTTCATACAAGCAGAGAAAATCCATCTGAAAGGGTAACGAAATTCACGATTCTGGGGAAGCCCTCAAAAATCCTAAGCGCATAATGCAGGATGGGACAGTGGTGGCCACAGAGCCAGGGTGGGGGTGGGGAGCGTGTTGCAAGGGCCTATGGGAGCTCTCTGCACTTTCCAAGTTTGCTGTAGCACTACAGCATTCTCAGGCAAGCTGTGGAGGCAGTAAAGTTAGCAGTGGTTTCCAGAGATTGGCAGGGAAAGAGGAATGAACAGCAGAATCTTCTTAGGATGGAGAGATACTTGGAATGTATACACATGTCAGTATAGATCTGCTCAATGCATACAATGTACAACAAGAATGAGGCACACTGTCAACTGTACAGGGTTTTGTTGGTGCAGACCTGGAGACGCAAGTTCATTAATTATGCCAAACACACCGCTATGATCAGGGATGCCGGAAACTAGGGAAGAGTAGTGTCTGTGAGGCCGGAGAGCCTTAGAAATCCCAAACCTTCTGCTCAGTTCTAACTGAGGCTACTCTGGAGAAGTGAAGTATAATAAAAAATAACAACCAAGAAATAATGAAGATCTTGGGGAAATGAAATATAAAAGAAGTTTTTTTTTCTTTTCTTTTCTTTTTTTTTTTACCACACTACTCACATCAAAATAAAATAAAATAAAATAAAATAATGAGAAAAGAAACTCTTGGGTATGAAGGGAATGCTGATACCCGATTGCTCTGACACAGGTGGGGTGCTGAAAATAATTGCTATCTGGAAAATGGCCTATCTCCTCTCCTTGAAAAGCAATTAGTCATCAGATGGTAATGAACGGGGCTGCGCTAGTTACTGTTCTGACGTTCTGATAAAGTGCCTCGGCTCAAGTAACTTTTAGAAGGAAATGTTTATTTGTGCTTAGAGTTCCGGAAGCATAAACATCCATCTGTGTCTCTCTGTGTCTCTGTCTCTGTCTCTGTCTCTGTCTTGCCTCTCTCTCTTTCTCTAGTTTGGCTGTAAGTCAGAAAATTGGAAATGGTTTATTGAGGGGAGCCCCTTGTAGGAAAGAGAACCGTGGAATATAGGTAAACAAGCTTTTGGAAGCAGAAGGTCCAATCGGGCAGTGGAGTGATGGGGTGGGAGACGAGGGGTTGAGGGAGGTGAATCCCTGAATGAGGAAGCTACATGGGAACCTATGATTTTGTGATCCGAGTAAAAGAAATATAATAAAAGGGGACAGTAGAAGACATGCTCTCTGAATAAACAGAGGCAGACTGCTGGACCTAAGTGTGTGAGCATGGATGTGGGGTAGGGTGGAAGGGAATGGCTACAGGACAGATTAACCAAACTACAGATAGATGGAGGAACGTTAATGAAAATACACTAGATTGTAAGAAAGGTAAAACATATCATGGAAAATGGAGTTTGAGCAGAGGCACTTACACAGGTGATACACACTTCTCCCAGGAGACGTGAGTTATTAAATAAAGGTCTCAGAACTACGTGCAGGGTATCTCCCTGTGAGTTGTGGGTCAGAGAGACCCCAGAGGTACTCAGAATGGTATATACTCTTCCCATTGCTCCTGGTTGCACAGCATGACTAGATGGTAAGACCCTATTGCTAAAAACACCCAACGCTTTGGTTGCAGCATGGGAAATCAGTCTTGAACTGAGCAGGAAACCACTTCCCTGCTTAGCTAGGTCTCGTGCTGTATAAGCTGCTTCATGAGAAAAGACAGCCACGATGGTCTTCCTCAGCAGCAGACCGCGCATGTTAAAATGCAGATTGGCCAGGTAAGGGGTGCCAACTCATGTGGTGGTGGTAAGATGGTTTATGAGGCAACCAACTGCTTTTGGATTGGATATGAAGTCTGTTTCACAGAAAGGAGTTCATGCCTGATACTATAAACATGGTCAAGACCCATGGCCAGGGTGGTCAATAGCTATAGATCTATTTGCTGCTCTCCAGCTTGGTCAGGGACATTTCTTCTTGCAGTGGGTAGTGGTTAAAGAAGAAATGCATCACTGTTCAAAATGCTGGAGATAAAATGCCTGCGAGTGGACAGCCATCGATGAGACAGCTCATCAATGCCCTCTACCCGAAAGGCTCAGAGAACATCTCAGAGAGGCTGGAAAGGATGTAAGAAGTAGAGGGTGGGGAGGACGGACGGGGAGGACGGGCTGTGGAATGCTGTCCTCTGATCGTGACATGGCTGTGGCATACACAAATACACAATCGCTATGATTATCTGCACAGGATTAAGCCAGTAAAAGATTTCAGTATGGAGGGGGAAGAGGCTCCTGAGGCTCCGGTCCCAACTGAGGAGCAGTTGCTGGATGTTGAAGGAGGGAGAGCTGCTTTTCGTTGGGTGGGGGTGACCCCTGGTAGGGTGTCCATGCCCCAGTGGATGGCCCAGTAGTCATGCACATATGGACAGCTCTAATTGGATTCAGTGGGATGTACATTAAAAAAAAAATAGGAATGTGTAGTTGGGAGGCAGATGTAAAGGGAGTTTCAGAAGGGCCTTGGAAAGGAATTCGAGATGATTAAGATCAAGATGGATTGTATACATAAGTGGAATTTTTTAAAAAAGATATATAAATAAGAAACAAAATGAACAAAAACATGGCGAAGCACCTCATTAAAAAAGGCGAGTAGAAAAACAGAACGAGACTATGATGAGGATTATTATGTCCTGAGAAATTAGCAAGACCCACCCCCACCGTGGTGGTGGAGGTGCACAGGGACGCAGACTCCTATGGGAGTGCTGAGAAGTAACCCCACTTGGGTAGCTATTTGCTTCTTATGAAGTCAGACACTGCACATAACCTTCCCGTGACCTAATAGTTCAGTAGCAGGAATTCATCCAAGGGAAATAAAAACAGATACCCACGAAAACATTTTTATACAAATATCATAGCAACTTTCTAACAGCCCTAAGCTGGAAACAGCCCAAGTAGCCTTTAACAGAATGGTGGACTAACAATACACAAAATACCAGTAAGTGTGAAAGGAAAAATGGCGGTTCCAAACGCTGATTTAGAAAGAGACATTTAATGCCAGTCACTGGTGCCTTTGTTCCTATGCAGATCCAAATTCACCAACGGAGCCAACCAGGGCTGATACATCAGAGCAGCCCATGGTGCTGATGTGGGTTGTGTGTGTGGAGTTTTGAATGAGAAATGTCCCCCACAGCCCCTGACATTTGAAAACTTGGTTCTGCCTTGCTGGAGGAAGTATGTCACTGGCTGGACTGGGGAAATGTTGAAATGAAAAGGCTTCTAGCTCTTTCTCTGGTCTTTCTGCTTTGTACTTGTAATTCAAGATGTGAGCACATAGCTTCTGGATCCTGCTACCTTGACCTCCCACCACAGTGAATTTCCAACCCCTACAGAACCGTAAGCCCAAAAAAAAAAACTTTCTTCCCCAAGTTGCTGTTGGTCTTGGTGTTTTATCACAGTGGCAGAGAAGCAACTAACATAGGACGTGCACATGGTACACAGCTTTGGAAACCTCAGGGAGGCGGCAGGATCTGTGTTGTTTGTGTTTGTGTTTTACTTACAGATACATAAGGGGCTGTGGACTGCCACCATAAAACATTATCTTAGGTAAATTAAAGTAAAACAGCATGCCTTGTAGCTTAGACCCTGCCTGGAAACTTTTCAGGGCCCTGGAAATGGAATTAGTTGGCTCAAAGGCTTGGCTCAAGTCCTCATCTACTTTCCTGTAGAGTATGAAGAAAAGTCCCTAACTCCAGAACACACCTTAGACTCTTAGACTCTCTGCCCCATTGGGGGTGGGGTGGGGTCTAGCCACCAGTATGGCAGGGACAGCAAAGTGTCTTTTCACCAAAATAGAGCAGGGTGCCCCCATTATGATCAGCTGTAGGCATATCTCAAGACACTGTCTTGGTGGCCCCAAGATGGTATGGGGAGCAGGAAGGAGACTTCAGAAAGCCCCTGGTGTTGCAGGAAGCATATATCAGGCCATACAGAGCCATGCCAAACAGAGGAAGCCCAACTCTATGTTTGTGGCAACAGAGGGAAAGGGAAGGCCTGGAGGTCTTGTGCGAGGGTCTTCATGTGGCTAGAACCTCTGGCCCTGGCCCTGGTCATGGAAAGAGCATTCACGGCACCAGAATACTCAGAATCAAAGGTCTGACTATGCGCACAGACTTCTAGATTTTCCCCTCTACTGTGAATGAGACCTTCAGAGGAGCCCAAGGGATTCAGGGCAGAGTGGATGGGCTCAGTGCAAAGCCAACTGCTTGAGAACAGGACCAAGTCATTGTGGGGAAAAGAGCTCAGGGCAGGACCCAGTGTGGGTCTAAAGAGCAGAGAGAACAGAGAGTAAGGCCAGAACTGACGCTACTCTTGGCTCTCTCAGTCCAGGCCCTGCCCTTCACAGGGCCGCGTTTGATGGCGCAGATGATGAGCCAGGTGTCATATTCTCCAGCTTACAAGAAACGAACAGCCACCCCTGTCCTGCATGACCCACAGGGCAACACTTAGAGAAAAATCTTCCATGATTCTTCTTTGGCTCCAGACATGGATAGGAAGGGCCAAGTACCTCTTGTGCCTCAGATGAGGTTTAGGGACAGAGGAGAAGGTGCCAAACTTGAACTGTGGGGAACCAGTCATCCCCATAAGGAGCTTGCAAGACCGATGCTGTCTCTCAAAGAACAGGGTCCTAGATAGGCGAGGCTTTCTCTCGAGGAAGAACGCAGATACAGTTTTGAGCTCCATGACCAGCTGGGGAACCATCCTTCTCCCCTGAGGTACTCTGTTCTGCTGTCTGAACTTGAGTTCCCGAAGCCACACCTTCAATGCTGCCCACAAGGTCTCAAGCAGCAGGCCCATCCTTATCCCGTTCCTCTCTTTCCAACCAAGAGGCCTTGCAGGGGAGTCTTGAGAACCAGGGTCACTTAAGGCTGAGAAGATTTGGCCATGCACGCTCATTGGCACCAAGCTATAGAAAATAGCCAGGCCGAAGTTTTGAAACACACGAGCGTATGCCCAGGAGTTGTGCCGAGATGGCTTGCTAGGGAGGAGATTGCCATCTTCCAACTGGCCTCTGGGAAAATATAAATAAATAAATTTAAAAAAGGCTCTTTTCCTCCGCCGCCGAAGCTGGCGAAACTTTCAGCCACACTCAGCTGGCCCGTGGCAACTGAAGTTAGCTGGGCCACTCTTCAGTCATGATTTATTTGCTGTTTCTTTGAAAGTCTACCTCTTTGGCAGGCAGGCCAATGCCTTAAACCCATGGTTCTGCTTGAGTTGGAAAGTATGGGCAAACCCATGGTGGGCATGCGGATGTCAACTTTTGTTCCATGTCCCCTGTCCTGGAGGATTCCTCTATAGGTAAGCAAAGAAATGGCGGGGGAGAGGGGCCCTCAGCAGCCACAGAGGGGAGCAATATAAGGAATGGGTGGGGAGTGCCGACAGGCCTTGGCTTTCACATCACTCCGTCTGTACGCAGGGCAGCAAGCCCAGGTGTGTGCAGGCCAAGTGTGAGATATCTGAGCTGACCTGGCCATACTCAAGGAGGTGGAGGTCTCCCTCTTGTGACTCACCCTGTCCCCTGCCAGTCCCAGCTGGCTTTCCTTCCACTGGATCCTTGCCAAGGACTCAGAGGCGGCAGCTTGGCTGACCCAGAGCCCTCCTCGTGGTCTGGGATGGAAAACAGGGAGCACTGAGGATGACACCCCTCCTGATCCCCAAGTGCCTTCGGCATACAGTCAGCTCTCCATGTCAGGGCAGCACCTACTGTGTCCTTCAGGTCACCAGGGAACTCTCAGGATCCAGACTCCCGAGGGTGGAGCCTGGCCCATCCCCTTACCGAGCTGGACACCCTTCCATATGTACAACTCCCTATGCCAGGCTGGACACCCTTCCATATGTACAGCTCTCTATGCCGGGCTGCCCCAGAGCCAACCCATCACAGATGTTATTATTCTCCCCATAGGGGCAGGGTGCAGACAGTATCCACTGTCTAGGCATCGTAGAGTCTTTATGACAACCTGAGTATTGCAAAAGGAGGAGGGGTGGGGGACAGACTAGTAGGTTCCGTCTTTGGTACCAGAATCATTCCACTGTGCACCTAGGAAAAGCAAGGCTAAAATGACACCAGGAAACTCTCCAATGACTCCAAATTGCCTGGGACTATAGGAACTCAAGATCTTGAGACTTGTTACTAGCGGGGTTGGAGAGATGGCTCAGAGGGGAAGAGCACACACTGCTCTTGTAGAAGACCTGAATTTAGTTCCAAGCATCTGTGTTGGGTAGCTCACAATCACCTGTAATGCCTGGGAACCCAATGCCCTCTTTTGGCCTCTGTCAATGCCTGTACCTAGGTGCACAAACTCACCCACAGACACTTGTATAAAAATCATTTGTTAAAAAAATTATCACTAGAGAATACAAAATGGTATGGAATTCATCAAAGGATGGACATGTAGGTGCTTGGAAAATAATAGAGATTCAGAAGTGAACTCACATGCATGGCCAATTTTAATTCAAACATGGAGGTCATTCAAGGGAGCAAGAATTATCCTCAGATAAGCAGAGATAGAACAGTGGGATACACAGTGCCCTCAAGTGCAAAGGCTGACCAAACCCTGCAGCCTAAATCTGCAAAACGGCTAGAAGAAAATATGGAGGGGGGGGAAACTTGCATGACACCTTAAATACAGTTCGTAAGAGGTTGAAAAGATTGGACAGTGTGTCACTTTATTGTGTCAACTTGATTAAAGCAAATAATGCCTATAGTGTACCTTCAGTGTGTCTGTGAAGGTGTTTCCAGGGAGAATTAGCGGAGGGCAAAAGATGTGTCTTGGATGAGGATGGTTCACTCCCAGGACTGGGGTTCTGAACTGAAGAAAAAGAGAAGCAGGTAGGGAAGATGAGTGCCTTTCACTGTTTCATGGTCTGCTCAGAATTGAGCAAGCAGCCACACAGTCCTGGTACCATGCCTTGCCTACCATGATGGAGTGTACTTCCAAACTGCAAGCCAAATAAGCTTTTCCCCCATGAAGTAAGCCCACAACAACAAAAGGCAATTCACACTACCAAAATTATTAATTCTTCTCTTGGAACAAGACTGTAAAGAATTTAGAAAGGCACATTTTGGGGAGCTGGAGATGTGGCTCATGGGTAAAACATTAGCTTTCAAGCATGAGAACTGAGTTCAGATCCCCAGCATGCACAGAAATGCCAGGTAGTCATGGTGACTCGCTCATGATTCTAGGACACATGAGACAGAGACAGGGAAAGCTGGCCAGCTAGAATAGTTGAGGCAGTGAACTCTGGGTTCAAATGAGAGGCCCTGCCTCAAAGAATCAGGCAGAGGGAGAGAGAGAGAGAGAGAGAGAGAGAGAGAGAGAGAGAGAGAGAGAGAGAGAGAGAGAGAGAGAGAGAGAGAGAGAGAGAGATCAAGGAGGACTCCAGATGTGTATCTCTGGCCTCCACACATGCAAGCATGTTTATACACATGCAGGCATGCATGCATACATACCAAGGGGAAAAGAATGAAAGTGCTTTTGGAAGAAAATATTTGATAATTATACAGGCAACTTCAGAAAAATCCATGTGTCTTAAATGTGTAAAAAAAAGTCTTAAAACTCAGACACTATGTGAAGCTATGCAAAAGATCTGAACAAAGGTGCTTCATCAGGAGAAGATATGTACAGCCACCAGTGCAGATAAGACATCCAGCAAATGCACATGAAAATCCCAATGTGGACCTAGCTCATTCTTTCACATATGCACATCAGATTTTCCTAGCATAGATGGTCGGCTATAATGGAAAAAGAAGATGATAAAGTGATAACAGGGTAGAACAATGGGAGCTCTTGTTTGATCCTAGTTGGAATGCAAAAAAAAAAAAAAAAACCAAAAAAGGATTGCTCTTCTTGTTGTTGTGATACACTTTACACTTTCGTGGTACATAGCCCAAGTTGACCTTGAACCCAGGGTCATTCTTCTGCCTTGGCATCCTGAATGATGCTGAAATTATAAACATGGAATGCAAATTTTATAGTCCCCCTGAAAACAAACCTAGCTATTCAAAAAACTTTAAGTAAACAGTGCACAACATAGCAGTGTATCTTCCAGAGATTTATCTGAGAGAACTGAAATTTTATATTCATACAAAAACCTATGAATGGAAACTCACAGGGACTTATTTATAATCACCAGTTGAAAACACTACTACCATTTCGCGAGTGGATGTATAAACTTAGGCCTATCTGCTAAATGAACTCCTGGTAACCAGAAACTACTGATGTAGAGAGCAATCACCCCCCTATGTATGTATGTATGTATGTATGTATGTATGTATGTATGTATGTTTGTATGTATACGTGTGTGTGTGTGTGCTACAAATTGAAGAGAGGAATTTAGTGAATGAACTATAATTCCACAAAGTACAAAAATGCTTCCCATGTGAGAAATGCAATTTAGTAGAGTTTTATCAGAATGCAGGTAATCTAGAAGACACCATCAAAGACTGAAAGAATGAATCATGGATATATAAGAATTTTGTGCTAAAAAAAACCAGAAAATTTGCTCATTAAAATCATTGCAGAAAACTCCCCAAATCTTGGAAAATAGATGGCTACCTAGGTACAAGACGTTCAGACAGATATGATCAGAAAATAAACTGCCTGTCTCATAAAACTAAAATGATAAATATACAGAACAGAAAGAATTTTGAAAACTACAAGAAAAAGAACCAACTCACGTGTAAAGAAAAACCCAAAAACTCAGGTGACAGCAGATGCTGGCGAGGATGTGGAGAAAGAGGAACACTCCTCCATTGCTGGTGGGATTACAAGCTGGTACAACCACTCTGGAAATCAGTCTGGCAGTTCTTCAGAAAACTGGAAATAGTTCTATCTGAGGACTCAACTATACCACTCCTGGGCATATACCCAGAAGATGCTCCAACATATAACAAGGACACATGCTCCACTATGTTCATAGTGGCCTTATTTATAATAGCCAGAAGCTGGAAAGAATCCAGATGTCCTTCAACAGAGGAATGGACACAGAAAATATGGTACATTTATACTATGGAGTACTACTCAGCTATTAAAAACAACAACTTCATGAAATTCCCAGGCAAATGGATGGAACTTGAAAATATCATCCTAAGTGAGGTAACCCAGTCACAAAAGAACACACATGGTATGTACTCACTGATAAGTGAATATTAGCCAAAAAGAAGCTCGGAATACCCAAGATACAACTCACAGACCATATGAAACCCAAGAAGAAAGATTACACCAAAGTGTGGATGCTACAGTCCTACTCAGAAGAGGGAAGAAAATAATCTCTGGGAAGTAGAGGGAGAGAGGGATCTGGGAGGATGAGAGGAGGAGGAGGGAAAAGGGGGCAGATCAGATATGGGAGGAGACAGGGGAGAAGTACAGAGGGTCAGGAATTGGAAAATAGGTTTGCAGCAGTGGGGGAGGGGAACTGGGGGTAGCCACTAGAAAGTCCCAGATGCCAGGGACCCAAGAGGTTCCCAGGACCCAACAAGGAGGACATTAGCTGAAATACCCAACAAAGGGGGGAGAGAACCTGTAGAGACCATATCCCGTGAACAGGCACAGACCCCAGTTGAGGGATGGGGTCACCCACCCGCCTCAAAAATATTAATCCAGAATTCCTCCTGTCAAAAGAAAGTGCAGGGACAAAGAGTGGAGCAGAGACTGAAGGAAAAGCCACTCAGAGACTGCCCGACCTGGGGATCCATCCCATCTGCAGATACCAAACCCAGACACTATTGCTGATGCCAAGAAGTGCTTCCTGACAGGAGCCTGGTATAGCTGTTCTCTGAGAGGCTCTGCCAGAGTTTGACCAATATAGATTTGGATTTATGCAGCCAAACATCAGAGGGACCCCAGTGGAGAAGTTAGGACAAGGACTGTAGGAACTAAAGGGGTTTACAACCCCATAGGAAGAACAATATCAATCAACCAGACCCCCTCCCCAATGCTCTCAGGGACTGAACCACCAACCAAAGAGTACACATGGTGGGGGGCATGGCTTCAGCTGGATATGTAGCAGAAGACTGCCTTATCTGGCATTATTGTGGGGGGAGCCCCTTGGTCCTGTGGAGGTTCGATGACCCAAGGTAGAGGAATGCTAGGGTGCTGAGGCAGGAGTGGGTGGGCAGGTGGGGGAGCACCCTCATAGAAGCAGGGGGAAGGGGGAGTGGATGGGAAACTGGGAAAGGGGATAACATTTGAAATGTAAATAAATAAAAATAACCAATAAAAAATGAAAAAAAAAAGAAAAAAGAAAAAACCCATCGGAATAATCACACATTTCCTAACATAATCTAAAAGCCACAAGGGTATGGTTTTTAGAATAATGTCAACCCAGATTGCCTTACTCAGAAAAGCTGATAAATACAAAGTAACAGAATTCATGACCACTAAGCCATAGCTGCAGAATAGATGTGAAGGACTTCCACACACAGAAAGGAGAGATAAACACATCCATGGGACCACAAGAAAGAATAAGCCACACTAGAACGGTTAATAAAAACCCGAAGATTAGGAAACACTATGAAGTCAACAAAATATCAGGTATCAATACATACATTTCAATAATAACTATAAATATTAATATTCTCAACTTCCAAATCAAAAGACCTGGACTGAAAGATTGGATTAAGATATTGGATCCATATACTTTTTGACTCTAATAAAAACACCACACCAGCGAAAGAATAGAGTGAGATCTTTCAAGCTAAGTCATATTAAAAAAAATAGGTGTGGAAATTCCAATTTCAGATGAAATAGGCTTTAAATTCTAAATAGCAGGAAGAAATAAAATCACTATGTATTGAGTAAGGAAATAATCCACCAAGAAGATACCATATCGCTAAACATTTATGCACCAAACACTAGCAAACCCAATTTCATAAAACTAATACTCCTGGATATGAAGGCAAAGACTGAGCTCAGCAAAATGCATGGCGAGTGACTGCCTGAGTCTGCTATGATCAACATACAGTCCATGCAGGCAGAACAGACGGAAAAGAAACATCAGAGGCAAACTATACTATAGATCAAACAGACTTAATCGGTGTCTACAAAATAGTCACACAAACACGCAGAGTTGCATTCTTCTCAGAAGCCCCTGGGACTGTCTCAAAAAAAACCACTAAACATTATAGACCAGAAAGCAAATATTTACAAATTGAAATGATTTCCTGTATTCTGTTTGATCACGATGGAATAAATCTAGCAATCAACAGCAAAGAAAACTGCAGGATATACACAAGCTCATGGAGATTGAATGCCAGGCCGTTGAGTGATGAATGAATGGGTCATTGAAGAAATCAGGAGGGAAACTAAAAAATTTCTGGAATTGAATGAAAATGAAACCACAACATACCAGAGCTGTGGAATACAATGACTGTACTCTGAAAGGGGAAGTTCATAGCTATAAATACCTGCTTTAGAAAAACCAGAGAAATTTGAAATAAATAATTTAATGATTCACTTCAAGGTCTTATGAAAATAAGAAAATGTCAAACTCCAAATCAAGGGAATGGAAATAAATAACAAAGATTGGGGGGAACGAGGGGCAGAGGTTATAGGGATGAAGAATACGGAATCTGTGAAGCAAAGACTTGGTCCATTGGAAAAATAAACAACATTAATAAATCCTCAGCCAAACTAACTAAAAGGCAGAACGTGAAGACCACAGTAATAGATATAGAGATGAAAAGGGAGGGGCTACAGTGGACACTGGTGAAATCCAGAGAATAATTAGGGCAGACTTTGAAAGCCTCTATTCTAATATGTTGAAAAATAGAGATGAAATGGGTGAATTTCTAGGTGTTTATGATCTATCAAAATTAAATTGTGAGGATATGAACAAACAGAACTTGGAAAAAAAACAAGGTTAAAGCAGTAATAAAACACCTCCCATAAAAACAACCCAGACCCAGATGGATTCGCCGCCTAGTTCTAGCAGATCTCTCAAGAACCAATAGAACGAGGAGCTCCGCCAAATTCATTTTACAAAGCCAGCACTTACTCCAAAGTGAGACAAGAATACCGCATAGAAATAAAATTATAGGCTGGAGAAAATGCATGCTAAAAATCTAAACAAAGTGTTTGTAGAGTGAATTCAACTGCAAATTAAAAATATTATCCATCAGAATGAAAAAAAAATTATCATTTGTTGGGGCTTGCCGGGAGAGCTCAATGCATGCAAATCAATAAATGAAAGGGGAATAATGGAAGAGGGAGGTTGAAGTGAGGATGCGGAACAAGACTGTCCTATGAAACACACAGCGTGAGCTATCAAATCAAAAATCCCTGTGTTAGGTATGAGCTACCTTGCCTTGAACTTCAGTTAGTGGGATGCCAGAGACCATTGCGGCAAAACCATTACAGCCTATTTCTATGTTCTTAGTTACCCCCAAGAACTTAATAGTAAAACCCTCTTGCTGAAGACACCATGTATACACCCGTGTACTTGAGTCCATGTATGACACGGAGAAATAAAAGCTGGTACCGACCTGGAAGCCTCATTCTTGTTGGCTGCCTTTTTTAGTACTGGAAGGTTCTATGCTTACCAAGGGGGTAAGTCAATAGTCTAACCCAGCTGGGAGCCCTGTGAGCTACACTAGCCATAGTGTTGTGGGAGTAACCATCTCTTTTTGATTGGAGATGGAACTCATGCCTGGTACAGTTCACTGGGTCAAAACCATGGTTGGTGAGGTCACGACTCTCGGCAAGAAGCTAAAATAGTATTCTGGTGAATGGGCACAGTAATAAACAATTCTGGAAGTTCTTATCTTTACGTTTTTAGATTGGTGCTGTTACAACCCTTGATCAAAGCTGCCACTTCTTCTTCTTCTTCTTCTTCTTCTTCTTCTTCTTCTTCTTCTTCTTCTTCTTCTTCTTCTTCTTCTTCTTCTTCTTCTTCTTCTTCTTCTTCTTCTTCTTCCTCTTCCTCTTCTTCTTCTTCTTCTTCTTCTTCTTCTTCTTCTTCTTCTTCTTCTTCTTCTTCTTCTTCTTCTTCTTCTTCTTCTTCTTCTTCTTCTGCTTCTTCTGCTTCTTCTTCTTCTTCTTCTTCTTCTTCTTCTTCTTCTTCTTCTTCTTCTTCTTCTTTTTCTTCTTCTTCTTCTTCATATTTGTCTTCCTCCTTCCACCTCCTTCTCTTCCTCCTCCTCCAATAAATGGTAATTAATACAGAGACACACAACTTGCCAATGTGCAGAGAATAAGAGACCACGGAGTGCTCAGATCTAAATAGAACATGTATATCACACCTTCAGACTCAGGACCATCGAGGAAGAGGAGTGGGAAGATTGTGAGAACCAGTGGTACTGGCTAGAGGCTGTCTACACTGAAAGAGTATTTGCCATACACGACAAAGCTATTGCAAACATAAGCTCACAACAGCTGCATTTTTCCTACACAAGATCAAGCTAGACAAAGTTCCGGCATGGCTGGGAGAGGGGCTCATGAAGTCACACATCTGCTTTCCGGTATACTCCATCCATGCACCTCCATGCACCAAGAATACTCCATCCATGCACCTCCATGCACCAAGTATACTCCATCCATGTAGTCAGAGCTTATACTGGTTCCCCAGATTCCCCTGATGCACCATGTGGGGCTCTGTCTGTGAGGTCAGAGGTCATGTGACTCCAGCGCCTGTCTCTGTATGTCCCACTCTGCCACACTGATCCATGACATCAGAAGCCACACGCCACCAACCAACCAGAGCCCTTAGGACTACTCCTTCTAGACATCATCACTGAGTATCTCCATGACTAAACCTTCTGCGGAATCTAGCTGAACTGAAGCCAACTGGAGCGGAGGGAATCTGGGACACAAATTCAATGCTCGCTGGGTGAAAATGTGCCAGGAGGACTCAGCTGATGAACCAACTTCAGATGCATGAATCCCAGGGCAAGTACAGAAGTAATGGAAAAAGCCAGAGTGGTGTGCTCCTCCGGTGGATCTCATAGAAATGGCCTCCAAACAGAAGCAAATTAGATAAAATTATAAACAAGGAACTCATGTGAACCATCACCCATGTATTCGAAGGACTGAAGGAATACCAACACCGCCCCCCCCAACCAATTCAAAGGGAACACAAGCGGCTGAATGTTACAAGGAAATAAATTCAGGATATGAAACTAGAATTCAGTAAAGAAGAAATACTAATGAAACCCAGGCTGAAATGATGCAGGAAATGAGGGTTTCAGTACTTGGAATAAGAAGCTCAGGTGAAAGCATCAGTAACAGACCCAAGCATATGACGGATTGAATATCAGGCTCAAAGACAGGAGAAAGAATCTATCCAGCCAACGTCAAAGGTAAGTTTTAAATGATATGGGACTGGAAAAAATAGAGTCTTTGTGATACCTTAAAAACAAAAACAAAAACAAAATCTCTAAGTTATGGGCATAGAAGGATAAGAATCCAAGTCTGAAGACATAGAAAATATTTTCATTAAATCGTTGGAGAAAAATTTCAAAATCTAGAGAGAGAAGCCCATGCCAGCTAAAGAGATGTGAAAAACACCAAGTAGACAGGGCTAGAAAAGAAACTCCTAACATCACATTATACTTAAAACATCAACTGTGCAGCAGGAGATATATTGAAAGCTGCAAGAGATGTCTCAAGTTACATAGAAGACAGGCACAGCAGAATAGCAGCTGATTTTTCAATGGAAACTTAAAAGCCAGAGGGTCTTGGAATGATATATCTCGAGCTGCCAACCCAGGCTAATGCATCTGAAAAAAATTATCTGTTGTAATAGAAGAAGAAAGAAAAGCTTTTCATGATAAAAGCAGGCTAGAGGAATTTATGACCACCAGGCCAGCACTGTAGAGGATACTGGAAGGGAGACTTTGGACTGAATGAAAGGATAAATACTTCTGAGAGGCTACAGGGGGGAGAAATGATGCTAAGATAGTTGGTGAATTAGCACATCACCAAAAGCTACAGAAGTCAACCAAATGTTCAGAATTAGTACACAGCTTCCAATGACATCTCCGAATAGTAATGGTCTCAACTGCACAATCAAAAGACACAGGCCAGCAGCCTGGACCAGAAAATAGCATCTTTCTTCTCACTGCATTCGAGATGCATAGCTCACCATCAAAGACTTGGTCAGAGCCAAAAGATGGAAAGTGGCATTCTGCGCAAACGGAACCAGGAAACAAGCAGGAATCAGTGTTGGCTTGCTTTTTTTTTTAGACTTTTAATTAATTCTTTGTGTCACATCATGCATCCCAGTCTCACTCATTTCCCCATCTCCTATCTGCCTTTCATCCTTACAACCTTCCCCATAAAGTAAAACACACGCATTCTCTCTCTCTCTTTCTCTCTCTCTCTCTCTCTCTCTCTCTCTCTCTCTCTCTCTCTCTCTCTCTCTCTCTCTCTCACACACACACACACACAGAAACAAGCAAAACAAAACAAAATGGAACATAGAAAACATCTCATTGTGAAAGCTGTAGTGTGTCACTGTGTGCCCCACAATATAACCCTTTGTCCACACATTTTCACTTGCAAATATTCATTGTAATGAGTCATTGATCTGGTTCAAGGTCTCTGGCTTCTGTGACAAACATCAATATTGGATCCTCACCAGGACTCCTCCTGGTTGTCCTGTTGTTGCCCTGTGTCATGGAGATCCTGCAGCTTTGGATCAACAGGACTGACCCTTTCACAAATGATGCAGATTTTGGGAATGGCCCAACTCAAAGCCCTGGATCTGGTAACTGAGCTGGCCATTCCGCTGGCTCTCCCTTATTCACACCACCAGGGCAAGTCCTCCAGCACTGATCTAGCTAGACCACCCAATGCTGCCATAAGCAGGAGACAGGGGTCAAGGGTCAGCTTTCCTGTTCTCACACTTCCATCCAGAGCCAGCTCCACTGTGCTGCCCAGTCAAGGCACAGGGCCGACTCTCCCAAGTGTTGTAGCCAGTGAGGGGCTGGGCCAGCTCTCTGGCTCTCACACCTTCAAGGCCGGCTCACCCCATGTCTCTGTCTTAAAATAATACAAAATAGATTTCAAATAAAAACTAGGTAGAAGAGATAAACAAAGCTACTTTATGCTTACTAAAGAGAAATCCAACAAGAGGACATTACAATCCCAAACATACACGCACAGAGGTGAAATAGATTTCATAAAATAAATGTTACAAGATACAGAGCCCCAGTGTGAAGCTATACAGTAATATTGGTGACTTCAATACCCCACTCTCACCATAAGACATATCCTAAAGAAAAAAGCAAGCAGAGAAACATTACAGCTAAATGACATCATAGATCATATGGACTTAATAAACATTTATAGAGTAATCCACCCAACAATATAGACCACACATACTTTTCAACATTCCATGGAACTTTCTCTACCATAGAGCCTATATTAGGATGCAAACAACTCTCACTAAATATAGAAAAGTTGAAACAATTTCTTGTACTCTGTACAAGTCCCAGTGCAGTGGAATAAAGATCAAAACCAACAGCAAGAGAGATCACAGAAAATTTACAAGCATGTGGCGAATAAGCGGCACAATAATTAATTGTTAATTAATGTGTTTGAGTGTGTGTATGCATGCTTTGGCATGTGTGTGGAGGTCAGAAGACAGCTTGCAGGCTAAGAGGCAAATGTCTTTGCCTACTGATCTCTCTTTCCAATATAGAGTAAACCATTGAATGGTGACTGTATCATTGAAGAAATCAAAAGGAAATAAAATTTCTAGAAATGAATAAAAATAAAAGCACAACATAACAAAGTTTATGGATTAAAAATAAGGCACTCACTCTAGAGAGGGATGTTGATAACTCTAAGTGCCTATATTAAAAAAAACCATAAAGCTCAAGTAAATAGGGCCTAGGAAAAATAAGAATAAATCAAATTCAAGGGTGGTAGGCAAGGAAGAAGGTTAAAATCAAGGCAGAAATTAATGAAATAAACAAAAAATAATGAAGAGAATCAATAAAAAGAATTTGTTCTTTGAAAAATAAATAGTATTGAAAAACTCTTAGCGAACTTAGGAAAAAAAGAGACCAAAAATTAGCAAAATAAAGCTGAAACAGAAACATTAAAAACAGACACCAATGAAATTCTGAAACTCACGAGATATCCTAGAAACCTATTTTCTACTAAATTGGAAATTTTAAAATGAGTAAATTTCTAGACGCACGTGATCTATCAAAGTTAACACATAGCAAAATAAATATTAAAAGATTCGTGGTAAGCAACGATATTGAAACAGTAATAAAAACTAATCAACAATGGCCCAGGCCCAGGCGTATTTATTGCAAAATTCTACCAGACCTTCAAAGAGGAGCCAGTGCCAATACTTCTCAAATTATTCCACTTACTAGAAAAGGGAGAACCACTTCCAAATGTTTGTTACAAGTGGTATTATCCTAATACTACCACTAGTAAAAAACACAAGAAGAAGAAAGAAAATCACAGACCAATCTCCCTGGTGAACATAGGCACAGAGAGTTTCAATAAAACACTGGAAAACTGAGTTTTAAAAAAAAAAAAACCTAAAAATCACTCAACATGATCAAGCTGTCCTCATTCCAGGCATACAGACATGGTTCAAAACAGTAAATCCGCAAGTGTAAATCATCATGTAATGGATCGAAGCACAGAAATCACACGATCAACCCAACAGAGGCAGAAAAGCCTTTGAGAAAATGCAACAGCTCTTCACGATAACAGTACTATAGATACTAGGTATAAGAGAAAGAAGTCTCGACCCAGGAAAAGCTATATATCACGAACCCACAGCCAATATCATAATAAATGGAAAGCAATAAAGCATTTTCTCAAAAGATCAGGAGTAAGAGAGACTGTCCACTTTCTCTAGTTCTATTCAGTATAATGCTCAAAGACTTCACTATAGCAACGAGACAAGGGAAGGAAATAATGCAGATATAAGTAGAAAAGGACAATCATCAGGGAACCAATCCCATAGGCGACACTGTCCCCTCCACCCCGGAACCTTTCAACAAACCTAAGGAAGTGACAAACCTGTACAATAAAAATGTCAAAATACCAAAGGCAGAAGTTGAGAAACACACTGGACGGAAATGCCACCCCCGCCTCCAACCCCTGTGTCAGAAGAATTAATATCATGAAAATGGTCATCCTGTTTAAAGCAATATACAGATCCAATATAGCCCACCCCTTGCCCCCCAAAAAATCCCAGTGCCATTCTTCACAGAAATATAAAAAGGTAAAGCTGAAACAAATTTTATACAGAAGCACAAAAGAGCAAGGATATTCAAAGAAGTCCTGGATAAAAAGATAATTGGAGAAAATATCATCATACTTGATTTCAAATCATACCACAGAGACCTAGCAATGCGAACAGCATGGCACCAGCACAAAAACAGACACTTGGGTCAAAGGCATATACTAGAACATCCAGCTATAGCTCCACACAATTGCAGGTACCTAGCAAAATGCCAAACAATGCCAAAAATATACAGTAGGGGGAAAACGGCATCTTCAGCAAATGGTGATGTGACTACTACTTTCAGAAGAACAAACAAGATCCTTGTCTTTCTTAGGCTGCACAAAACCAACTTCAACAGCTTCGAGGACTTCAACATAAGACCCAAAACTCTCACATTGCTATAGGAAAACTGAGAGCGACCATTTTGAGACACAGGCATCAAACCTCCTGGAACTGGAGTTACAGACAATTGTAAGCTACCGTGTGGGTACTGTTAAATGACACTGGGTCCTCTTTAAGAGTAGTACCTGCTTCTAATCACTATGAATCCTCTTCAGCCCAGAATTGTTTACTGAATTCCATTTTTTTTGTTATTCCTTGTAAGTGTATAGAAATATGATTGGTTGCTGTGTATTGATCTTTTATGCTGGGATCTTTCTGAATATATTGGTAAGTTCTAATAGGGGTTTCTTTATGGTTCTTTATTCTCTTTACAGAATCACATCATTCACATGGGTCCTTAGTCCATTTTTATTAGTCAGGGTTCTCTAGAGCAGCGGTTCTCAACCCGTGGCTTCACATTTTGCAGGGGTCACCTAAGACCATAAAAATACTGATATTTATATTATGATTCATAATAGTAGCAAAATTACACTTACGAAGTAGCAATGAAAATAATTCTATGGTTTGGGGGTCACCACAACATGAGGAATTTAAAGGTCACAGAATTAGAAAGGTTGAGAACCACTGTTCTAGAGAAATAAAACTGATAGAGTGAAAGTATATGTGTATGTATGTATATATGTATGTATGTATATATGTATGTATGTATGTGTATATACGTATATATTATTCATATATTCATTGAAATATTGATATATATACATATACATACATACAAGCATACACATTGGGGTTTATTGGGGGTTTATCAGAGTGGCTTATGGGCTGTGGTCCTGCTGGTCCAACGATGGCTGTCTACTAATGGAAAGTCCAAGAATCCAGTAGTTGTTCAGTTCATGAAGGTGGATGTCCTAGCTGGCGTTCAGTATATGCCAGAATCCTAAAGAAGTAGGCTCCAAAGCCAGGGAAGGAATGAATTTCCAGAGAGACTGAGGGCAAGCAGAGAAAGGAAGAACTAAGAGCTTTCTTTCATGTCCTTTACATAGGCTGCCAGCACAAGTTGTGGTCCAGGTTAGTATATCTTCCCAATTGTAAAAAATTAGTTGTATTTAAGGTGGGTCTTCATACTTCAATTGATTTAAGGGGAAAAAAATCTCTCACAGCCTCTTGGGTTTTAGTCGATTCCAGATGTAGTCAAGTTGACAACCAAGAATGGCCACCACACATTCAGGGTTAGTGTGCTTAGTTTCTCGAGTTCTTATATTCTAGACAACAATCCTCCAACAGATAGTTGGATTTTGTATCAGGGTGACACAATATTCATATTTAGAGTTTTGGAGAATTACTCCTTTTTCTGTTTTATAGAGTAATTTCAAGAATATTGGTGTTCTTTGAAGTTCTAGTAGAGCTCAGATGTGAATCCGTTTGAACCTAGTATTTTTAGTTGGCGGTCTCTGTTTTATTGCTTCAATGTCATTCCTGGTTATAGATCTATTTGAATTGTTTATTTCATCGCGGATAAATCTTACACATACAGAAATCTATCAGTTTGTTCTAAATTGTTCAATTTAGTGATGGATAATTACCCAAGGTATGTCCTCATGATTTTCTGAATTTCATTGGTCTCTCTCTCTCTCTCTCTCTCCTCTCTCTCTCAATAGATAGATAGATAGATAGATAGATAGATAGATAGATAGATAGATAGATAGATAGACAGACAGATAGATACAGATACAGATACAGATACAGATACAGATACAGATACAGATACAGATACAGATACAGATACAGATACCGATACAGATACAGATACAGATATAGATATAATTTTGTTAATTCACATGTCCTCTTTTTCTTTTGGTTGATTCGCTTATCTATTTAAACAATCACCTAATTCCATGTCATAGCTATTTTGAGTGGAGCAGCAGAGAACAGGGATGTACACATATCTCTGGGATGTGACAGGTCCCTTCGAGCAAATGCACAGAGGTGGTGTAGCTGGCTCATATGGCTGTTCAGTTTGTCGTGTTGTGAGAAACCTCCATACTGGCTTCCATAATGGCTGCACGAGATTACTGCCACTTCAAGAGTAAATGGTTCTTCCTCTTTCCCCACATGCTCACCACTATTGCTATTTGTCTGCTAGGGAGAGATGAACTCTCAAAATAGTTTTAATTTGCATTTTCCCTGATGACTAGGGTAGAACACTCAAAATATTTAGCAATCATTCATATTTCTGCTCTTGAAAGCTCTCTATCCAATTCCATAGCCCACTTTTAGATTAAGTAGTTTGTTTTCTGTTGAAGGGCTGTTCTTTTTATATTCTAATCCCCCATCAGATACATAGATGGCCAAAAATTCTCCCTTCTCTGTGAGATTCCTCTTGACTTGGGCAGTTACTTTTAAAGTACAGAGGTTTTAGAAATTTATAAGGTCCCATTTGTTGATTTATTTTCGGAAGAACTGGACCCTGTTCAGAAAGTCCTTCTCTTTCTATGGACATGTGTTTAGACTCGTAATATCCTCTTGATGAATTAATTGATGGAGGATGAAGAAATCTTCTTCATCTTCCTTAAACATGTTTTAGTTTACAGTCTCCTCATCAGATATTAGAATAGTGACACCTTGCCTCTGAGTTCCATTTACTTTTCTGGATACCTTTTCCATCCTTCCACCCTAAGGTGGTATCAACATTTCATGATAAAGTGTGCTCCTTGGAGGGAAGGAGGAGGAGAAGGAAGAGGGGAGAAGGAGGGGAGGAGAAGGAAGATGAGAGGAGGAGGGGAGGAGGAAGAGGAAAGAAGGAAGAAGAGGAGGGGAGGAGAAGGAGGAGGGGAGGAGGAGAAGAGGAGAGAAAGATGAGAGGAGAAGGGGAGGAGGAGGGGAGAAGGAGAAGGAGGAGGGGAGGAGAAGAGGAGGAGAAGGAGAAGGAGGAGAAGGAGGAGGAGGAGAAGAAGAAGAAGAAGAAGAAGAAGAAGAAGAAGAAGAAGAAGAAGAAGAAGAAGAAGAAGAAGAAGAAGAAAGGATTAAGAAAGAAATAAACTTGTTTCCCAGTAAAATCTGTATCTTACTATTGGGGAAATTGAGATCATTAGCATTGAGAATTTTTATTGAAAGATATGGACTAATTTATGTCATTTAAATTTTTCAGTCTTTTCTTAGACCTCTTTGAGTAGTTGTCTTGGGACCATGGCCTATTTAGTGTGTTTACCCTTCTTTAAGTGTACAAGTATCCCTTCCATTTTCCTTTGTAGAGCCAGTTTGGTGTTCATAAATTCCTTGTCTTGGGAGATTTCTTTTTCTGTCCTGTCCTTTTGGGCTTCTGTAGGCTTCTTGTACAGATAGAGAATAGGTTGTTTTCTTAGATTTGAGAATATTTTCAAAGATATTATTGAAAATATTTTCTATGTCTTTGGTGTGGATTTCTGCTTCTTCTTGCCCATTATTACAAGATTTGATCTTTGATGATGTCCCAAAGTTCTTCCAAGTCCTACTCCTATTTCTTAAAATTCATCATGAACATTTCCTGAATGGTGTAGTCCCCCATCTTGTCATCAAGTCTCGACATTCTCTTTGCACACGACGTTGTGTTGATAGGGATTTCCACTGAGTGTGTCTTCGTTGAGTTTTTAACTTCAAGCCTCTCTTGGACTTGTTTTCTTTCCTTCAGAAAGTTTATCTCTGTATTGAATTCTATTCTCATATTTTGGATTGACTTCTTCATTTCATTCAGATCTGTATGTTTGTTCCATTTTGGAGTGCATTCATATTTTCCTCGAGTTGCTTGAGCATAATTATAAATATTCTTTGTAACTTCTTTGTCTCATTGGGAGCCATCACCAGTGGGACGAATGCTCTTTGGAGAAGACACGCTATCTTGTTTTTTTTTTTTAGGTTGTTTTTTGTTTCTCTGGGATAGGACTTGCATATGTAAAGTTAGTTAGTTAGTTGTGTTTTTCTTTCTTGCCTTCAAATGCTATTTTTACATTCAAGTTTCCTTTCTTCTCTCAGCGGGGCACATTTACAGCATTCGAGATAGAATTAAAATGTAGTAGTTGGTTTCCTCCCTATATCTGTGGAACCTCCTATGTCTGTGACCCTTACTCTTGGCCGTCTTTACCGTCCTCCCTGTGGTCCCTGCACCCATGGGCCTTCCCATCAGGCACTTGGCCTACTCCCCTGGCCTGCCAACTACTGTCTCCATGAGTTGAGGAACTCTGCAGCCGTGGCCCTCACCTGATTAGTCCTGTGTCCATCCTGGGTCTAGAGCTTCTCCTGCTGTGGCAGTGGTTTTCAGAAAGAACTGAAAGCCTCCAGGTCTTAAGCTGGACCAAGTATATTCTCCACCCTAGAGCCACAGTCTCTGTTCTCTCTCCTGACGTTGGAGGTAGTCTTACAACTCTTGTAATCCACACAAACCTCCTGAGCCGTGAGAAAGTAAGTTTCCTTTCCTTTCTGGGCCTTGTATGCAGGATGCTGCCTGGCCTCTGGCTGGGGTGAACCTCTGGTTTTGTGCTTCTGTTATTCCCATTTTGGTGCCCATATCCCATGGCTGGTACCTGGCTTGGCATCATGTTCTAGAACTGAGAAGAAGGAGCTTGGGACCATGAGTGTTCTTTTCATAGCCTAGCAGACCTCACGGAACACTCTGTGTGTGTGTGTGGGGGGTGTGGAAGCCAGTGTGAGACTAGCAAGATTCAGAGCAGAGCTAGAGTGGACTGGCCCAGGGCTCTCTGTGCATTGATCTCCTTCTACCAATGAACCTCCCTGGGCACTGCATGCATGGGATCCTATGAGACCTTGGCTGCAGGCCCTACAAGCATTCCTGAAAACAATGGTTGTGATTTTAGTGAGGACTGTCCTCCCCAGCAAGGAAGCAACAAGAACAAGAAGAGAGGCCAGGCTATAAGTCTCCAAAGCCCTTCCAGTGACAGACTTCCCCTGGTACATCTTCTGAAGGCTCCCTGACCTCCCTAAGGATCACCACAAGTGTTCACACACGTTTGTCTGTAAGCCACTTTTCTTCAAACCACAAGAGCATCCTAAACAGTATCCTGGTTCAATTAAGGAATACGCTCAGTTGAAAAGGCATTTGTGGGCCAGTGAGATGGCTCAGGAGCTAAAGGTATCACCTGGTGACCTGAATTTGATCTTTGGGATTCAAATGATAGAAGGGTAAGAATCAACTATAAAAGGTTATCTTCTGACCTCTATAAATGTACACACACACACTCAGAGAGAGAGAGAGAGAGAGAGAGAGAGAGAGAGAGAGAGAGAGAGAGAGAGAGAGAGAGAGAGGTAAATAAATAAATACATTAGGGCTATCAAGTTACCTTTCACATGGCCTTTTAATCAGCCTTCGATAGGCTGGCTACAAAGATCTTTGTAAAGTGAATTTGATCACTATAAACAGTCAATAGCTGGGTCCCAAGAGAGGTATTAGTAAGAGTTGGATGTCTGTGTGTGTGTGGGGGGGGGGACAATTCTCAGGTGCCAGATCCAGTTGCTATGGTGTCCTGACTCAATAGCAGCTGCCTGCTTGCTGATCCCAGGAAGCCTCCTCACTTCTCAGCCCAGTGTGCCTGCTGTGCCTCCTCAGGGACTCTGGCATAATCTGGGGAGCAGCCTCTACCTTAGCCCTCTGGGCACAGCAGTTGGCCTCAGAGCGGCCTTCACTGCCGATGTCATTAGAGGCACAGCCCCCGCAGGCGAACAAATTGCTTGCGGCGCCTGGTGGGAAGATCCAATTTTCACCCAGGAAAGGACAGCGTGGAGGGACATGTTGTCTCTGACATGCCAAGTGCCACTTCTGGCCTAGCTGTGTCCCTGTCAATCAGAGCAGTGCTGGGCCTAGCCTGAGTTTCCATCGCTGGGGTACACACACTGCAACTTTCCATATGGCTGTTTTCCTCTGAAAATGAAAGGACCCCATGACTCAGCAGCACAACCTCTCACCCTGGACCCTAACCAACATTTGAATATACATCTGTCCTACCAAACTGACATGCTTGCTCTGTGCTGGGCAGTGGGCTAGTTTAGGGCCTCATGAAGAAGACTGGTCTTGAGGGATCAAATCCGCCAAGACATCTCCCTGGGAAGGGGCTTCCCCAGAGCATGAGGGCCTAGCAGAGTTCAGGCAGCCATGGGGCTCTGGGAAAGGAGCCCTGCCACAGGCTGTCACTTGCTCTTTCAAAATCGGTGATGGTCACAGTTGAAGGCCCATGGGAGGTTGGTTCCAGACCCCAGCGCCATAGATGCTCACACCCCTTGTAAATGTGACATTGTTTTTCAAAGAGGAGATGATAGCTGGAAAATTCCCAAATGACCACTCAAGCCCCAGCCACGAGGCTTGCTGATGTGGACATGGAAGTACACAGGAATGCTTCTTGTTTGCAGTTCTGAGCCAGGCAGTGTGGGTGGGGCTGCTTGCTGTCACTGAAAGAGCGATGGATGGTCAGAGTCTAGGAAGAGAGACTTCTTTGGTTTTGCTCTGTGAAGTCTGGGTCATGGGACTTGACAGCTTGGTCTCTCTCTCTCCTTTGAGAGGGGAATGCCATCTTCCGTTTGAGTGTTTGGGCCACCCTACTGCTAAAGAATGGAGCCCCCCCCCCATGGTGGGTAACAATTTACCTAGCATAGGAATGAGGTCTGCAGAGACATGACCAAAGAACCAGAAACTCTCTTAAGAGGGATCGATTTCAGCTCATGGTTTTGGAGTAACCCTAGGTTCTGCTGATTGGCTTAGAAGTCAGAGCATCATGGCAGCAGGTGTAAATGGGGGACAGCTTACACCTCATGGTGGCCAGGAAGCAGAACAGTAACGGGACATGCCCCAAGTCGCCTGCTCTTTCAACTCAGGCCACACCTTCCACAGGTCCGTGACCTTTACCTCTCAGTGGCTGATTCAAATTAGAATCCATCCATGGATTCAGTTATTCCTTAGGTCCTAGCTCTCAGAAGCTGATCTACTCAGGGGAAACCCTCATGCATTACCCAAGATGGGCTTCACTGATATCTTAGGCATCCTTAATCCAGTCCAGTTGGTCCATCAAGTCACCATCTAGTCTGTCCTGTCTCTTGAGCAGTAGACAAGGTGGGCACTTAGTTTCTGTGTGTCTGTCTCTCCCTCTCTGCCTTTCCCATTTTGTCTCCATGTTTGACTTTGTGTCTAACTCTTTTATCTCTCCCTCTCTGTGTCTCTCTGTCTGACCCTGAATCCTCTCTCCTTTTCTCCCCTTCCTTCTCTCTATATGTGTATATCTCTCTATCTCTCTGACTCGGCCTCTTCTGTCTCTCTCCTCTCTCTCCCCTCCTCCTTCCCTTCTTCCCTTTCTGTTTTTTTGTTTTGTTTTGTTTGTTTTTTGAGACAGGGTTTCTCTGTGTAGCCCTGGCTGTCCTGGAACTCACTCTGTAGACCAGACTGGCCTCGAACTCAGAAATCTGCCTGCCTCTGCTTCCCAAGTGCTGGGATTAAAGGCGTGTGCCACCACTGCCCGGCTCCTTCTTCCCTTTCTATGTATGTATGTCTTTCTGCCTTTGTCTCTTTTTCTGTCTCTCCCTCTCAGTAGAAGGGACGAAGGAAGAGAAAGCTTGATATCCTTCACAGGCCTGTCTCCACGAACCTCAGTTTCCCCAGCTGAAAGACATCAGCACAGACTCAATGTTTCCCATCATGTTGATTTTTTCCATGAGTTTCAGATTTGGCATTTGAGCTGGAGCAGGCACGTGGTGTCCAGATCTATTTTGAGACGCCGCCTTCCCCTGGTGAGTACAATTTTCAAACCCCTCTTCCATCATACGTTTTATTTAATAATACAGCTTTTCCAAGTAGCCTTCTATTTTTACTTTTCCTGTGGCAAGATAATCTCTAACCTTTTTCTCACCACCCAAGTCAATTTCCTTTGTTAATTTCCAAGCTTCTCCCTCCTACAGAGGCCTCACCTCTTGTTACTTAATTGATTTTTCTATCACATAATTCTGTGATTTCATCAATAAGCAATTTTAGAGACGTTGTCAATTTCTATTTTTTTATTCCATTTGATGTGCTCAGTGGCCACTGCTCGGATTAGAAACGAGATGAGGTTTCATTATCTCTTAGATGCCCATTCTCCCCCGGAGCCTTTCACCACTGCGAGAACAGTTCTGAACTTTTTATATCCCCTTCTAATTAATTATTCTCCATTTTTATTCACTTGCCTGACTTCAATCTTTTGAGTTAAGGGTGTAAATTAACACCTGCCTCCTGGTCCAAGTGTTATTTGGATGTTAGGAGACGTCTGCAGGTGGACTCGATCTCCCATGTGGTGTCCCCTCCTGTAGAAAGGGCAGTACCTGGGGCCAATCTTATTCACGGGGGTTTTCCAGTGCCTGACTCTGCGGTCACCCTAGTCCTCGGTGGGACTAGAGCCCGTCTCTAATTGCTGATCACAGTGTACTTTGGCTTTGTTTAAGGAGCCATGATGGAGTTGAGAAAATGACTAAATGAGTAAGGTACTTGCTAAGCGAGCATCAGGACGGACAAGCACCCACAAAGAGGGCAGTGCATGTCTGGGAGGCCAGAGTGGACAGCGGAGGTGGAAACAATCAGATTCAGACTCCCAGAGCGTGCTGGCCAGACACTGGAACTGGAGAAATCTAGACTCAGTGAGAGACCCTCTCTCAAAAGCCAAGAGAGGAAATGCCTGGAACGAAAGCTCAGTGGTTAGGAAAACTTACTACTATTTCAAAGGCCCTGGGCTCTGGTACCAGAACCCACATGGTGGCTCACAACCATTTATAGCTCCAGTTCCAGGGGTTCCAACATCATCTTCTGACCTCCAAAGGCACCAGGCACACATGTGGAACAGAGACACGCATGTGGGCAAAGTGCTCGTACACATAAAGGAGCAAATCTTCAAAAGTTAGTAAAATGGGGACCAATAAAGGAAGATAGCAGATGTTGACCTCTGACCTCCACATGCATGCATATGCATAGGCCTCAGCACACATGAACATGTAACAACCACACACACACCACACACACACACACACACACACACACACACACACACACAGAGAGAGAGAGACAGAGACAGAGACAGAGACAGAGACAGATAGACAGACAGAGAGACCTACAGACAAAGACAGAGAGTGACAGAGACAGAGACAGAAGATAGATAGATGATAAACAGACAGACAGATACAAAGAATATAATTTTAAAACTACATAAAAAGCTGAGGGCAAGAGACACTAAGGCCTCTGCTAACAGTGGGTGTGGAAACAGTCTCTGTATGAGCTTGATATCTTGCTCGAGGAAGGTGGGTTTGATTGACGGGGCCAAGACACTGCAGACCCAGTCAGACGCTTTCACCACCTGAAGGAAAAAGCCGTTAAGAAGAATTCCTGATTTCTTGTGACTTGTATCGACCGACTTTCTCTGCCACTGTCTCAGGGGAAAGGTTATCTGCCATCTCTGCAGACTGACCCCTGCAGCACATTAAGGTTGACACCTGCATAGCTCACCGGTGAACATGATGGCAGGGGTCTGTGGGTGCATGGAAACCGTCTGCAAAGAAACATTAACTTCTGCCTCAGGGACAGCTAGAATGTTCCCTGTCCCTGGGTGGTGTGCTACACCTCAGAGGCAGCAACTCAGCACAGGCTCAAACAACCTTGGTGCGATGCTCAAACCAGGGCATTTGTCGAAGCTGTGTCTCCCTGTGGATCCGCCCACTTCTATGCTGGCAGGGTCATCCCACGCATGCGCTTCTTGGTCTCAGCATCCTGTGAGCTGAGCCCTCTCCGTTCATTGGAAATCAACCACCTGACAGTTCTGGTCAAGTAATGTACTTATCATGGGGAAGTTTAGGAACACGGGGCTGATGGCACAGGATGGCGTATCTTCAAGATAACTTTCAGGAGACGTGACCATTAGTCTCAGAAAAAGAGAATCAGCCATGATCCCTGACTGGCTATCTTCCTTTCACCTTGGATTCCAGGAAGCTTGGGGGATAGAACTTCAAGGCTGGTCCTTGTGAGTCCAGCTTCAGGTCAGGCCTCAACCACAACCCCAGCCTCATTCACTAACTATATTACTAGCTTACGTTGTGCCATCACTAAGCTGGGCACTGGAACTGTGGCAGTGACATGTTCTGGAAGCTTGTCACCTAGGAATGTGTCAAAGTCACATTTCTAGAAAATAAAATAATCCAGGCCACCTCAGGCACCGATGGACACTGGCAGGAGACTAGAAAGGAGCAGCAGTGTGGGAACCCCTTTAAAGAGTTAACAACGCATAGACAGACAGCATCTTTCTGAGGAATTGTGGTGTTTGATCTTTAATGTCAGTTGACAGGGTTTAGAATCACCATGGAAACAAAGCTCTGGGCACGCCTGTACGGAATTAAGGAGTTTTCCAGATTGGATTAATTGAGGGGGGGAGGCCTCCCAGCATCTTTGCTCCCTAAATGTGGTTAGCGCAGTTCCATGAGCAGGGTTCCTGGATTAAAGAAAGAAGAGAAAGAGAAGCTAGCACCAGCCTCCACTTCCCTGCCTCCTGACTGTGGGTGCCGCGGTGTGGCCTGTTGCCTCTTGCTCATGTCACTGTACCTGCCTCCTCATGACGGGTTCAGAGCGTGAGCCGGAAGAGATGCTCCCTCCTTTAAGTTGCCTTTGACAAACATATTGTCCAACCAACAAGAAAAAGTAATGAACGCAGGAGGTGACCCTTTAGCTGAGATATTGTGATTAAAAAGAAGAATAGAAGTGGTAGAGAATAGGGTCAGGACCAGACAGGATCTTGGCTGTTTTAGAAATAACCAAGAGAGGGATGGGGCGGGCCATTGTCCGAAGGACCCTGGCTTATCTACTTGCTCTGGTGATATCTGTCCTGAAGTCCTTCTCTGAAACAATCAGATTAGCAAATCCCTGTATAAATTTCTCTTCAATGGTAATCCTGTGCTTTTAGCATGATCTATCAGCAACTCATGCCCTGTGATTGCACAGTGTGTGTGTGTGTGCGCGCGCACACGCACACATACACAGAGAATGACAGTGGAACAGGGATCCCAGCAATGGCTCCCTTGAGGTGCTGTAGGGGTGACATGAGTGAACCCTGGCCTTGGACCATGGCTGGTGCCTGGGCCAGAGGAAGGACTCCATAGGCGTCAGCTCACATTAAGAGAGTGTGTACATTTGCCATGTGGGACTGGTTAGGGAGGGCGTGAGTCTGGCCATGGTTACTGACACGATCCGTTACATAAGCTCTGACGGCGATTGTTCTGAGAACAGCTGGCAGGATGTATATAATCTAATAAGAGTTCATAACCGCTTTAAAGCCACAATGTGCTTCCCAGCTAATCTCGAATTTGGTTTGAGGATGACCTCATTTTACGAGAACCAGCCTTACTGTCAGCACGTGGGTCAGTGAGTTGCCTGCCTCCTACCGTGGGATCCCTGAGGGTCCACACCCAGCCTTCAAGGGAGATGAGCAAGGCTGTCCAAAGGCTGCCTGCCAGTCCTGGAAGTTGTCAGCTTGTGGGATGCTGGTGCGGTCAGAGCGGAGAATTTAAACCATCTCTCTCTGAGGTCTGTTTGGGGAAGGTGTGGTGGAGAAGACAGAAGGTGCTTCTCTGGAGAGTTGATCTGGGAGGGGCCTCGGGAAAGGGAGCGGAGCTAGCACAACTGAGGGCCTTCTGTCACCTGGAGAGGACACCCGAAAATGCAGCAGGGTGTGGTACTTCAGGGCCTAGAGCTCAACTGAGAGTCTTGGGTTTCAGTGCTTAGAGCCAGCTGGGGTAACCAGGCTCTTCTGACTTTGACATTACAGGTCTCCCTCTTCTGGGCCTCAATTTCCCCGACTAAAGGACAGAAAGGAGAAAGGCCTCCGGGCCCACGCAGGCTGTCTTGTTCTCATAGTTCACGGCACAATAAATGGCTGAAGGTCATCTGGAATGTCCACCTCCACTGTTACCTCCGTGAGTTGAGCAACCCAGGATCCTGAGAATGTGTGGGTTTGCTCCTATAACGTACATGTGGGAGAAAGTGGGCCTCAGGCCTCAGCTGAGAAAGGCTTGATGGGTCTCTTTCTCGAAGCAAAGCTGTCTCTGGGCACAAGGCCAACCTGGACACGGAGGAGCTCTGGCCTCCTGATTTTCTTCACTGCCCTAGTGGCTAATTGAGCACAGGACAGTATCTATGGCACGTATACAATAAACATTACTTCAGCCATCTGGAACCATCTTCCTGCAAGCTGTCCATCACTTTGGGGCCCCCGGCCAAGTTCGGGGGGGGGGGATGTACTGCTCTGGAGAGAAGGAAGACTCCCTCCTCAGGAGAGCCCCGCCCCTCAAGTTTGCCAGCGTGGCACCACATTCCCACTGTGACAGCAAGGCCCTAATCCTAATCCTGATACTGACCCTCACCTCAGGCATGAGTCATGGTTAGGAGTGGTGCCCAGACGTGAGGGACAGGGCTGAAGGCTGGGATCAGGCAGACAGGGCACAGTGTGTGTAAACCCTGGTGGGGAGGGCTCCCTGATCTTGAAGGGAGGGCTCCCCCACGACTCTCTCTGTCCTTCTGTACAGCTGATACTATGAGGTGGTTTCCTCAACCCACCCCTGTGGTAGCTGATGTAAGCTGTGATGTAAGGCAGACTGTAAAACAGTCTTCTTATATATACATTCATATAATATATTTTGGTCAAGTCCACCCTCCGTTCTCTCCCCTCCAAACTTCCCCTCATCCCCTATCACGTTCCTCTTGGAACATCACGCACTGTTTGTAGATCACAGAGTGCTCTCTGGGCTGCTCGCACGTACGTGGGTGTGGGACCATCTACTGGAGCGTGGGTTGGCCTCCTTGACCAAGACCTACTGATTTAGAAGGTTTGAGACACCCTCTGTAGGAGGCTGGTTCCAGCACTGAGGAGAAAGGCCTGTTTCGATGGAACTTTGGGGGTGGTACCAGGGTGGCTACAGAGGACGCGGGAAAGTGACAGAGCCCTCAGCATTGTTCTGTGGGCTTTGTAGGCTGCTTAAGATAAACATTTTAACAACATTTATAAGATTGAGGTATAAGATATCATTACATGACTTAAGCATGCAGCTCCATGGATTTCATATATTCAAGCCCCCAGGGTAACCCTCTAGGCAGCCACAGGGTTTTATTTTGTTGTTTGAGGCAGGGTGCTCCCATGTAGCCGAGGCTGGTCTTGAACTCTTAGTCTTCCTGCCTCGGCCTCCAGCACGCTAGGACCACAGGCTAGCACCATGATACCCTTAACGCCATGGCATTTCCAATATCAAGAAAGGTTCTGTACCCCACCCTCAGGTGACAACCACCCGAGGCTAACCACAGAGCTAACCATCAGCCCCTAAAAACAGTGCCTTAGTCTACCCTATGCTGTGGTCTTACAAAGGACAAGGGTTTATTTATTCCTCACAGTTCAGGAGTCTCTAGAATCCAAAACACAGACATTCCCCTGACAAAGGCCTTTCTGCTCACCCAGAGGGGACAACTCCTTTGCTGGCCGGAAGCCATGCTCCGCTAACCACCTGCACCTCCCTTTCAGACATTGTACCAAGGATTCAGTTTCCAACCCACAAATATGAGTGGCAGATAGTTTCGGCACATGGGAAAGGCCCGGTGGGAAGTGCATGCTTGTACCCGGGCTCCTTAGCCCTGCCATCGGGCTTGAGAGTCCTCTGCCCATCAGCGACTCATCCTTTTCTCTGCTGCGTAGTACTCTCTGCAGTAGCGTGGTTCGTCTGTCCACGGCCTTTTTCAGTCCCAACGGAAGACAGGTTTCTGTCTCTCTCCTCCCTTTCCCCTCTCCAGCTAACTTGCAGCTGAGCTCATGGACTTGAAGTATTTCACGTGAAGGGATTGGAACCCACTGAACCAGCTTCCCATCCCATTCAGGGGTTACCACGGCTGGTGGCCTCACTGTAATGCCAACACATGAATGCGGTAGGCAAGGCTGGATGCCGGGTGGGGGATCAAGGCCTCCTCATGCTGATTCACCTGTGGCTCTGTGAGGAACCTTCCTCTGGAGCCCAGGGACCAGAGAGCAAGTTCTGGATCTTGTCCATCCCTATTCCAGGCAGAGCCAGGCAGCACTTTTATTGCAGATGCTGAGCTCACAGAGCGCGTAGGAGGCAGAGGGCCACCTAACTTTCCCTGGCCTCGTATTCCCAACTGAGAGCAAAGCTCTGGGATGACTGAGTTGTTGCTGGTGGACAGTAGGGCCTCTGTGGCACTGCATGTCCCCAAGGGAATATTCATGGCCTTGGGGAAACAGAAACAGGCTCCCAGGGTCCAGCTCAGGTCCCTTCTGTCTCTTTGGCAAAGGCCTCCAGGAGGTTGCATAGTCGGGTATCTGGAATCTTCAGGAAACCTGGGTGCTCTGGGAATGAGGGTTTGGTTTCTGCCAGTGAAAATTTTAATTAGGGTTTTCATGAGGGTCAGAGGCTCTATGATGAATGGCTGAAAATAGCCTCAGTGGGCACTCGGGCTAGAGAGGCCTAAAAACAGAAACCGTCTTCAAAGAAGGACACTGGGTGCTCAGCCTGAAGTACCTCCTTTGGAGGCCCAGGGCCCAGTTCCCAGGGACCTCACCTCGCCCTGCGCAGCAAGGGCAGACACATGGCTCCAGACCCTCGGCCTGACCAAGGCTGGAAGGACCTTTAGGGTAGTAAAAGAAGACACAGGCCTGCACTCTGTCTCCTCACACTTCGAAAGACTTCCTTCACCCCACCTCCACCCTCCCAAGTTCCGGATTTCTGTCCGTGGCTCCCACCCTACCCCCATCTTGATAATCCCTGGGTCTTAGCAAGGAAGACTGGGTCTGAGAAGAATGGTCCAGATGGAGAGAATCGCCTTTGATTCCTAGTGGCGTTCTTATGTTTGATCTGGGCAGTTTGAAGCAGTGTGGAGGATTTTATTTATGACTGATGCAAAGGGGGTAGGGGTGGGGGATGTAATTCCATTCCAGATATGGTGAAGACAGCCTGGAGCCAGCAGAGGGAGTGACTGGGGTCCATGTATGGGACATCATAGCCTTGGTCTTCCTAGTGTGAGCTTTGGGTTCACAGTTGGAAACCGAGTCCCCAGCTCAACTACTGTGTAGGGAGGTGCAATGCGCAGAAACAGTTCGGCCCTAGGGCTGCTCTTAGGAAAGACTACTTAGTCACCTGGAGGAAAATCCCTCAGAGCAGTTTTTGTAGAAGGGATCCGGGTGCCTCTGTCCTCTCTGTCACCATATGGTCCCCTCTGCTGTATGACAGGGTTAAGGCTCTGCTGGCTACTTACAAGGGGAACAGAGGTCTCCCATCTTTGAATATCTTTCCCAAGATTTGAGGCTCCTCTTCTCCCCGGTCTCAGTCACGTGACTTTCACAGGAAGCAGTTTCCCTGATGGCCATTGGCAGAGATTTTTCCAAAATGAGCAGCAATGGCTCCTTCCTTCTAATCACCCATAAATGCCACATCTCTTGGCTTCGCTGTCTCCCCTCTCTTCCAGCCACTAGTTGTCCAAAGCTCAGTGTCCCCCAGAGCCAAAGCTCCAGAGAGTCACATAACCTACATCTGAAGCCCCTGCTTAGGGCTGTGGAATGGAAAGAGAGTGTGCATGGGAAAAAATCAGAAACCACAGCCCAGTCCATGGAGGCTCTATCCACCACACGGCATTCTCTGTCTGGCCCAGCACCCGTGAGGGGGTCTACTTCTGCCCTCCAATCAGAGGGCATTCTCTGTCTAGCTCTGCTCCCCTGACTGAGGGGCTCCGTTTCTACCCTCCAACCGGAGATTTTGCTTCTGCCCCCTCCCCCACAGCCAGAGGCCTTGCATCTGCCCCAGATGATGCTTGCTGGGAGAAAGATCCCTTTAGGGGCCAAGTCTTGGAGACACACCACGGTTCAGCTACAGAGGTGCAGGATCTCCAAGAGAGAGGGGACCTCGGAGGTGGTGAAGAAGCGTATTTGGTGCTAGTGCACCTGTGGGCTGGGGGCTCATTTCTTCCCTTGGTAGATGACAAATAAGCTGAGGACAGACCAGTCACAGGGAAGCTCAGAGTCAAGGGACAGTGACTTGGCCCAGATCGTGGCTAGCCTTCTGTAGAATGCTCTCTGATCTACCTTTTCTGCCTCTCCATCTCTGCTCTGAGCAGTCACTTCTACGAATGGCAGCCCTGGATTTATCAGGGCCTGACACACTCACAGGCTAGAAACCTATCCTGTCTTCAGGAAGCATCCTTGGGGCCACTTTCCTTGCAAAACTGCTTTGCACTCATTTCTGCTCCTGTTCCACAGACTCCAGCTTGCGCCCCTGCCCTTGGCCCCTTTCTGGGGTGCTGCTGTATCACACTTTGCACAGCTTTGGATGGGAAGGGAGATTCCACGTATTCGAGGTCAACATCACAGTGGTAATTAGAAGAATCTGGTTGAGGCCTTCCTATGCTGTTTGGGCTACGGAAACGAGCATCAGCTCTAACTGCGCTCAGGGAAACCAACAGCAGAGCCGAATCCCCCACAAGGCTCATTACAGGGACAACAACATGACAAGTTAATATTTTTAGTGGTGACTGATGAGCAAAAGCATCCGCGCTAAGTCTTTGGGGAGGCTCCGCCACATTCTCCCCAAGATGTTCGACTTCCTTCCAAAGAACAAAGTTTAAATAGTTTGTAGGCACAAACTTGATGAAAATTTGACATTTGATAAGAAACTAATTTGGGTGTGCTTTTTTAATACTTTAAAACGCTAAAGTAATAAACAACATCTATAAATGTCAGACTTTTCTATTTTGATTATGTTGCTTTGATTTTTATCAACTTTTTTTTTATTAAAAATCCACTATAAATGAAATAGAGAAGGGGCAATGGGCGAGAGAAGATAAATCTTACAATTATCCAGACGTAAGCGACAGCATCCCATTTTTTCTCAGCACTGGGGATTATTATTTTTTGTCTTGCTACTGTTATTATGATATCTTTATCTTTGTCTTTGAGTCTAGGAAAACTGTGGCGTGATAGGAAGAGGAATTAAATTGTGAGGTGAAGGAGGCTTTCTGGCTCAGACAGATCAGGAAGATGTCAGGGTGGGGGTTGGGGTAGTGGGCAGCTCAGATCCTCAGCCTTCGGACTGCAGGAGGAAAACTGAATGTCGTCACCTCTCCTCCAGAATGGGGCCCCTCACTCAGCTAGCTCTGAAGTTCTTCCCTGGAGTCCTGAGTGATCCACCCACTTGATCCCCACTCCTTATCCTTGAGGTCTCCCATGGAATAGGACACGCCCTTTTCAAGAGGAACTGCTCATCCAGTCTCAGTTCCCCGAGCTTCACAGAAGGAAGTGTTAGTGAATGAGTGCTGCTAGGACAATGGAAAGGGACGGATGTGTGGACGGATGGACTGACGAGTGACTGAAGATATGGATGCAAGGAAAAAGAGGAAGATATAAATGGGGAGATGGATAGAAAGGAAAAAAGGAATGGAGGAAAAGATGAAAGGGGCAGGGAGCAGGGGTGGATGAAAGATGAAATGGTCCCTTTTTAACTTGCTGTAATTATTGTAATGGAAGGATGGAAGGATGGGTAGAAGGAGACAAGATGATGGATGGGAGGTGACAGGATGGATGGATGGATAGGAGGAGGAAAGATGAGGTAGATGAAGGGAAGGATGGAAGGATAAAAGTAGGGATGATGGATGGAAGGACAGGACAGTAGGCAGAGGGATGACGTATATGGAAAACGAATGTATGGAAGGATAGAAAGGCATGTGGATCAGTGAGAAGAGAGGTGGATGGGAGAGGGGATTGGAGGTTGATGGGGGTGGGGAGAGGAAGGGGCAGGCAAACACCTCCCTCAAGTCTCAGCCCTGATCACTGGCAGGCAACCACCAGCCTGGGTCAGGCTGGCTTCTGGATATGTCTGTGGAGGATTGTCCTAATGGAACTGGGACGGCCCGCCCAGGATCAGTCACACCATTCTCAGGACTTGGGGTCCTGGAATGGATACTGAGCTTGTATAGGCATGTGCACGCCCATTTCTCTCTGCTCCTGACTGTGAATGTGACCTTGCTGCTTCAAGTTCCTGCCTTGTTTTCCCCACAGTGAGGACAGTTGCTAACAGCCACAAAGTCCTGGGAACAGACGCAGGACACGGTTGCTCTCCTCCACATTTCTTGCTTCTGATACAGCTAATTGGGAATAGGTTTTCTCGTGGGTAAGGATGACCTCGAACAGGAAGCTCCCACCTATCTCTGAAAGACACCACCATGATCATCTCAGAGAGGAGGAGCTAGATCCTTCTGTAATGAAGGGAGAATGCAGCTACATCTGGGCAGCTGGGATAGTTAGCTCTCCGACACACTAAAACTCACAAGCTGATCCTGAAAGAGTGAGAGCTTAGTCTAATTAGCAGCCAGCAAGCCACAGGCGAGGTTGATAACTAGCAGGCTCGTGGAATGAAACGGAGTCAAGGTCAACAGTTAACAAGCACAGGTCAGGGGCTTCAACCCCTGACTGGGTGGACAGTGGATAAACAGTGTGGTTGGTCTGGCCAGGGGGACCCACACAGAGCATGTATGCCTTCCACTATATCAGCCTATCACAACCCAGAGCCCAACTAACCTCAACAGAAATTATTTCTGTCTTGGTCCCGTTTCTGCCATAAATCCTATAACACCCCAAACAAACATGCTTTTCCTTTCTTGAAAGAATCTCTCACTTTCCTCAAATGAGTTTCCCTGAGAAAGCCTGCTTTTACTTTGCTTCTTCCCATGGGTACCACTTCCTGCATCTTCATCAGCGAGATTTAAACTTGAGACTGATGATGTCAAGTTGACATTTGGAGATCACTGAGTTCCCAGCACCCTAAGTCCCTGGGTCACAGCCACTCAAGTTCAGAAGGGTGCTGTTAGTCTCACAATACAGTATCAGGTTTATGGTATATGCAGAGAGAAGCCAGGACTGGTGTGAGCAGGAAAAGGGGGAAACCAGGGTGGGGTGGGGTTAGAGCCGCCACCCTTTAGCAGCCAACCAAGGCCCAGCCTGGGGTAGCAAGTGAATGGGAATAACACAGTGGGATGGTAATGACAATTGTGCTCAGCCCCCTACGATAACTTGCTTTCTATTGTTGTGATCAACATTCTGACCAAAAGCAGCTTATGTGTAACAGTTCATCACTGAGGGAAGTCAGGGCAGGAAACCAAGGCAGGTAGGAATGGAAGCAGAGACCACGGAGGACTGCTGCTTACTGGATGATTTGTGGCCCACTCAGCTCTCTTTTTCATACAACCCAGGACCACCTACCCAGGGTTAGCCCCACACACAGTAGGTTGGGACCTCTCACAGTAATTGTTAACCTAGAAAATGTCCCACGGACTTGCCTTCAGGGCATTCTCGTGAGACCATTTTCTCAATTCAAGTTTCCTCTTCCCAGATGAGTCTAACTTGTGACAAGTTAACAAAACAAAACAAAACAACAACAGCAAGTTTAGCCAGCACACACACACACACACACCCCATGTGGGGAGGGGACATCTGAGACCAACACCAGTGGCTTTAGACTGTTCTTCAGGCCAGAGGGTCACGTTTGGGCACAGAGTGTGGGAACTGAGTACTCATTCCAGCTACTCTGTCCTCTCCACCCTGAAAACCCCATACCAACGTCTGGAGCAGTTGTCTATGCGAGCCTCAGAAAAAGGCCCCTGTCCCAGATGGCAGAGGCTTCAGAGCACATATTGAAGTTGGTGGCTCCTGACTGAAGCAGTAGGACCAGGCCTAGAGAGCTCAGACGGTGGAGGAAAGACTGAGGCTGGGAACAGGCTTTAAATTAGCTTCAGGGACATCGCACTCCTTCCTTCTCCTAGTTCCAGGTGTTGCTACTAGGATCAAGGGCTTAGTGCGAGCATTCCTATGATTCCAAAGTGCCCAGACAAGGACATGATGCTACATGTCCAGTATGGAAGGTGGCCCATGGGACAATGAAGGGATAGAAGCCCCTCACCTTGTGTGAGCTGACTTTGAAAGGTTTGTTAGGGAAAGGGTGAATGGAAGGAAAGTCATTACTGGCATGGGCACTGTAGAGGAAGGGGTATAGTGGGCAAACCTTGCAAGTTGGTTCCCATTGCCCACTGCCTGAGCTGTCTTTTCCAGGGTACTCTCAGGTAGACCCCTGAAGGGAGGGACACAGGGGTTGCAGTGGGGTCATACTTTGAGTAGTGTCCCCAGGCTGGGTAACAGAACTGGGACATCTTGGAGCAAGAATCTATTTTTAAAGCCCAATTGAGCCTCTTTCTTCCCAGGTCCAGGAGTATACCCTCTTTGCTTTGTGAGCGGCTGCAGAGGCCCCGTGTTCCCCCCAGCACTTCAACCCTCAAGGCCTTGACTGGCACTATTTAAAATCATCTTGATCCAGGCCAGAGAAAGGGGTAATTGGGGGCCTGAGAGATGAAAGGGGTGCCCCCCCACACCATGTGCTGCCCTTGCAGAGGGGTCAACAAAACCCTCCTTGTGGTCCTGCCAATTATAGCCACCAAGGAGAGCGACTGGGCCAGACAGGAGACGTGACTACCCCCCTCCCCAGGGTGAGCTGGGGTCACTGCTGCCGCCCACAGAGCCCCAGGGCCTCCGGGTCAGCCTGGGAAAGTAGCCCTGGGCTGCAACCCAACAGTCCTGGGGCAGAGCTGGCCCTCCTTAGCTGGAGGACATGTCCACGCACCCTGTAAGCCTGTGGTAATGAAGGGCTGGAGCTGCCCACATCCCCGCAGAGCATGCTTTGGTGGCCCTAGGGCTGCTGAATCCAACCGTGCCTCTAAATGCCATGACTGTAATGTTATTCCACCACCACAGACGCCCTTTCAGGACCCCAGCATCTGGCCTGGACACTGCAGGTGGTTCAAAACATCCTTGTCCACTTTCCACCAGTCAGAGCTGGCCTGGGTATCTGCACCTGCCCTTCAGTGTGCACTCCAGCATGCCAGTTCTAGACCCTGACATGGCTGCCCCCTGGCGTCCCCAGCCTTCCTGCTCAGTGGTCCTCATTCCAAACCTAAAAGACACAGCAGCCAAGTGCCCTGCCTCTCTCTCTGTCTGTCTGTCTCTCTGTCTCTCTCTGTCTCTGTCTCTGTCTCTCTCTCTCTCTTTCTCTCTCTCTCTCTTTCTCTCTCTCCTCTCTCTCTCCAGACACATACTCTCCCCTCTCTCTCTTTATTCCCACTCTAATTCTCTGTCTATCTGTCTGTCTGTCTGCAGGTCCCAGTGTCCCTTACCAGAATCCTCAGAGCTTCCAATTCTTGGACCTGGCTCAGCAAGATGGCTATGGCTTTGGCTTTTAATCACCTCTCTAAGCAATAAGTAGTCCATCAGCCAGGGAGAGAACAAATCACCCAGAGGTGACTTGTCTTGTTTCCAAGAAGACAGGGCTGCCTAGGGTCCTTCCACCAGCCTTGTTCTATAGATTCATTTACTAATGTTTTGTTTGTATAATTTGAAAGCGTTTTCTTCCCTTTTCTGCTTGATGAAGCCCTGTGATTTCTGTTTGTTTTGTTTATATTTGCTATGTCTTTGTTGTCTGCTCTTTGAAGATGATACAAAAAAAAATCATGACCAAGACCCACATCACAAAAATTTATCCCTCCCAATGATTTCTACGGTTCGCTGTTAGACCCCTTAATCCACTTGGGGGACTTGTTCTGGTCTATAAAATAAGGCTCAGCTTTGGTTTTTATGTGTGAATCTTTCCCCTTCCTATGTCCCTGGCTTCCCTGCCAGTCAGGCACGAATGCACACGTCTGTTTTGGGACTCTCTAACTGGTTCCATTGATCTGCATTGATCAATGTGCTGTGTTTTGGTTGCTTCAGCTATGTCGGAGATTTTGAATCCACCCTGGTGCTTCCAGCTCCGACTCAGGGTTCTTTAGTTATCCAGAGATGTTTATGGCTCAATTCAAATGTCAGGATTGTCTTTCCTACTTAAATGAATAGTAATACTGGGGATTTGGTAGACACTGATGAGATCTGTAGCTGTCTGTTCTGACATTACGGACATTTAAAACAAAATTAGCTTTCCTTCCATGAATATGGGCTACCTCTTGTCTATTTACCTGTCTCCTGGACGGGTCCCATCGGTGTTCCAAGGTATTTCTTGTTCAGGCTCTTTACATCCTTGGTTAAATTCATTTCATTCTTGTAGCTACTGAGGAGGAATTGCTTTTTTGATTTATTTTCAAATAGCTGTCCTGTACAGGTAGCTTCTGATTCTTATGTATGAATATTCTGCCATATTTTAAAATTAGTTAATTTAGTTATGGACTTTTTTGGTAGTCATTAGTGGCATTTTTTTTAATATATACTGAATCACATTGTATGCAAAAAGACAAGATTTAATGTCTTCCTTTCTGATTTTCAAATCTTTTTTTTTCTTATTTAATTGCTTTGACCAGGACCTCCAACACTATGTTGAAGAGAAGTGACCAGGTGTGTGTGTGTGTGTGTGTGTGTGTGTGTGTGTGTGTGTCTGTCTGTCTGTCTATCTATCTGTCTCATTCCTGAACTCAGAGGAAAAGCTATATGCCTGTCACCTTTGCATGTAATGTTCTATACAGTTGTCTTGCATGGACTTTTTGTGGTGATTTACATTTCATCTGTCGTTTGTATGGTGTGTTGAGAGCTTTTTATCCTGAAGACACAGTGCACTTTGTGAAAGGCATTTGCTTGAGCTTTCAGGAGCGAACAGCAAATGATCATTGTAAGTGTGCCTGTGCTGTGGAATCTGCTTTGTCGGTAGTTCGGGGAGGGCAGTTACTTCTGCTTACCAAGCATCAGTGACATTGGCTTATAGTTTTCCCCTTCTCCGTCTCCTCCTCCTCCTCCTTTTTAATACCAAAGGTTGAACCTAGCATCCTATCCGTGCCAATTAATTGACTGCCATTGAGCAACATCCCTCAGTGGAAGCCTGTGTGTGTGTGTGTGTGTGTGTGTGTGTGTGTGCATGTATGTGTGTGTTTGTGTGTGGTGTGTGTGTATGTGTGTGTTTGTGTGTGTATGTGTATGTGTGTGTGCATGTATATGTGTGTATGTGTATGTGTGCATGTGCATGTATGTGTGTGTATGTGTATATATATGTGTGTGTGTGTGTGTGTGTGTGTCCCTGGCAGATCTGATACTCACTATGTAGCTCAAGATGGCCCTAACTTCACGATAGTCCTGCCGTCACCTCCCAATCTCCAGGACTACAGCACTGCACCTGCTCTGCAGTCGTGTGGCCCAGCATTCAGAGCTCCTCTGGAAGTATTCTTTCCTCTTCAACTTTCCACAAGACGTGGAGAAGGGTTGACAGCTGTGCACTGCGATCTGCCTTTCTGCTCTTCTGGATCGCCTGCTTTGTCGGCCCATGATCGTTCACAGTGGCCCTTTGTCTTCCTGTGGTATCAGTTAAAATATCCCCTCTTTTATTTCTAAATTTATTTATTCAAAACTTGACACTGTTTCTCTTTGTCTATCTCCCTGCTCCCACTGGAGACATTTTTATTGATGAGACCCCATCAGCTGTGCAAAGTGCTCCTGGATCTAGTGCCTTCCTCCTTGGCAATGTGATCTTTCTTGAGTGGTCCCACGAATGCTTTCTTCTCCTCCATGGTCTGGAAACGACCATAGCCAAATTGGAGGTGGTGTCAATGAGCTTCAGATTAATCTTCTCCAGAGCCCGCCATTTGGTCTGAACCAGCAAGGACTTATGAAGAGTAAGTGCTTGCTTCTTGGTTCCCACCACACAGCCTTTGAGCATGACGAAGTCATTGGTCACCTCACCATAATGCACAAAGCCACTCACTTGTCAGACAAGTCATAATCAGTAGATGCATTGTTCTTGATCAGTTTACCACCCTTGATGATGTAGCCTTGACTAATCCTGTAAATCTTGTTAATCTCTGTTAGGTGATGGTATTAGCCTTTCTGCCCAGCTCCAGCCACAGAAAAAGCTACACAGACAGGGTGCCAGGCTCCAATATAAGTAACCTTGCACAGACCTAGATGGGTCTTTCAGGGCAGTTTCTTTGTATGCTAACGACTGGTCACCCCTTTGTATCCTTTGCCTTTTGTCATGCTAATGATATCAATGATCTCATCCTGCCCAAACACCTGGTTCACAGACACCTGCCCTCTACTCTCTCTCTGACCCAGTCTAGCTTCTTAGCCACAGAGCCCCCAGTCGCCTGGAACACCATCAAGTGTGCCTTCTTCTGATGCAGAGGAAGCAGACACATCTGAGTGTAGGCAATTATGCAGATGACCTGGCAGTACTCCTTCATGTTGTTGAAGTCCTTTTCTAGCAGTTTCTTGCCTGTGTCAGCCAACCATTTCTTGCCATATTTGGTGAAACCTTCTTCTTAGATTTATGCCAGTTCTTATAGAACCACCTTTTACACTCATCACTGATATGCTCAGCAAATAGAGTCTTGAAGGTCTGAAGGCCTCATGGGGTTTCTCCATATCCCACAATGCCCACAACCACCATGGGTGGGGTTTCCACGGTGGTTACAGCCTCCGCAACTTCTTTCTTGTTCACCTTAGATCCTGGCCTGTCAACTTCCCGGACGATGTGGGTCATGCCAGCCTTGTACCCTAGAGAGGCTGTGAGGTGAACAAGCCTGGAAGGGTCATCCTTAGGGAAGATCTTCACTTTCCCATGATGCCAGCTGCTGCCCTTCTGAGGCAAGAAGCCCAAGGACCCACGCCTGGGAGCTGAGAATTTCCTGTGAGACATCTTGCCACCACACGCTGCTGATAGTGCTTAAGTTCTGGTTTTTATTTTTTCAAAAGATGAACTCTAAGCCATCTATTTATTTATATTTATTCATTTATTTATTTAATGTTGGCTTTCTATCTTCTATTTACAACCACTTTGTTTTGCTTTGTTTTGTTTTCCTTTTCTAATTTTTGGCCCATTTTTTTGCCAAGCCCTTGAGGTGCAACATAGGAATATATATATGTATCATTTTTTGCTGTATCCCATTCATTTCGACATGCTGTTCATATTTTCATTTGTCTCAGTTTTTTAAATTTATTTTTATACATTGGAGAATTTTGTTTTATTGACACCTTTTATACACATCAGAATCTACTAGTGTATACCAATTTTATGTAGTGATGGGTTTTATAAAACTGGATTTGTGCAAGTGTATTGCTGTCAGTGCTACGTCAAAAACACTAGTGTCTTTCTTCAATGTCAGAATTTAATGAATTAAATAAATTCACAGGATATAACACTTTCCAAAGCAGCTATTTTCCAGGTATTTCCACATTTCTTAGTAACCTGGCTGATATGAATACAGGTTGTTTTATTTATTAGTTACTAGTGCTAACTCTCATAATACATGTCACTCGGTAAATAAATCTATATTAGTAGTTTTATGTATGAACAAAGAATTCCTGGAAAGAAGCTGTGTTTGCAAAGGCCGATTGGCTGAAGAGAAGAACTTTGGGGAAGTTGGAATGTTGCAGACACATAACCTAATTACAATTATCTCAGACTATCTTTAGTCTCCTAAATTTCCATGCCTTATTCACCTCTAAATACAATCTAACATACTTTGACCAACAGATAACAACTTTTTGGAGGGTACTAACTTAACAAGACCCAATTTTCCACCGTCAAAGGACAAAGAATGCTACCAGATTGTAGGGGGTGGTTCTGATGCCTTGATGGGGAATCTGCATGTGAACACTGAAGGTCCTGTTCCCCAACTGGTACTTGATCAATCAATAAAGATGCTAGCAGCCAATGAGCTGAGTGGAATAGGCAGAACTTCCGGTTTTCACCATAGGCAGGTTAGCAGACTCAGGAGAGGAGAAAGAGATTCACCATGGTTTGGAGAGGAAAAAAAAGCCACCAGTCATGTAAGGTCTAGGGTGGAATGGTCATTGGTGACTTCCCCAACTGGGCTTGGGGTAGAGGTGGGAGGTTAGAAAAATAACTAAGCTGAGGACAGATTTATGGTGCCAAGCTGGTTGTGAAAAGAAAGACTCAATAGCAGAGGAAGGCTTAGAAGAGTCCGATCATTGAGCTAAAGCAATATAAAAATAAGTTAATGTGTGTGTGTGTGTGTGTGTGTGTGTGTGTGTGTGTGTGTGTGTCTTTCATCTGCAGATCTGAGGGAACCTGGGTGGGGTTGGTAGCACGGCCCATCCAGAGCTTAAAGTAGGGTAGTAAAAACTACAAGCTACATCAGATAGTGTCTGGAGCCTATAGAAAAGATTTCTCTGTTTAACAATAACCTAGATCTCTGATGATTTTCCACCAATATACTTGAAAAGCATCTTGATTTGTGATATTCTTTGTCTTGTTACCATAAAAATTTTATCAAACCACTTCCATGTTGAAAATTGGAATTGGGGATAATACAAGTCTTCATTCCTGGACCAAGGTCAATCATATTGGGCTCCAAAATAAACTCTCCCTTATCCTTTCTGAGGTTATGCTTTTGCATGGACACATGTAAGCTAAAGAATGAATACAAAGTGACCAAGAGTCCACAGCCGACTTTCCTGAAGTTTCAGGGCTCAGCTGGCAGATGTGTCAATAGAATCTGTTGATAGGCCAAGGAACCCACACCAGTTACAATGAGGAAAGTAAGTGCTGTTGTGAATTAGGCCACTGAGGTCCCAGGTTTGAGAATGGAGCTTCAGATGCAGAAGACAGGGTCACTGTCCACAAAGGAACAAGGAATGAATGGGTGGATGGTCCTGGTCCAATGGGGAGGAGGCAGGTGGACAGATAGCAATTGAGTAGGGCATATCAACATCAGGGACCAAAACAAGCTGAAGGCCCAGGGGAAGTTGGAATTTTCTGCCTTTGGGACCTTGAAAATCACAGGTTGGTGAGATGGCAGATGGTGGGGGCCATCAGGATTGTGGTGCTGGTTGTCCATCTCCTCACAGGGGCTGTGTGAAGGACTCATGTTCTGGTTATCCAGCTCCTCATGGAGACTGTCTGACAGGCTCATGTTCTTTCCTTGGTCTGGTGTGCTTGATAAGTTCTTGGGCCTGGTTTCCCATAAGATAATTTTTAACATACTTATGTGCCTCTCCAGTACCAACTAACCTTGATGAATTTATCAGGTGGCACCCTTTATACTCCCAGGAATAAGTCATTTGCCAGTCTGTGCTGTAGGAATATATGGTGTTCATGTATCCACCCAGAAACACAGTCCTTGTCTGTCTTCGAGATGAGAGGAAAGCCATTTGTAAAATGGCTTAGAGTCAAGCTGTAGCCTGAAAAGCCACTGTTTTAATAATATGGAGAAAGTCAGAGCAGGGCACATGTTCTGTACTTTGATCATATTAACCACCTCTAGCTTCTCATTTTCATCTTCCCTCTTCCATTGGTCTTCCTTTTCCCAGACAGTCTTCCGTTTCATGTCATATATGCATCTCTCTCTCTCTCTTTCTCTCTCTCTCTCTCTTTCTCTCTCTCTCTCTCTCTCTCTCTCTCTCTCTCTCTCTCTCTCTCTCTCTCTCTCTGTGTGTGTGTGCGTGTGTGTGATTTAAAATATATCCACAATCTATGGTTCACATATTAGAGAAAACATACAATAATATTATTTCTGAGTCTGACTCTTCCACATAACATGATGATCTCCAGTTCCATTGGTTGCCCTGTCAATGACATGTTCAATTAGCTTTCTACTGATATGATCAAACACCATGACCAAAATCAACTGGACCATAATGATGGAGATCATATGGCAACAAGCATGGTGGCAGAAGCAGGAAGCTATGATCCTACACCCCAACCACATCCTGGAAGTAAAGAGCACAAAATATGCACATGTACAAAGGCTATAGATACTCACAGCCTAACTCCAGGGACCTACTTCTTCCAGCAAGGCTCTGTATCTTAAAGTTCCATAATCTCACTCCACTCACGCCCACTGACATCTCCACACCTACAAGCCTAACTCTAGACCTGTTGCTAATGAACCAGCTTTGCCTGGCAAAAGTAAAATAAAAGAGCTGTGTACCAGCTTTACCTAGCCCATTTCTCGTCATGCAACACCTGAACTGACTCAATCTAAAGCTGGCTAGAATCTCACATCCCACAGACCACCAAAAAAGAAGTTCACATGCTCAGGTCACATCGCAAAAACAAAAGCGACATCAATAAGCATGTCTCCCATCCCATCCACTCAACTTACAGAAAAGCTCTCTAATGAGAGCTACCTTGATGAGCTCAGGACACAGATTTTGAAAGAACAATCATGAACATTAAACTTTATCTAAGAAGTCTAAGGATTTAAAGAAAACACCAACAGATTTCCCCATTGAACTATCAGAAGATAAGGATAAGTACAGGGTGATGTTCAAAACAAATACAAAAATGATGATGACAAATTAGAATTTTAAAACCAAGTTCAGAAAGAGGACAGAAATACTGAAGGGAACTCAAAATGAAATTAAGATGGACCTGAAAACCTCCAAAACTCAAATACAGAACTCAGGGAAGCCTTACTAGTACAATGGATCAAGTAAAGGGTGGAATACTGGAACATGGAGCCAAAGCAGGGGAACTGGATCACTCAAAGACTATGAAAACTATTTATAATACATTAAAAAAACACAAGAACTGTGGACACCACAGAGGATCCACTTTTTTTCCTCAAAATTACAGGTATAAAAGAGAAGGAAACACCCATGGTCAATGGCATAGAATAGCTCTTCAAACGGGATCATAGAAGAAATCTCCCCCAAATTAAAGAAGGACACAAGAGATACAGATACAAGATACAAGAAACTCACTGAATACCAAATAGACAGAACCAAAAAAGAAATTTATCAGGGTGTAGTATAGTAAAAGCACTCAATACACAGACCAAAGGATTCTGAAAGCAGAATAAGAAGGAACACAAGTCACATATAAAGGAAAACACATCAGAATAACAGCTCTTAAGAAGCCAGAAGAGTCTGGAGCAATTCACTTCCATTTCGTAAAGATCTCAGATGACAACTTAGACTACAATACCCAGCAAAACTATCTGCCATAGTCAAAGGAGACAGAAAAACTTTCCATTGATGAAACCAAGCTAAAAGAATTTATGACCAACAAGCCATCCTAGAGAGAATGCTGGAATTAATGTTTAAGACTGAAGAGAGAAGTACAGCTAAGAGACTACAGAGAGAGAGCATAGATAAGGCTATAAGTTCTGAAACAAATTATGATTAAGAACTCAGCCAACAAAGAAAATGATTATAATCAACACATATTCTTCTAATATCAAATGGTCTCAACTCCCCAGTCAAAAGTCGCAGGATGATTGAATGGATTAAGAAACAAAATCCATCTTTCTGTCATCTACAAGAAGCTAATCTTACCCTCAGAGTTAGAAACCCCCTTAAGGTAAAAAGACAAAAAAAGTATCTCAGATAAATGGAACCAGGAAGCAAGCAGGTGTCCCTATTGAAACAGATTTCAAGTGAAGACAAATCAGAAGGGACAGTGAAGAGTACTTTGTTCTACTCAAGGGAATAGTTAAAAAGAAGACATCACAATTTTAAACATATATACACCAAACTCTTACAATCCAATATTATAAAAAGGATATTGCTGAAATTAAAGATACAGAATAACACTAACCCAATAATAGTGGGTGGCTCTGATACCCCAATTTCTCCAATAGAACAACATTTTGGGCAAAAGTAAACTGACACATCAGAATTAGATGTCATCATTCATCAATAGATGCAGAAAAGGTATTTTCCACAAAATCCAAGATGCCATGACACAAGTCCTAGAGAGTTAGACTGGAGGGGACATAATAAAGGCTGTATGTGACAAATGTACAGCCAACAACATCCTAAATGGAGAATAACTAAAGCAATGACGTTAAAATCAGGAACAAGAGAGGGCTCTGCCAGAGCCTGACAAATACAGAGGCAGATGCTCACAGCCAACCATTGGACTTAGCACAGGGTCCCCAATGGAGGAGTTATAGAAAGGACTGAAGAAGCTAAAGGGGTTTGCAAGCCCATAGGAAGAAGAAGAACAGCAATGTCAACCAACCAGAACCACCCCCCAAGAGCTCCCAGGGACTAAACCACCAACCAAAGAGTACACATGGAGGGACCCATAGCTCCAGCCACATATGTAGCCGAGGATGGCCTTGTCAGGCATCAATGGGAGGAGAGGTTCTTGGTCCCGTGAAGGCTCAATGCCCCAGTGTAAGGGAATGCCAGAGTAGGGAGGAAGGAGTGAGTAGGTGGGTGGGGGAGCACCCTCATAGAAGCAGGGGAATGGAAGATGGGATAGGGGGTTTCAGGGGGGATACTGGGAAAGGGGATAATGTTTGAAATGTAAATAAAGAAAAGATCCAATACAAGTAAAGTAATATAATATTACAGACGTGGAAAAAAAACGAAATTGTTGTGAACTACCCCTACTCCTTCTCAATATAGTGCTTGAAGCACTAGCTGGAGCAGTAGGTAAGAGATGGAAAACAAATAGAATTAAAATTCTTCCTCTATGAAGATGTTATGATATTATACATGAGATCCTTCAAACACCTGGAAACTTCTAGAAATGATCAACAATCTCAGCAAAGTGACAGAATACAAAATTATCTCACAAAGATCATTAGCCAAAGAAATCAACAAAATAGTAGAAAAGTCAGGAGGGAAGTTCAGGAGGATGGAGGGAAAGAGAGGGAAAGGGAGAGAGGGAGGGAGGGAGCGAGGGAGGGACCTGAATCTTGAACTTCTTACTACCCTGGGGATAGGAACAGAGAGTGAGGAGAAAGTGTAGCAGTCGGATTTCTACAGAGCTAGGAATGAGGTTGGGGGATTGGTATTGGAGGGGTGAAGGGAGGTAAATGAAATAAACTGGGTAGAACCTACCAGCTCCCCTGGATGGAATGGACTGCGGGTCCCAGGGATTGCCTGCTGGAGGTGGGGACTGGGAAAAAGCAATGGGTGAGAGGGAGGGACATTAGGAGGGGAAGTTCTGTGTGATCCACTGGAGGTGGGACTAGGTAGGTAGGGAGGGATGGATGGACAGACAAACAGACACAGAGAGACAGAGATGGACAGAGATAGTCAGAGACAGAGAGACAGAGTCAAAGACGGCCAAACTAGCCTTCTTGGTTATAACAGCCATCAACCCTAGATAGAGTTTCATGCAATTCTTGATGACATAGAGAGTCTGATACTAACGAGAGACGAAAGAAAGATCAAGTCCCAAAAGAAAGCATCCTTGTGGGTGATACCTACATTTACTCGGTGTTCCTTTGATAATACTCAGCAGTACAGTGGTGTGCAAGAGAAAACTGACGAGCTAGGAAGGCCCAGAGGTTGTCTTCGTGGGCTTTCACAGGAGCTAGAAGCTATGATATTTTCTCCAGTTCATCCTCCTCTCCTACTGTCCCTGCTCTTCCTTCTGCCTCCTCTTGCTGGTCCTTCTCCTTTCACTGACCCTCCCTCTGATCTGATATCACAGGTGTTTTGTGACACTCTTCATCTCTACCACTTTAAGATTTCTTCCTCCCACTTGCTGTCCCTTTCTAGTTTTCACACACGCACACACACACGCACACACACATTTAAAAATAAAATCTATTTTTTTTAAGATGAAGGCAGTCTTGCTTGTCATCATATCACCACAGAGGCAGGCTATGGAATAGGAAAAAGATTTTTATCAACTACACATCCAACAGAGAGCTAATATCCAAAATATATCAAGAACTTAAAAAACTAGACCTTTAAAAAACCTGACAGCCCCTTAGCGTGTATACTCTAGTTTCTGGTTTTGTTGTGTTATGGGATTCCTATGTGTAAGAGTGTGTGTGTGTTCCTTCACCTATATGTGATTTCCCTGCTTTTTCTTTGGCTTTTTTCTTTCCATTTGTTGTTTTGTCTTATTCTGATTCGTTTGTTTTTGCTTTATCTCATCTTATTATTATTATTTAGATGCTTGTCTTGTTTCTAAGGAGAGGCAGAAAGGAAGTGGAGGTAGGGAGAATCTCAGAGGAATTTGGAGAGGAGAAGCTATAATCAAGAGTGTATTGTTTTTTTAAAAAAATCTAATTTAAAAAATTTTTACTGTACCAATACCATGCAGTTTTTAACACTATTGCTCTGTAGTACAGCTTGAGGTCCGGGATACTGATTCCCCCAGAGGTTCTTTTACTCTTGAGAATAGTTTTAGCTATTCTGGGTTTTCTGTTATTCCAGATGAATTTTTGAATTGCTCTTTCTAACTCTATGAAGAATTGAGTTGGGATTTTGATGGGGATTGCATTGAATCTGTGTATTACTTTTGGTAAGATGCTCATTTTTACTATATTAATCCTGCCAATCCATGAGCATGGCAGATTTTTCCATCTTCCGAGGTCTTCTTCAATTTCTTTCTTCAGAGACTTGAAGTTCTTGTCATACAGATCTTTCACTTGTTTGGTTAGCGTCACGCCAAGATACTTAATATGGTTTGTGGCTATCGTAAAGGGTATTATTTCTCTTACTTCTTTCTCAGCCTGCTTATCCTTTGAGTATAGGAAGGCTTCAGTAACAGACATGTAGATCAATGGAACAGAATTGAAGACCCAGAAATGAATCCACACTCCTATGGTCACTTGATCTTTGACAAAGGAGCTAAAACCATACAGTGGAAAAAAGATAGCCTTTTCAACAAATGGTGCTGGCTCAGCTGGAGGTCAACATGCAGAAGAATGCAAATTGACCCATCCTTATCTCCTTGCACTAAGCTCAATTCTAAGTGGATCAAAGATCTCCACATAAAACCAGACACACTGAAACTAATAGAAGGGAAACTAGGGAAGAACCTTGAACATATGGGCACAGGGGAGAATTTCCTGAACAGAACTCCAATAGCTTATACTCTAAGATCAAGAATAGACAAATGGGACCTCATTAAATTACAAAGTTTTTGCAAGGCAAAAGACACCGTCAAAAAGACAAAGCGGCAACCAACTAACTGGGAAATGATCTTTACCAACCTTACATCCGACAGAGGGCTAATATCCAAGATATACAAAGAACTCAAGAAGTTAAACTCCAGAGAGGCAAGTAACCCTATTAAAAAATGGGGTACAGAGCTCCACAAAGAGTTCTCACCTGAAGAATATCTAATGGCTGAGAAGCACCTAAAGAGATGTTCATCATCCTTAGTCATTAGGGAAATGCAAATCAAAACAACCCTGAGATTCCATCTCACACCAGTCAGGATGGCTAAGATCAAAAACACAGGAGACAGCAGTTGTTGGCGAGGATGTGGAGAAAGAGGAACACTCCTCCACTGCTGGTGGAATTGCAGGCTGGTACAACCACTCTGGAAAGCAGTCTGGCGGCTCCTCAGAAAACTAGGCATGACACTTCCAGAGGATCCGGCTATACCACTCCTGGGCATATACCCAGAGACTTTACCTGCATGCAATAAGGACACATGCTCCACTATATTCATAGCAGCCTTATTTATAATAGCCAGAAGCTGGAAAGAACCCAGATGTCCCTCAACGGAGGAATGGATTCAGAAGATGTGGTATATTTACACAATGGAATACTACTCTGCAATTAAAAACAATGAATTCACGAAATTCCTAGGCAAATGGTCAGAACTTGAAAATATCATCCTTAGTGAGGTAACCCAATCACAAAAGATCACACATGGTATGAAGTCACTGATAAGGGGATATTGACCCAGAATCTCAGAATACCCTAGACACAATCAGCATATCAATAGATTTCTAAAAAGATGGAAGGAGAGACCCCTGGTCCTGGAAAGACTGGATGTAGGGGAACGCCAGGACAGAGTAATGAGAGGGGGTTGAACGGAGAAAAGAGGGAGGGAAGGGGGCTTATGGGACTTTCGGGGAGGGAGGAAACGGGAAAGGGGAAGTGATTTGGAATGTAAATTAAAAAAATAAAATAAAATTAAATTAAAAAAAAAATTTTTAGTTTTGTATTCACTTTACATCCTTATCACAGCCCCTTCCTCCTCCTCTTTCCAGTCCCACACTTCTTATAAACTATCTCCCCATTTCCCTCCCCACTTCTCCTCAGAGAAGGGGACCCTCCCCCATTTGGGTACCACCCCACCCTGGGGCATCTATTCCCAGCAGGTCTAGGCACATCCTCTCCCACTGAGGTCAACCAGGCAGTCCAAGTAGGAAGAAAGTGGCAGGGAGCAGAGACCCAGAGAGCCTCACTCCACTTGTCAGGGGACCCATATGAAGACCAAGCTGCACATTTGCTACAAATGTGTAGGGGGCCTAGGTCCAGCTCCTATGTACTCTGTTTGGTGGCTCAGGCTCTGTGAGGCCCCATGGTCCCAGGTTAGTTGACTCTGGAGGTCTTCTTGTGGTGTCCTTGACCTCTCCGACTTGCTCACTTCTATCCCCCACTCTTCTACAAGACTCCAGAGCTCTGCCTGATGGTTGGCTGTGGGTCTCTGCATCTGCTGTCATCTGCTGCTAGATGAAGCCTTTCAGGAGACAGTTATGTTAGGTTCCTGTATGCAAGCATAATCGAGTATCATTAATAGTGTCAGAGGTTGGCTCTCTCACATGGGAAAATCTATTTTCAATAAAAGAAATATAGAGAAAATTAACACGCTAAAAAGGGGGTTATAGAATTAAGCAGAGTTTTTACATCAACTTAAATGAAGAAAAACTCAAAGCATTTCCACTAAAATCAGGAACAAGACAAGGTTGTCCACTTGAACTGGTATTACATAAATGTGTTTCTCCATACCTCTTCAATATGGTCCTTGTAGTCTTAGCTAGAGCAATAAGACAACCGAGGGAGACAAAGCAGATATAAACTAGAAAAGAAGACCTCAAAGTATATTTATTTGAGGATGATATGATAGTATACACAAGTGACCCTAAAAATTCCACTGAGAAACTCCTACAGCTGATAAACACTTTCACTGAAGTAGCTGGATACAAAACCAACTCACAAAATCAGTAGTCATCCTATGTACAAATGGCAAAAGGACTGAGAAAGAAACTAGGGAAATAACATCTTTTACAATGACCTCAGATAATATATAATATCTTGGAGTAACTCTAACTAAGCAAGTGAAAAACTTCTATGATAAAAACTTCAAGTTAGTGAGTAAAGAAATTGAAGAAGATATCAGAGGATGGAACAATCTGTATGGTCATGGATTGGTGAGATTAATATAGGAAAAGCAGCCATTCTACTAAACCCAATCTACAGATTCAATGCATTCCTGTTCAATGTTCCAACACAATTCCTTACAGATCTTGAAAGGACAATGCTCAGCTTCATATAGACACACACATAACACACACATACACACATATCACACACATATACACACCACACACACACACACACACAGAGAGAGAGAGAGAGAGAGAGAGAGAGAGAGAGAGAGAGAGAGAGAGAGAGAGAGAGAGAGAGAGAGAGAGAGAGAGACTTTCCAAACAGAACACCATCAGCACTGGCACTAAGAACAACAGTTAATAAATGGACTCTCATGAAACTTGAGAAGCTTCTGTCCAGCAAAGGATACCATCCATTGGATGAAGTGGCAGCCTACAAACTGGGAAAAGATTTTTACCAACTCTACATCTGATGGAGGGCAAATATCTAAAATACATAAAGAACTATAAAGAAAAAACCTTGACATTAAGAAAACAAATAATCCAATTAAAAGTGGGGCACAGGTCTAAACAGAATTCTCAATAAAGGAAACTCAAATGACCGAGAAACACTTAAAGAAATGTCCAGCATCTTTAGACATCAGGAAAATACAAACCAAAGTATTTTGAGATTCCATCTTATGCCTGTCGGAATGGCTAAGATCAACAGAACAAGTGATGGCTCATGATGGCAACGGTGTGGAGTAAGAGGAGCACTCGTTCATTGGTGGTGGGAGTGCAAACCCACTACAGAAATCAGTGTGGTGGTTCCTCAGGGAATCAATCTACCTCAAGATCCAGCTATATCACCCTTGGGCATATACCTAAAGAATGTTTCATCCTACCACAGAGACACATGATCAGCTATGTTTATTGCTACTCTCTTCATACTAGCCAGAAATTGGAAACAACCTAGATGTCCTCCAATAGAAGAATGAATAAGAAAAATATGGTACATTTACACAGTGGAGTATTGCCCAGCTCTTAGAAATATGTCATTATGAAATTTATAGACAAATGGATGGAACGAGAAAAACTATCCTGAGTGAAGTATCCCAGACCCAGAAAGATAAATGTGGTATGTATTTGCTTACATATAGATATTAGCTGTTAAATCAATGATAACCAAGCTACAATCCATAGAGCCGCAGAGGTTAGGTACAGAGTAATGAGCTCACATTAGGAAAGGAAAACAGAATAAGTATTTATGTATTGATGGGGAGGGGCTGAAATGGGAGGGTCAAGTGGGGAGCGGGGAGAGAGGGGGTTGTGGAAGGGAATATAGAAAGAGACAGCTAAAATTAAGGGCCATTTGAGGGATAGTATGAAAACCACTACAGTAGGAATCTCTCAATTATATACATGCATGAAAGTGATCTGAATAAAATTCCCATATGTAGGTTATTGCCAGTCCCCTCGGTGATTCTAGAAAAAGAAGTGAGACCCTATTGCTGAAGACACCATGCACTTCAGACACGGGAGCTGGAGGAGTAGATCTGGATCTGACCTGGAAGAGTTCTCAAGGAGGACCAGCTCGCAGCGTTGGAAGGAGCCATGCATGTGGCTAATTGAGAAAAGCAACCAGTATTCTTACCTGTCTGTAAGCCCAATCAGCCACAGCAGTGATCAGTGAAGTGAGATTTTTCTGGAAGCTACAATCATGGTACTTACATCTCGGGCATAAGCAAGGCCTCCTGATGATCTTACGGCCTGTTGAATAAGAGGAAATCCATGCCTGGCACCGTAAATGTAGCCAATTACTTGTGGCTATTTCAGCCACTGACCCTAGAGGAGAAGCTGCTACTGCCTCATTTCCTAAACAAGTGCAATTCCAAACCGCATTCCAAATGCTTATCCTTGTACCTGCGAATCAGTGTGGTTCTCATTCCTCCTCATCAAAGAAACTTCCCTAGGCAGCAGAGTACATTACAGAAAGCCACAGTTGGTCAGATGTAGAGAGAAGTGATCTTGGAGTGCTCACCCGCAATGAATACACTTATAACACAATCCCAACGCTTAATGATCAGGACAAACATCTCAGAAAAGGTGATCCAAAGACTGTAAGAGCTAAGGACCAGCACTTCTGTGAGACAGCCTTTTCTTTAAAGGGAGTGGTGGTGGTGGGCTGAAATAAGGTAGGGGGAGGGGTGAATCTGTGTCTTAGTTTAGGTTTTATTGCTATGAAGAGACACCAGGAGCAAGACAACTCTTATAAAGGCAAACATGTATTGGACCTGGCTTAAAGTTTCAGAGGTTTAGTCCATTATCATCATAGCAGGAAGCATGGCAGTGTCCAGGCAGACATGGTGCTTGAGGAGGCAAAAGTTCTACATCTTGGTCTGAAGGCAGCCTGGTTGGAGTCTGAGCATAGGAGACTTCAAAGCCCACCCACACAGTGACATACTTCCTCCAACAAGGCCACACCTCCTCCAATAAAGCCACACCTCCTAAGAGTGCTACTCCTTATGGCTAAGCATTCAAACACATGAATCTATGGGGGCCAAAACTCTTTAAACCACCACAATCTGGGAAGAGTTGGGAGAGGATTGTCTTAAATATGATGAAGACATGGGGATATACTGTATGAATTCTCTAAGAATAAATCTGTTATACATCTATCTATCTATCATCTGTTAAATACAATCTATGTAACTATATCTATGTATCATATATCATCATAATCTATTTATATATCATCTATCATCTATAATCTATGTGTATCTATCTTCTATCTCTCTACCTATCATCTACAATTTGTCTACTTATCTATATCTATGTCTATCTATCTATCTATCTATCTATCTATCTATCTATCTATCATTTATCTATCATCTTTCTACCTATGTAGTATAACATCCCCAAACAGTGCCACTTTAGTGGGGACTAAGTGAGTATTCTATATGAGTCCTGGAAGGGTGAATTTCTCATAAAAATATCAAATGATGACAATTTCATTTTTTTATAGCTGGACAAATTTATTTCATATATGTGTCATATAATGTAGATATATCAGATTTTCTTTATTCATTCGTCTGTTGATGAACTTTTAGGTCGACTCCAGTGCTTGGCTATTGTGAATCACAGAGCAGTAAATATGGGCTGGGAATTGTCTCTACAGAACTCTGACCTAGATTCCTTTGAGTCTATACCGGGAATGGTGTGGCTGGTTCATATGGTAGTTTTAGTGTTTCTTTTCTGAGGAACCCTTGTGTTGATTTTCATAGTGGCTGGACTAACTTGCACTGTCTCCAGCAGTGCGTAGGGTTCTCCTTTCTGCAGATCCTCTCCAGTATTTGCTGTTTGTTTCCTTAATGGCAACCACTCTGACTGAGGCGAGAGGATGCATTTAGATTTGCATTTCCATGGTAGCAAAAGGTGCTTAACAACGTTTTCATGTGCTTGATGGCTCTTTGTAATTAATCTTTGGAGAGCTGTCTGTTCATTTCATATACCTATTATTGGATTGTTGGGGTCTGGGGCTTTTAGTGGTTTTTTTTTAAAGTTCATTATATATTCTGAGTGTTAATTCTTTGTCAGATGTATAGCTAACAATGATGTCTCCCTTCTTTTCTGTCTCTTCACTCATTTAACAGTTTCCTATCCTACTGCCAGTCCACAGTAGCATTTCCTGAGCTATCGAATTTTATCTAGGACATTCTTGCCTGTGCCCATATCTTAAAGTGTTTTCTTCAAGATATGTTTTCCTTTACCGGTTTCAGAGTCTCTAGTCTTATGTTCAGGTATTTAAACATTTTGGATTAATTTTTGTACAGGTTAGTAGATAGGAAACTAACTTCATTCTTCTACAGTTGGGCAATTTTCATATTTCCCTCATATCTGTTGAAGAACCTCTTTCTTCAATGTATGTTTTAGACTCTTTGTCAAAACTCAGGAGGCTGTTTCTGGTGACTGTTGCTGGCAGCTGTTCCTGGTGGGTTTGTCTCTGGGGTAACCATTTAGTGCCATTAGTTTGTGCACCAGGTTTGAACTAGTAATATACTCTTTTCTGTTACCACGTTTCTACAGTATAATCTGAAATCAGGAAACCTCCAGGAATTGCCCCTTATGCTCAGTTTAGTTTGGGGTCCTTTCTATTTCCACATGAATTTTTCCTACTCTGTAAATCACACCAGTAGAATTTTGATAAGCTTCAAATTGATTTCGTAGGCCACTTTTGATAATAGAGCCATTTTGCACTTATCCTGCCAATGCACAAATGTGAGAGGATATTTTTTTCATTTTCCAGTTCCTTAATTTTTTTTCTCCAGTGATTTTTAAGGCTTACATTACAGAGATGCCTACCTCCCCCGTTAGGTTCCTTTCCAGAATGGACTTTCTCTTGTCCTGTCTCACTTTCTAAAGTTTTCTTTCTTTCCCACTGAACTCTGGTGCCTTTCCACAGTCACCCACAAATGAGAGTAGCTTCTGTTCAACTGTTTCTGGATTATTCCCTGGAGATTCTCACAGTCAATATGAGAGAGTTGTCCTCCATCTTTCTTCGAGTTAATTTTTAAGTTTTTCTTTTTTAACAAACTGGTTATTCAAGGAGTGTGTTGTTCATTTCCAAATATTTGTCAGGATTCCAAAATTCCTCTCACTATTGATTTCTACTTTCAAACCATTGCGGTCAGGAAAAATACCTGGTGTATTTTTAATCCTCTTAAATGTGTTAAGGCTTATTGTGTGGCTGAACATGTGATCTGTTCTAAAGATCGTTCCTCATGTGCTTGTGAAGAATGTGTATTTGGCCACTTTTCAATGGAACGTTCTGTATTGTGTCTGTTACATCTATTTCGTCTAAAGCACTTCTCTATTCCAGTGTTTTCCTATTCTTTCTAGAGTATCTTGCTAAAAGTAGTTTGTTCCTTGCTAAAAGTAGTTTGTTATAATGACTTTTATGAGTTGGTTCTCTGGTGAGTGGAAACATATTTGTAGTGGTCACGTCTTCTTGATGAACTGAAACCTTGTCATTAGATAATCCCTCTTTGATGGTCTACTTTTATAAGTAGATACTTATTGACACTCCTTTGTATGCTATTTGCTTCTTTGTTTTTATAAGTAGATACTTATTGACACTCCCTTGTATGCTATTTGCTTCTTTGTGTTTTCTTTCTCTGTATACAGATATTCCTATAGTCTTTGGGTTTTATATACAGGTTTTATCATCTCTCCAAATTACTCTCTGTGTGTTCTTTAAAACAAACCAAGTCTTCTACAGGCATGATATAATTGGGAATTGTTTAGTTACTCAAACACTCTGAATTTTTTGAGATTTATTTTATTTTTATTTTATGCTTCATGTGATTAAGTAATGCCTTTATCATCTTGGAGGTCCCATTTTGCATGCATGACGTATCTAATGATGAGCAACTCAATTTTCGTGACCTAAAACAGTTTTGTTCACAAAGGTGACTTTTATCCATTCAACATTTTAAATATATTGTCCCATTCTGTCCTGACCTTGAAGGGATCTGAGAAACTGAATGCTAGACCAGCTAGAGCTTCCTTACCTGTCATTCGCTTCTTTTCTCCTGATGCCTTCAGGACTCTCTTTGCCTTTGGTTGTAGAAAATTTGTCTTGGTGTAGCTTTCTTTGAGTTGAATCTGATTTGCAGATTTTCAAGCTATGTCTTTTATACATATTTTATGTGCATGTGTGTTTGCTTATATGTATGAATGTACAGATTTATGTATGTATGTGTGTACACTATGTGTAAAGCAGTGCCTACAGAGGCCAGAAGATGACATCAAATCTCCTAGAACTGGAGTAACCAATAGTTGTGAGCCACGCCATGATTGGAAACTGAACCCAGGTTCTCTGCAAGAACAGACAATGCTTTTAACCCACTGAGTTATCTCTCCAGCACCCCAGATATTAGTCTTTAAATAATAAGTTTAATGTAATTTTTATAACTTAAAGACTAGATTTCTTGATATTATATAAACCCTATAGACTTAATTCCTCTTCATTATTTTTAAATAATAATCCATCTTCTGATGAATTTCGGTTGTTATTGATCCTGCTCAGTCAATTACACAGCTATATTTTTAATAGCTTTTTTTTAAAAATCCTAGTTACTACATTCTTCACTACTGAACTTAGGTTTTACATTTTTATTTCAATTTCTATTAAATTTCCCATTTCTCATTAGCATGGTTTTCCTGTTTTACTTAATTGTTTCTCTGTGTTACCTTGAAGTTTTCCAAGTTCCATAATTAATTGCTCAGAATTCTTTGTCAAGCAGTTTATAGATCTCCATTGGGGGGGGGTCAGCCACTGTTTTGTGGAATATTTTTTATACAAAGGGAGAAACTTTATCTAGACAGGATCTTGCTAAGTAGCTCAGGTTAGCTTCAAACTTGTGATGATCCTTCTGATTCAGCCTTCTGAGAGTTGGCAATCTAGGTGTGTATCACAATGAGTCTGTGTGTCTGTGTGTGTGTTTAGTGGTATCGGTCTTGCTGGTTTTCTGTGCTTTGTCTTGCCCACACTGATATATATACATCTGTGGAAGCACCCCTCCTTTCAGGGCTCGTTTTGATCACTGTTTTGATTGCGATTCTTCAACAGTAGAGCCATCTCTTCAGGCCTTGGTTTTTTGTGTTCCCGTTGGTTTTGTTTTCTTGCGTGCAGGGGAGTGGGACCCAGTATCTTACTGGTGGTAAGCAAGCATCCTACCACAAAGCTAAATTTCTAGCCCCATAAGAAAAGGGTTTTTCTTGGGAGTGAACGCAAAAACTGACTAAATGCCATTAGAGCTTCTAAAAGCAGCAAGAGCGCAGTAAGACTCTCTGTGTAGCTGTCAGCTGAGACCAGTGTTGTTGAAGGTTGTCGGAATCCCGTGTGGTAAGGCATCTTTGGGAATGAAAATTGCTAAAAACCCAAACCCACTGATATATATACAGTATATATATATACAGTGATCTCTTTGACCAGGGCAGTTGTGGCTGAGGTAATATTTCTTCTATTTTTTTTTTAAAGTTTAAAGAAATTGTCCTTTGATCAAAACCACCTTCATCCCTTTGCCTCAGGTTTCCTCTTCCCCGCCACTTTTCATGTGTGATTTTCGTTTGTTTGTTTGTTTTTGATAAAACCCAGAGTCCACTTACTATTAGCCATATGAGCAAAAGGATAGGGTCATCTACTAGAGAACATAGGTTTAGAATCATCTACTGGAAGACAAGTAGTTTCCCAAGGGCCACATCTCTGCAGAAAACCAATTCTTCCCTTAGCAGCCATAAATGGACAGAGATAAGCTGTCCCTTATCTCTAGGCTTTAAGAACTTCTGAATAAAGCTCTCACATACCTCTTTCACCAGAGTTTGCAATTTAGTCCTTCAGATGCTGCAGGACCCAGTCTATAGAAGCCTTCAGACAACCCACACAGGCCTCACAGGCCGGACAAGGGAGACACAGGCAGGCCTGGAGCTATTCTGCCTTAGACCAGTTCTTGCCCAGACTCTGCCCAGGAGATGGAGTGAGCGATGACCTAGAGGGTTGAGGCAGTAGTCAACCACAAGGACTGAACTACTTGGACTTGCTCCCAGTCTGTGACCATAGGAGCCTTCAAATATTCCACCATGCAGATCTGTGCTTGATATCCTCCATGTGTAGGAGACCGAGGCTCAGGGCTTGCTACAAGTGGTATGGATAGCAGCAGAAGGCATTCACAAATGGGTCAACAGCCTTTCCAAGCTGTTCTGTGGCTCTGAGGGAGGTAAAGATGCACCAGCCACAGGTTATGTTGGGTGTGAGGGCCAGGGATAGTGGAATCTGGACTCATCCCAAGCTGCAGTGTGGTGAAGAGAGGGACCGTGAGGTCATCTCCTAGGCAAACCCCTCAAAGCACATGTCTGAAAAGGAAGATGGTGTCAGTTCTCTGGTTCTCCTCCCACATAGCCTGAGAGGACCTGGGCTAGATATCACAGGCAGATACCTTGGGTTGGGCAGGCTCTACCATGACAGTAAGAGTTGAGGTTGACTGGAGGTGTTGAAGGACAGCAGCCTGGAAGGTAGGGACTGAGACAAAGGTACTAAGGTATAGAAGAGCCTGCTGTTTGCACAACATCCTTACTAGGACTTGGGCACGAACACCATAGGCCCAAATGGATTCAAAGAGGTTTCAGCAGAACTCGTTAGCTCTCTAGGCTTGTAGCTTCTCCCCTGTCAGTCTCTCTCCCAGCTCAGCTCATTAGGGGGAAACATTACTTTCAGTCCTCACAGCCCCTGACTGACTCTTTTAACTGTCTTCTCTCCAGAAGAAGTGGCCTCAAACAGCCCATGGCAGCTCCCCTGATAGCACTCCAGGGAGAATCACTGGACAACAAGGCAGAACCATCTGGGGACCATGAGCCCAGAGTCCAGGACAGGGTGGGTGGGGTGCAATGAGGATTCCAGTGCTGGGGAACCCCCAGTCCCACCTGAGGTCACTTACACCACCTGGCTGTGCCCCAAGGTCGGGCCACCCACGTTCTGATGCAGCCAGACCACAGAACAAGACTGTTTACATCCCACGGCCCATCTGTGTGTCCAGAACCCATGAGAACATAGTTCCCAGTTGGGATTCCATACTCCTCATGCCATGGATGGCATGTGGAGGCTGCTCTACTTGTCCTCCCCAAAAGCCTCCTGTGCTGACCACAGCTGCTCTTGAACCCTGTGCTTCTACCAAGCTGCCTGGTCTCCACAGGGAACCCCTGAGGGTCCTGAACCCTCATTATGCAGAACATAATGGGACAGTTACCTGATCATGGCCTTGAACAGTATGTGCCTCAGTTTCTCCACTTGGAAGGTGGGGTTGTCCAATCACGAGACACTGAGAGAGTAGGGAGGGGATGATGTGACAGCATCTGTAGCTCGTGCTTGCTTATTTCCTGGAATTTTACACAGCAAAGCCAATGTCCTCTGAGGACACCAGCTCTGTGGTCTTCTATCCTGGGCAGCTGGCACATGCCAGTGCCCAGATTGTCTCAGAAGTCTAAGCATATTTTCTAATAGCCATAAACCCATTTACATTGTGGAGGATACTGAATCCATATGTTTCCAATTTGTTTGCATCCTAATGACCCCATATTAACTTGGCTATCATCGTAAAGCACCAACCTCCTGTATGACTAGAAAGTTAAGATTCAGTCTTTTATGGAAGGAACAAATTTAATCCAAAATTAACCTAAAGGGTAGGGTAACTCAATATGTCTGAGTGAAGAACATCCAGGGTCAGTCCACCAGAGAATCACTAGCAGTGACCAGTTGTACATGGAAGAGCATGTGGATCCCATGGATAGCAGGGGAGCTGGGGCAGGAGCACAGAATGAGGCTGGAACTATTATCTATGGCATCAGAAGTATGTGCAGCCTATGAACATGGAGGATCTAAGTAGGGGTAGCATGGTAGAAGGTGGATCCAGGTAATAGGGTCAGATTTGCTGGGGAGTTTCAGCTCTGTACTCCCAGCCCATTGAAACCTCAGCTGTCCTTCCTTCTCTCCATGTGTGTCTTATGGACATGTTTGTGTGAGTGTGTATATATGTGTATGTGAGTGTATTAGTTTGGGTTTTACTGCTGTGAACAGACACCAATGACCAATGCAAGTTTTATAAAAGACATTTACTTGGGGCTGGCTTACAGGTTCAGAGGTTTAGTCCATTTTCATCAAGGCAGAAGCATGGCAACATCCAGTCAGGCATGGTGCAGGAGGAGCTGAGGGTTCTACACCTTTATCCAAAGGAAACCAGGAACAGACTGGGCATCTTCAGGCATCTAAGAGGAAGATCTCTAAGCCCAACCCAACAGTGACACACTTCCTCCAACAAGGCCACACCTTCTAATAGTGCCACTCCCTGGGACAAGCATATACAAACCATCACAGTGGGTATACGAACACAGCTTCCTCAATCTCTCCACTTCATTTTTTGAGATAGAGGTCTCTCACTAAACTTGAGGCTCATCAGTTTGGCTAAGCTATCTGGCTGATAAGCTCCAGGAATCAATTTTCCTACTCCCCCGGTGCTAGAGTTACAGACATGTATCACAGTGCTCACATGTTAGACACATATCACTCTGCTCATGTGTTAAAGACATGTATCACTCTGCTCATGTGTTAAAGACATGTATCACTCTGCTCATGTGTTAAAGACATGTATCACTGTGCTCATGTTTTACAGACACGTATCACTGTGCTCATGTGTTACAGACACGTATCACTGTGTTCATGTGTTACAGACACGTATCACTGTGCTCATGTGTTACAGACACGTATCACTGTGCTCATGTGTTACAGACACGTATCACTGTGTTCAAGTGTTACAGACACGTATCACTGTGTTCATGTGTTACAGACACGTATCACTGTGTTCATGTGTTACAGACACGTATCACTGTGTTCATGTGTTACAGACACGTATCACTGTGTTCATGTGTTACAGACACGTATCACTGTGTTCAAGTGTTACAGACACGTATCACTGTGTTCAAGTGTTACAGACACGTATCACTGTGTTCATGTGTTACAGACACGTATCACTGTGTTCATGTGTTACAGACACGTATCACTGTGTTCATGTGTTACAGACACGTATCACTGTATTCAAGTGTTACAGACATGTATCACTGTGCTCATGTGTTCGTTTTATGGCTGCTGGGGATCTGAATTCATGTCTTTACACTTGCACAATATACACTCCCTCACTGAGCCACCTCTCCAGCCCCAGATCTCAGAGAGTCTTGCCAATCTGAGAAATGGGATGCTGGGAGCTCACAGTGCACCCCAAGAGTTCAACTCTTGGAGGGAACTTCAGGACTGACTGAAGGGTTGGGTAGGGGCAGCCAGTGGTCTTCAAGTATAGCTTCAGGCCCTCCCTAAACAGCATTTCAAACAATAAATTAGAAACAGAGCTGTGCATTCTATTCTAGAAGGTCTAGTCAAAGAAACAAGGCAAGAAAAACTGGGAAACAGTAGACACCCAAATAGGACAGGGACAAAGTGAAATTCTCTGCTGATGGCAAACATTATCATGTAGGAGAAAAAAAACATAATAGCTACACACACACACACACACACACACACACACACATCTAAAATAAACAAATGCAGTAAACTCACAGACTGTAAAATCAACATGCAAAGGTCAGTTATGCTTTTTTTTAATTAGAAACCTACCAACTCTAATTTTTGCTATCATTGTCCATAGAGCCTCAGATAGGGGTTGATGACCCCTTCCTATGCCATAAATATTTACTGGCTTGATCTTGTGCAGGACTTAGGTAGGCAATGATACTCGCTCTTAGCTCATGGATCCTGTATCCCTGTCCTGTCCAGAAAACAGTTTCACCCTGGTCTTCCCTGACCTCTGACCTCTGCCTTTTTCAGTATTTCCACCCACCCCCTACTTCTACAATAATCCATTTTTTGGAGAGAGAGAGAGAGAGAGAGAGAGAGAGAGAGAGAGAGAGAGAGAGAGAGAGAGGAAGAAGAAGAAGAAGAAGAAGAAAAAGAAGAAGAAGAAGAAGAAGAAGAAGAAGAAGAAGAAGAAGAAGAAGAAGAAAGAATGAAGAAGAAGAAGAATAGGAGGAGAGGAGAGGGGAAGGCATTATGGCATTATAGATGTTCCATTTGTGGCTCAGCAGTCTACTGACACATTTTGTTTGACCAGCTATACATCTCTACATCACCCATCATCAACTTCACAAAGTAACTCCTTTGATGAGCAACACTCTGTATGAATACAGAGATGATATCTGGAGAACAATTTGATACTTGTCCATTCAGCAGATGGAGCTTTCCAACCATGGACTCTTGGTTTGCAGCATCAGGCATGTGTTTCCTCCTGTGGAGCTGCTCTTAAATCCAGTCACAAAGCTGTTGATTACCCTATAACACACCTATCACTATGGAGTATTACAGGTCACAGGGTTCACAACTGGTAAGACCGTTGATGTCCCCCTGATTCCAGGAAGCCTGCACAGCATCTTCTGGTAACACAAAAGCTATCTATCCAGCAGGGAAGAAATTCCTGGTCAGTATTGACTTCATATCTCTATGCCCGTGTCCAGCCCTGTGTGGATCTTCAGCAATAGGGTGTTACCATTAAATTCAGGTGATCAACCAAAGGCAATAGCAACAGCCTGTATTGTTTTGAGGGCCAGTGGAGAAAAATCTGTTATGTTTATATGTAACAATAACAAATTATCTGAAAAGAAATTAAGAAAACCATCTCATTTGCAATCGCTAAAGCCTATTCAGGAGAGTATTTAACCAAGGGTGTGAAGGATGCATGTGCTGAACTCTGTCGATCATTGATAAAAGAAACACAGCAAGACACCAATAAGTGGAAAGATAGCATGTGGTAACTTTCTGTGATTGGAAGAATTAATGTTGTTAAAATATCCAAATTACCCACTGTGATCTACAGATCAATTTGCAGTTCTGATGTCATTTTTCACAGAACTAGGGGAAAAAATTGAGATTTGTATTGAACAATAAATGGCCCCAATTAACCATAGCAATCTTGATCAAAGAGGACAAAACTGGAAGAACCACAATACCTGAATTAAAAATCTATTACACAGTGGTGATTCGAACACTATAGTACTGACATCCCAACTGGACACTTTGGTCAATGTAATGACATAGAGCATTCAAGAGCATCTCTATGCCAAAAGTATACCCTGGGGAAAGGACAGAGGCTTGAATACTTTGTGTTGGGAAAACTAGACATTCACATTCAATACAGGAAACTGAACCGTTATCATGCACCATATACAAAGATCAACTTCCAAACCTTAAAACTTACTACATGTGTGGTTTGAATATGCTTGGCCCAAGGAGTGGCCCTATTAGGAGGTGTGGCCTTGTTGGATGAAGTGTGTCACTTTGGGGGTGGGCTTTAAGACCCTCCCCCTAGCTGCCTTGAAGAAAGTCTTCTCCTGTTTGTTTTCAGAATAAGATGTAGAACTCTCAGCTCCTCCAGCGCCATGCCTGCCTGGATGCTGCCATGCTTCCTGCCGTGATGAAAATGGACTAAATCTCTGAACCTGTAAGCCAGCCCCAGTTAAATGCTGTCCTTTATAAGAATTGCCTGGGCCTAGGTGTCTGTTCATAGCAGTAAAACCCTAAGACATTACCTAAGACCCCAAACTGCACAATTACTAGAAGAAAACAAGAGGGAGCAGTTTCCATTATGCTGAGACATTGGCTTTGGCCTTTAACAACTTACTGTGCTTTTTTTGAGGTAAAGTCTCACTATGTAGCCTTGACTAACTTGTAACTCACTAGAAGACCAGGCTAGCTTGAAGGCACAGAGATCCACCCTGTGCAAAACCAAAGGAGCATGGCACCACATCTAGCAACTTTGATACATACATATATATATATATATATATATATATATATCAAAGCAAAGAAAAAATACAAAAGCAAAAATACTTCTTGACAGAGGCAAAATAACAGCTAAAAAACAGAGGAAACCATTTTTAAGCTGCACATCATAAGGTTAATATCTAAAGCACATAAGGAACTGAAACAATTCAACCAGGAGAAAACAAAATTGTAATTGTAGAATGAGCGTAGACCCCAAAAAAGACATTTTTTTCTTTAAAATTTTTTCTTTTGTAATTTCATACATGAATACCCACCCCTGCCCCACTTCCTGCTTTCCTTCTTCAACTTCTTCAGAACTCCCTCCACATTCCCCTCCTATCTTCACGTCTTCTACATTTTTTTAAAATAACCCACTGAGTCCAGTTAACAATGCCTGTATGCCCATGGGTACAGGGCACTATCCACTGGGGCCTGGGTCACCTATGATGACACCTGACTCTCCTTCATACAATGACGATCAAATGGCCATCAAATAGCTCCTCTGTGTCTATCCTCTGGTAAATGAGTAAGAATGCTGTACCTGTACACAGTGGGGTATCATTCAAACTTTGAAAAGAATGGAATTCAGTCACTTATGACCGACAGGGTAAGTCCACAGGAAGCCAGAAACCACAAGACCTCATTACACGTGGCAACTGAGAACATTAACTTTGGATCTGGGAGGCTGATGATTCAGTGTGTAACCATGCAAGCATGCTACTGAGACCCCTCACCACATGTTTGAGTGAGACTCTTCATCTCTGAATGGGAGCTACTTTCATCTAAGTAAAGCCAAGAGAAACCATCTCCACTCCACCCTGTTGATGATCTATAAGAATTCTCCTCACACCGTGGGTCCAGGGATGCCCACGGAGATCAAGATACAGCTCCTGCCCTGCCACACGCTGCCAGATCCAGGGTATCCTCAGTTCTGCTTCCGCTCACCGAGCACATTTGGATTGTGACTCTCGCTGCAGAGCCAGCAGCCCACTCACTGGCCACCAGAAGCCGGGTGTTTGGCAGGCCCAAGTCAGCTCTGGGCAGTAAACACTTCCTACTGGCAGGAGGGGAAAGAGGCTCTGGTCTCAAGGGTCCTTGGTCTCTGCTTCACTTTGCTGCTCCAAGTAGCCATTGAGGAATCTGGCCACCAAGAGTGGGAACTCCCAAGCTGGCAGGACACACCGTCCAGGGGACCTTGGGCTCTCCAGTAAGGTACACAGGTCTTGCTTCACTGTTGGGTAATGCTCCGTGGTTATGACCAGGATTTTGCAAGAAGCGATGTTTATGCGATGCTTTACCACTGGCAATTTGCTCGTGGTTTTCTGTTGGTGCCAAACCAGTCTCCAAAGACTGGAGTTCTGGAAACACACGGGGCAGGGTGGGGGGGGGGCATATGAAACCAAGCCTGCTGCCTTCAGAGCTCGGACTTGAAGCAGAATTCAGTTCGCACTGCCTCCTAGGGCATTACTCAGGCATCACAGACATGTACAGCGGGCTCTGGTGCCTCTATCATAGGCAGACACTCTCCACTCTGTCCTCCAGCCCAGGCTCAGACTGTTTGGCTACTGTCACACATCCCACTTAACATCCTAACACCAGGGAACTAAGTTAGTTTTGCAGAGGCAAGCCCAAAACATGGCACCATCTCTACTGGGCCAGATCATTCCTCACTACCTAGCTCTCCTCTAGGTCTCCCTATTGCCAGTATCTCTAGGCTGTACTTGAGGAATTCTTCCAGGTACTGTCAGTCTTCCCTGGGTTCTTTCCCTAATACCCCAAGTCCCCACTGGCTTGATCCCTCTTCTTGAAATGACATCCATTGCCATCAAGACCCTAAGCTATGCTTTATTCTCAGGACCACATCTCTCTGCCTCTACGTGGACGATGGCATAAGTTCCTGCCTGGAATTTTTGTGTCCCCTTCCTGTGTCTTCTTCCTTTACACTCAGAGTCATACCCCAATAGTGTCCAGAGTAGATGCTTTGATAGGAAGCCTAGGACAGGTTGTAAGCCTCCATGGGTCCTACCCTCTCTCAGCCCTTATTCTCATGAATATACCTCCCCTGACTCTAACACCCTAGCCAGTCCCTCAGGCCTCTAGTGATATCCTCCAGAGCCTTGTGTCCAGCAAACTTGCCACTGAAGTCGTACTCAGGCTTTGCTATGTTCACTGGAGTGGGTTTCATAGTTCTAGGTTCCCATCAAATGCTATGAGTCCTTCCTTGGCCAGGAAGTGATTGCTTCCATTTCACGGTGATCACTGTGATGCTTTGAGTTTGAAATGCCCACCAGAGACTCAGGTACTCAAACACTTGCTGCCCAGTTGGTGGTGCTGAATGGGGAGCTTTAAGTGGTACAACCCTGCTGGAGGTGCATCACCAGGGTTGGATTTTGAGAGTTCTTAGCCTTACACTACCACCAGATCACTCTGTTTCATGCCTGTTAAAAATGCACAATCTTTCAGCCTTCTGATCTGTCTGCCTCCTGTCTCTACCAACATGGGTTCTAATTCTCTGAAACTTTAAGCCAAAATAAAGTCTTCAGTAAGATACCTTTGGTCTTGGTGTTTTATTATAACAGCAGAAAAGTAATTAATACAACCATCCAGTCTGACTGACCTTCCAGAACCACGCATATCCCAAAGTATATGCTACAAGGATTTATTAGTTCAGGGTCTCTACCGCCAGCCAGGTTTGTGTCCTGCAGCTCCTTGGTATGGGACTGTCTGTGGGGAGCACTGGCTTGAGATTAGTGTACTTACTCACTGAGAGTCAGATGACTTTCAACAATAATGCTAGAACACATGTGGATAGAAGGCATCCTTTGCCATGAAGAAGTCCACATGGAGAAAATGGAATTTGCCCCTCACCTTACTCTGTATATAAAACCAGATCAAATTAATTAAAGACAAATTTATATTTTAAACTAAAAAGCTACTAAAAGTAAACAAAAGGAATTTAGTGGGTTGAGCAAGAATGATCCCACATCCCCATATATTTGAATGCTTAGTACCAGAATAGAATTGTTTGAGATAGATTAGAGAGAGTAAGAGGTGTGGCCTTATTAGAACAGGTATGGACCTACTCTCTAAAACTATAAGCAAGTTCCCAATTAAATGCTTTCTTTTATAAGAGTTGCCTTGGTTACGGTGTCTCTTCATAGCAATAGAAAAGGAACTAAGGCAGTGAAGAACTTCATGACATCAATCTGGGAAATGATGGGTTTTTTTTTTCAGATTTGACCCCTAGGGGCACAAACAACAGAGTCAAAAGTAGACAAGTAGCAGTGTAAAAGGTCATCAGCAAAGATGGCCTCATGGTATGGAAGCAGAAGTGAGATGACAGTTATAAACCATGCTCAACAGGTTAGTACAAAATGCCAGAGAAAGAATTCATATAACTCAATGGCCAGGGAGAGCCCAATTAAAAATGGACAAAGTGGGTCCACCTAAGGCAAAGACAGAGGTGGGTTGCCTGCTGTCCTATGATCTCTATGGTCTCTATGGCTCACTCTACCATCCCAAGGAGCTTTTTGGAGGATTAAACTTAGATCTCTCCCCAGTAATCCCTACTAGCTAGGTCCAACTGGAAAATAACCAGAAAATGTGAATGGCATCCTGTTCCCTGAGCTCCATTGTCAGGCCCTGCCTGACTCCCTGAGGAGTCCTACGGGCATCAGGAACATATAATCAACACCAGGGGAAACCCAGTGGCTAAGGGAGAGTGCACGGACACAATCAACAAGAGCCAGGACAATATGGCACCACTAGACCCCAGCAATAATGACACAGCAAGCCCTGGACTTCCTAGCACAGGTGAAACCCGAGTAGATGACCTTAATTCTAATCTTATAAAGATAATAAAGGCCTTTAAAGAGGAAACAAGTAAATCCCTTAAATACAGGAAAATACAATCAAAGAGGTGAAGGAAAAGAATAAAACTGTCCAATAACTGAAAATAGAAATAGAAGCAGTAAAGAAAATACAAACTGAAATCATCCTGAAGATGAAAAACCTAGGGAAGAGAACAGGAACTACAGATGCAAGCATCACCAACACAGTGCAAGAGAAAATATCAGGCATAGAAGATACAATTGAAAAAATAAATACATTGGCCAAAGAAAATGTTAAATTTAAAAGTTTATGACACAAAACATCCAAGAAATCTGGGACAGCATGAAAAGACTAAAATTAAGAATAATAGAAATAGAACAAGGAGAAGACTCCCAGTTCCAAAGCCCAGAAAATATTTTCAACAAAAGCATAGAAGAAAGTTTCCCCAACATAAAGAGATGCCTATAAACATACAAGAAGCTTATAGAATACCAAATAGATTGGACCAGAAAAAGAAAATCCTCCCACCACATAATAATCAAAACACTAAATGTACAGAACAAAGAATGTATTAAAAGTTGCAAGGGGAAAAGGCCAAGTAACACATAAAGGCAAACCTATTAGAATTACACCTGACTTTTCAACAGAGTCTAAAAGTCATAAGGACCTGGGCACATGTCTTGCAGACTCTAACAGGCTTCAATTGTCAGTCCAGACTACAATATCCAGCAAAACTCTAAATCACCATAGATGGAGAAACCAAGATATTCCATGACCAAATCAAATTTAAACAATATCTATGTACAAATTCAATCCTAGAAAAGATAATAGAAGGAAAACTCTAACCTAAAGATGCTAACCACATCCCAAAAAAACACAGGAAATAATTCACACTAACAAAACCAAAAGAAGGGAAGCATGTACACACACACACACACACACACACACACACACCACCACCACCACCACCACCACCAACGTCATGTAACAGGAATTAACAATTGCTGGTCATTAATATCTCTCAACATCAATGAACTCAATTTCCCAATAACAAGGCATAGGCTAACAGACTGGATGCAAAAACATGATCCCTTACTCTGCTGCATACAAGAAACACACTATAGCAAAAAAGATAGACACTATTTCAGGGCTGGAAAAAGGTTTTCTAAGCAAACTGACCCAAGAATCAACCTGGTGTACCCAACTCTAATATGTAATAAGATAGATTTTCATAATATTTAATCAAAAGAGATGAGAATGACCTTCATACTCATTGAAGGAAAAATCCACCAAAAATGACCACTCTATTCTGACCATCTATGCCCCAAATGGAAGGACACCCAAAATGGTAAAAGAAACATTACTAAAGATTAAATCACACATCAAACCCCACACATTAATAGTAGGAGACTTCAATACCCCACTCTCACCAATGAACAGATCATCAAGACAGAAACTAAACAGAGAAATAATGAAAGTAAACAGAGGTTATGAATCAAATGGACTTAACAAATACCTATAGAATGTTTCCCTCAAACACAAAAGAATATAACTTTTTCTCAGCACCTAATGGAACCTTTTCCAAAATTGACTATATAGTTGGTCACAAAGCAAATCTCAACAGATACAACAAAATTGAAATAACTCCTTGTATCTTATAAGACCAGCATGGATTAAAGCTGGAAATCAACAACAGAAACCAACGGAAAACCTACAAACTCATGAAATTGAACAACTCTTGAGTGAATCACCTCTGGATCAGGGGAGAAATTAAAGACTTCCCAGAAACCAATGAAAATAAAGGCAACCAACAAACTGGGAAAAGATCTTTACCAACCCTACATCCGACAGAGGACTAATATCCAATATATACAAAGAACTCAAGAAGTTAGACCCCAGAGAGCCAAATAACCCTATTAAATAATGGGGTATAGAGCTAAACAAAGAATTCTCACCTGAAGAATATCTAATGGCTGAGAAGCACCTAAAGAGATGTTCGTCATCCCTAGTCATTAGGGAAATGCAAATCAAAACAACCCTGAGATTCCATCTCACACCAGTCAGAATGGCTAAAATCAAAAACACAGGAGACAGCAGTTGTTGGTGAGGATGTGGAGAAAGAGGAACACTTCTCCACTGCTGGTGGGATTGCAAGCTGGTACAACCACTCTGGAAAGCAGTCTGGCGGTTCCTCAGAAAACTGGGCATGACACTCCCAGAGGATCCTGTTATACCACTCCTGGGCATATACCCAGAGGCTTCCCCTGCATGCAATAAGGACACATGCTCCACTATGTTCATAGCAGTCTTATTTATAATAGCCAGAAGCTGAAAAGAACCCAGATGTCTCTCAACAGAGGAATGGATTCAGAAGATGTGGTATATTTACACAATGGAATACTACTCTGCAATTAAAAACAATGAATTCACGAAATTCTTAGGCCAATGGTCAGAACTTGAAAATATCATCCTTAGTGAGGTAACCCAATCACAAAAGAACACACATGGTATGCAGTCACTGATAAGGGGATATTAACCCAGAATCTTGGAATACCCAAGACACAATTCACATATCAATAGATTTCCAAGAAGATGGAAGGAGAGACCCTTGGTCCTGGAAAGACTGGATGTAGGGGAATGCCAGGACAGAGAAGCGAGAGGGGGTTGAATGGGGAAAAGAGGGAGGGAAGAGGGCTTATGGGACTTTCAGGGAGGGAGGAAAGGGGAAATCATTTGGAATGTAAATAAAAAAAATATAGAAAATAAAAAAAAAGAAAAGAAAAGAAAGGCACAACATACCCAAATGTATGGGACACAGTGAAAACAATACTAAGAGGAAATTCATAGCACTAAGTGCCTTCATAAATAAATTGGAGCTAAGCAACTTAAAAGCACATCCGAAAGCTCTACAACAAGAAGAAGCAAACACACCCAAAAGGAGTAGACACCAGTTGATACTCAAACTCAGGGCTCAAATCAATAAATTAGACACAAAGAGAACAATAAAATGAATCAATGAAACCAAGAGCTGTTTTTCTTTTTTGAAAAAAAACATCAACAAGCTAAACAAACCCTTAGCCAAACTAACTAAAAGGAGGAGAGACAGTATCCAAACTAGCAAATCAGAAATGAAAAGGGAGACATAACAACAGATACTGAGGAAATCCAAAGAATCATCAGGTCTTCCTTCAAAAGCCTGTACTCCACAAAAATTAGAAAATCTAAATGAAATAGGTGATTTTCTGGATATATTCCACTTATCAAAGTTAAATCAAGATCAGATAAGCAATCTAAATAGTCCTGTAACCCCCAAGGAAATAGAAGCAGTCATTAAAAGTCTCCCAACTAAAACCAGCCCAGGCCAGACGGTTTAATGCAGAGTCCTACCAAACTTTCAAAGAAGAACTAATACTAATACTCCTCAAAGTATTCCACAAAATAGAAACAGAAGGAACATTACCAAATCCACTCTATGAGGCCACAGTCACCTTGATATGTTAACTACACATAGACTCAACAAAGAAAAATAATTTCAGATCAATTTCCTCATGAACATTGAGGTAAAATTATTCAATAAAATACTCATAAACCAAATCCAAGAACACACATCAAAAACATAACACAGCATGATGAAGTAGGCTTTATCCCAGAGATGCAGGGGTGGTTCAATATATGAAAATCCATCAATCTGATATGCCATATAAACAAACTGAAAGAAAAAAACACAAGACCATCTCCTTAGATGCTAAAAAGGCCTTTGACAAAATCCAACACCCCTTCATGTTAAAAAGTTTTGGAGAAATCGGGAATACAAAGTTCATATCTAAACATAATAAAGGCAGTATACAGCAAGGTAATAGGCAACATCAAATTAAATGGAAACTTAAAGCAATTCCACTAAAATCAGGGACAAGATAAGGCTGTTCACTCTCTCCCTATCTCTTCAATATACTTGAAGTTTTAGTCAGGGCAATAAGACAACAGAAGAAGATCAAGGTGATACAAATGGAAAAGGAAGAAGTCAAAGTATCACTGTTTGCAGATGATATGATAGTATACATAAGTGACCCCAGAAATTCTACCAAAAAAAGTACTACAATTGATAAATACCTTCAGCAAAGTGGCTGGATATAAAACTAACTCAAAAGTAGTATCAGTAGCCTTACTTTATACAAATGATAAATGGGCTGAAAAAGAAATCAGGCAAATGGCACCCTTTACAATAGCCACAAATAATATAAAATATCTTGGTATACCTCTAGCCATGCAAGTGAAAGATATGTGTGACAAGAACTTCAAGTCTCTGAAGAAAGAAATTGAGGAAGACATCAGAAGATGGAAAGATCTCCCATGCTCATGGACTGGTAAGATTAAGAAAGTAAAAATGGGGGCGGGAGCCTACCAGCTTTCCTTCCGCGACCTCTGTTCCCGCAGACTGCGCTGAAGAGACAGGTACCCCAAACTCCCTATCCCCAATATAACATCACTTGGGACACGGCCTGTTGGGGCTTCCGTCTGTGCCCGAGAACGGGTCAGCGCTGTGGTCGTCTGGGTGCCAGATCTGCAGGCCATCGCGTCTGCAGGTGAGCGGCGCCACGGAGAGAGTGCAGATTGCACTCCGCCATCTTTGCTCCAGTGACTGGGAAGTTGGGACAGCCAGGTTCTGAGACAGACAGACCCATATCGCTTGGGTCTCGGGCGGCTTGTGTGTGTGCGGCTCCCAAGTGCTGGGCTGATCTGCAGTAACCAGCACGCCAGCTCTGCTGTGGGACTTCTGCCTGGCAGAGGGACCCCGCACTGGGCGGGAGCCTACCAGCTTTCCTTCCGCGACCTCTGTTCCCGCAGACTGCGCTGAAGAGACGGGTGACCCAAGCTCCCTATCCCCAATATAACATCACTTGGGACGCGGCCTGTTGGGGCTTCCGTCTGTGCCCGAGAACGGGTCAGCGCTGTGGTCGTCTGGGTGCCAGATCTGCAGGCCATCGCGTCTGCAGGGTGAGCAGCACCACGGGGAGTGTGCAGATTGCACTCCGCCATCTTTGCTCCAGTGACTGGGAAGTTGGGACAGCCAGGTTCTGAGACAGACAGGCATAATATCGCTTGGGTCTCGGGCGGCTTGTGTGTGTAACCTGCTCCCAGGTGCTGGGCTGATCTGCAGTGACCAGCGCGCCAGATCTGCTGTGGGACTTCTGCCTGGCAGAGGGACGCCCCCTCCCCCCCAGGAGAGATCACACACCCCTGCACAGGGCAGGAGCCTACCAGCCTCCCTTTGGCGACCTCTGCTCCAGGAATCCACTAGGCTGAGCCTTTGGATGTGCAAGGCCTCCCCAATATAAGATCACTTGGGGCAAGGCACATTAGGGCTCCAAAGTCACTCAGGAGCAGGCAGGCCCCAGAAATAGGTGCCAGGGGAATCCTGGCAATCCAGGGGGGGGCAGAAATAGCTTTGCAGGCTCACAGGAGGTCCAACCAACAGCCAGTGGCAGCAGGACCAACTAACATCAGAGGTATCCAGATGGCAAAAGGCAAACGTAGGAATGTTACTAACAGAAATCAAAGTAATGTGGGACCATCCGAACCCAACTCTCCAACAGCAGCAAGTCCTGGATACCCCACCACACCCGAAAGACAAGATCTGGATTTAAAATCACTTCTCATGATGCTATTAGAGGATCACAAGAAGGACACAAATAAATCTCATAAAGAGTTACAGGAGACCATGAATCAACGGTTAGAAGCCCTTACAAAGGAAACACAAAAATCGCTTAGAGAAATGCGGTAGAACATGGATCAAAAGATGGAGGCGCACAAGGAGACAACACAAAAATCGCTTAACGAGATGAATCAACGGGTAGATGCACTCACAAAGGAATCACAAAATTGGCATAAAGAAATGCAGAAGAATATGGGTCAACAGACGGATGCCCATAAGGAGGCAACACAAAAATTGCTTAAAGAAATGAATCAACGGTTAGATACCCTTACAAAGGAAACACGAGAACTGCTTAAAGAAATGCAGGAGACGATGGATCAACAGATGGATTCCCATGAGGAGGAAACACAAAAATCACTCAGAGAAATGCAGGAGAACGTGGGTCATCAGGAAGAAATCCTGAAAGAGGCAATGCAAAAATACCTTAAAGAAATACAGGAAAATACAAACAAACAAGTGAAGAATCTCAGCAAATCCATCCAGGAACTAAAAAAGGAAGTAGAAACAACTAAGAAATCACAAAGGGAGACAACTTTGGAGATAGAAAACCTTGGGAAGAAATCAGGAGTCATAGATGCAAACATAAACAATAGAATACAAGAGATGGAAGAAAGAATCTCAGGTGCTGAAGACTCCATAGAAAGCATCGACTCAACAGTCAAAGAAAATGCAAAATGCAAAAAACGTGTAACCCAAAACATCCAGGAAATCCAGGACACAATGAGAAGACCAAACTAAGGATTATAGGTATAGACGAGAGTGAAGATTTGCAACTTAAAGGGCCAGTAAACATCTTCAACAAAATTATGGAGGAAAACTTCCCTAACTTAAAGAGAGAGATGCCAATGAACGTACAAGAAGCCTACAGAACTCCAAACAGACTGGACCAGAACAGAAATACCTCCCGTCACATAATAATCAAAACACCAAATGTTCTAAACAAAGAAAGAATACTAAAAGCAGTAAGAGAAAAGGGCCAGGTAACATACAAAGGAAGACCTATCCGAATCACATCAGACTTCTCACCAGAGACTATGAAAGCCAGAAGATCCTGGGCAGATCTCATGCAGACACTAAGACAGCACAAATGCCAGCCTAGACTACTATACCCAGCAAAACTCTCAATCACCATAGATGGAGAGACCAAGATATTCCATGATAAAACCAAATTTTCACAATATCTTTCCACAAATCCAGCCCTGCAACGGATAATAGGTGGAAACCTCCAATACAGGGAGAGAAACAACACCCTGGAAAAAATGAGATAATAACCTTCTTGAATCAAACCCAAAAGTAGATAACCACTCAAACATAAAGATAGCGTCAAGAATGGCAGATGGCAATAATCACTATGCCTTAATCTCTCTTAATATCAATGGTCTCAATTCCCCAATTAAAAGACATAGACTAGCAGACTGGATACGTAAACAGGACCCAGCATTTTGCTGCATGCAGGAAACGCACCTCAGTGTCAAAGACAAACACTACCTCAGAGTAAAAGGCTGGAAAACAATTTTACAAGCAAATGGCCCCAAGAAACGAGGTGGAGTAGCCATCCTAATATCGGATAAAATTGATTTTCAACCTAAAGTCATCAAAAAAGACACAGAAGGACACTACATACTGATCAAGGGAAAAATCCACCATCAAGAACTCTCAATTCTGAATATCTATGCTCCAAATGCAAGGGCACCCTCATTTGTAAAAGAAACTTTACTAAAACTCAAAGCACACATCGCACCGTACACAATAATAGTGGGTGACTTCAACACCCCGCTCTCTGAAATGGATCGTTCAGGAAAGCAGAAACTAAACAGGGACACAGTGAATCTAATTGAAGCCTTGGACCAAATGGAACTAACTGATATATATAGAACATTTCATCCTAGAGCTAAAGAATACACCTTCTTCTCAGCTCCTCATGGTACCTTCTCCAAAATTGACCATATAATTGGTCACAAATCAGACCTCAGCAGATACAAGAAGATAGAAATAATCCCATGCCTCCTATCAGATCACTATGGAATAAGGGTGGTCTTCAATGGCAACAAAAACAAAAGAAAACCCACGTACACATGGAGGCTGAACAATGCTCTACTCAATGATAACTTGGTCAAGGTGGAAATAAAGAAAGAAATCAAAGACTTTTTGAAAGTTAATGAAAATGAAGGCACAACATACCCTAATTTATGGGACACAATGAAAGCAGTGCTAAGAGGAAAATTCATAGCCCTGAGTGCCGCCAAAAAGAAACGGGAGACAGCATACACTATCAGCTTAATGGCACACCTGAAAGCCCTGGAACAAAAAGAAGCAAATACACCAAAGAGGAGTAGAAGGCAGGAAATCATCAAACTCAGGGCTGAAATCAATCAAGTAGAAACAAAGAAAACCATACAAAGAATCAACAAAACGAGGAGTTGGTTCTTTGAGAAAATCAACAAGATAGATAAGCCCTTAGCCAGACTAACCAGAGAGCACAGAGATAGTATCCAAATTAATAAAATCAGAAACAAAAAGGGAGAGATAACAACAGAAACTGAGGAAATTCAAAAAATCATCAGATCCTACTACAAAAACCTGTATTCAAAACAACTAGAAAATCTTGAGGAAATGGACAATTTCCTTGACAGATACCAAGTACCAAAATTAAATCAGGATCAAATAGACCATCTAAACCGTCCTATAACCCCTGAAGAAATAGAAGTTGTCATTGGAAGTCTTCCAACCAAAAAAAGCACAGGTCCAGATGGTTTTAGTGCAGAATTCTATCAGACCTTCAAAGAAGACCTAACACCAATACTCTTCAAACTGTTCCACAAAATAGAAACAGAAGGAACACTACCCAACTCGTTCTATGAAGACACAATTACACTAATACCAAAAGCACACAAAGATCCGACAAAGAAAGAGAATCTCAGGCCAATCTCTCTTATGAATATCGATGCAAAAATACTCAATAAAATTCTTGCCAACCGAATCCAAGAACACATCAAAACGATCATCCACCACGATCAAGTAGGCTTCATCCCAGGGATGCAGGGATGGTTCAATATAAGGAAATCCATCAATGTAATCCACTACATAAACAATCTCAAAGAAAAAAACCACATGGTCATCTCATTAGATGCTGAGAAAGCATTTGACAAAATTCAGCATCCTTTCATGCTAAAGGTCTTGGAAAGATCAGGAATTCAAGGCCCATATCTAAACATAGTAAAAACAATTTACAGCAAACCGGTAGCCAGCATCAATCTAAATGGAGAGAAACTTGAAGCAATCCCACTAAAATCAGGGACTAGACAAGGCTGCCCTCTCTCTCCATATCTTTTCAATATAGTACTTGAAGTTCTAGCTAGAGCAATTAGACAACAAAAAGAGATCAAAGGGATACAAATTGGAAAGGAAGAAGTCAAACTATCACTATTTGCAGACGATATGATAGTATACTTAAGCGACCCAAAGAACTCCACCAGAGAACTCCTACAGCTGATAAACGACTTCAGCAAAGTGGCTGGATATAAAATCAACTCAAGCAAGTCAGAAGCCTTCCTATACTCAAAGGATAAGCAGGCTGAGAAAGAAGTAAGAGAAATAATACCCTTCACGATAGCCACAAACCATATTAAGTATCTTGGCGTGAATCTAACCAAACAAGTGAAAGATCTGTATGACAAGAACTTCAAGTCTCTGAAGAAAGAAATTGAAGAAGACCTCAGAAGATGGAAAAATCTGCCATGCTCATGGATAGGCAGGATTAATATAGTAAAAATGAGCATCTTACCAAAAGTAATACACAGATTCAATGCAATCCCCATCAAAATCCCAACTCAATTCTTCATAGAGTTAGAAAGAGCAATTCAAAAATTCATCTGGAATAACAGAAAACCCAGAATAGCTAAAACTATTCTCAAGAGTAAAAGAACTTCTGGGGGAATCAGTATCCCGGACCTCAAGCTGTACTACAGAGCAATAGTGTTAAAAACTGCATGGTATTGGTACAGTAACAGACATGTAGATCAATGGAACAGAATTGAAGACCCAGAAATGAATCCACACTCCTATGGTCACTTGATCTTTGACAAAGAAGCTAAAACCATCCAGTGGAAAAAAGATAGCCTTTTCAACAAATGGTGCTGGCTCAGCTGGAGGTCAACATGCAGAAGAATGCAAATTGACCCATCCTTATCTCCTTGCACTAAGCTCAATTCTAAGTGGATCAAAGATCTCCACATAAAACCAGACACACTGAAACTAATAGAAGGGAAACTAGGGAAGAACCTTGAACATATGGGCACAGGGGAGAATTTCCTGAACAGAACTCCAATAGCTTATGCTCTAAGATCAAGAATAGACAAATGGGACCTCATTAAATTACAAAGTTTTTGCAAGGCAAAAGACACTGTCAAAAAGACAAAGCGGCAACCAACTAACTGGGAAAGGATCTTTACCAACCTTACATCCGACAGAGGGCTAATATCCAAGATATACAAAGAACTCAAGAAGTTAAACTCCAGAGAGGCAAGTAACCCTATTAAAAAATGGGGTACAGAGCTAAACAAAGAGTTCTCACCTGAAGAATATCTAATGGCTGAGAAGCACCTAAAGAGATCTTCATCATCCTTAGTCATTAGGGAAATGCAAATCAAAACAACCCTGAGATTCCATCTCACACCAGTCAGGATGGCTAAGATCAAAAACACAGGAGACAGCAGTTGTTGGCGAGGATGTGGAGAAAGAGGAACACTCCTCCACTGCTGGTGGAATTGCAGGCTGGTACAACCACTCTGGAAAGCAGTCTGGCGGTTCCTCAGAAAACTGGGCATGACACTCCCGGAGGATCCGGCTATACCACTCCTGGGCATATACCCAGAGACTTTACCTGCATGCAATAAGGACACATGCTCCACTATGTTCATAGCAGCCTTATTTATAATAGCCAGAAGCTGGAAAGAACCCAGATGTCCCTCAACGGAGGAATGGATTCAGAAGATGTGGTATATCTACACAATGGAATACTACTCTGCAATTAAAAACAATGAATTCACGAAATTCCTAGGCAAATGGTCAGATCTTGAAAATATCATCCTTAGTGAGGTAGCCCAATCACAAAAGAACACACATGGTATGCAGTCACTGATAAGGGGATATTGACCCAGAATCTCGGAATACCCTAGACACAATCCGCATATCAATAGATTTCTAAAAAGATGGAAGGAGAGACCCCTGGTCCTGGAAAGACTGGATGTAGGGGAACGCCAGGACAGAGTAACGAGAGGGGGTTGAATTGAGAAAAGAGGGAGGGAAGGGGGCTTATGGGACTTTCGGGGAGGGAGGAAACGGGAAAGGGGAAGTGATTTGGAATGTAAATTAAAAAAATAAAATAAAAAAAAAACAAAGTAAAAATGGCCTTCTCACCAAAGAAATCTACAGATTCAAGGAAAAATCAAATCAAAATCCCAACACAATCCTTTACAGATGTTGAAAGAGGAATTCTCCACTTCATATGAATAAGCAAAAAACCCAGGATAGCCAAAACAATCCTGTACAATAAATTCTGGTGGAATCACTGTCTCTTATTTCAGGTTATACTACAGAGCAATAGTCATAAAAACCACATGGTATTGGCATAAAACAAACAGGTTGATCAATGGAATCAAAGCAAAGACCCAGAAATAAACCTACACACCTATGGACTCTTGATTTTTGACAAGGAATCCAAAATCATACAATAGAACAAAGAAAACATCTTCAACATCTATATGGATGTCTGCATGTAGAAGAATGCAGATAGACCCATGCATAAAGCTCAAGTCTAAGTGGATCAAAGATCCCAACATAAAACTGGATACACTAAATCTAATAGAAGAGAAAGTGGGGAATAGCCTTGAATGCATTGTTATAGTAGACAAATTCCTGAACTAAGACGAATGGGACCTCATGGAACTCAAAAACTTCTGCAAGGCTAAGGACACTGTCAAAAGGAAAAATGGCAGCCTACAAAATGGGGAAGGATCTTCACCCACTCTACATCTGACAGGGGGCTGACATCCAAAATATATAACAAACTCAAAAATTAGATACCATCCAACCAAATAACCCAATTTAAAATGTGGTATAGAGCTAAACAGAATTCTGAAAAGAGGAATCTCTAATGGTCAAAAAGCACTTAAAGAAATGTTCAACATCCTTAGTCATCAGGGAAATGCAAATCAAACTGACTCTGATATTCCACCTTACACCCATCGGAATGGCTAAGATCAAAAACTCAAGGGACAGCACATGCTGGTAAGGATGTGGAGCAAGGGGAACACTCCTCCATTGCTGGTGGAGTGCAAACTTGTGCAATCACTTTGGATATAATTTTGGAGGTTTCTCAGAAAATTGGGAATAGTTCTACCCCAAGACTTAGCTATACCACTCCTGGGCATATACCCAAAAGATGCCCCCACTATACACAAGAACACTCATTTAACTATGTTCATAGCAGCTTTATTGGTGATAGCTAGACGCTAGAAACAACCTAGATACCCCTCAACTGAAGAATGGATAAAGAAAATGTGGTACATCTACACTATGGAATTCTACTCAGCTATGAAAAACAAAGACATGAGTTTGGCAGGCAAATGGATGGAGCTAGAAAATATCACCCTAAGTGAAATAACCCAGACCCAGAAAGATACACATGGTATGTACACCATTATAAGTGGATACTAGCCATAAAGTACAGGATAAAGACGCTACAACCCACAGACCCAAAGAAGCTAAGTAGCAAAGAGGGCCCAAGGGATGATGCTTGAATCTCACTCAGAAAGGAAATTAAATAGATATCAGAGGTGGAGGGAGGGAGGAATCTGGGTGGGAGAAGGGAAACAGGGATGGGGATGAGGTATGAGGAGAGGAGGGATGGGGAATGGGAGAAGGCTGGAAGAGGGAATGGAATTGGCAGAGGGCATTTCTGGGACTAGCCTGAGACCTGGGACAGGGAAGGCTCCTGGGATTCTATGAAGGGTGATCCTAGGTGAGACTCCTAGCAGCAGGGAATATGGAGACTGAAGTAGCCACCTCCTATAGCCAGGTGGAGCTTCCAGTAGAGGAAGGGAAACACCAACCCACCCACAAAACCTTCCATCCAAAATCTGTCCAGCCTATAAGACGAACAGGGATAAAAGATGAAACAGAGACTGAGGCAAGAGCCTGCCACTGCCTGGACCAACTTGAGCCCCAGCTCATGGGAAAGAGCCAACCTCTGACACTATTAATGATTAATGTCTGCTATGCTTGCAGACAGGAGTGTAGCAGAACTGTCTCCTGAGAGGCTTCATTCAACAGCGGAAACTGATGCAGAGACCCACAGCCAGACACCAGGCGAGCTCAGGAGGTCTTGTGAAAGAGAAGGGAATAGAATTGAGGGAGCTGGAGGGACCACAGACACCACAACCAAGACCTACACAGAGTCAACTAACCTAGGCCCATGGGGTAAAAATGGACAAAGCACCATGGCTATCCATTTCTCTGAAAAACACCAGAAATGGCCAACATCAGTTTAAGATGATGTAACAATTGTAAATGTGTACTTCAATGCCAGTACTGGATTTGTAAGAAATACTGAATATGAAACTTTTTTGGTCAAACATTGCAAAAACGTTTGTTTATGACAGAGAATTCAAATCTTCTTCCCTCCTGTGTAGACATTTTATACAAATCCTTTTATTTCCTCTACCTTATAAAACTGCTGTCTCTTTGCATGGCTTGGGTATTGGAACCCTGGCTAAATAGTGAAGCTGGAGGGCAGAAATGATAGACGGAGACACAGAAAAGCTGGGATTGTGTGGACTGCGCTCTCTGACCGAGAAGCCTCATAGCTCAGAAGCTCAATCCGCATTATATACAGTGGAACTGGGAGGTGGGGTCATCACACAGCTGAACGGGGAGGTGGAGTCATTGCACACAGATGAACAGGGAGGCGGGGCCATGCACACAGCTGAACAGGGGGGCATACCTGCATACCTGCATACCTGCATTGCTGTGGAACAGGAAGGAGGGGCAGCACGAGCACCTGAACAAAAAGGTGGTGTTTGCCAATCTCATAGGAACCATCTCTGTAGGGCAGCAATCTTCAGGCTGTAAGCCTACGGGGGAGGGGGGCGTAGAAGCTATGGTAGATGTTTTCTGCACACTATAAACATTTGCACTCTGACATGAGGAAGGCTTTGCCATCCCTCTGAACCTAACCTGTGGAAGGCGTCGCCATCCCCTTGGTTCATGACGTGACTGTACACAAGTCAAACAGTACTCATTCACTCAGGTCTGCACACACTCCTTACATAAAACTTTATGCAAAGGTTTTAATTCCTTCTCGCCCAGCAAAAGCTTTGATTACACAGAGGTCTTACTCTGTTCTTTCAGAACTTAAGAACCGCACCCCACCCGCCTCTCCTTCACTTCCTTTGTACTGATTCCTTTAAAACTAGCCAACCAGGAAAGACTTCCAGGTCAAAGCCCAGCCAATGAGAAAAACCCAGTCCCTATCTGTATTAGAATAAAAACAGAGTGCACTTCCTGTTCCAGCGCTCATTCCTCTGCGTTTAGAGAAGTGGTCAGAAGTTAAGTTTTGACATGTTGAGATACTTTAATTGGAATGTTGGTCTCTTTGTGACCCCGAACTGATTTCTATCAGAGCCATAAGCAGAGTGCAGTGCAGCAACAGTGGACGACTCGATTACTCCACCGTCAGCAATGAACAAATCTTCCTAACTGGAAACCAGCAAAGAGCCAGACCGAAACTGTCCTCGGTGCTTCCTGCACCTCGCAGACACAGGCAGAGTTCCCACCCTCAGCTGCACAGGAGTGCTCTCTGGGACATCTCACGTTAGTGGCAAACAAGATGTTCAGAAGGTAGAGTTCATACATATCATGTGTCTTTTTAGATCATTGTAGTATGAAGCTAGAAATCAATAGCCATTCCAGCACGGGAATTTCACAATGCATGTATATTAGATAACATACTAATAAGAACTAATGAGTTAATAAAAACACTGAAAGAGGAAGTTAAATGTAGCTCAATATTAAAAAAAAAAAAAAGAAGAAAGACAAGGAAAGAAAAAAAAAACCCACGCAGTACACTAAGACTCATTAGATGCACAAAGGCAATAATAAAAGGGGAGTTTATGGAAATAAATGCCTGTCTCAGAAAAGAAGAAAGACTGCCAGTAAACAAGCTAGCATTGCACCTCAAGGAACTAGAAAAATAAAAGACAAATCCCCCAGTGACTAAAAGAAGCAGGTAATGAAGATCAGAGTAGAAAAAAAAAATGAAATAGAAACTAGGAAAACATTCCAAATAATGAACAAAATAGGTTGAGTTTATTTTTTTAATTGACAAACATTTATCGAAACTCATTAAGAAGGGGAAAACTCAAGTAAATAATAAAATCAGAAATGTAAGATTTGTTATTACTAATATCACAGGAATACAAACAGCTCTGAGAGCGCACTCATGCATTGCAAATTGGACAGCCTAGAAGGAAAAGATAGATTGCTGGGGGATGAATCAGAAAGGAGAAAATGAATCAGAAAGGAGATCCTGAATGGATCAATAACAAGTAAAAAGATGAAGTCAATACAAAGAAGCCCCCTCCTCTGAAAAAAAAACAACAAAAAAACAAAAACAAAAAACACTCTCTCAAGATATGATAGTTGCTTCTGAACTCTATCAAACTTTTACTAAATAGTATCATGTTGTCAGACATTTACAGAAAGCTAAAAAGGAGGGAAAATGCTTATCATTCTTTAGGCCATCATTATGCTGAGAACGAAGTCAGACAAGGAGAGGGTGAGGAAATAAATGGGGGAGGGGAGCTGCATAACAATATCCCTGATGGCCACACACTCAAGAGACCATCTACTATGGTCAACTGAGATTTATCCCAGAGTTGCAAAGATGACAAAATATGCAAATAAATGCATATGATACATCACATTAGCAGAAAGAAGGACAAAGCCATAGATCATTAAAACAGATACAGTAGAGGTATTTGAGGAAGTTCAATGACCCTTTATGACAAAAATGCTAATGTATCAGGTATAGGACTTACACATCTCAATATGTATCTCAAATACCATACTTCATAGTAAGGTCACAGCTAACACGGACTAAGGGGAAGCTGAAACCTTTTCCTCTGATTTGGAGCAAGCCATGGCTGCCCGCTGTCACCACTTCTGTCGAACATTGTCCCTGAAGTCCTGACTAGAGTAATAAAGAAGAAACCAAAGGCCTCCATAGTAGTAGGGAAGAAGCCAAATTCTCCCTGAGTTCAGATGACATAATTTTTACATGTCGACAAAATCTCAAGGTGGAGGGCAATGGGACTGCTCATTGGATACAGCACTTGCTACCCAAGTGGGATGTGGGTTTGATCCCTGATACCTATGGTGGAAGGAAAAAACCAAGTCCATGAGGAAGTCCTCTGTCTTTGTTACTTTTCAGTTGTTGGATAAAGACATGGTGACCAAGGTTACTCATAAAAGTAACAGTTCGTTTGGGCTTCCTGACCCAGAGAGATAGGGCCCTTCACTATCACAGTGGGGAAACTGGAGTTAATTCGTCACACATGAAATCATAAACGGCAAGCAGAGTGCTCACTGGCAATGGTAAGAGGCTTTTGAAACCCCAAAGCCACCAGTGACATAATTCCTGAAGCAAGGCTATATCTCCTAAGTCTCCAAAACAACACTACGAACTGGGGATCAAGTGTTCAGATAGCAAGAATCAAGATTGATACTTGTACATCAATCACAGGTAAGCAACAGCATGGACCACAAGAAAGTCAAGAGTTGGCAAGTTCAACTATTAGCCCAGGCACTAAGATCAACAATTAATAAAAGGCACCTCATGAAACTGAGAAGCTTCTGTGTGGCCAAGGACTCTGTCATTTGGACAGATTGGCAGCCTAGAGATTGAGAAAAGAATTTTGCCAACTACACATCTAATAGAAGGCTACTATCTAAAACATATAAAGAGCTCAAGAAACTAGATACCAAGAAAACGAATAACCCTATTAAAAGTCATGGGACAGATCTAAATAATGAATTCCCGATAGAGGAAGATCAAATGGCTGAGAAACAAAGAAATGTTCAACATCCTTAGGGTGTCAAGGGAATGCAAACCAAAACTACTTTGAGATTACATCTTGTTCTCATCAGAACAAGCAGTAGCTCATGCTGACAAGGATGTGGGGTAACAGGAACACCCATCCATTGCAGTGGGAGTGCAAACTCATAGTCACTATGGAAACCACAGTGGTGTTTCCTCAGGAAGACGGGGATCAATCTACCTCATGATCCAACTATACTACTCTTGGTCATATACCCAAAGGAACCCTACCACAGAAACATGTGCTCAATCATGTTCATTACCACTTTTTTTTATATAATAGCCAGAAATTGGAAACAACCAAGACATCCCTCAACAGAAGAATGCAAAAAGAAAATATGGTACATTTACACAATGGAGTATTACCCAGACATTTTATTTAAAATGACATTATGAAATTTGCAGAGACGTTCTTTTCTGAAAGGAAACAAGTGGATCTTGGGAGAGGAGGTTAGGGGAACTGTGGTTAGGATGGAATGCATGAGAAAACACATTTTTAAAAGGAACTTTGCGGGCAAATGGATGGAACTAGAACAAAAATCATCTCAAGTGAGGTATCCCAGACTCAAAAAGACAAATGTGATATATATATTTGCTTATATGTGGGTATTAGCTATTAAGTCAATGATAACCAAGTAACAATCTATAGGACCATAGAGGTTAGGTAAAGAGTAAGGTCCTAGAGGGATCAGATAGATCCCATTAGGATCTATCTGATGAACAGAGGTGGAGAAATGACAAATAGGAATATTACATTTTTAAAACAGCAAGCAAACAATCTGCTAAATGTATGGGAACAAAGGAATCACCACGGGGAAAGGAAATGGAAATAGATACTTATGGATAGATGGTGGCAGGAGCCCAGAATAGAAGGATCAAGTTGGGAGGTGGAGGGGATTGTGGGAGGAATATGGGAAGAGATAACTAAAATTATGGGCCATTTGAAGAGTAGTGTGGAAACTTAGTACAATAGAAACCCAAAGCATATGCATATATGAAAGGAATCTAAATGAAATTACCATATGTCTATTATTGCCATCAACCTAGGAACCTTCAAGAAAAAGAAGAAATCACTAAATAATAGGGGAGACAGAGTCCCAGTTGGTCATCTATCACCAAATGAAGCTTCTAGAATCAGTTTGGGTTATATATAATTGAGTTATTGGCTAAAGGGGTTTCACAGGAATCCCCAGACAATCCAGGCTGTTTCCAAGACTATAGGTTTCTCTTCACAAACTGACCACAAGTCCACATTGCTGAAGACAGCACCCACACAAAGCATTGAACATAGAAATGCAGAACTGGTGCCTACATAGAGCCTTTATCCATATGTTCTGCATCTTTGGTACAGGAAGGTTCTCTGTAGACTATCAAAAGAGAAATATGAACACCAAGCCAGCCACAAGCCCTTTATCCACAGTGGTGTAGTGCCTGAAAGACATTCTAGGGCAGTGGTAGCACAAAGCTTATGGGAGTAACCAACCAATAACTGATTTGACTTAAGACCCACTCCACAAGATGGAACCCACACCTGACACTGTTTGGTTGACCAAAACCCTGAGACTCAATAGTCTAGAGACCTAGGTCAAAACCAAATAATACTGGTCTACAAGAAAGGAGTGGGGTGTGGAGGAATAGAATGATTAAAAAAACTCATAGATATTCTGCTCTACAACTAGATCAGGGCCTTGTTTGATAATCATGAGAGAAGCTTCTTCCTCAGCAGATGGGAACAAATACAGAGACCACAGCCAGACATTATGCAGAGAGTAAGAGACCATGAAATGCTCAGCCCTAAATCGAATGTCTCCATCAAGTCCCTCCCCTCAAAACTCAAGGAACCCTTCAGGAGAGGAGACAGAAAGGATGTAAGAGTCATCAAAGAAGGAGGACACTGAGAAAATAAGGCTTTCGAAATAAACATGAGCAAAACTCTTATGAACACTCAGAGCCTGAAGCAGCATGCATGGGTCTGCACGGGTCTACACCAGGTCCTATGAGCATGTATTATTGCTTCAGTTGAGTGTTTTTACTGAATTTCTGAGCATGGGAGTGAGTTGGTCTCTGACTTTTGTGCTCTCTCTTGGGTTCTTTTCCTGTTGGTTTGTCTTATCTAAAATGTATCAATGTGATAGTTCTTGTTTGATCTTATTATATTTTATTTTGTCATATTTTTTAAATGAATGAAAGAATCAATGAAGGAACGAATCAATGAATACCTAGACACTAAGGTAAAAGTTAAGAACTGAACTGTAGGACTGGAGAGATGGCTCAGCTATTAAGAGCACTGACTGCTCTTCTGGAGGTCCTGAGTTCAATTCCCAGAAACCACATGGTGGCTCACAACCTCTGTAATGGAATTTGATGCCCAATTCTGGTGTGTCTAAAGAGAGTGACAGAGTACTCACATACATAAAATAAATAAATAAATCTTAGAAGGTGGAGGAGGAGGAGGAGGAGGAGGAGGAGGAGGAGGAGAAGGAAGGAGGAGTGAACTGTCATTGATACCTGCTGGGAGAGAGGAAAATCAGGTTTCTCTAATAGAATAACACTGGGTATATCAACCACTCCAGGACAGGTTGCATGCTCAGGAGTAATCGACCAACAAATAATGAACTCCACAGTGTGTGTGTGTGTGTGTGTGTGTGTGTGTGTGTGTGTGTGTTTGTGAGTAAGTGTGTGTGTGTAAGTGAGTGTGTGTGTAATTGGTTGCAGTTTGGTCCTTTTTGGTGTCTGTTTTTCTTTTTGGGTATTGTTATATTTTGTTTATAGGTTTGGGGGTTTTGTTTTTTATTGAGTTTTTGGGTTATTTGTTGAGGAAGACTTAAAGTTGAGCAGGTAGGGAGGAGGAGAGAATGCGAATAAGCTAGGGGTAAGGGACAAATATATCAAAATGAAATTAAATTTAAAAGTGGTTTTAAGTAATAAAATAGGAGAGAGAGGGTGAGGGAGGGAGAGAGAGAGAGAGAGAGAGAGAGAGAGAGAGAGAGAGAGAGAGAGAGAGAGAGAATTCACAAGTGCAAATATCCAGACTGAAGCCACTTTAACTTCTCAGTTTTTTCCTTTCCCCGTGGTGATTCCTTTGTTCCCATACATTTAGCAGATTGTTTGCTTGCTGTTTTAAAAATGTAATATTCCTATTTGTCATTTCTCCACCTCTGTTCATCACATTTTCTTAATTTGTAGGTTCCCTTGGGGAGCATTATGTTCTCTTTGCCTTAGTTTTACATACCCTACCCTGTGTTTCTTCTTTTGTCTCCTGTTTACACACAGTAGGATTTTACTTTACCTTGTTGGTCTTTCCCCCTAATACTCAAGTATTTAGCTTTTAGTGTCCGTGATTATACTTTTCTGATTTTATTTTTGAACTTTCTCATTACTGGGAAATCGTCATTGTTGCTTTTTGTCTAACCCGGAATCCCATCCTCTTGTCCTTTCTAACATTATTCTCTGCTTGCCATTTTCTTTCCCCTATCATGCATCTATCATGGCTTTCCTCCCTTTCATCACCTTCTCCCTGGACCTCAGTAAGTTTCTATTTCCACAATTCCCTTCAATAATTTTTAACTCCCCTCCTAGTTTGATTTCTGTTGCTGTAACACCATGACACAAAGCAATTCGTGGAGGAAAGGACTTATTTCATGAAGGAAACTCAAGGCAGGAATTTGAGGCAGACCCCTGGAGAAGGCGAAGAAGAGGCCACGGGGTAGTGACTATGACTGCCTTCATCTCCATGGTTTGCTCTCATACCATCCAGAACTGCACTTCCGTGGGTGACATCATCCATAGTAAGTTGGCCCTTCCACATCAAATACTTATTTTTTAAAAATGACTCATCCCATCCCCTGGGCTCCATTTCCCAGTCCACAAATCTGTCTGCTTTTCTGGAGGCCATGCTGGAATCAGGGACCCCAGGTAAGACAACATCCTATGCCCTATGCCTGCCACAGTCCCCTTAAAACATGTCCAATGTTTGTAAACTGCACTCCATCCCCCACAGACTTTACATTCTGACCAACAATTTTGGTAGAATACTCTGTTTTTCTGGATGCCATGCCATTTTTAGGGAATCCAGAGGCAACATAGGCACCCAAAACCCCAAAGTTCATGCAGGTCCAGTGGAGACACCCTACTAGACACGAAGACTCACTAGTCACCAGAAGACCAGAGAAGAAACAGAACTCAATGAATAAAACATTGAAAATAACCCAACCAACGAAACAAACAAAACAACAACAAAAACCCCACCCATCTAACAAAGATAAAATCAGAAAACAGCACTTAAACCTATAATAATCCCAAAGCCCAGATGATTAGAGGCCAGCATAAAAATACAGTCAACCCCAGCCAAGGCAATATGATATCACCAGAGCCCAGCTATCCTACTACATCAAGCCCTGGATAAGTCCAATACAGCTGAAGCATAAGAAAATGACCTTAAATCCAATCTTATGAAAATAATAAATCTCTTGAAGAAATCAAGGAAAATACAATGAAACAGGTGAAGGAAATGAATAAAACAGTTCAATATCTGAAAATGGAAATAGAAACAATAAGAAAACACAAACTAAGTGAATCCTAGAGATGGAAAATGTAGGTAAGTAAACAGGAACTACAGCCACAAGCTTTACCAACAGAATATAAGAGATGGAAGAAAGAATTTCAGGCATAGAAGATATGATAGAAGGAACTGATAAATTGGTGAAAGAAAATGTTAAATCTAAAAAGGTTTTGACATGAAACATCCAGGAAATATGAGACACTATGAAAAGACCAAACCTAAGAATAATAGGAATAGAAAGAGATTCCAGGTGCAGAGGCCCAAAAACTATTTTCAACAAATAACCTAAAGAAAGAGATACCTTTAGACATACAAGAAGCTTATAAAACACCAAATAGATTGGATCAGAAAAGAAAATGCCCCTGCCACATAATAATCGAATTCCAAATGTACAGAACAAAGAAAAAGTTTCAAGGGAAAAAGGCATATGAAGGCAAACCTATCAGAATTACACTTGACTTTTTTAACAGAGACTCTAAAAGCCAGAAGGGCCTGGGCACATGTCTTGCAGTCTCTAACAGACCTCAGATGTCAGCCCAGACTACAATACCCAGCAAAATTATCAGTCACCATAGATGGAGAAACCAAACCAAGATATTCCATGACAAGATCAAATTTAAACAATATCTATGCACAAATACAGCTCTAGAGGGGATACTAAAAGGAAAACTCCAACCTAAAGAGGTTAAGTACACCCCAAAAACCCGAAGAAAATAATTCACACTAACAAAACCAAAAGAAGGAAAGCATGTACACACACACACACACACACACACACACACACACACACATCCCTGTGTCTCTCTCACCACCAAAATGAAAATAACAGGAATTAACAATCATTGTCCATTAATATCTCCCAACATCAATGGACTCAGTTCTCCCAATAAAAAGAAAAAGGCTAAAAGAATTGATGTGAAAACAAGATCCATCATTCTGATGCATACAAGAAACACACCTCAAAAAAAAATGATAGATATTGCATTAGAGAAAAGTGCTGGAAAAATATTTTCCAAGCAAACAAACCCAAGAAGTAGGCTGGTATAGCTATTCTAATATCTCAAAAAATAGGCTTTCAACCAAATTAATCAAAAGAGATAGGGAAGTACACTTCACACTCATCAAAGGAAAACTCCACTAAGATGATCTCTCAATTCTGACCGTCTATGTCCCAATACAAGGGCACCCCCTATTTGTAAAAGAAACATTATTAAAGCTTAAATCACACACTGAAACCCACACATTAATAGTGGGAGACGTCAACATCCCACTCTCAAAAATGGACAGAACATCCAGACAGAAACTAAATGGAAAAATAATGGAACTAAAGACATTATGACTCAAATGGACCTAACATATCTACAGAACATTTCACCCAAACAAAAAAGAATATACCTTCTTCTTAGCACCTCACTGAACCTTCTCCAAAATTGATAATGTACTCAGTTCCAAAACAAGTATCAACAGCTACGGGAAAGTTAAAATTATTCCTTGTATCATATCAGACTACCATGGATTGAAACTGGAATTCAGAAACAACAAAAGTCTAGAAATTCAAGGAAACTGAACAACTTTCTACATAATTACCAGTGGGTCAATTGAAAAGTAAGTTACTTTCTAGAATTCAATGAAAATGAATGCACAATGTATTTAAATTTACAGGGCACAATGAAAACAGTGTTGAGAGAAAAGTTCAGAGCACTCAGTGCCGTCATAAAGAAATTAGTGAGATCTCATATTAGTGACTTAAAAGCACACCTGAAAGCTCTAGAACAAAAAGAAGCAAATACATCCAAGAGAAGTAGGCAGCAGGAAATAATCAAGCTCAGGGCTGAAATCAATAAATTAGAAACAAAGAGAACAATACAAAGAGTCAACAAAGCAAAGAATTGGTTCTTTGAGAAGGTCAATGAGATAGACAAACTCTTAGCCAAACTAAAGGGCATAGAGAGAATATCCAAATTAGTAAAATCAGAAATGAAAGGGGAGATATAACAACAGATGCCTGGAAATCCAAAGAATCATCAGGTTTTACTTCAAAAGCCTATACTTCACAAAATTAGAAAATCTAAATGAAATGGGTGAGTTTCTTCATGGATACCATTTACCAAAGTTAAATCAAGACCAGATAAACAATCTAAATAGACCTATAACCCCTAAGGAAATAGAAACAGTCATTAAAATTTTCCAACCAAAAAAAGCTCAGAGCAAGATAACTTTAGTGCAGAATTCTACCAGACTTTCAAATAAGAGCTAATACCAATACTCTTGAACTTATTCCACAAAATATAAAAAGAAGGAACACTTTCAAATTCATTTACAAGGCCATGTCACCCTGATACCTAAACCACACAAAGACTCAACTAAGAAAGAAAATTTCAGACCAATTTCCTTCATAAACATTGATGCAAAAATACTCAATAAAATATTTGCAAAACAAATCCAAGAACAAGTCAAAGACATCATCCACCACAATTAAGTAGGCTGCATGGGTTCAATATATGAAAATCCATAAATGTTTTCCACCATATAAACAAACTGAAAGAAAACAATCAGATGATCATCTCATTAGATGCTGAAAAAGCCTTTGACACAATACAACATCACTCATGCTAAAAGTTTTGGAGAGATCAAGGATATGAGGTTTATGCTTAAACATAATAAAGGCAGTATACAGTAAGCCAATAGCCAACATCAAATTAAATGGAAAGAAACTTAAAGCAATTACACTAAAATCAGGAAAAAGACAAAGCTCTCCAGTCTCTCTATATCCACTCAATATAGTACTTGCAGGTTTATCTGGATCAATAAGACAACTAAAGGAAGTCAAGAGGATACAAATTGGAAAGGAAGAAGCCAAAGCATCACTATTTGCAGATGAGATGATAGTGTACATAAGTGACCTCAAAAATTCCACCGGGGAACTCCTACAGCTGATAAACACTTTTAGCAAAGTAGCTGGATACAAAATTAACTAAAAAATAAAAACAAAAACAAAAAACCCTAGGTAGCCCTCCTTAAAGAAATTGTGGAAATAACACCCTTCATAATAGCCACAAATAATATATAAAAAAAACTTAGTGTAACCCTGGCCAAGCAATTAAAAGACCTATATATGACAATAACTTCAAGTTGCTGAAGAAATAAATTGAGGAAGATATCAGAAATTGGAAAGATCCACCATGATCATGGATCAGTAAGATTAACATGGTGAAAATGGTCATATTACCAAAAGTAATCTACAGATCAAGGAAATTCCCATCAGAATTCCAACACAAATTTTTATAGACCTTGAAAGAACAATACTCAACTTCAATTAGAAAAACAAAAAAAAAAATCAGGATAGCTAAAACACTCCCGTTCAATAAAAGAACTTCTGGAGCTATCACTGTCCCTGATTTTAAGCTGTACTACAGAGCAATACTAATAAAAACTGCATGGTATTGACAAAAAAAAAATAGACAAATTAATCAGTCAAATCCAATTGGAGACCCAGGAATAAGTCCATACACTATGGTAAGTTGATTTTTTTTTTGACAAAGAAGGTAAAACAATGAAAAAAAGAAAGTATCTCGAAAAAAAAATAGTACTGGCCTAATTGGATGTTTGCTTGTAGATGAATGCAAATCCATATCACCCAGCATAAGACTCAAGTCCAAGTGAACCAAAGACCTAAACATAAAATTGAATACAGTAAACCTAATAGAAGAGAAAATGGGAATAGTCTTGAATGTATTAGCACTGGAGAAAGCATCTTGAATAGAACACCAATATCTCAGGCACTAAGTTCAACAATTAATAAATGGTACCTCATAGAACTGAAAAGTTTCTGTAAGACAAAGGACAGGATCAAAAAAATCAAAATGGTAGCCTGCAGAATGGGAAAAAATTCTTCACCAGCATCTGATTACCAAAATATATAAAGAATTCAAGAAACTAGATGTCAACAAACCAAATAATCCAATTAAAAACAGGGTGAAAATCTAAAGAAAATTCTCAACAGAGAAAACTCTAATGGCTGATCCTTAGTCATCAAGGAAATGGAAATCAAAAAGACTCTTAGATTCCACTTTATATCTGTCAGCACGGCTATGTTCAAAAACTCAAATGACAGTTCATGCTGGCAAGGATGTGGAACAAGGGGAATACTCATCTCTTGGTGGAAGTGCAAACTTGTACATTTACTTTAAAAATCAGCATGGCAATTTCTTAGAAAGTTGAGAATCACCCAGCCATAGCACTCCTAGGTATGCACCCAAAGAATGCTGTACTTTACCACAGGACACTTGCTCAACTATGTTCATAGCAGCTTTATTCATAATAGTCAGAAACTGAAAACAAACTTGATATCCCTCAACTGGAGAATGGATAAAGAAAATGTGGCATGGAATACTACTCAGCTGTTAAAAACAATGACATTTGCAGGCAAATGGATGGAACTAGAAAATATCACCCTAAGTGAGGTAATGCAGACCCAGAAAGACTGTCATGGGACGTACACACTTATTAGTGGTCATCTCTGAGATGAGCTAGAAACCAAGGGCAATGGAAACTCCCAGATATCTATGAGGGTGACCCTAGCCAAGACTCCAAGCAATGGTGGATATGGAGCCTGAACCAGTCATTTCCTGTAACCAGGCAAGACTTCCAATGAAGGTATTGGAACACCAACCCAGCCACAAAACCTTCAACCTGCAAACTTTCCTGACTACAAGATATACAGGGGAAAAGATAGAGCAGAAATTGAGGGAATGGCCAGCCAATAACTGGTCCAGCTTGAGACCCATGCCATGAGAGGAAGCCCACCCCTGACACTATTAATGATACTCTGCGATACTTGTAGACAGGAGCCTAGCATAACTGTCATTAGAGAGGCTTCCCCCAGTAACTGGTGTAAACAGATGCTGAGACTCATGGGCAAACATTAAGTGGAACTTGGAGAGTCTAGCAGAAGATGGGGAGAAAGAATGTTAAGAGCCACAGAGGTCAAGGACACTACAATAAAACCTACAGAGTCAACTAACCTGGGCCCACAGGGGCTCACAGAATCCGAACTGCCAATCAGGGAGCATGCGTGGGACGGACCTAGGCCCTCTGCATATATACAACAGTTTTATAGCCTGGTCTTCATGTGGGACTCCTAAGAGCAGGAGCAGGGACTGTCCCTGACTACACTGCCTGCTTTTGACACCTTTGCACCCTATTGGGCTGCCTCATCTAGCCCTGAGAAGATGCTCCGAGTTTTCTGCAAATTGATAGGCCAAGACTGGTTGATATCCATGGGAGGCCTCCCCTCTTCTGAACAGAAAGGGAGGAGTGTATGTGGAGGAGGGTAGGTGACAGGGGAAACTGCCATCAGGATGGAAAAATAAATAAAGTAATTAATTAATTTTTAAAAAGAGAAATAAAATGACTCACAAACCTACCTACCTACAGGCCAACCTGATTAAGGTAATTTCTCAGTTGATGATTCCTCTTCCTGATGACTCTAGCTTGAGTCGAGCTGACAAAAACCTAACCAGAACAAGTTCATAGCAAGTTCTACAACAGTTTTTCCATTTCCAAGGCCTTGGTCATTGGTGACATACTAGTGGGCTGCCGTTGATTTTTTAAGTGACTTTGTATGTCTTGAGTGGTATTGGGGACTAAGTTTTCAAGAGTGGACTGCTGAATAACACACACACACACACACACACACACACAGAGAGAGAGAGAAAGAGAGAGAGAGAGAGAGAGAGAGAGAGAGAGAGAGAGAGAGAGAGAGAGAGAGAGAGAGAGATTGCAACATTGGAATGAAAGAAGCAAGAAGTAGGACCACATGATTCCTTCCAAAGACTGTACCTCCTCAACTACTGAACTCCAGGATACTAAGATAAATAAAATACCAGATTATTTCAAACGTTTGCTAGCAAAAATGATCAATGACCTGCAAGGTGGAAAGTAGGCAAGTGAATTCAGTGCAGGACCTGGAGAGGAAAGGCAGCATTTAGAGAAAAACATCCTCAAAATGTACAATAAAATCATCCAAGTGGAAGAAAAAGCTAGCAAGGAAATTGAGATTTTTGAAAAAAAAATATCAAATAGATTGGAATTGAAAAACTCAATGATGCAAATAATATATATAGTGGAGCAAGCCACCAATGGCTCAATGGAGCGGAAGAAAGAGTGTCAAGAAAGAATAACAGGGTTACTGAAATGCTTCCTTCAAATATTAACAGGAAAATTAAGGATGGTCACAATGGCCATGATATGGTCAAGAGACAAAGTGCCGGAATCTATGAGATAGAATAAAGCTTAAATAAATGCCAAACCATAGAGATCTATTCAATTATGGCCAGAATTTTCCTGAATATAGAGAAAAGGGCATTTAACCCAAACAGACATGTAGAATCAGTTAGGAATCTCTACAGGATGTATGTGAAGATGTCAAAAACATAAAGCAAATGGAATATTTAAAAAGTATAAGGGAAGATATTATTCCTTTATAAAGACAAAAACATTGGAATAACATCTTACCTTGCATCAGCAACCCTCGAAGTTAGAGAAGCATAAGATGATCTACTCAAGGCATGAAAATAAATATGGTCATTGCAGAAGAAGCTGTGGAAGATTGTCAAGAGCCAAAGGGAGTAAATGACTAAAGGAAACCATGTTTTCTAGACACAGCCAGGAAGTTGCACATATGAACCCACAGTGTTTGTGAAAGCATACACATGATCAAAATCCCAGCATGCAGTGGGAGGCAGTCATGAAGACCTACTCCCAGCTGAGGAACTGTTGGTAATTCATGTCTCCTGGAGAGGAAGAGTCATTTTTCTTCAGGGATATGAGAGGCTGCCCATACTCAAGTCTATGGCCCTAAACCCATGAATTTATAAAAAGCACTGAGTGGAGTCTGTGATTTTTTTTTAAATAGCACATGATTTGGGGACAGGGAGGGAAGTGGCAGGGTTTTAGGTGAGGGAATGACATGGATTTGATCAAAGCATATTGTGTCTTAGTTAGTGTTTCATTGCTGTGAGGAGACACCACGACCGTGGCAGTTCTTATAAAGAAAAGCTGGGCCTTGCTTAAAATTTCTGAGGTATAGTCCATTATCATGGCAGGAAGCATGGTAGCAGACAGGTGGACATGGTGCAGGAGGAGGGGCTGAGGGTTCTACATCCAGATCTGCAAGCAGGAGGAAGACACACTGAACCTGGCCTAAGCTCTTGAAACCCTAAAGGTCACCCTCAGTGACACATGTCCCCCAACAGGGTCACACTTACTCTAACAAGTCCACACCTCCTAAGTCCTGCCACCACTCCCTAGTGTCCAAGCGTGCCTGAGCCTATGTGGGGCCATTCTTATCCACACCAACACGTTCCACTCCATGGCTCCCATAGACTTGTAGCCATGTCACAATGCAGAAATGCATTCAGTCCAACTTCAAAAGTCCTTATAGTTTTTAACAGTCTTATTTTTAATATTTATTTATTTATTATATGTAAGTACACTGTAACTGTCTTCAGACACTCCAGAAGAAGGTGTTGGATCTCATTACAGGTAGTTATGAGCCACCATGTGGTTGCTGGGATTTGAACTCAGGACCTTCAGAAGAGCAGTCAGTGCTCTTACCCGCTGAGCCATCTCTCCAGCCCCTTTAACAGTCTTAATACTATTAAAAAGCCCAAAGTCTTTTTCTGAGACTCAAAGCAATTTCTTAACTGTAAAAAAAAAATCAAAAGGCAGACACATATTTCCAATATACAATAGCACGGGATACACATCACCATTCCAAAATGGAGGAACAGGAACCAGTGAAGAAATGCTGTGCTAAAGCAAAACTGAAAACCAGCAGGGCAAAATCTGCATCACCGTGTCTGATGTCAAAGAACTCTGCAGATCTCCCACTACTTTCAGCATTGTAGATTGCAACACTTTTCTTTCTTTGGGCTGGTTCCACACCCAGTCTGCAGGTTTCCTCAGCAGACATCTTAAGGCTCTGGTATCTCCAGCATCTTGAGGTCTCCAAGGCAATCCAGTCTTTACCTTCACAGATTCATGCAGTGGCCTCTCTGGGCCTCTATGCAGGGACCCCCTGACACACGGTTGTTAAAGTTTGGACTGGTTTTTCCTCCTAGCCCCATGCTCCCAGAAATCACTGGATTTAGTGTCATTGCACTTCCTGGTGTTACTTTTGTCCTCAAACTGTACAGTTCAGATAGATAGATAGATAGATAGATAGATAGATAGATAGATAGATAGATAGATAGATAGAGATAGAGAGATAGATAGATAGATAGATAGATAGATAGATAGATAGATAGAGAGAGATAGAGAGATAGAGAGATAGAGAGATAGAGAGATAGAGAGATAGAGAGATAGATAGATAGATAGATAGATAGATAGATAGATAGATAGAGAAAATTTTGGGGACAAGGACAAAAAGCAGCCACATTTTGTGCCAAAATATCCCAAGAATGATCTCTAAGCCACTTACTAATATTCTCCTCTGAAACCTCTTGAGCTGGGCTATTATAATCTACATTGCTCTCGGCACCACTGTCTTTCCTGCTCCTACTAATATGTCCATTAATCCTCACTTAAGTCACTCAACTGTTTTCCTAATCCAAAGTTCCAAAGTCCACATTCTGCCAACAAGGAGAGTCATCCATGGTCACACCTGTCACTGCAATACCCCACTCCTGGAACCAATTCTTTTCTTAGTGCTCTATTGCTGTGAAGAGACACCATGACCATGACGGATCTTATCAGATAAAGCATTTAATTGTGGTTTGTTTACATTTCAGAGGTTTTTGTGCATTGTCATCCCATCAGGGAACATGGCAGCAGGCAGGCAGACATGATGCTGGAGGAGCTGAGAGTTCTGCATCTGCATCTGCAGGCAGGAGGAAGATAGAGACACTGGACCTTGAGCTTTAGAAACCTCAAAGCCCACCCTCCCCCCAGTGACACATTTCATCCAATAAGGTCATACTTCCTAAACCTTGTCAAGTAGCACAACTCCCTAATGACTGAGCATTCAAATACATGAGCCTATGGGGACCATTCTTTTCAAACCACCACAGTGTGCATGTATGAAATTCTCAAAAAATAAAAAAGGGAGAAAGGCAAATTAAAAGAAAAGATTAGATCCAAGTATCTGTTGTTTCTAAGAAATATATCTTACTGAGAAGGACATTCACAGACTAAGAGTCAAAGAATAGAAAACAGTATATCAAACAAACAGAAACTGAAAACAAGCAGGCGTAACTATTCTGATATCCAGTAAGGTGGACCTGAACCAGAAATTAGAAGACATAAAGAAGGCCTATTACATATTAATAAAGAAAACAACTCAACAAGAAGAAATATCTATTATAAATACACATGCAGGTCTTATGCTTGTCACAAACACTGTGGGTTCATATGTGCAATGGCCTCGCTGGGTACCAAACATCTGGGGATCCCCACCTTCATAAAAATCAAGCACTACTTTTTTACTAACAATAAAAGATCAGATATGTTCAGATACAACAATAGTGAGTGATTTTGATACCCCTTTCTCTTTTCCAGAGAGGTTATTCAAACTCAAAATCAACAAAGAAACCTCAGATTAGAAAGATGGGCAATCAATGCAAAAATACTCAATAAAATTCTTGCCAACCGAATCCAAGAACACATCAAAACGATCATCCACCACGATCAAGTAGGCTTCATCCCAGGGATGCAGGGATGGTTCAATATAAGGAAATCCATCAATGTAATCCACTACATAAACAATCTCAAAGAAAAAAACCACATGGTCATCTCATTAGATGCTGAGAAAGCATTTGACAAAATTCAGCATCCTTTCATGCTAAAGGTCTTGGAAAGATCAGGAATTCAAGGCCCATATCTAAACATAGTAAAAACAATTTACAGCAAACCGGTAGCCAGCATCAATCTAAATGGAGAGAAACTTGAAGCAATCCCACTAAAATCAGGGACTAGACAAGGCTGCCCTCTCTCTCCATATCTTTTCAATATAGTACTTGAAGTTCTAGCTAGAGCAATTAGACAACAAAAAGAGGTCAAAGGGATACAAATTGGAAAGGAAGAAGTCAAACTATCACTATTTGCAGACGATATGATAGTATACATAAGCGACCCAAAGAACTCCACCAGAGAACTCCTACAGCTGATAAACGACTTCAGCAAAGTGGCTGGATATAAAATCAACTCAAGCAAGTCAGAAGCCTTCCTATACTCAAAGGATAAGCAGGCTGAGAAAGAAGTAAGAGAAATAATACCCTTCACGATAGCCACAAACCATATTAAGTATCTTGGCGTGACTCTAACCAAACAAGTGAAAGATCTGTATGACAAGAACTTCAAGTCTCTGAAGAAAGAAATTGAAGAAGACCTCAGAAGATGGAAAAATCTGCCATGCTCATGGATTGGCAGGATTAATATAGTAAAAATGAGCATCTTACCAAAAGTAATACACAGATTCAATGCAATCCCCATCAAAATCCCAACTCAATTCTTCATAGAGTTAGAAAGAGCAATTCAAAAATTCATCTGGAATAAAAGAAAACCCAGAATAGCTAAAACTATTCTCAAGAGTAAAAGAATCTCGGGGGGAATCAGTATCCCGGACCTCAAGCTGTACTACAGAGCAATAGTGTTAAAAACTGCATGGTATTGGTACAGTAACAGACATGTAGATCAATGGAACAGAATTGAAGACCCAGAAATGAATCCACACTCCTATGGTCACTTGATCTTTGACAAAGGAGCTAAAACCATCCAGTGGAAAAAAGATAGCCTTTTCAACAAATGGTGCTGGCTCAGCTGGAGGTCAACATGCAGAAGAATGCAAATTGACCCATCCTTATCTCCTTGCACTAAGCTCAATTCTAAGTGGATCAAAGATCTCCACATAAAACCAGACACACTGAAACTAATAGAAGGGAAACTAGGGAAGAACCTTGAACATATGGGCACAGGGGAGAATTTCCTGAACAGAACTCCAATAGCTTATGCTCTAAGATCAAGAATAGACAAATGGGACCTCATTAAATTACAAAGTTTTTGCAAGGCAAAAGACACTGTCAAAAAGACAAAGCGGCAACCAACTAACTGGGAAAGGATCTTTACCAACCTTACATCCGACAGAGGGCTAATATCCAAGATATACAAAGAACTCAAGAAGTTAAACTCCAGAGAGGCAAGTAACCCTATTAAAAAATGGGGTACAGAGCTACACAAAGAGTTCTCACCTGAAGAATATCTAATGGCTGAGAAGCACCTAAAGAGATCTTCATCATCTTTAGTCATTAGGGAAATGCAAATCAAAACAACCTTGAGATTCCATCTCACACCAGTCAGGATGGCTAAGATCAAAAACACAGGAGACAGCAGTTGTTGGCGAGGATGTGTTGGCGAGAAAGAGGAACACTCCTCCACTGCTGGTGGAATTGCAGGCTGGTACAACCACTCTGGAAAGCAGTCTGGCGGTTCCTCAGAAAACTGGGCATGACACTCCGGGAGGATCCGGCTATACCACTCCTGGGCATATACCCAGAGACTTTACCTGCATGCAATAAGGACACATGCTCCACTATGTTCATAGCAGCCTTATTTATAATAGCCAGAAGCTGGAAAGAACCCAGATGTCCCTCAACGGAGGAATGGATTCAGAAGATGTGGTATATCTACACAATGGAATACTACTGTGCAATTAAAAACAATGAATTCATGAAATTCCTAGGCAAATGGTCAGAACTTGAAAATATCATCCTTAGTGAGGTAGCCCAATCACAAAAGAACACACATGGTATGCAGTCACTGATAAGGGGATATTGACCCAGAATCTCGGAATACCCTAGACACAATCCGCATATCAATAGATTTCTAAAAAGATGGAAGGAGAGACCCCTGGTCCTGGAAAGACTGGATGTAGGGGAACGCCAGGACAGAGTAACGAGAGGGGGTTGAATGGAGAAAAGAGGGAGGGAAGGGGGCTTATGGGACTTTCGGGGAGGGAGGAAACGGGAAAGGGGAAGTGATTTGGAATGTAAATTAAAAAAATAAAATAAAATAAAAAAAAAGAAAGATGGGCAATATCCTGGCATGATCTTCTGGTGTTTCTAGAAAACTGGTGAGAAAATTGGATATCATAAGATGTAGGTGATGCCCAGATACTTTAGTCTTTAATAACCAAGTAAAATATGAAACTTTGCAGAACAAGAAAGTCCTGAATCCACTGCAGGGAGACTGTCTTGGTTTGAGGAGTTCCATGCTCCCAGTGGGAGGAGACACAGACTGACCGAGAGCCACAGTTTAAGACAGAAGGTTCAAAAATTTGCCCTGAAATTTCAGTAATGAAACTTCGAATATCAGAAACAATGTAAGACCCAGCGTGGCAAAGTGATGACTAAAGGAGATGCTGGGAAACTCTCTTCTCAACACTAAGAAGTTGGCTGGAGCAGTGGCAGGCTGCCATTTTAGAAAGACCCCTGCATGCAGAAGAATGCAAATTGACCCATCCTTATCTCCTTGCACTAAGCTCAATTCTAAGTGGATCAAAGATCTCCACATAAAACCAGACACACTGAAACTAATAGAAGGGAAACTAGGGAAGAACCTTGAACATATGGGCACAGGGGAGAATTTCCTGAACAGAACTCCAATAGCTTATACTCTAAGATCAAGAATAGACAAATGGGACCTCATTAAATTACAAAGTTTTTGCAAGGCAAAAGACACCGTCAAAAAGACAAAGCGGCAACCAACTAACTGGGAAATGATCTTTACCAACCTTACATCCGACAGAGGGCTAATATCCAAGATATACAAAGAACTCAAGAAGTTAAACTCCAGAGAGGCAAGTAACCCTATTAAAAAATGGGGTACAGAGCTCCACAAAGAGTTCTCACCTGAAGAATATCTAATGGCTGAGAAGCACCTAAAGAGATGTTCATCATCCTTAGTCATTAGGGAAATGCAAATCAAAACAACCCTGAGATTCCATCTCACACCAGTCAGGATGGCTAAGATCAAAAACACAGGAGACAGCAGTTGTTGGCGAGGATGTGGAGAAAGAGGAACACTCCTCCACTGCTGGTGGAATTGCAGGCTGGTACAACCACTCTGGAAAGCAGTCTGGCGGCTCCTCAGAAAACTGGGCATGACACTTCCGGAGGATCCGGCTATACCACTCCTGGGCATATACCCAGAGACTTTACCTGCATGCAATAAGGACACATGCTCCACTATATTCATAGCAGCCTTATTTATAATAGCCAGAAGCTGGAAAGAACCCAGATGTCCCTCAACGGAGGAATGGATTCAGAAGATGTGGTATATTTACACAATGGAATACTACTCTGCAATTAAAAACAATGAATTCACGAAATTCCTAGGCAAATGGTCAGAACTTGAAAATATCATCCTTAGTGAGGTAACCCAATCACAAAAGATCACACATGGTATGAAGTCACTGATAAGGGGATATTGACCCAGAATCTCAGAATACCCTAGACACAATCAGCATATCAATAGATTTCTAAAAAGATGGAAGGAGAGACCCCTGGTCCTGGAAAGACTGGATGTAGGGGAACGCCAGGACAGAGTAATGAGAGGGGGTTGAACGGAGAAAAGAGGGAGGGAAGGGGGCTTATGAGACCTTCGGGGAGGGAGGAAACGGGAAAGGGGAAGTGATTTGGAATGTAAATTAAAAAAATAAAATAAAATTAAATTAAAAAAAAAAAAAAAAAAGAAAGACCCCTGCAGCATTCAAGGCTCGACAGTCCAAGATCTGTGCAGCACACTCTAGAGAACTTCAGAGAGAGAGTGTCACTGGATGCTATGTACTGAAACGCAGCCAATAGAAAATTTCTATACCGAAGGAGAGAAGTTTTAAATCAGAAACAGGCCATCATCAGCAAGACAGAAACTGGATCAAAGCCAGAGTCTGCAGGGGAACTTGGACACAAGCTCCAAGCAGCACACTGGATTGTACAGGATAAGATGAAGCCAGTGTTCACAGCAAGACTCTTAAATGTTGTTGATGGGTGAGAGCAGCAAGCGATTCCACATGCGAAGCATTGCTCAGAGTACAGATCGGGATGTATAGCCAATCTATCAATGGAAGACCTGGAGGCAAGACTAGACTGCCCATGGATGCAGTCAGCAACTGGGAGGCAACATCTCTAGGGAGTGCCCAGGGATGTGACAGTGAGCTGAGGAAATAACAGAGAGACTGAAGACGGAACCCAGCAATTCAGGACAGATAGGTCCATATACCCCTCCCCTACCAGCCTCTTCCCTTCACATTTATTCCTTATTTAATGCCCAATACAATTGTGCAAGCTAGACCTTCTTGCTCTGTTATTACCTTGTATCTAGTTTTTTCACCTTAATTTCCTTAATTTTTTCCTTTTGCATTCCCCTCTCCCAAAATATCCACCAAGCAAGCAGCAACAGCAGGTTAGCCTTGTTTGCAAGATCTCTGGGTCTCAGCCCCCAAGGGCTGGGACCATTCTACATTCCTGATTCCATGTCTTTATTTCTCTTCTCGATCCAACTTTAGACAAAATGGCCTCATCTTCCCTTGTTCTGTCTCTATGACTCGCCTTGTTATTCATTCATTATCCCCCCTCTACCATCAACCCATGAACAACCACTGATCTTAATCCACCTTCTTTTCTATTTCCATTTGGACTCACTAAAATGATTTTTGCTTAATGGGTGATTGTTTTTTTAATTTAACAACTTCTACATTTTTAGGTGGGTTTGCCCTTTGGTATTGCCTCTTACATTCAGTATCCAACTCTTAGGGCAATTGAACTTGGCACCTTCAACATCAGTCTTACAGAGGAAAAATGACACCAAACCCTACAGTGGAGTCCCTCTTGAGCATTGCAAATACTTGCACTGAAGGAACAAAGATGGCTTCACTAAGATTTAAAAATTTAGCCCCAAATGTGTAAGGCCCCATGAAAAAAAACAAGAAATGTGGAAAACCAAGAAACTGTGAGTCCTCCAAGAATTACTCACAGGAATGACCCTGCAATAAAGAGTAAACTTTTAAAAGTTCTTTTCTTATATATTACATCCTGACCACAATTACCCCTCCCCCCAGTCTCTCCCCTCCACTACCTCCCCCTTTTCCCAGATCCTCCTCTCCTCAAAAAGAATATCAACCAAACACAGTATAACTGAAGTTAGAATAAGACCAGGCTCCTACTATCATGTCAAGGCTGAATGAAGCAACCCAGTAGGAGGAAACAGGTCCCACAGGTAGGGAGTCAGGACAGCTCCCACTCCCACTGCTAGGATTCCCTCAAGAACACAAGCTACTCCGCTGTATCACATATACAGAGGTCAGAGGTCAGACCCCTACAAGCTCCCTGATCTCTGAGCGTTCCCATGAGCCCCAGTCAGTTGATTCTGTAGACTGTGTTCTCCTGGTGTGTCCCTGACCGGTCTCCCCACTTCCACAGAACCTCCCAAGTTCCATCTAATGTTTGGCTGTGGTACTCTGCATCTGCTTCCAACAGTTGATGGATGAAGTCTCTCTGGTCTGCTCGAGGACAATTCTGTTAAGTTCCAGTCCCACAACACTCTTTAGGTAGGACAAACTGCAGATCAAACCACTCCTGAGCATATACACAGAAGATGCTCCAACATGTAAAAAGGGCACATGTTCCACTATGTTCATAGCAGCCTCATTTATAATAGCCAGAAGCTGGAACGAACCCAGATGTCCTTCAACAGAGGAATGGATACAGAAAATGTGGTACATTTACACAATGGAATACTACTCAGCTATTAAAAACAATGAATTCATGAAATTCTTAGGCAAATGAATGGAACTAGAAAATATCATCCTGAGTGAGGTAACCCAATCGCAAAAAAACACACATGGTATACACTCACTGATGAGTGGATATTAGCCCAAAAGCTCAGAATAAACAAGATACAATTCACAGACCACATGAAACTCAAGAAGAAGGAAGACCAAAGTACGGTTTTCTGAGAAAGGGAACAAAATACTCACAGGAGCAATTGTGGAGATAAAGTGTAGAGCAAAAACTGAAGGAAAGGCCATTCAGAGACTGTCCTACCAGAGGATTCATTCTATAAACAGCCACCAAATCCTGACATTATTGTGGATGCCAAGAAATGCTTGCCAAAGGAGCCTGATATGGCTGTCTCCTGAGACGCACTGCCAGAGCCTTACAAATACAGAGGCAGATGCTAGCAGCCAACCATTGAACTGAGTGTGGGGTCCCCAATGGAGGAATTAGAGAAAGGACTAAAGGAGCTCAAGGGGTTTGCAACCTCATAGGAAGAACAACAATATCAACCAACCAGACCCCCCAGAACTCCCAGGGATTAAGCCATCAACCAAGGGGTACACATGGTTCCAGCTGTATTTGTAGCAGAGGAAAACTTTGTCAGGCATCAGTTAGAGGAGAGGTCCTTGGTCCTATGAAGGCTCCATAGATGCCCCAGTGTAGGGAAATTGAGAGAGGGTAGGATGGGAGTGGGTTGGGTGGAGGAACATCTTCATAGAAGCAGGGGAAGGGAGATGGGATAGGGGTATTCTGGGAGGGGGGAAACCTGGAACGGGAATAACATCTAAAATGTTAATAAAAAATATATTCAATAAACAAAAGGAAAAAAAAGGTCACAAAATGACAGCAAACCAAGAACCACTTGTATAATATTCTAGTACCCAGAAGGCTAAGCCAAGAAAACGGAGAGTTCAAAGTTAGCCTGGGCTACTTAAAGCTCGCCATCAGGGAGGAGAAAACTAGTTACAGTATTGTTACTAGAATCCCATGCCCTTCTCTGTTTCATGCCCAGGAAAACTAACAAAAACTTGCAACTTGTATTATTTTTCCCTCTGACATTTACCACCAGATTTCCAAATAATGGATGCATGTCCTACTTTATTTCTCAATATCTATTAGTACTAATGTCTTATTATGGTAAATAAGGAGTTGTATCTTTTTTAATTAATTCAATCATTTTTATTTTATGTTCATTGGTGTTTTGACTACAAGGATGTCTGTGTGAGCATGTCAGATCCCTTGAAACAGGAATTAGAGACAGCTGTGGGTTTCCCTGTGGGTGTTGGGAATTGAACCTGGGTCTTCTGGAAACTGTTAAGCTATTACTCAGCCCCTAGGTGTGTCTTTTATACCATCAATCCTACTGTCCTCATATCTTCTAAGACAGATGTATCACAATTTTTAGTTAAGTAAACATACAGTATTGATATTAAAAAAAAAAAGAGTGAACTTATCTAGATGAAATCCCAGACAAAGAATTCAAAGAAATGGGTATACATATGTTTAAAGACATCAAAGTTCATGAACTCCTGGGAGAATTTCAAGAGAATACACACAACACCTGAATGAAACATAGTCAAAATGGGATATAAAAATGGAATGCAGTAAAGAGATAGACTTGTTGAAGAAGAATGAAATTGAAATGCTTCTGGAAATGAAAACATGACAAAGGTAAATTAAAAACTCCATGGAAAGCCTCTCCCAATAAAGCGGATCACAGGATATCAGGGGTCAAGCACAAGGCAGAAGAACTGTGGAAGACAAGGACTAAGATAAATTGATTTAAAAGTACGAACAGGACCTGTAAGGTTTATAGGCCACCGTGGAAAGGATAACTTGAAAGTCATGAGCATAGAGAAAAAAGATTTCAACAAAATCATAACAGAAATCTCTCCAAAGTTAAGGGGAGAGATGCCCACCCAGGTACAGGTACCATTCAGAACATCAAAGGGAGAAGACCAGAGAATAAAATTTTTGCATCATATTATAGTTAAAACACTAACTATAGAAAAACCAGGAAACTATATTGAAAACTACAAGAGAGAAATACTCAATTACATTTAAAGGCAAGCCCATCAGAATAACAGCAGAATTCTCCACAGGAGGGCTGGGAGTGAGGCATCTTAACTTGGAAAAGCACCACTGCCTTCACAGACTACTGCACTCAGCAAAGCCACACTCCAAGGGGGAAGGAAAACTTTCCATTGTTTAAAAAAAAAAAAGACTAAAAGAGTTTTATAGAGGACCCTAGATGGAACCCTTTAGTTCTAGGAGAAAGGCAAACACATCCATGGGGTTATAGGAAAGAATCACTGTAGAAAAAGTGATTAAGCAAATAAGTAGAAAATACCAAACACTACAAAAATAAGATATATATATATATATATATGATATAGAAATAATATATATATAACATTAATATATATTACTGTTAAATCAAATTCTCAATCAAAAGATAGGCTAACTGATTGGATTTAGAAGTAGGATCTATTTTTCTGTCGTCTCCAAGAAAAAAAATTTCATCATAAAAGAAAGATGCTACCTTGGGGTAAAAGAAGTTTTGTTGTTTTTGTTGTTGTTGCTGTTGTTGCTGTTGTTGTTGCTTAAAGTATTCCAAGCAAAAGGACCTAGAAAGCAAGCAGGTGTCACTGTTTCAATATCTGTCAAAAATAGACTTCAAACAAAACTTAGAAGCAATAAAAGTCATTTCTTACTGAAAAAGGAAGCAGCTCACCAAGAGGGCATCACAATTCAAACAGAAATGCACCCAATTTCATAAAACAAATGTTACTCAAGGTAAGATCACAGGTCAACCCACACACAATAATAGTGGGTGACTTCAATATCCTATTCATCCAAATAGACAGGTCATCCTGAGAAAAAATAAACAGAAAAAAAATCTCAGTTAAATGGCATCATTGATCAAATGGACCAAAGACACATATACAGAACATCACATCCACACACTCCAGAATGAATATCTGAGAGGGTCCCTGCCACTGTCAGACAGGGAAGCACACTACACAGAGGAGAGGAATGAAAATCCAGTGCAGACTGACTTTGTCAACCAGGACCAGACTTTGTGGAGTCTAATGCTGGAGGTTCTCTGTCAGCATATTTAAAACACAGCACAGTTTAGGAAAAGGTTTCCAGGCAATAATCAGTCCAATTCCAGGTACACGATAAATCTTAAGGTGGAACCACATAGAAACACCTTTACAAAGTGCATTAGACCATGAGGGTGGGTTCTATACTAAAAGTCCTAGAATCTAATGTGGTCTCTGATCAAGACAGCATAGAGGTCTGCAGGCCATAAAAATACATGTGCCATCTCCCCAAAGGATGGATAACAGACTAGGGAGGAAAGAGTCTGGAATAATCGTTCTGGGGAATTAGGATGAGGTCTGCTTCTATATAGAAAAAGGTGGGTGAAGTTGGTCTCCACGGATAGCGAAGAGGTCACGAGGTGGTTAACAGCATCCACTCTCAGGTTTCTGGATAGAATTCAGGGTTTTGATTTTTATCTCCTCCACCGAGAAGAGACTCCTGCATGATTGACACTCCTTCTACTCCTGGTGCTTCTCTGAATACAAGAATCTCTGTGCCCCCGACAATATCCATTCTTCTTGGGAGCTCACAGAACTGTCTTTGAAATGGATGCATAATAGGCTACAAATCAAATCACAACAAATATTGAAAAACTGAAATAACATTTGATTACATTAGAAGAAAGCTAGAAATCAACAAGAAGAAAAATTAGAATATACACAAACCCCTGGGTATTAAACCACACTCTACTGCATGATGAATAGGTCGCTTAAGAAATCAAGCAGAAAGGAATTAAAAGCTTTCGAGAGTTAAATGAAAATGAAAGCTCAACACACCAAACCTATGCGATCCACTGAAAGTAGTCCACAGGTGACTGAGTTAAAAATAAGCCAGAGGGATCATGTAAGTAATGATGCACTTTCCGGCTTCAATAGAATAAAAGATGCCAAACTCCAGATCAGTAAATGAAAACAAATGATTAAGACCCTCTAACCACTGAACCATCTTACCAGCCCTCTGTCAACTCTTTATTTCCCTCTCTGATTTCTTCAGTGAACAGAGGGTCATTTGGGAGTATATTGTTTCATATCCATGTATTTGCATAATTTCTCTAGTTTTTCTTGCTATTGATTTCTAGGTCTCTGTAAAGATTTATTTTACACCCCTACACCCATCACCCTGTGTGTGTGTGTGTGTGTGTGTGTGTGTGTGTGTGTGTGTTTTCTGCAAAAACTAAACAGCTCAGAGTCAAATCATCTGATCCAAAAACGGACCAGTGAACTGAGGACAGTTCTCAAGGATGGAATGCAGATAGCCAAGAAACTTGAAAGGAACTAACCAGCTAACTTCACCCATTAAAGAAGAGCAGATCAGAAGCACACTACAATTCCATCTCACTGCAGCCAGGATAACAGTCATTAAGAAAACAGGGCTGCAGAGATGGCTCAGTGGTTACGCCATCCTTGAAGAGAACCTGAGCTCAGTCAGATTCCAGTACAGGAGCTGATTAACTCATAATTACTTGTAACTCCAACTCCAGAGGACTTCCACAGGGACTAGTGCACACACAGGCACCAGTACACACACCTGTATCCACAGACACACACACATGCATGCACACACGCAAAATCAAATATAATACTTTAAGGAAAAAAAGAAAGCAAATGATCAATGCTGGAGAGGCCATGTAAAAAAATGAAGCCCGTGATCACTGCTGGGGAAAGCGCTGACTAGCCTAGCCCCTGTAGAAATCAGTACTGGGTTCCTTCCAAAAGTCCCCATGCCACAGAGACCCACACACACCCATGTGTCTGCAGCACTGTTTACAATAGCCAGGAAATTGAACCAGCCGAAATTCCCATCAACAAATGACTGGATAAAGAAATTACAGAGCATATAGTCAGTGGAATTTTATGTGGCCAAAAAGGAAAATGATATAATGATGTTTGCAGAAAATGGATGCAGCTGGGATGCATGTTAAGTGAAATAAGACAAATTACATATGTATATGTATACAAATTATACATGGTCTATATACACAATTTGTGTCTACATATGTAGACACAAATTATAAGCTTTTTCAGTGGCTAGTGGTTCTTAATCATTTGTTTTCATTTACTGATTTAGAGTTTGACATCTCTTATTTTATTAAAGTCCAAAAGTACATTATTATTTGTGTGATCCCTCTGTGTATGTGTGTATGTATATATGTGTGTGTGTGTGTGTGTGTGTGTGTGTATGTATAGTGATTAAGAAGGCTTGCTGCCCTTCCAGAGTATCTTAGGGTTTTATTGTTGTGAAGGAACAACATGACCATAACAACTCTTACAAAGGAAAACATTTAATTAGCAGTTTCAGAGGTTTAGTTCATTATCATCACGGCAGGAAGCATGATAGCATCTAGGAAGACATGGTGCTGGAGGTGTCAAGAGTTCTACATCATGGTCTGCAGGCAACAGAAGGAGGCTTTGTGTGACTAGGTGTAGTTTGTGTGTGTATATACCCTTAAAGCCCACCTTTGCAGTGACAAACATCCTCCAACAAGGCCACACCTACTCCAACAAGGCCACACCTCCTAATAGTGCCATCCCTGTGAACAAGCATTCAAACATATGAATCTATGGGGGCCATACTTATTCAAACCACCACACAGAGGATCTCAGTTCAGTCCCCAGCACCCATGTTGGGTGGCTCACAAGCACATATAGCTCCAGCTACAGGGGATCCAATACTCTCAATACCCTCTGCTGGCCTCTGTGGGCACCTGTGCACATGCAACACATGGACACACACACACACACACACACATGAAAACAAAACCATTTATTATATATTCTATGTGTGTGTGCATGCCATTAAACTAAAAGTGAATAAGAGCAGGGAGGAATAGATACTAAGTGGGTAAGAAATAGACGGAAAGAAATGTTGGACTAACTTAGGGAGAAAGCGAAGCAGCTGGAGGGCAGGGATCAGATGAGAATAAAGTACAGTCACGTGTGTATGAAGATGCCGTGGTGAGCACACTGCTTTGTGTGCTAGCCTAAAAATTAATTTTAAAACATTCATATCAATATCCATGGGGCTAGAGAGCTGGCTCAGTGGTTAAGAGAACTTACTTCTCTTACAGAAGACCTGGATTCAGTTTCCAAAAGTCATGTCAGGTAGCTCACAATGGTCTGTCACTCCAGTTCCAGTTAACCCACTCAAGTGTCCCTCACAAACACACACGCGCGCACACACACACACACACACACACACACACACACACACACAGACACCTACACACACACACGCACACACACACACACACACACACACACACCTACACACAATTCACACAACTAAAAGAGAATTAAAATACGTCTTAAAAAATTGTAGTGGAACTTTTGGTTTCTCTGAAAAACACAGAAAGGTTATAAGAATATGTTTTCATTTTAATCCCAGGTATGGGATATGGGGTTGCTTCAGATTGTCCACAGCAGCTGACTATAATTTGTCTTGTGCTCTAGCAGGGGCATGGTTTTGCCAGCTGCAGATAGTTTCTGTGATTTGTGACGTTTGGAATGCTGGGGACCTTTGAGAGGGTATATAAAGGCTAGGACCCTGAGAGGCATGGCTGTTGTTGGGGGTTGTTGGTTAGTTGGCTGTTGTTGGTCATGGTTTGTTAAGTAGTTGAGCACAAAGAAGAAAGAACAAGAAGAAATTAGATATCCTGGTGGCTAAGATCAACATTGCCCCAAGGAACTCAGTGTCCCTAATCAGCAGGAAGTAGCCTAACAATAATGTCACCCCTTATCCAATCCAACTTTTTTCAGGGATCTCGTTCCTTTTCTATCATTTTTTCCTCTCCTATCTAATGTTAGGGAAGGTTGGAAGAAAAGGGGTGGAAGAAAGAAGAAACCAACAAAGTAGCCAAAGACCGGCTAACTCCAGTTCCAGGGGATCTGACCTGATAGGCATCTATCCTTCACACACACATTCCACAGACATGAATGTATATACATAATTACAAGAAAATAAATATTTTAAAGTAATAGTCACAGAAATAGAAAAATTTGAAAAGATCCCATGAAAGTACATAGATACACACATCAGAAAAGCTAGTGCATGAGAAATACAGAGGGTGATACTCTCAGCCAGCCATTGAACAGAGCACATGAAAGGGAGGAGAGGCACTTGGTCCTGGAAAGACTGGATGCCGCACTATAGAGGCATACCAGGGCAGGGAAGCAGGAGAGGGCTGATTGGGGAACAGGGGGAGGGGAGATGGCTTATGGGATTTTGGGGGGAGGGGACCAGGTAAGGGAACAACATTTGAAATGTAAGTAAAGAATATACCTAATAAAAAAATAAAAATGATAAAAAAAAGAAAAGAAAAGAACCCAATGAAAGCACTGCTAAGAAGAAAACTCATAGCCCTGAGTACCTCCATAAAGAAATTAGAGAGATCATACACTAGCAGCTTAAGAGCTCATCTGAAAACTCGAGAACAAAAAAAAAAAAAAAAAAAAAAAAAAGCAAATACACCCAGCAGGAAACAATCAAACTCGGGGCTGAAATCAACCAAGTAGAAACAAAGACAACTATACAAAGAATCAACAAAACTAAAAGCTGGTTCTTTGAGAAAATCAACAAGATAGATCAACTTTTAGCCAGACTAATCAGAGGGCACAGAGACAGTATCCAAATTAACAAAATCAGGAATGAAAAGGGAGACATAACAACAAAAATTGAGAAAATTCAAAAAAGAATCAGATCCTACTACAAAAGCCTAAACTCAACAAATTTGGAAAACCTGGAGGAAATGGATGATTTTCTAGATAGATACCAGGTACCAAAGTCAAATCAGGATCAAATAGACCATCTAAACAGCCCCGTAACCCCCAAGGAAATAGAAGCAGTCATTAGAAGTCTCCCAACCAAAAAAAAAAAAAAAAAAAGCCCAGGGCAGATGGTTTTAGTGCAAAATTCTATCAAACCTTCAAAGAAGATCTAATATCAACACTTATCAAGTTATTTCATAAAATAGAAACAGATGGAACACTACCCAATTCTTTCTAAGAAGCTACAGTTACACTGATAGGTAAACCACAAAAAGACCCAAAAAAGAAAGAGAATTGAAGACCAATTTCCCTTAAGAATATCCATGCAAACATACTCAATAAAGTTCTTGCAAACCAAATATAAGAAGACATCAAAACGATCATCCACCATGATCAAATAGGCTTCATCCCAGGAATGCAGGGATGGTTCAATATATGGAAATCCATCAATGTAATCCTCTATATAAACAAACTCAAAGAAAAACAACCACATAACCATCTCATTAGATGTTTAAAAAGCCTTTGACAAAATACAACACCCATTCATGTTAAAAGTACTGGAGAGATCAGAAATTTAAGGAGCATACCTAAATATAATAAAAGCAATATACACCAAACCAATCGCCAACATCAAACTAATGGAAACTCAAAGCAATCCCATTAAAATCAGGGACAAGACAAGGCTACCCACTCTATCCCTACCTATTCAATAAGTGCTAGCCAGAGCAATTAGACAACAAAGAGATAAAAAAAAATTACAAATTGGGAGGGAGGAAGTCAAGATATCACTATTTGCAGATGTATACATAAGCGACCCAAAAAATTTTACCAGACAGCTCCTACAACTGATAAGCAGCTTCAACAAAGTGGTTGAATATAAAATTAACTCTAACAAATCAGTAGCTTTCCTCTACTCAAAGGATAAAAGGACTGAAAAAGGAAACACCCTTCACGATAGGCACAAATAGTATAAAATATCTTGGTGTGACTCTAACAAAGCAAATGAAAGATCTGTATGATAAGAACTTCAAATCCCCGAAGAAAGAAATCAATGAAGACTTCAGAAGATGGAAAGATCTCCCATGTTCATGGACTGGCAGGATTAATATAGTAAAAATGGTCATGTTACTGAAAGCAATCTACAGATTCAATGCAATTCCCATCACAATTCCTACTCAATTCTTCATAGAATTAGAAAGAGCAATTCTCAAATTCATTTGGAATAACGAAAAACTCAGGATAATGAAAACTATTCTCAACAATAAAAGAACTTCTCGGGGAGTCATCATCTCTGACCTCAACCTGTACTATAGAGCAATAGTGATAAAAACTGCTTGGTATTGGTCCAGTGACAGGCAGGAAGATCAATGGAATAGAATTGAAGACCAAGAAACGAACCCACACACCTATGGTCACTTGATCTTTGACAAAGGAGCTAAAACCATTCAGTGGGAAAAAAGACAGCATTTTCAACAAATGGTGCTGGTTCAACTGGCAATTAGCATGTAAAAGAATGCAAATTGATCCATTCTTATCTCCTTGTACAAAGCTCAAGTCCAAGTGGATTAAGGATCTCCACATAAAACCAGATACACTGAATCTAATAGAAGAGAAAGTGATGAAGAGCCTTGAATACTTGGGCACAGGGCAAAACTTCCTGAACAAAACACCAGTGGCTTATGCTTTAAGATCATCAACCAACAAATGGGACCTCATAAAATTAAAAAACTTCAGTAAAGCAAAGGACACTCTCAATAGGACAAAACAGGAACCCACAGATTGGGAAAATAATTTTACCAACCCTATATCTGATAGAGGGCTAATCCAAAATATCCTAAGAATTCAAGAAGCTAGACTCCACAGAACCAAATAACCCTATTAAAAAGTGGAGTACAGAGCTAAATAGAGAATTCTCATCCGAGGAATCTTGAAATGGCTGAGAAGCACATAAAGAAATGTTCAACATCCTTAGTTATCAGGGAAATGCAAATCAAAACAACCCTGAGATTCCACCTCACACCAATCAGAATGTCTAGGATCAAAAACTCAGGTGATAGCAGATGCTAGAGAGGATGTGGAAAAAGAGGAACACTCCTCCATTGCTGGTGGGACTGCAAGCTGGTAAAATCACTTTGGAAATCAGTCTGGCGGTTCCTCAGAAATTTGGAGATAGTTCTGCCAGAAGACTCAGTTATACCACTCCTAGGCATGTACCCAAAAGATGCTCCAACACAAAACAAGGACACAAGGTCCACTATGTTCATAGCAGCCTTATTTATAACAGCCAGAAGCTGGAAACAACCCCGATGACCCTCAACAGAAGATTGGATACAGAAAATGTGGTACATTTACACAATGGAGTATTACTTAGTGATTAAAAACAATGACTTCATGAAATTCACAGGCAAATGGATGGAACTAGAAAATATCATCCTGAGTGAGGTAACCCAGGTACAAAAGAACACACATGGTATGTACTCACTGAGAAGTGGATATTAGGCCAAAAGCTCACAATGCCCATGATACAACCCACAGATTATTTGGAGTATAGGAGGAAGGAAGACCAGGTTGTGGAGGCTTCAGTCCTGCATTGAGGGGGGAACAAGACGATTGTGGGAAGTTCAGGGAGAGTGGGACCTGGGAGTGAGAGAGGAGGGGGAGGAAATTCGGGGGGCAGTATCAGGAACTGGAGGAGATGTGAGAGTGGTACAGAGGGTCAGGAATTCGAGCTAACATATGTAGCAAGGCGGGGTGGGGGGGAATGAGGAACTGGGGATAGCCACTGGAGGGTCCCAGACACCAGGGAAACGTGAGGCTCCCAGGACCCAATGGGAATGACTTAAGCTGAAATTCGCAGAGAAGGGGGAGATAGAACCTATAGAGACCACCTCCAGTAGATAGACATGGCCCCTCATCAAGGGAGGGGGCCACCCACCCATCTTAAAGGTTTTTACCCAGAAACATTCCTGTCCAAAGGAAGAACAGGGACAAAAATGGAACAGAGACTGAAGGAAGAGTCAACTGGGGACTGTCACACCCGGGAATCCATCATGTCTGCAGACACCAAACCCGACGCTATTGCCATGGTCAAGAGGTGCTGACAGGAACCTGGTGTGGCGGTTCCTTGGGAGGTCTGACCAGTGCACATGTGGATACTTGGAGCCAACCATCAGACTGGGCTCAGGGTACCTGGTGGGGGAGCTGGCAGAAGGCCTGGAGGAGTGGAGGGGGATTGCAACCCCATTGGGATAACAACATAGGCTGGCCTGACCATCCAGTTCTCCCAGAGATTAGACCACCAATTAAGGAGTGTACTTGGAGGGATCCATGGCTTCAGATACATATGTAGCAGAGGAGGACCTTACCTGACAGCACTGGGAGGGGAGGCCCTTGGTCCCAGAGAGATTTGATGCCCCAGCATAGGGGGGCAATGGAGCAGTGGGGCAGGAGAGTGTGGTTGGGTGGGGGATCACCCTTATATAGGCAAAGGGGAGGGGAGGGTGGATGTCGGATGGGGAGGTTGGTGGAGGGGTAACCGAGAACTGGGATATCATTTGAGAAGTAAAGAATAGAATGAGGAATAAAAAAATGAATAAAAATAAAAAATAAAAAAGAAAGTTTGAAGACTTGGGAAAAAAAAAAAAGAAAACAAGCAAAAGCCAAAACAAAAACTCAACTCTTGAAATCATCAAAGCCATCTTGAGCATCAAGATCTAGCCTGAATGTACCACGCTACCTAACTTTAAATCATACAGCAAAGTTATAACAATCAAAAGGGCATAGCATGGAGACAAAACAGAACTCATCACCCGGTGAACTGTTAAAGAAAGTCTAGAAAGTAATCCATGTGTGTACAGCCAACCCGGTGCTGGAGGTTGCAGAGAGCATCAGGGAATACATCAGGGAATGGATGATCTTGTCCATAATATTGCTACAAAGGACATGTAAAAATTGTGTCACATGGCTCCCAGGACACCATCTACCCCCATTTCTGACACATTGAGGTGGGGACCAAAGAAGAAAAGCTCAGATATGACCTTCCTCAGTGGAGAGGCATTATTCCCTAAGGACCTTCCATAGTCAGAACCTCTAGCTGTGAGCCAGTGTCTTTAGTCCCCCTCCCTGATCCCTGCTGCTACAGGACAGGTCTGATAGTGATGGTCTCCGGCAAGCCAGGATCTCCTTGAAAGCTACGTTCAGATTACACATCCTCTACCATCCCCAAACATCCATTTTTCGTCCTCCATCACCCCTTTCCCTGGTGATCATCCTTGCTACCCCTCCCCAGATTGAGTATTCAGTTGTCCTAGACCAAACGAACACTCAGGAAACCCTGTTGCATTTCCTTAAGTCCCCGAGTATCTGCGGTCACGTTGGCAAGTTGTCTGGTTCACCCAGGTTCACAGTCCTTACTCACTCACCCAGGGAAAACCTTCAAGCTTTCCTGCAGAAAACTCCATCAGGCCAGGCCCTTTCTGACCCAAGTGCTCTGTCCAGCAACTCCAGGCCTGAGCAGTTCCTTCGCAGCCCAGTTGCTGAGCCAGAATGAGGTCTCTGAAGGTTCTTGTGACTTGACCTTTGCACCATCCCAGCCCTGGACAGCTCCCAGCCACCACCCCTGCTGGCCATGGCAGCTAGCTCCATGTTGAACTGGCTTCCTTTAGAAAAGGAGACAGAAGATACCAGGGTTAAGGAATCAAAAGGGTGTCTTGCAGGTAGGTCTGCCTGGGGTGGTGCATGGCAACTTCCTCACTACCCCAAGCTAGACATGGTGTACCACTGCCAGAAGCCTGCGGAGACTCACTCCTGCTGTTTCACAGCAGATGCTTGTCATTGTGGGGCTCAGGGGAAGGTGGGGTACCTGTGAGAGGAAAGGAGTCCACTAGTTCTACAGTTGGTGCATGGATCACACTGATGCAATTGGTGCGTAGCACCTAGCAACTGTGTTGGGACCCCATATGGAGTCATGGAACTGGGATGGTGACCAAAAAAGTGGGGGCACCATAAAAGGCTTATAAATGCACAGGGACCAAAAATTCATTCGAACTCAAATCCACAATAGTCCCACCTGTTTCTGGCAGCACTCACCCACGCTGTGTCCCATGACTTTGCTGAACTCTTAATCCAAACACACAACAAGCTCATTCTCAGCACAAGCCATCTCAGCATGCAACATCAACAAAAGCCTCCCCTAGGCTCCAGTTCAAGACTACTATATGCAACGACCTGCAGCGTTTGGCTGCACATACAGAGCGTCCTGCTTTTATGAAAATGTAATGGCTTAATTACAGAAATCGAAGACTTGGACTGTTTTCCTTGCCATGTTTCTCAGTGTGCATCAAATTAGTGAACCTTTTGAGCCTATTGTGTTACAATATTTGATTTTTAAAACTGCCATTTGAGTGGCTCACTTGTTTTTTTTTTTTTAATCTTTAAATCTTTGGCTTGGGAATAGGATAGAACTTGCAGTCGTTTCTGAAGTGGCTCTAAATACATTCTGTACCATGCATTCATGTAAAGTGGTAATCTCAGCTCTGATGGTTCTGAGATCAAAAGATCCACCAGCTCCAGAGACTGAACCACCAACCAAAGAACATACATCGACTAGACCTAGGCCTCCCCGATCATATGTAGCAGATGTGCAGCTTGGTCTTCATGTGGGTCCCGAACAACTGGAGCAGAGGCTATCCCCAAATCTGTTGCCTGTATGTGGGATATGTTCTTCTAGATGGACTGTCTTGTCTGGCCTCAGTGGGAAGGATGCGTCTAGCTTCGCAGAGACTTGAAGTGCCAGGGTGAGAGAATACCCAGGGGAGGGCCCACTCGCTCAGAGGAGAAGGGGAGAGGGGAAGGGGAAGGATTGTGAGAGGAGGTGATAGGGAGAGGGCAGTGAATGGGATGTAAAGTGAATAAATAAAAATCAATTAATTAATTAATTAAAAAATACCTCTGTTGAAGAGATTCTTTGTCCTGAAGGATCAAATATTCAGCCAAGATTTAATTATTTATATAAAAATATCCACCTCATGGATAAGCAAATTTGCCATAATATTTAATGAATTGGCAAAATATGTATGCCAAAGATTTTTTTTTTAACTTTATGATTTACCTGGACACGGCAGCACATGCCTTTAATTCCACCATTTAAAAGGTAGAGACGGGTAGCTCTGTGAGTTGGAGGCTAGCCTGGTACATTGTGAGTTCCAGCCCAGCCTGAGCTATATCATGAGACCTTGTCTCAGTGAATGTTTGATTCTTGTATCTGTTTTGTGTGCCTGTCTCAGGTGACATGGAGCATTTTCAGGTGAAGGCTGAGGAAGTGTTCAGCAAGTAAAGTGTTTGCTGTGTAAGCGCGAGGACCTGAGTTCAAATCCCAGGGTCTACATAAAAGTTAGGCAAGGCAGCACACACCTGAAGTCAGGGAACAAAGCAGTAGAGTGACAGAGCAGACACCTGACCTGCTCGGGTTTCTACATGGACATGCGTGGGCAATACACATGCATGCACAAATATGTGTGTGTATGTATGTATGTATGTGTATATATATATGTGTGTGTGTATTTGTATGTATGTATATATGTGTGCATGTGTATATATGTATATGTAAATATACATATAAACATATATACAAACATGTGTATATGTATGTGTATGTATATGTATATATGTATATATTATACATATATGTGTGTGCTGTGCACACATAGGACCAGCAAGAGGAAAGTGATTAATTCCCCTGAAGCAGATACTGAGGGGTGGGCTGTACCATCTTTGCCCCAAGCCCAGGGCAGGGAAACAGCAGCCTGAAAGTCTGGGCATGCCCCTACTGTGGGATGAGGGCTACCTCTTCCTTTTAAACCTGCCAAGAAAATTGTCAACACAGAAGGAAAATGCAGGGGAGTGTGGCAACAAGCAGGGGAGAAATGACAGCTCCCTTAGTGGTTAGGCCCTGGGGACCCCATGTCCCTTAACCTGAGATTGTGCACTCCCCACCGGGGTTCTGTTGACAATCCTCTTCTTCTATAAGACAGTGTCCAGTGGCTACACTCTGATCCTAGCTCTGTTCCAGGCATAGTGTTGCCGGTGTCTGCACCAGGTGTAGGGAAAGTCAGGAAAGCAAAAGAAGGCTAAGAGACCTAGGGATGGAGAATCTGCTGCTCAGTGGACACCTCACCCAACATGGTCTCGGGTCCCAAGAACCCAGAAGGTCACATAGCAGCTATGTAGGAAAGCTGGGCTGGGTGTTCAGATGTGTCAAATTGTGTCCCATCTTGGGTTTAGAGCCTAACTGGGGTCAACTAGACTGGCTGGCATCAATACTTTACCCCTTGATCCCTTCCCAGGCCCTGGGAGGACACTGGCTACTGGAATGTAAACTTTCTTTGTGTGGGGGAACCCTACTGTTAGGTTTATGCATAATCCCTCCCCCTGAGATCCACTCACAGGGTAGCTGCTCTGACACTCATCACAGCAGGGGCATGGCCAGTTGAACATCCTCAGAAGAGGGTAAAACGTCCTTTGAGCCCTGGGAGCAAGCGAGCATGAGCATCAGGAAACCCAGATGCTGGAGGAAAAGATAAGAGACAAACTATCTGTGTGAACAGGACCTCATCACCATGAGGTCAACGTGGGGGTCAGCCTCATTAGCCAGGAGGAAAAAAATGAGAGAGACCTTTGGCTCACTGGTATCATGCAAAATGACCCAGAGACAGCTGCCCAGAGTATCCTCAGAAGGAGCTAGTGAAAGCCGTGATTCATAGAGAGCTGTCTGTCTGTCTCTCTGTCTGTCTGTCTGTCTGTCTATCTATCTATCTATCTATCTATCTATCTATCTATCTATCTATCTATCTATCTATCTATCAATAGATTATCTATCTATCTATCTATCTATCTATCTATCATCTATATCTATCATCTATATTTATCTACCTATCTGTCTGTCCTATCTGTCTGTCTCTCTCTCTCTCTCATCTGTATCTGTCATCTATATCTATACCTATCATCTATATCTACCTCTGTCTCATCTATCTATTATCTATCATATCTATTTATCTATCTATTTATTGATCCATCATAGCTATCTATACATCTATCATATCTATCATCTATATCTATCTACCTATCATCTATATCTATCATCTATATTTATCTACCTACCTGTCGTATGTTTGTCTGTCTTATCTATCGATCTATCTATCTATCTATCTATCTATCTATCTATCTATCTATCTATCTATCTATCTATCTATCTATCTATCTATCTATTTATCTATCTATCTATCATCTATATTTATCTGCCTGCCTGCCTGCCTATCTGTCTGTCTGTCTGTCTGATCTATCATCTGTCTTCATGTAACACTGGCTGGCCTTGAGCTAGCTCTGCAACCAGAGATGAAGCTGGTCTTTCTTCCTTTAGCTTTCAGAGTTCTTGAATTCTCTGTATTAGCCACACTCCCCTTTTATGCGGTGCTAAGGATTGAACCCAGAGCTGCATGCACGCCAGGCAAGCACTCTACCCACTGAGTCACATCGCTAACCCCTTCACTTGAACCCTTTTCCTTTCTTCTAGCCCAGTTTCTGACACAACAAACACTTGTCTCCAGTTTTAGAGTTCCTCTCCATTCTTGTCATCAGAGGCCCTGCCTTCATCCTAGGCCCCTCAGCACCTTCAGACCTTATCTAGGGTCCTCCCACCCCAGAAATCCCAGTCCTCAGGTGCACATCAGCCCTTTAAAAAAAAATCATGGCTTTTCAGGTTGAACTCAGGATATTAGGAAGCACTTGGCAGATGTTCTACCACTGGGCCATCTTTCTATCTGCCTGGGAGGGTCTCTTGATAGCACAGGTCTACCCCTGGGGGACCTACTGCTCCTCCAGAACCCACCAAAGAGGTTTCCTTGGAACCCAGATGCTGATTGGAGCATAGTGTCTTTTCTGTTTGAGGGTTTCTGTCAGTTGCTAGGGGTACTTTGGAAGGGCACCTTGGGAAGAGGCCTTGGGAGTGCATAGTCCCTGGATATAGGCAAACTTCAAAATGTGACTCTGTGTTCACGAGGAGTCAAGGGACACTGGTGTCTGATTCTGGACTGAGCGGCAGCCCTGAAAGAGGGCATCCTAAACTCAGTCAGAGATTTGGGTGGAACTGCTAAGTTGGTCAAAGCTTTGGAGGGAGCCACAATCCAATGAGGACCTTAATGGGAGCCCCCAACTCAAAAAGAGCCTTGGAGGGAGCCCTCGGGTCAAAGAAAGCCTAAAGCACTGCCCAAAAGTTTCCCCTCATTTATCCTGTTAAGGAGGAGGATGGATTTGATCCTAATATGTACCTAAGGAAACTGAGGCTGAGGTGAGAAAGCCAGAAACACCAGTAAAGGGTAACACAGGCAGGATCCAAAACAGAGCCCTGGAGTCTATACAGTCAGGCTTTACTTATTTATTTATTCATTTATTTTTAAAGACGCATTTCTATTTTGTTTATTTTTATTTATGTCCTTCTGCTGCTGGGGTTACTTTTATTTTATGTGGGTTCTGGGAACCAAACCCGGGTCTTCTGAAATAAGGTCCAGGTGTAACCACTGAGCCATCTATCCAGTCTCAGACACCATTTTTCTTATCTAATTGAGTGTGTGTGCTTGTGCGTGTGTGTACATGGAGGTCAGAGGTTGACGTGAGGCGCCTTCCGTCACCCTCAGCTTCCCAATATCTTCGTTTTGCATTTGTTTATTTATCTTGTATGCACACATGTCAAAGCAAACATATGGAGGAGGTCAGAGGATGACGTGCTGAATGAAATCAGTTCTCTGCTTCTACTATGTGGGTTTCGAGAATCAGACCCTGGCTTTGACACAGGCAATTATACTTTTTTTCTTTTTGGTCATTTTATTTATTTACATTTCAAAGATTATCCCCCTTCCCACTTTCCCCTCTGGAGCTCCCTATCATATCCCCTCCCCCTGCTTCTGTGAGGGTGCTCACCCACCCACCCACCCACTCCCACCATCACCTCCCTAGTATTCCCCTACACTGGGACATTGAGTCTCCACAGGACCAAGGGCCTCCCCTCCCACTGATGCCAGATAAGGCCATCCTCTGCTGTATATCCAGCTGGAGCCCTGGGTTTGTCCATGTACTCTTTGGTGGGTGGTTTAGTCCCTGGGAGCTGGTGGCGGGGCCGGGGGTGTCATCTGGTTGGTTGGTTTTGTTGTTCTTCCTCTGTTCTTCCCTAACTCCTCCACTGGGGTGCCCGTGCCCAGTCTGATGGTTGCTCGTGAGCATCTGCGTCTGTATTGGTCAGGCTCTGGCAGAGCATCTCAGGGAACAGCCATACCAGGCTCCTGTCAGCAAGCACTTTAATGGTCCTCCACTCTATTTTGTTTAGTGTGTGTGTGTGTGCGCGTGCGTGCATGTGTGTGTGTGTGTGTGTGTGTGTGTGTGTGTGTGTGTGTGAGCTCAGAGATCTCTCTGCCCTTGCTTCTCAGCATGCTGGGGTTACCAACATTCACTGTACAGGTCCATACTACTGCGACTGCCGTTTTATACGGGTACTGGGGCTCGGAGCTCAGGTCCTTATGCTTGTGTGGAAAGCACCTTACTGGCTGAGCTGTTTCTCCTAGCTACTGGTGCCCTCCTGCTGCAGAGCGCCCCCCACCCCACCCTACCCCATGTGGCTTGGAAAGGCCACCTTCTGCCTGTCAAGTGCATGGTCATTTTGAACTGTTCTTCAAAGGTGCGCTTAGTTTCTACCTAAGGGACTCTGGGGAAGGGGCTAGAAGTCTTAAGGGGATGTGGGTAGCTGGAGACTCCAAGGTTCTCTGATGGTCTGATTAGCTGTAACCAAAGCCACCCTATAGGAGGGACTGGAGACAGGCTACCTCCCAAGCCTCAGTTTCCTCCTGTGTCACAAACAGCCATCTATGAGAAGTGCCACCAGGGGGCTGCAGAGGGACGTTAGAGGGGCAGGTGCCCCCACCTAAGCCCTCTCAGCAAGACGGGGGCTGCCTGCCTGCCTGCCTTTGTCTTGACAACAGGAAGAAGGGAGGGGGGATGGAGTCCAGATCCCCCTCCTCCTGCCCAGCTAGCCCAGATGAGGTGGCTGTGTGGGTGGGCGGGCAGAGGCTCTGGGGAAAACAGTGAGTCACCGCCGGCCAGAGCCTGAGCGGAGCGTGTCCCTCCCGGCTGGAGAGAGCGGTGGCGGCAGGTTTCATGGGTAATTATGTAATTTATGAGTCTCCTGCTCCGGGCTCTGTCTGAGTCAACCCTGCCTGAGTCGTGACCAAGCTGAGGCCCAGCAATGAGAGGCGCGTGGGCACAGGCTGTACCCCAGGATCTGGCCTCTGCCCCAGGGGATTCAGCTTGTACAGATGGAGCTGGAAGGGGTGGGGCTCATGAGACCCCAGAAGGATAGAAAGGGGTGTCTTTTCATGTCCCTGGTTCTTGAATCAGACTATGGGGCTGGTACTGGGGGGCCAGGAATCCAGGTGTGAACCCCTACTTCAGGATGTTGCTTTCAGCAAAGGGCTTTCAGGACAGAGGTCAGAGACATCCCAGGAGGTCCCTCTTGAAGGAGACCAGACCATGCTGTTAACCCCCATGCCCCACTTAACAAAAGTCCCTCTGAATACACACACGCAGGCATATTTACATTTATGATATATGTTTATTATTCAAAGGGCTACACATACGGAGACTTTGAAAGCCAAGAGCAGAAATCCCTCCTTCCCCTCCCTGCTCAGTCCCCTGGGTCTGCCTACCCACCCCCACCTCAGGTTCCTAAGCAAGGGCTGCTCAGATCTGAAATGCAAGGCTTGGGGTGGGGGTTGGGGCATGAGTGAGAAGCAGGGGATGCGGGCTGGGGACTCAGAGGTGGATGTCACTGGGTGCAGGGGGGTGGGTGGGTACTGGATCCCACTGGGTCGTGGACAGTCCTCGCAGGTGGAGGGCTGGGGACTCAGAGGTGGATGTCACAGGGTGCAAGGGAGTGGGTGGGTACTGGATCCCACTGGGTCGTGGACAGTCCTCGCAGGTGGGCAGCGGGGACTCAGAGGTGGATGTCACTGGGTGCAGGGGGGTGGGTGGGTACTGGATCCCACTGGGTCGTGGACAGTCCTCCCAGGTGGAGGGCTGGGGACTCAGAGGTGGATGTCACTGGGTGCAGGGGGGTGGGTGGGTACTGGATCCCACTGGGTCGTGGACAGTCCTCCCAGGTGGAGGGCTGGGGACTCAGAGGTGGATGTCACAGGGTGCAAGGGAGTGGGTGGGTACTGGATCCCACTGGGTCGTGGACAGTCCTCCCAGGTGGAGGGCTGGGGACTCAGAGGTGGATGTCACTGGGTGCAGGGGGGTGGGTGGGTACTGGATCCCACTGGGTCGTGGACAGTCCTCGCAGGTGGGCAGCGGGGAGCATCTTCTGGGGTCAGACATCTTTGTTGTCAGTTGTAAGCAGGAGACCCAGAGAGGAGCAGGCAACAGCCTCTGGCAGAGCAGCTACTGTGAGACAGAAGCAGAGACATTAGAGGGAGCCATTAGAGTAGTTTCTCTGAGTCACCCCAGAACCCTATAATCCCTGAGCTACCTGTGTCCCTCTCTCAGTAAGTGGCCCTGGCATGCCTTCTAGCATAGTCCCTCTTTCTATCCCAGGATAGAAAACAGATGACAACCCCAGGCTTCACATGACAAACCCATCTCCCCTTGCCCCTCCCTGCCAGTATTCTCAGTCCCAACAGGCTCATCCCACCAAATCCTCCCCATTTCTATTTTTCCTGGCTAAAACCCTCCACAGACACCACCACACCCGGAAAGAGATAAATAAATAAAAGAAAAACAATCTCAACTGTGAAAAGCAGTCCAAATCAGAATTCTTTTCCGGCCTGAGCTAATTACACTTTAAACTGGCATGTTTACTGATGGGGATTTTGAGTTAACAGAGACGCACCCCCCCCCCAACTGTTTGTACAGTAAACTTTGCAGGCTGGCGGCTCCCCCAGGCCTTGGCAGCCCTGCAGCTCTGGCTACCCTGCCTGCCAAGGATAGCGTAGCAGAACCATGTATTTTTGAGTGTTAGAGAAAACGAAGCTGTCACAGATGGCAGGATTGGGGCGGGGGGTGTGCAGGGCTGGGACGTGTGCCTTCAACCCCATTCTGTGCATCTTCTACACAACTTCTGGACCCCTTGTGCCCTGGGAAAACCCCATCCCTGCTCCAAGCTATAAAGGAACTAAGTATAAATCCTGAGGGCAGACACTCACCTGGGCCACTGATGGCTTCAGGTCAGGCCTCAAGACTTGTTACTAGCCATAGCTCTCCCATGGACACCCCCAGTGGAATGTCCCAACCTAGGACACGGAATGTAGGCAGGGTTCCTGAACATCTGCTCCTGAGGACCAATTCAGTGTCGCCTGCCTAAAAAATGGAAAGACAAGGGAGAAAGCGGTCACAGTGTCTCCGCTATACAAAACCCAGGCAAGCACAGGGACACACAGGAACAAGTTATCGAAGGCCCCTCCACAGTTGCGTTGATAAAAGATCACATGACGAACATCCGAGGACAAGTGTGTTGGGCTGGAGCAAGAAGGCTTCCTGGAGGGGGCAGGGCCTGGGGCAGCCTGCCCTCCCTCGGGGTCCCTCGCACTCACAGCCCTGCCGCCTCCATTGGGAGGCTGCTGCTCTGTGATCCACTAGCTGCCCTCCACGTCGCATGGATAATGAGAAAATGATGGACGAGCCTCCATCAGGCCCAGTGTCTCAGCCCTTAAGCCTGTCCTCGCCCATGACAAATGACCCCACCACCTCCACAGGGTCTTTTCAGCGAACCCAGCTATGGCACTGGTAACGTTGCTAGAGATTTATGTTGTCCTCCCTGGATGTTTCCTCCTTTCCCTGTTTCCTAATTTCCTCAAAAAGGGTGTGTTTTTATTTATTCATTCCACAAACAGTCTCTGAGCTTCCCTACAGTCATCCATCCCTTACCTCCTTGGTGCCTAAGCCCATTTGGATGCAAAGAAGACGGGCATTTTTCTGAGCATATACTATGAGCAGCTCGAGGGGTATACAGGTTGCCACAGCCCTTCAAGTCTTGACAAGGAAACTTTATTGGCTCACTATATCCCTAGGACTGCCCTAGCCCATTTAGCACACAAGCCGGGACGGTGTGCAGCACACACACACACACACACACACACACACACACACACACACACACACACCCGCACATGCACGGTTTTCTGGTGGAGCAGGCAGCCCCTCCTCAGGCCACATCATCTTAGCTACCCTAGGTAAATTAAGAGGGGGAAAGGGCAATCCTGACAATTCTGGCAAGCAATGTCTTGGGAAAAGTGAGCTTGCCTCACTGCACAGAAAGAACTCGAAGAGCAAGTCAATGAGCTGCTCGCACACGGGGTCTTCTCTAGAGATACATAAGCCAGCATGAGCAAAGATGGTAAGAACATACAGCCGGGAGCCCTGTCTCTAGCTGTGTGATCTTGGGAAGACAACTCAACCTCTCTGAACAAAACTACCCTTGCCCTCCACATATGCTTACTGGGGACAGCCAGTACACACACACATACATATGAACACACACACACACACACACACACACACACACACACACACACACGCACACACGCACACACAAGCTACACACCATCTCCTTGAAAATAGCAAAGGAACAGACCACTGGCTTAGTCTAATCACATCCCAAGGAACTATGGGATAGGCTCCCTCACCTGCCAAGCACAGAGAAACAGCCTGTGTCCTGCGACTTGGCACACTGGGTTAACACGCTATCTTGGAGACAGTGAATTCTCTGACCTCTGAAGGTCCCCCCAGAGGCTTTCCTCCTACCTGCCTGAGGGACAGACATTTTCACTTGACTCACTGGATGAGAAAAGTCCTTTATTTGTCTTTTCTTCTCCTCAAACAATAGATAAATCTAGTAATTTTGCTTTTAATAAAAGTCTGCACCAAGCAGGAGGGATCATCCTCTTTGGGTCTCCAATGAGTTTGGAGTGTGTGTGTTGGGGATTGCTTGGCACCTCAGGTGACATTCCATCTTGTACATAATACTCCCTTGGTGGGTGAGGTACCTGGGGCTTTCCCCATCAGTGGTGAAGAGACTAGGGGTAGCCTATCTGTGGATGTCATGGTGTGGCTGCGCTTACATTGGAGCAATTAAATGGAGAGATCGGCAGCCTTCTTGCACGCGTTTAATATATTCCAAAGATGTGTCATTAACAGCAATTTCCATCTCCAAATGTTCCCATTTACTTAGGTCCATGCATAAAATATTAGCCCTGACAGCAGCTCAGGCCTGCTGCACAAGGGCCTCCAAGGGGCCTCTGGCTCCCTGCCACAGAGACATCCATGGAGTGGAGGGTGGGGGTTGTGCTCAGCTGAATTTGAAGCCTAGCATGAGACCCCCAGCTACAAAAGTAAAGTAAAGCCCACAGACCCAGCTGACCTGTCTGTCCCTTATCGCAGCAAGTCTCAGAAATCAGGGACATGCTGGAGCGGGAGGCCTCTAACAAATGCAAAGACGATGTGAACCCAGCTTCCATATTTATGGAATCAGCCACCACATCTTATGGAATTCCTGCTTCATGCTCACCGAGGTCCTGGGGATTAACCTAATATGGGTTCTGCCTTTGGGGACTCTATTAGTCAATCAGCACGCTCCATTATTCTGTCACTATAGACCTGGCCTGGATCCTAAGGCTTAGAATACAGCAGAGGATAAGTCAGGGAAGTAGGATGGGAGGGAGGGAAGGGAAGAAAGCAGGAAAGGAGGGAGGAAGGGAAGGAGGGAGGGAGGGAGTGAAAAAGAGGAAGGGAAAAAGGATGCGAAGGAAAGGTCCACCCCTGCCTTGGGAAATCTTATAGCTTTTTTGTTTGGTTTGGTTTGGTTTGGTGGGAGTCAGGGAGAGGCTGGGAACATGTAGACAGTACTAGGCAGTTTGGGATACCAGGCACCCAGAGAGCCATAGCTAACAAGCAGTCTGATGGTGTATCACAAAGGAAGGAGCTGGATTGTGGGGTCAGGTTGCCTGCACTGCTGAGCAGGGAACACCATCCCTCTTGAACTCCTGTGAAGGGGGAGTGCAAGTTTGAGGAACAAGGAAGGGGGCTGGGCTGCAGCCAGGACCAGCTCCCAGAGGGAGGGGCACAGCAGAGCATCCTGAACAAGAGGAAGAAATCTGAGGGAGACCATGCGCTAGGTCCAAGTCAGGGTGTGCAGCCACTATCTCTGTTGGTAGAATAATTTGCTGTTGGGGAGGAAAAGCAGACAGGGTGGAGTTACCAGGGTGAGGCTACTCCTTGCTCCAGTGGGGATCAGGGATGAGGCATGGGGAAAAAGCTTAACCAGAAAGAACTTGTTGGCACCCTGGGGAGCCTTACTAAATACCAAAAATCTATAGCCTGTCTTTCAAAGGTCCCTACTGGGCTTGGTCAGCTACTTTCTGGGGTACCTGAGTCTTCAGATCAAGCGTCTATGGTAAGCTCACAGGAATCTGATGGAGTCAGAGTGTAGACTCTGATCCCTGCTGGGACCCCTGTGCACGTGAAGCAGCAGCAGAGTGTGGGTTTCACTGCCTCACAGACTCAAGAGGACATTCTGTGCTGTTTCCAACAAGGTGGCACTGAGGACATGATAGGCCAAGGGATGGTCTCACATACAGACTATATCGCATCAACCAACACAAAGGCTCCTGTTGTTGGCATCAACGCCTCAAAATAGAAATGGTCTAGGGTAGGATGTGGTGCAAGGAAGAAGTAATTGTCAAATAGAAAGCAAACATCTCAGAGACAAGCTATTCCAGGTACCACCAGCATGGACTCTACATAGGATGCTTCTTCCTCTAAGATGCCCTTCTGGACTTCCTAACTCCCACCTCAGGAGATGTGATGCTCTGGGCCAGGATGAGATGCATGCCTGACCATCAGCTGAGTCCAGTGGGTCAGTATATCCCTCCCCTGACACCCAGGCTCACACAGTAAGAGCCAATGATCAAGAGAGGTGACCATGCATTGTACTGTTGTCATTAAGAATGGAAACCCATCACGGGTAATCTCACCTCATATACTAGGAACTGCATGTGTGACCAACTGGCCTGGCTCTTCCCTAAGTATTGTGCCAGCCCTCCAAGCACTCATGATATTGAGATGCACCCAGGGTACAGGGCATGCAGGCATGCGGCCCTCAGTGGAACGCCTCAGACAGGGACAAACACCCACTGTTGTGGCAGGCAAGAGGCATGGAAAGTGGACAGATTCCAGGCGTCCACTGCACATCTGGCCAATGCTTCGTGGCCCAGCCTACAAGGTTGGTGTGATCCCAGGAAGTGCCTCAGGATGGAGGTGGAGCTGAGGTTCAGTGAAGAGGGGTGACAAGCGTCATACAGAGTCCATGCATTTACCTACCGGGCAGTGGTGTGACACCTGGTATGTACTGCCGAGTGACCGGAGTGGCAGGTGGTATTGAAAACAGGCCATCTGTGTTATATTCGTCATTAATAAAGCGAACTCATCACAGACAACCTCTCCTCAAGTACCCAATGTTGACTGCAGCGACCCTGGAGCTGGAGTCACCGCCTGAAGCTGTCCTAGGAGGAAGGGGGGGATTGTATATAAATGGTGAGAAGAGTTGACAGAGGCAGCACACAGCCTGTCCCACCCAGCTCAGTCCCCCGCTGAGGCAGCAACCTAGAAGCACCATGCTGTCCCCACCCCCATGGGAGCCGCAACTCCAAGAGCTTCTCCAAGCTGAGCGTTGATACTGAGAAAAGATCAACCATGTATTATTCGAAGTCAGCCAAGCGAATATAACACGGTCGATCTCCCTTCAAGTACCAGCAGAGATGTTGAGCTGAGGCCGTGACATCCTGGGCGCGGGCTGCAGCGGGCACCGACGGCTAGTGGACCAGGTGAAGTACATTAGAAACAATTACTTTCCAGCTGGTCGACCATCCGTCCCATACCCCAGAGCAGAGATGAGTCCAAGTTCTTCCCTGAGGTGCTGGGCCTCCAATCGGCCTCCCTGGAGGGATTTGATACCGAAAAGGGGTTCACCGAGCAACATTCGTCCTCCAGATGCAAAGTTGCTCGGGTAACCTCTCTCCGAGTACCATGGAGAGGCTCAGATGCTCAGAACGAGGCCGATGGCTGAGTTTGTGGAAGGACCATCCCAGAGCCCCTCAGAGTTTGTACCTCCCCATTCAGCAAGGAGCCACCCTCCACCACGTGAGAGCAATTATTCCATCGCCTCCCCAGAATAACTACCTAATGCCTTCCCAGAGTCAACCTTGAGACCCAGGTAGAGCGGAGCTGACTCGGAGCAGAAGTGGGTGCAGAACTCTGCTCACTCTATCTCTCCATGTACGCCAGAGAGAGGGGGATGCTCTAAGATCCTGCACACATACCACACCACCCTCCCAGGAAGGATGCCTTCTAGAAGCAAGAGGACAATGACTGCATCATCCAGAGATGCTCCTTCTAGGTCCCAACCACTACAGCCTCACAACCCTGGCATCCCCACCCTATCGCGCCCCCACCCCCACGCCGTGATGTCATAGCAAGAACTGCTTGACCATCCAGCCCCATAAACCTTCAAAGATAAACATGGAGGCAGGAGAGAAAGAGCAATAGAAGGAAATCCCACATGGTCCCCTCTTGCCAAGGTGTACGGCAGTCCCGCACAAGCACGTCAGAGAGCGCTATCCAGTAAGGGTCAGGATCCATTGACTTAGGCCATAAGCAGAGTATGGATTCTGTGTTCGCCACTCATTTTAAAAATCTTGGAGTGTGACCAACATCAGAATCCCTTCTCTGATTTTGGCAAGAGTTCACACAGGCTTCTAGCCTTGCTGCAGGGCAGCAAGAGACTGGTCACATGCAGTGTGTCATACGGGCAAAAGACGCAACGGGCAGCTTCATCTGGGTGTTCTGGAAACTGACCTGTGGAACAGAGGCTCTTCCCCCAGCTGACATCACCTCCTGGAAATGCTCCTAAGAACCACACAGTGGCAGTGATGGAGGCTAGCAGTAAATACAAGATCCAGTCAGCAGCATGGGGAAGCTTGTCCGGGCTCCTCCTCCAAGCAAGCACCAGTCCTGGAGAGAGCTCCAGCCACTGATCAGCTCCAAGACAATGTTGTAGGCTCTGAGGTAAAGATCCTTTTGGAAAGAGAGCCACCGTGAAACGCCCGGAGCCTATCACACCCCAGACAGTACATTAGATGCTGGATACATGGACTCTGAAATGACCTCCTGGACGGGGCTAGCCTCCAGGACAAAGTGACACTCAGCACCAACAATGGGTATGGATGTCTTTAAGCCCTGGGAGCTGGCAACATGGAAACCCAAGGAAGGGCAGACGCCATTGACCGTGGAGCATCCACCCCACCCCAGAACCAGAGTCCAGAGTCTTACCCAGAGTGTTTCATGAAGACAGAGAAAAGGAAAGAAGACTGTTCATCCGATACATGCTCTGGCATTGGTACCCAGTCCCATCCTCCAGATGAGCCCGGCCAGCTTGTCAATACTCCAGTCAGCGCATCTGTCTAGGAAGCTCTCTGCAAAGATTTAGAATGGAAAAAAAATAAAGTTTAGCCACATAAAAAACCTGCATGGTGACCAGGTCTTCCTACCGGCCCCATTAGTTCTAGTCTAAACCCATGGATTTCACCATCTGACCAAAAACCACACCCACATTGATTTTCATTTAAAAAAAAAAAGCTTTTCTTTCCCCTTTTTTTTTTTTAAAGTAAATTCCATTAAACTAATCCAATTCCCTGTTTAGCTTCCTTGACTATGCTGTTGGGCCATTTTCATTTCTTTTATTTCCCTTGTTATTTCCTCAAATCATTTTCATTAGGATCAATTCTTTCCCATTTAAAAATCTGAACGAAGATTTGATTCCTCAATGTGCGTTCATCTACCACAAATATTACTGCTCACAGCATCCGCCACTATTGAAGCTGCCCCTTGCGGCTGCCATGTCTACTGAGTACTGTTTCCCCAGGTCAAATGTCGTAGCTAAAATGTTGTCAAGAAAATTGGATTCTTCTGCCAATTTGTAGTCAATTGAACACATTCTCCTCCGAGCCATTCGGGTAGTTTGTGGTGTTATTTCGTGATTATTTTATCACTATTATTTAATGTAAACGGGATGAAATGCTGGTCGCCTCTATTCATTTCCTAACCCATCCAAAAATGGAGAACACGGTTTGGAGAGTGATGAGGAAGAAAGAGAAGCAGACAGAAGTGGGTTGACGGGGTGGGATAGGAGGAGAGAGAAAACAGATGGGATGTGAGTGCCTCTGACCCAGTGAGTTGAGGAGAGGAAGGGTGTAGGGAGGGAAGGTTGTCATTGTCCTTGACACTGTTGGAGGACAGAGTTCCTTTAGTCAAGGTGTCTTCAGAGTAGAGAGAGAGCACCTAGCATGTCTGCAATAGGGGCCTAGGTGCTGGTGTGACAAAGAGGATGCAGGCTGAGGGGTGCTGTGGAGTAGACATTGGCACCTCTTCAGCGGTTCCTGGGACTACGTGTCTGGTCACATGGTTATTCTCTGAGCCACGCCCTTTCCTGTCCATACCCAGATCCACACCGACCATTCTAGCACATAACATATACAGAGACCCAGAACTTTGGATCTTGTACCCAATACCACCCCAAGCAGGCTTTGATACTCAAACAAAAGTTGCCTTTGTGTGATTCAACATCAATAAAGCGAATTCACCAAGGGCAACCTCTGCTCAAGAATCAAACGTCAGCACAGGCCGAGAGTAGTGCAGGGCGCCTCATCCCCAGGCAGCACTGCCTCCCTCGGCTCTGGCTCCCTGACTCCCACCCTCTAAGGAGGCTGGTGTTACCTCCGATGAGCCCCCAGGTCCAACTGCAAGGCAGACTATCATGGACTGGCTCTATCCTGCCTACAAGTGGACAGAGACTAGACAGAGGTCCAGGCTTTGGCCAGAAACTGGTCACTCACCCAGAAGGACATGGACACCAAGTCCAAATCCCAAAGTGTTTCTCCCAGAGAAGTCCTGAGGTAGGTTTGACATAGAAGAAACCATGACTCTCTGTGTAGTAGGGTCCATCCTGCCCACCAATGAAGGCTGACCTAAAAGTGGATGGCTCCCTTTCCAAGGCAGCATCCTGAGAGGACAGCAAGACCCCACAGACAAAACAGCAGCATCAGGGTACAAGGTCTCTGGACCATCTCCATTCTCTCTGGCTTCCAAGAGGCCTCAAAGAGGGTTCAACAAAGAAAACGTGTCAAACTGCCATTCATTCAGCATCATTCGTACCGTGTGCACCTACGAGCATTAGATGAGGCTTTTGAGCTCAAGGAACCTGTGTTCCAGAGGGTGGGAAGAGATCCACAGAGTAGCTACATTCATGCAACAACCATCATTATAAAAGCCAATGGTTTTCCAATGTTCTGGGGGGAAACCAGGCACTATCAAAATACCAAGCACACATTCAGCGTGTATACATACCTTATAAGCAGCCATTAACACTCTCAGACAGACAAACGGAGGCACAGACAGATGACAGGCTGACTCATTCAAGGTCACACCATTAGCAAGCATCAGGTGGTAATGAATGTTGCTGAGTTCTCTCCTTCCCAAGGGACACTGGAGCAGGGAAAGGACATCAGCATTCTCATGTCACTAAAGGTCACTGTGTGATGCCTCTCCCCATTCACCAGCCTTGACAGTTGTTCTACTTCCTAGAGATCACCCCTGGACTGGTGAAACTGGTAATGAATGAGTAACTGAGTAGCTTGTAGCTAGGCCCACCCCATGGGTGACTGAAATTTGTTCTCTACAGTGTGCCTAACTCTGTGATGTTTTCTCATCTAAATACAGTGCTTGACACAAGGTACTATGCTCCTTATAGCCATGGCCAGACAACCACAGAGTCAACGAAATAGTCAGTGTCATTTCTGGGAAATCTTACTTTGACAACCAGGTGACATAAGTCCCAGGAAAAGCACTTAGTACAGGGAACAATTTATTTCCTTAACCCACACAGCCGGAGAAGCTCTCCCAGGAAGATTTTAGTGCCGAAAGGAGATTGGCCATGTAATACTCATCATAAATAAAATGAACACACCATGGACAACCTCCATTCGAACACTTGATTTCGAGAGCGGGCCTGAAGATGGAATCCCTTAGAGTTGGACAGATGGCTACTTATTCTAAGCATATGACACATGCCATGTGGCCTAGGGCCACTTCTTGTCTCCTATCTCCTGTGGATAGTGTCACTGTCCAGAAGCTATCACAGAGGTGCTTGCCACGCCCACATGGGTGTGTTCTAGAGAGCAATGGGAAGGCTTATTTATTCATTTATTTAGGGTTTTTCAAGACAGGGTTTCTCTGTATTATCAGAACACCAGGGAATGCAATTGCCTCTTCTAGGGAGCCCAGACTGCATGGCCAAAGGGGCTGACGTAAATAAACATCATGGTAGATGCTATGAACACAATTCCTAGTTCTGACCTCGACCTTTCCCTAAGGTGCTTGAGGGTCACAGTTTACACCTTAGAAGGTGGACTCTGTGTGATTTGTCAAAGTAGTAAAGAGAATGGCTACAGAACACTCTACCTCATTCCAAAGTAGGTTCCCTCCCTCCTTGAGTCCACCAGAGAGCCAGGGACACACTGGGTGTGGACAGCATTCCTCTTACTAGATCCACCCATGGTGAACAATCCCTTCACTTACCCTGGAGAGACGCTAACACCATAGTCCCACCCCAGAAATTCCTCCAAGGCGGGATTTGGTACTGAAAAATAGGTCAACCGTGTATGATTCGTCACGAATAAAGCGAAGGCAACACGGATAACCTATCTTCAAGCACCGCACATGGATACCAGCATCTCTTCTCTGAAGCTGGCTTCCTCCAGGAAGTCCCCCAAGCACAGTGAACACAGAAGGTTACTGCATTGACTGTGAGAGGGCTTGAGAAGGCATCACACCCCACGTCCAATCCACTCCCCCTGAAGCCCATGGTCATCTAGCCTTGGTACCACTGCCAAGGATGCAGTGTCTAAGGGTCCTTATAGTGATGGAGGTCCTAGATGCACAGATTTTTATCCTGTTCATCATAGGAGCAGAGAGTCCCTAGCTTCACACTGGGATTGAGGCAAACACCAATGACTCTCGCCTTACATAGGCTTTGTGTCTAGGGATTTCCTGGAGAGCTCACAGAGAAGTCCATTAGGCAATACTCATCATATAAACAAGGTCAGTACTAAATGGCACTGACCCTTGAGTCATGGCCTCATCCCTTGGGGTAAGCAAACTTTCAGGGTGTCTTCCTAACAATAGAGTGTACTTTTTAGGTAATGGTTCACTGGACATGTGATAACAGAGAAATGAACAATAAAACTTGCTTGGTTGACAGTAAGTTCACATAGCTACCGTATGAAAGTTGGCCCATGTCCATCCCAGAACTTGCCTGATGATGGTGGGTCCATGTCCATCCTAGACCTTGCCAAGTGACAGTGGGTCCATCTTCATCCCAGAAGCCAGCATTGCAATTAGGCATCCTGCCAAGGTGGAAAGAAACAGTGAGAAAGGGGGCCTGATGTCTTTAACCAAACAAATGCAGATGCAAATGACACCAGAGAGGGTTGCAGGGAAGGTGGCAGCAGGGGGCAGAGGACTGACTAAAGACAACTTGGATCTTTTAAGCCAAGGAAAGAACCCAAGAGAGCATCTTTTAAATGATACAGCTAACTCTAGTTAAGAAGGAATAAAAATTACAATTGAGAAAAAAAAAGTGACTGGAAAATACTAGCTGGGTTATCATTTGGTAAGGTCACCAAGGTTCAATAGGAAAGTCTTAGAATACAAAATCGAATAAGAAATGTCGTTCAGATATCAGACCAGCAGGCAGCAAAGGAGAAGGAATCCATGGATGTTACCCAGGTTAAATCACTGTTCAGCTAAAGGCCCAACGCAGTAACAAGACTACATAGAGGAACCTCCAAAAATGTGTAAAAATCCTGGGAAGACATTCACCCACAGCTTAAGTTAGTTGGTGTATAATGCTAATACACAGGCTACAACTGAAAGAAAGGACGACCCTTGTGTGTTAAGCAAGAGAGAACTTAACTCAAAACATGCTCCTGCCCTGCCCTCCAGGGACCTAGACAAACCATTCTGGAGGCTACACTAGCTGCAGGTTCCCAGGATATGGAGTCGAAAGGGCAAAAATGTGAGCAAGGACAGAAGCGGGCTTGGGTGTGCCTCAATGAGTCTTCTCTGTGCATGTGTGAAGGTCTGGGTTCTACCCCCCATTTAGGAGAAAAGACAAAAGAAGAGGAGAGGGAGCCTTAGAGAGGGGACAGAAAGGGGAGGAGATCTTGAGTGAGCCACTCTTGTAGAAATGACAAATATCCTCATTACATTGAGAGATAAATTAAGAGCTGATAAATAGAAGCCCCCGTTTAAAGAAAACAAGTGGCTAATAATAGCGAAGCTATTTGTAATACTGAGGACTCATCTCAAACACCTGTAAAACTTACATTTGTAGTTTTTTCAATAGAAAAATTAAAAGACATTGTAATAGTAACGAAAGCAACGTGTGGGGGCAGCTCATGTCTGCAGGAGTCAAAGACAGCAGAGAGGCCCATCCCAACTGCTTAATGCTTTCAAGTTCACCTTTCTCAGCTGTGCTGGGATCTTTTCGGAGACATATATTAAGTCTTCCTGTCATCGTTCCTTAGGTTAAGCACAAGTGAAATGATAATTCTATTAAGTTTTCCTGTCATTGTTCCTTAGGTCAAACACAAGTGAAATGATAATTTATATTTTAAATAATATGATTAAACACAGGGTAGATTTATTCTGTGAAATATTTTTCTCTTTACCTCTCTTTCCATTTGTCTCAGAAAGGAGTTTGAAATTTTTGAAGTTATTTATGTGTGGGTAGAAACTTTTCTAATTTCTTTAATTTAATTGTTTCATATTGCCTTTATTTTTATCACAAGCATACATCTTTTTAATAAATATAGTAATAAGGAGAATAAATCCTCATTTTACAAAGAAAATGAAGAAATGGAAAATAGTTCTTCCACTGTCCTCAAATTTCTTCTGACATCTCAGCTAACAGACATGGAAAAATTGCCCACTCATTTATAACTCCACCCCTAAAAATGCTGACCCCTGGACCCCATTCCAGGATTTCTCAACAGTTCTAAGTCCTCCCTATTAGAGAAGATTTGCTAGTGGAGGGGGCGGGGGGGGGTGCAAAATTTGTTACTTTTCTTCACAAATAGATAAAAAAGCCAGAGGTACCATGAGCACCACCACATCCATGTCTTAAGTTTGTAACATGGGTATTTTCCTTGGTGCTGTCAATGCCCTCCATTAAGGGACTGGATGGGGTCAGGAAACACTGGAGGTAACCACATGTTCACAGACGATGGTACAAACACCAACACGAATGAACGTGGCTTCCTTACGATGGGTGTCAGGTCCAAGGAAAGACCTGGTGAGATGTGATACAGAAAAGAGGTCCACCCTGTATTGGGCATCATTAAATAATGCGAACTGACTGTGGGCAACTTCCCTCCAAGTACCAGGGGATGGCACTTCTCACAGCACTCCTGCATCTTCTTCACAATGGGGCACCTTGGGAGTAACCTCTGAGAGTGGACAGGACCCTGAGAATAAGTAGACCAACTGGCTTAAGTCCCAATCAGACCCATGCTTTCTGGCCAACCTCTGATTTATCGGCCCCAAATAAGTGCCAAGAGGAAGGTGATTTTTGACTCAGCCATGCAATGTTTACTAAAGTCAAAGGTGGCAGAGCCATACCCACAGCAAAACACAAGTTTGCAAAGCAGGTTGTCCTGAGGATACTGGGTAAACCTGAGCTCACCTTCAAAGACTTCTCTTCAGGGTATGGAATGGCTACAGGTTCCCATTCTGTCCTGTATCCTGAAGGTTAACTAACCAAGGCTGCTTCTAGTTGTTCTTCTATGGTAGAATTAGGTACTGATAAAAGAGCCTTAGAAGCTAGTCAGTATATTTAAACATTTAAACAGAATCTCCCAACAGTGTCTCTGGTCTTTCCAAAAATCAAAAATGTCCTAGGGAGTCATGTGAGGGTTAGCTTGGACACTGGGGCTAATGTGTGAAATATGCAATTGGATGAAGGTACTTGTCACAAGTTCAGCCATCCAGAAACCCACCTTGGGAACAGCACTGGCTCAAGAAGACCTCTGAGGCAGAGTTTGACACTAGAAGAGAGGAGAGCCGTGTATGACTCGTTTAAATGAATCGAATTCATCACGGCCAGCCTCTCTCCAAGTATCACACATGATCACTGTCGGAGAACACTGGCGAAGAACACCTCGACTTTCTTGAGAAGGTGACCACTTCTACTGTCCTGTGAAGAAGGGGTGGGACAGCATTGGGTAGTGGGCCGAGCCGAGTGACATACACCTACATTAAGTGCATGCTCACCCGAGGCACACTTACCTGAAGGGGGATGCCAATGGCGTTGAATCTGGTTAGTTCTCCTGGACCAGAGGAGGCGCCATTCCACAGTTTCCATGAAGAGATTCTGGAAGGTCCTGTGGTAGTAGGGTGATGTCAGGACAACCATGACTGCTTCTGAAGGCGGGTATCATCTCACATTCTCCTGTAGAGAGACAGGATATTGAGGTGAGACAAGTGGAAGATGGATCTATCAGATAAGTAAAGCACATGCTTAGTAAAGTACAATTCAGTCACACACCCAGGAAAGAAGGGACTTCAGGTCCCTCATGGGAGGTCCACATCATGTCCACCTCTGAAGTCAACATTTCAAGTAGGTTGTGATAGTAATGCAGTGACTACCACAGATGCCTCAAGGCATACTATGTAAACATACACCCCTAAGACCACACATAGTTCATCCTGGTCTACTGAGCAGGCATAGCCATCAAGTCCATTGACACATCCCCAAACTTGGCAGAATCTCTGGAAAGTCTTCTTTGAGTGGAATTGATGCTGAGGGTTGGTGACTAGGTGGCCCACAGGGTGAACAGAGTGCACGCCCCTCTGGTCAACCAGTCACACACCCTGAATGGTGCTGGCACCAACATCTCTTCTGGAAGATGACCTCTTTTCAAAGTCTTGTAAGTGGATACTGGGGGCAGAGCCATAGCTGCCTCACCCACTGATGAGAGGCCTATAGGTGGATCAGATGCTCAGGTAACCCGACCAGGTGACTTACAGCTAGCTCAAGCATACTGTCCGTGGCCAAACATCCATACTTGGCTTCTCTACCAGCATGACTGAACCGCCATCTTTCTGCAAGTTGCCATCATGTCCAGGAAATCCTTAGAGGTAGCATTTGGTACTGAAAAAAGTGTTGTCCGTGAATGATTCGTCACAAGTAAAGCGAATCCACCACGAACAACTTCTCTTCAAGTACCACAGAAAAGCAGAGACAAGACAGACAAAGGGCCCCTTCCATTTCTCCAAGGGCTATGGTTTCCAACCACCAACCTGCAGGCAGATTGGATGCTGAGTGTTAGTGAGGTGGGGGACAAGTAATCTAGAAACACACTGGAGTGGGGCAGGGGTGGCCACTCACCTCCCTTAAAATGATGCTGACACTGTCCCTTTTCTCTGTCTTCCTTGGTTCTAGAGTCCACACTGGAAGGTTTTCAAGATGAGAAGGGAAGCCCACTGGCTGTAGATCAGGAGTCCTCTGCAGGTATATAGACCCTGGGGTGTGTGAATGGGGACTTGGATTTCTCAATGGTGCACATGCAATTAGCCACCAGCCACATCAAGGTCCTGAGGGGACTATAAAAGTCTCACTGCAAGAAAGCCCAACTGAGGTGACTGGCATCCTCATGGATCAAGAGAAGGATCATTGAGCTCTTCATGATTCCAGGAGATCCTCCACTCCTACTGTCTCACTTCCAATAAATGACTTTCAAGAAGAAGAACATCAAGAAGAAGTTGGCTTAACCAACTTCTAGAAGCAACCTTGTATGAGAAGGACCAGGTAGCATTTCCAGATTCTAGTGGCTAGCTACTGGGAAGCTAACTATTCCTTAGGGTAGCTTCCCAAAGCTCCAGTAAGAACCCATCCCCCACTCTCCCATGTCCCACCTGCCCCTTTGGTTCCATAAAACATATTTCACTAGCAAAGTCGCCCGAGGCTTCAATTCTTTTCCATGGTGCCACCTTCCACCTGATGGAACCCTGGCTCTCTCCTGAGGACATGAACACTGTTCATCTTATTTCCTACAGTTCTGGCTAGGAATGAATAGTGCCTCACCTCTATTTTGTTTCCCATTGTAACAACCCATTTGTTGACGTGTCAACAAGTTCCCCAACATTGGTCCTATGACTTCTTCACTTTCTGCTACTCTTTCTTCCATCTTACCAGCCTTTCAGCCCTCCCAGGGTCATTGCCTTAGCCATGATACCAGCAGGGATGCTCCCTGCAGCCCACTGAGTCATTTGAGGACTGTGGTTCTGCAACATCACCTTTGGCCCTTCTTCTTCCTACTCAAATCTGATGATGGCTCAACCAGTCTCTAGGCAAACCGGCTACCCTACATTGAGAGCACCCCACAGTCTCCACACTTCCACTTCGGGAAAATCTCTCATCCTGGTGATATCTTTGTCAGCTCTCTACCATCCGCACAACAGCCCACATGTATTCTCTTGACCAATTTGTGGAGCATGAAGTTGGGATATTAATAAGAATTTAACTTTAAAAATTCAAAATGCCCAAAGAGGGTTATGGGAAGGAATCAGCCTTTCCCCAGCATCAGTTGGGATAACAACTGTCCTGCAATGAGCAAGCCAAGTGCTGGGCATCAAGAAACAAAACTCCGGTTCCCCAGAGAACTCCCACTATGAACCAAGACAACCTGACAGACTTTTTCAGCAAGGTGTGTCAGCCAAAGAATCCTCTCTGGAGCAAAAGCAGTAAGAGTGACCACTTAAGTGCCAGCTGTTAAGTTTCTACCAGGGGACACTAGAACACCCTTACACTGTCCTGTCTCCATAGATGCATTCAAATCACCAAAGAGCAAGGTTCACCAAAAGCAGGAAACACATTATCTGCTGTGCGATAGTCTCCCTCCCAAGATGGTTTGGTACTGATTCTAGCAACCTCCAGAATATCACAACACTTTCCTCAGTTGTCAGACACTTGCCAGGAAGCACAGGTACTGCTATACACCATAATACAAGTGTGTGACTGCCATTGTACATACCTGGGCTAGCCAGTTCTCCTCACCGAAGGTGCCATGCAGTCCACAAAGCCCTCTACAGCAGCAGTGAGAACTGGTTTATGACTGTATGCTCATCATGGATACAGCCAAGAGCACAGGGATTACCACTCTGCAAGTAACAAACATGACAATCCGTGAGCCCCGCCTTATCAGGGACATTCACCATGCAACAAGTCTTCCTAAGAATGGATTGAGGACCAAGTGTTAGGAGAACTGGTCAGTCTTTACTTTTCCCTCTAGCCAAATGAACAACTGTCTCTGAGCTGGCTGAGGTCAATAGCCCTTCTTCATTAAGGTCAGTATTCCCTTATAGGACTCAGTGTCAAGAAAGCTAACCATGGATCATGGGGGTAGGCTGAATAGATGGTTCAGAAGAAAATGTTTTTTTGGAAGGACTAGGTTCGGTTGTCAGAACCCTCAAGGTTGCCTTACCACCATCTATGAGTCTAGTTCCAGAGGATGGAATGTCCTCCTTCTGCAGGCTCCTGCATAGAAATGTTACAAATACAGATATTCAGGTACGCATATAAAAACAAAATAAAAAGATTAAAAAAGAAAGAGAACAATCTCTAAGCTCGGCATAGCCCATTACTGAGGTCTGAGGCAGGGGGATTATCATGCATTCAATTCTGGGGTCCCCACTAGGGTAGACTGGGTGCTGAAAGTCTAGAACAAAGAAGCCTGTGACCTTCACCAGCATGTCTTGTGGTTTCTGGTCCATCATTTCTTCCTGGGCTTTGGACTTCCCTCTGAGAATCACTTACATAGACAGGCCATTTAGTATTCACTTTTGGTAGCTGATAGCACTTCTCTCTGGCAAAGACAGGAATCAGGGGTGAGATCTGAAGGAAGCATCCTGACCTCAGAAGTGGCCTAAAGATGGAGTATATGTAGGTGCTATAGGCTGTCAGATAACCCAGCACCTGGATTTACCTGGGCCAAATATACTAAAACATACCTCCGGCCAATCCTGGTAGGGCTCTTGTATGAAGCTGGCATCTATCTTGAACTGATTCCATCCAGAATTGGTCATCACAAAGGGAAGAATCTTCCAGGGGGGACAGGATCGAGGGTTCCTGTCCACCACCACCATCATCCCTGAAGGTGAGAAGCCCAGAGAACAGCATCTTTCCTTATAGTAGGGATATAGGCCAACTTCCCTCTTCCAGATTCCAAAAAAGCTAGGTTCTCCTTACCTTTTATGTGTGATTTACACCAGCACAAAAAGAAAGGAATCAAGTCTCTTCCAGAGTCAAATAGCAGGACAGGAAGCCCCATCAGGGTAGTGTCTGCACGTCACTGGTGTCTACCAGAGGGAGAAGTGGATGCCAAGGACAGGACCTCAGTGAGAACAAAGGAACAGGGTCAAGTTGGCTTGTCTTTCACAAATCTTAATTCCAGGGGTGTTTTTGAATGGATGCAACCCTGAAAACCAGACTGTCCCCAGGGGAAATGTGACTACTTCTCAAGCATCTCATGGCTTCTCCCCACTGCCTAGCCATCCAAAAAGTGTTTGGCCCACATCCTCTGGCTAGGGAAGGCTACAGTTCTGGCATCAGCTTACCCTTCAAGCACATCCTGGCACTGAAAACTGGTAGAAGAAATGAAGGGTATTTGGAAAAGCACAGCAAGATCACTGCAAGCAGGACCACACTTCCTTGGGGTCTTCTCCATCAGCAATATCCAAGTAGCATCCTGAAGGAGTTGCAGGGCTCATCTGAGGCTCACACAAGGCCTGCAGTCTCAAATCTCTCGTATAGGGAGCCCTTCAAAAAAAGCAGAGTTTGATATTCAAAAGGAAGCTAACTGTGTCTTGTTCACAGTAAGCAAACAGAACATGAATGACCTTAAATATCCTCAGAGAGCTCTCACAGGAAAACCAGGGCCTCTTGTCTATTGTCATCTTTGCTTCCAGAAGATTCTTCCCATGATAAATTGGGTCCCTAGATTCTAAGAGGTGAATTCCCATAGTCTGTAAGAAAGCACATGAGCTGACATCAACCACTCACTGCTACACATTGGTCCTAGGGCTAAAATCTGGTCTGACAGAAAAACCCATACCCACAAGAGCCAGGCTCAGAAAGCTTCCCAAGTTAGGTCAATTTAGAAAAGAAATGGAAATCTATTCTGATCCTCCCTGAGAGGTAAACTGGATGAGACGAAGCCAGCAGATTGTGGAATATCATAGAAGGGCAATGGCATCATGGGTATTACCTCTTTCCATAACGTGGGATGTTGCTGGTAGATACAACCGATAGGACTCCTCCTGACCCAGAAGCCGTGGTTCCAGGAACTGCTCCTTAGAATTGACTGGAAATGGAGGGTTACAGAGAGCCTCAGTCATCAATTACCTGGTGCTGACAAGTCCTGCAGGGTCTGACATATGCAACCCCTCCTTGAAGTAGCTCCTATCTGGGAAGCCCATGGAGGCATGATTTGATTTGAAAGAATAATCACATGGTGTTTGTACAGAAGGTGGCCTTTCCTAGCTGACCACAGTTCGATCATCAAAAGGTAGCATATTGGCTCAATGCTCACTCATGATGGATAATGTAGGGTAGATGGAGGAGATGGAGCACACACACTACAAGTAACACGCAACATCACCTCCAGCCCCCAGTGGCTACACATGTTGTCCACAAACCGGCAGCATTAGCATCACTTGAGAGCTTGCTAAAAATGCAGAATCTTGGTCCCTCAATCAGAATCTGCTTTTTAACAAGATCCCTAGGTGACGAATATCTTAGCAGCATTGAGAAGTTTGAGAGCCCCTACTCTAACTGACAATTTGTACAAGCATGCATACATATACATGTATACACACACACACACACACACACGGTTATGGAATGAGCTGAAATGGTATGGTATTGACCAGGTATGTCTAAGAAAAGGTCAGTCCAAAAGAAGACATACTGTGCCTACCATGAATAAGCCATAGGAACAGACAGAGAGTGACTTAAAGCAGTGGCGGCGGCAGCAGGAAGTATCCTTATTAACACCTGTATTAGCCACAGGAAGTCCATGCTCAGAATGGATGCTGCGGAGAGTGGGTGCTGGACCTAGAAGACCCTGGCCAAGTTCTGTCTACCTAAAGAGGTGCTTGACTCAGTATAGGTCAGAGGAGTTCCTCTGAACTAAGACTTAACAGCAACAACAGACAGGTGAGTTATTCTCAGTGTCCTCTAGACCAAGCACAAAGAACCAAGCCACCAAAACTGTTGCCACCTTAAATAAAGCTGTCAGTGTGAGAGCATATGAGGAGGGAGGTACATTCTGAGGTCACCGCATTCGTTAAGAAGAAGCCTCAATAAATTCTCCCTCTCCTGTAGCAGGTACCAATGTCTATTAGCTGAAGTCATTACTGTGTTCTAGAACCTTCTGAAGAAAATTCAGATATAGGACAAACAATGGTTGTCCCCTATTAATCACCATAAATATGGTGAGCACACTATGGACAGCCAGCCATTCTTTAAACGTCAGAGAACCACAGCATGGAGAAAATTTCAGTATCTCCTCCAAAGTCAAGGTCTTCTCTAGATCTCTCATGGTCCAGACCACGTGGTTAGCAGGCCAGTGTCACTCAATGAGAGTCAGGCTCATGCTTGTGGAGCTAGTCACACTCAAGTGAGAGGCAGAGGTGACTTGTCTCTGAATTTGGCTTCCCATCCAAACAAGAACAATTTGCTGAGTCATGAAAACTGTGTTACCTAACCATGACCAAGCCACGTAGGAACCCGTGGACTCCTGGGGCAGGATCTTGAGGTGGGATCAGAGTGCACCTCTTACCTTGTGCCCAGGTAAGGCTAACCCATGCACCATGCACCTCTTTAAACAACCGTCTTGTCATCCAGGAAGTCCGCCAGGGCAGTATTTGATACTCAAAAAGAAATTATCCTTGTATGATACATCCAAATGAGCAAACACACCAAGGATAATTTCTCCTCAAGTATGAAACAGTAGCACAGCAGGAATAGCAGCATCCATAGGCCTCTTGGGAGTGACCACTGCTCCTCATACCTGGTTGCACCCAATACATACATGCACCATGCATACACTACTACTGATGGACATTCTAAGCACAGGGGAGGTGACTCGACCCCCCCACTCACCATGGCAACCTCACATTAGCGCCTTCTAAGGGTGACAGTGGCTGGGGTCAAGAAGCAAGGCAATGTCCATCTTAAGTGGAGCAAGCATTGTGGGTAGCCCTGCTCACCCCACTGCATGGGGTCTCCTGTTACCACAAGCTTCCCTAGTCTCCTTGTAAGTCCAGCACAAACTCTAAGCTCCAACACCCACTCACCTATCTGACAGAGAATGTCTGTTTCAACATTGACTCCCAAATCCAAGGAGAGGTTTGCCTAACACCACCACAGCTGCCGGCAGTCAGCTCACAGCACACAAGAGTTTGGGCTGGCACATGATCAATGATGAGCCTAGTCCCTAGGAGACCCTGACCTCTCCCAGCCCTGGGAGCCATATGCATCGGACCCCAATATGACTCTGTGTGACACGCAAGACAAGGAGCATAACGCGGCGACTCCCTTGTCCAAAGATGTGTCAGTGGCAGGATCCAGGCGCAGGAAGCCAGGCTGCAGAGTCTGCGCACTTGATACTGAAAAAGTGGATGACCCTGTACGATTCGGCATGAGTGAAGCGAAGAGGACAGGGCTAACCACTCCCCAAGTACCAAAGCTCGGCCTGGAAAGGAAAGCCACCGCCTCAGGTAGACGTGCTACGTCTTCCAGGTGGGGTCCTGGGGATGAATTAGACGCTGAGCGTTAGCAGACCGGGTCACACACACCGAGCAAGAACATGCACTCTTGGGTACCATGTCATGACAGAACATCAAAGAAAACCAAGCAAAAACCAACAACAGCAACAACAAAACAAAACAAAACAAAAAAAAAAACACGGCCCACACCAGCACAGAACTGACCATCGGCCTGGGAAAGCAGGAACCCAGGCTACACACAGTGCATGCTTAGAGACCCGCCCATATCCGACAAGGAGAGGGGATGTACCCGAGGTTTTTCCTGAAGTCATCTTGCGCCCATGAAGCCACTGGTGCATGAAGGAAACCCAGGAAGCAGTTTGTCAAACACAAGATGGGCACACACGGTCATGCACACACATACCACATCCCTCGCTGAGTGTGGACGGGATCCAAGATAAGGTTTGGTACTGACAGAGAGCTTGCCCTTGTATATCCCATGTCAATGAACCGGATATACAAAGGGCGACCTCGCTTTAAGTACCAAACAATAGCATGGGGCAGGTTCCGCTCTAGCATTCACGGGGTCAGCCTCGTCGCCTGGGACTTAGCCTGGGGAGGGATGATGGGAGACTTGGAATCAGCCAACTAGATGGCAAACACCACCTGCCAGATGTGTGTCCAATGATAAGCTCTCCATCCAAGGAGCTTGGGCTGGGACAGATTCTTGGGGGGAGGGGCAGCGGGGGGGGGATCTTTTCCTGATATTACTGGCAGGTGTTACAACAGATTAAGATTTCTTACTCTCTCAGGAAATACAGAACTCAGATTTTTGCTTTCTGCAGGAAGACCCTGGCTAAGACCACAATCTTTTCCTAAGCACTTCCTCCATGGTGCCCACCTGGTTGTATGCTGCACTCAGAGGACAGGAGGACCCAATGAATTTATAGAAGAGATAAAGCCAATCCTTCTTGCCTCCCTAAGAGACATGGACATCGGTGTCACTCCCAGGACCAGACCCTGCCCCACTAATTCTGCACAATACTGGAATGGGACAAAACTAGAAGAAAGTTGAGGCTATACAGGGGTCAAACTCCATATGACACTAAAGGATGGAACCATCTCCCCTTTTGGGGACCTCTTCCCCAGAAAAGAGCAAGCAGGGTGGCCACAGGTAAGGAGTGAATTGTGGCAAGGAGGAACACTCACCTTTTAGGACAGGATGGTTAGCATCCTTAGGTGCAGGCTGCTAAAACTGTCTGCTTCTGATCTAGGGACAGCTACAGAAGAACACCAGTTAGACAGCAGACACTACTTCCAGGAAGTCCTCACTTGGAGATTGGGGGACCAGGCCTGAAATCATTATAAATAAAGATGTATAAACCATTACCTGTATCAAAGCTTATCTTCTAAGGTTAATGCTGTGAGCAGCAAAGCTCTGGAGACGGCTTGGTACAGACAGACAGACAGGTCTGTGGGTCACTGTCTTTTAAAAAGCAAGCCACTGTTGGGTGATTATATTCAATGCAAAGGCACCACAGTACCTAGCGCTCCCCCCCCCACGCACACACAAGAGAAAAAGATCAGGTACTAAGAGGTAAAGGAGGACCAGAGGCTAGCAGCTTAGCCAGAGGTGCCATCTTAGAACCAAGAATTGGTACATACCTGAGAAGGTCTGAAGTCACATTGTATCTGGAGACCAAAGATGGAGTGGGGCTGGAGTGCTGTGCTTCTCAGATAGAGTTAGATGTGAGGACAAGTGTCTCTCGCTGGCTATCACCATCAATAAAGAGAACAGGAGGCTATCCTCTTTATGTGTACCAAGAGTTGGGCCAGGGAATAGCAAAGCGCCTGCCGGCCTTGGGCCGAGCACAGAGCTGGTGGGGCGAGCCACAGGTCACTGGCTCTGGAATTTGCCGGACACTCTGCATACCCAGCCCTGAAGTTAGTTTACTTCTCAGTTTCACTCCAAAACAGGATGATCTTCCAAAACACTAGGGCGGGGGATGGGAGGGTGGGGGAGGGAATCCTATGTAACTTAAAAGCAATGGGCATTCCTTTCGAGCCTGCAAAGCCACCCTGGCCAGCAAACCTCCACCTGTGCCCACAGTCGCAGCCTCCAGATGGTCATAGAAAAAGATCAGGATTAGAACCCACAGCAACATGCAACATTCAAGAAAGAAGAAAAACCGGAAAACTCACTCTCCGAAAGCCCCCACACTCTTCCCCAAACTGGAGCAGTGCGGAGACCACCCCCATCCTCTCCACACACACCCCCCACCCTTCCTTCTGCCACTCCTGGGGAGTTCAGGACTACAGAAGCACTGACTTATCACTCACTATGAACATCCACCCAGTGCCAGGCTCACCAAAGGGAGGTGAGATGCCCCACCCCACCCCACCCCCGAAGAAGCATAGTTCTTCAAATAATCTTATCAGTAATTCATGCAGTGACACAAAAGGAGAAAACACCTGGGGAAGGAGGCTTAATGGTCTTGGTAGCCTCTGGGGCCATCTTTATTTTGGACATCCACCAACCCCCTTTCCCTTAAGTGGACAGGAAGCCTTAAAGGTGATTGTAAGGACAGGTTGGCTATGGAGGGCAGGAAACCGACATCTAAATGGCACTGTCTTGCTGCTGACACCCTTTTGGCCTTATAAGAAGAGCTGGCATGCATATCACACTGTGAGGAGCTGTCAGAAGGGGAGGCACAGTTTTGCCAAGAAAAGCCCTTATGATCTCCCAAGTCAGCATTTTTTCTAGAAAGTTCTCAGAATCATGCATGAGATCTGGAGGGTCAGATGCAGAAAGAACCCATGCTCAGTGGCCCACCATGCATTGACTTACCCCTCCGCTAGGCCCAGGCCGCCAGCCTTGCTTCCAGGCAGCATTTGCTCCTCGAAGAGAGCTTGCCCTTGCATATTCATTTCGCGTAAAGCAAACACACAAAGGATAACCTCTCTTCAAGTAGCAAACGATAAGGAGCGCTGGGGAGAGCTGGTCCGGTGCGATGACAGGTGCGATGACAGTCCAGAAATGAGCCTGAGGGGGCATATTTGGAGGTTACACTTCCAGATGACTCATGTGCCCCTTCCTCCCCATATCCCCCAAAGGGTTACCCAAGGCGCCCTTACCCAAAATGATGGCCTACCAGGTGGTCTCCAAGACATTATCGCTACAGAAAAAGAAGCCAATTCCAGAAAACATATCATACACATGGTGAATGCACAGAGAAACAATGCCATTTGAGGTCAGGGAAGGGATATAAAGAACACAGTGATCTCAGAACACATCACTGGGAGAGGCTGGCATATAGGCACACATCACACAGATCACAGATCTATCTATCCCCACCAACCCCAGGAAGACGGCGGATAGCATGCTTTCTTCCGTGACGACGTCATGTCCTCGGTGGTTTCCCAAGCAGCATTTGATACTGAAAACGTGGATTTTCCTCTACGATTAGTCATTAATATTGTACTCATAGAAGGAGAATCTACCTTTTAAATATCAAAGAACGACTCGATCCAGGAGGCTGTGAACTTGCGGCGATAGAAATGGAAGTCCAGTGGGTGAGCAGGCTGCCCAAAGACCCACATCATACTAACACTCAGTTGGCCACAACCCGTTCATTATAACATGATCCTCCCCCCTAACCCCCAGACCCTACAGAATCTTCCAGAAATAGTTCCAGAGCGACATTTGATACTGAAAAAGTGGATGTTCCTCTATGATTATCCAGGAAGCACGTAACCATAGAAGGAATATCCACCTTTTAAATACCAAAGAAGGACTGAGTTCCGGGAAGGACCAGTCTTGCTGCTTGGCTCATCTGAAACAAGACAGAAAAATCTCCCCTTCTCAGGCTGAGACGCCACTGTCGGAAGGCGCCACAGCCACAGGCTAGCTCCACAGGCAGAGACCCTTAAAGGTGATGGTCAGCAGACATATGACATGAGAAACACACATGTTCTGCAGCTCACCATCTTTCCACTTACCGGGGAGGGCGCTAAGCCCAGCCTCATCTCCCTTGGTGGATCAGGGCTCCGAGGAAGCGCGCCAAACTGAAAATGCGGACAAACCGCTCTCATTAACCAGCAAGCATACAACCACAGAAGGGAAATCTACCTTTTAGATATCAAATGAGACTTACTCTTGGAAAGTCCAATAGGACAGTCCTATCTGGGACAAAAGGGACACAATGGGAAAGACTGGTTAGCTGTTGTGGATTCCAGAATGAGACAGACCCCAGCCTCTGGCTGAGTTGGCAGCCCATTAGAGAATCTCTTCAAGGTTGCTCAGTGGCCCTCAGGCACCCGTAAGCCTGGCACATGCTCTGTGGATCACTGACCTCCCACTTACCCACGAGGGGGCAACTGTTCTGTCACTGCCCTGACGGTGGCTTCAGTTCAGGCCTATTGCCCAGCAGCATTTGACACTGAAAACGTGAAATTTCCTCTATGTTTAATCATAAATACCATAAACATAGAAGGAATATCCACCTTTTAAATACCAAAATATTTAGTCCTGAAGAGAAAGAGCCGAGGCCTAATCCGTCAGAAATGAAGAAGACAGCGGCCAGGCTCCCTCGGCACAGCCCCCAGAGGACACAGATTCCAGGAACAACCTTGCTGTGGAGAGCACAGGTTGTAGAATCCATCTCTCCCTTGTTCTCTGGGTGGGGGAAGAGGGGATAACCTGCTCTTTCTTACGGTGCACTTTGCATTCAGAAACATCCCAGAACAACTTGAGATACTGAAAATGTGGGTGTTACCTCTATGTTTAACCAGAGGCATAGAAGAACACTCACCTTTTGAATATCAGAAACTGAACAGCTCTGGGGAGCCCTAGTTGCAGGGCAGCAACAACAGAAGTGTATCTAGAGCCCACCTTACAGTTAAACATACCCTCTGCTTGTCACACAGCCTGGTAGGGACTCACTGTAACCACTCCTCTCCCCTAGAGATTTCATGACAAGGAATCTGTCCCTTTGTGGTTCCCCAAACCACTTGCATACAGCACATCTTGGGTACCCTTGGGAGAGATGCCATCAAGTGTCTGCTGGAGCGTCCACATAGAAGCCATGGAGCCCCGGAGACATCAAGGAAGTTTTCTAGGAAATGGGATAAGTCCAAGAGGCTCCAACGTTCAATGCATCAGTGTGGTAGACTATTGGGGACAGGCACAAAGAAAGGACACCTTGAGACATGGCCGGGCACGACATTCATGACTTCCTATCACCACACTACCAGGTCCTTCCAAGATTACCTCAAGTTCCTGTAAAATCTTTTTTGTGTAGATCAGACACAGAGGCATACCAATACACTGTGAATCTTTGATTTAAAAAAAATATGCCTCCCCAAAGCAAAGAAGGATTGAGAACCCCAACTTAGCTAATCACCTCCAACATCTTCCTCATCTTACCCTCAATGCTGAGGACATGTGGGCCAAGTGACAGTCACCACACATAGAACATGTGCTTTGTGAGCAGCCCTCCCATATCTGTCCAAATAGTTGCTTCTCATAAAAATAAAGAGATCACAAGTTTTGCAAAGATGGGTAACCAAAGGCAAGAGGGGATGCTGTGTCCCTTCCCCTAAGAGCTGAGGCCCCTCCCCTAAGAACTGAGCCCCGCCCTTAAGAGCTGAGGCCCCTCCCCTAGGACCTGAGCCCACCCCTAAGAGCTGAGACCTCTCCCCTATGAACTGAACCCCTCCCTAAGAGCTGAGGCCCCTCCCCTATGAACTGAGCCCCGCCCCTAAGAGCTGAGGCCTCTCCCCATACCTACAGCTTATTAAAGGAGAAAACATGAATTCTCACAAACACCAGTGGACAGGTCACTTACCAGTGGACTAAAACTGCTTCCCTTCATAGCTCCTCCCCCTTATGATGCTAGGAGACCCTAGGAAGAAGCAGAACAGAATTGGTTAGGGAATCTGATAGCTGGTTAGTAGAGCAAATGTGTTCATTTCTCCTGACCCCAGGAGCAAGCAGCTGCAAATGTAGCTGTGTGTGAGCTGAGTGTGCTCTTGAAGAACAATTTCCAACTAGGTTTAGGTTTGTGTGTGTGTGTGTGTGTGTGTGTGTGTGTGTGTGTGTTGTGTGTGTGTGTGTATGCATATGTGCATGTGTTTTTGGCAGTGTACTTGCTGTGCCTAGGTGTAGAGGTAGGAGATTGATGTCTGTTGTCTTCTGTAGTCACTTTTCATGTGTGTGTGTGTGTGTGTGTGTGTGTGTGTGTGTGTGTGTGTGGTGTGTGTGTGTGTGTGTGTGTGTGTGTGTGTGTGTGCGCGCGCGTGCTGGGCAGGCATGCCCAAGGAAGCATGAAGAATACATCAGATTCCCTAAAGCTAAACTTATAGGCAACGAACTCAGGTCCTCTGCAAGAGCTACAAACAGTTTTAAGTTGGTTATGGTAACATACCTTTAATGCCACCATTTGGAAGGCAGAGGCAGGCAGGAATTCAAAGTCAGCCTCAGCTACACAGTAAATTCAAAGCTAGCCTGGGTTACAATGAGAATTTGCTGAAAAAAAAAAGAGTTATCGAAAAATGTTATATTAAATGACTTGTACAATAAACATCAGTATGAGTGCCACATACTCATGAAGATTCCCGCCTTCATCTTGTTCTCCTCGTCATTTTTCATTGGATATTCATGCTTGTCCATTTGTTCAGATCCAGGTGAAACCTGGGAAGGGCAGAGTATATTCTTTAAAATTCTCGAAATCTGAAATGCATGCTAGACATGTTTTTGCTCACATCTGTCAATCACTTAAGAAGGAAGCAATGTGATAGAAACTAGATTTTTATGTACAGATTTGCCTTGGGAAATTGGATTATAGGATGATTCATTCAATAAACTCTCAAGTCTCAAAATAAGAAAATAAATAAACAAAAGTACTTGCCATCTGGCCAGCCATCTGCTCAAATACCATCAGCAAGGGGCTAACACCCACATCGTGTTCCTGAACCTGACACCGGGTACAGAGAGCCCTTCAAGGAGGGATTTTGTGCTCAAAAGAGGTCAGTGTTTAATATCTTCCACGAATGAACACCATGATGCTGGGGCCTCTTGGGACAGCTGTGGCGCTCCTGCCCAGGCCTCTCCTGTGAAAAAGACAGCTGGTGAGATATTGTGCCCAGAGAATATTCTACCCTCAAAGATGGAAGGCTCCCTCTGGGCCTATACGTACCTCGGATGTAGTGGTGAGTAGCAGCACTTAGAAGCCTGCCAATAAAGCACAAAGCTAAATGTGAAATGGAACTGAACAAGTCAGGTTACCTTGGATGACAACCAGAGGCATTTCTGGAGAAGTTTCCTTTGCATTTGTTGGGTGAATCCAAGACAAACTCCCCTCCAGAAGTATGTGGGCCTAGGGGCCTTGGGCTGGGTGGCAGGTGTCACAGATATAATGTATGGCGTGCTCACTGCTCCACCAGCACCGAGGCCAGTACCCACTAGTTGGAAAGGGATTGTCAACCTAGGAAAATGGGCTGACCATGCTTTTTCCATGCCCCATAGCCTTTCTCCATGGGTATAAAGGGAGAGTTGTTGCTTTTCCAAAGATGTTTCCATCCTTTACAGACAGAAGCCAACATACAGGTAGAGCCACAACCCAAGAGTACCACTCAGCCAGTAAAAACTAAGTGTGTGGCTAATACTAGTATCTTTTTGATGGAGTCAGCACTGGGTTTTAATAAGCTATGACAGCAGTCACACAAGCTTTTATTATAACGTGAGCAAAGAAAGAGAGAGCTTGTATCCTAGCCAAGGGTGACCCAAGAGTGATCCCATATCTTACACTGACTCAGCATCAGGAAACCCTCCAGGGAGATGGATGGATGAGGTGTTCACACACCCTCTGGATAGTATCCTCTCTTCCACTCTCACGAGAGAGCCACCAAGGGTCCCTGCTCAAAGGCAAATTTGATGCCATGAGGAGGCTACTAGAGAATGTTAGCCATAAAGGTAAGTCCACTGGGAAAAAGGGGTCTTTGAAAGTGCCTCACACCCACTCCAGAGGGCAGCTTGGAGGGGGACTAATATCGGGGATAAGACACAGACAGCAGTGGCTGAGGACAGCTTGCTGTTCCCTGGTCCCGATCATAGCCAGCACCCACAATCCTCAAGGCCTGGCTGAGGACGTCAAAGAGCACAGCCCATAGAGACATTAAGATGATGCTGGGAAAGAAGTGCTCTGGGGGGGGAAGGGGGCACCCAGTCTTTTCCATAGACATAGTGTATGTGACACTCACCAACTGACATGGCTTGGTGAAGACACCTGCAGCTGACATCTAGATACTTGTCTCCAGAAGGAATTGGTGGTTGGCTTGTATTGGCTGTTTGATTAAATTGCTGTTGTTTGAATTTTATAATTTTCTGGGCATCTCTTATCTGAACTGCATCCTACAAGAGAGCCTAGAGGTATGCTTCCTTGTTTCCCTTACTGACTACGTCTGTCCCAGGAGGAGGGCATTCTGGACCTAGCAACACCCAGAGGCAAGAGGGGCTGGGGAAAGTGTGCTTCTTTGAGGTAAATGCTCCCTTGCACATGGAGAAAAGTAACAGGTGACCCAAACCCCCTTGACCCCTTTCCTCCCTCTGTCCCATGGGGAGCTCTCCAAGGTGAGATTTGATATCGAAAAAGAAGTGCACCATGTTTGTTTCGTCACAAATAAAAGCGAAAAATAACATGGGCAACTTCTTTTCAGGTACCACGGGTGAGCTCTTGCTTGTTCCAGCAGTGTGCCTGAGTGTAAAGGGATGCTGAGGGGCAGCCAGAAGGGCTGGTGGGTGAGGCAGATACTTAGGACTGGGAGGGGGACAGGGAGAGGGGGGTCCTGAGGAGAGAGGAATGACTTACTGCCATAGAAATCCCACCCAAACTCCCTCTACCTCAGGATCCCAGGAAGTCCTGGTGCGAAGAACTTGGTCATCAAGGCTGAAGAGTCTGAGATGTTGGCTACCATCCTTGACAGTTTTCCTGGAGTGTCACTCAGGGGAAATGGAATGGTGCCAAACTCCAAGACAGAATCTCCTTCCTCAGATCCAGGGTCCTCCTCTGGAGCTGAGGAAAAAATAAAAAACAAAAAAAAGACAAAGAACTAGGTGGCAAAATCCAGGGCAACCTAAATCAGTTGTGATTGCCTGGTGCTATTCTGATTCCTAGGTCACCCCATTAAGGTGATGCCATCCCAGGTCCCCTGTACGTAAGACCCCCCCCCCCGCCCCTGCCCCCAGACCAGAAGTGACTTGTGACTTAGACAAATACAACAAACAGCTCACAGAGTACTGAGAAGCAGCAGAAGAGCCTGAAACATCAGAGTCCAGGATTCTGAGGGTGTGAGGCGACTGGAGATGCAATGCCAATCCATCATCCTGCAGCTGTCCGCAGTGGGACAAAGGACCCTTCCCTGAAAACAAAATACATTGATTAGTGTGTGTTATTGCTATTGGAAGGTTAAAACGCTCCAGCAATGTATCTGAACCACAGTAATTCCAGAAAAGAAAGTGACTTGGTACCAACAACCTACCTTAGACCGGACAAGACAGCAAGAGAACATACCATCCAAAGAATGCCAGTTACACTCACTGGTGAATGAACAAGAAGCCATCCACTCCTCTCACAGTAAGGAAAGGGTCCACCTCAGGCTGACTTACACAGAAAGGAGGCTTCCAGGCTAACATTACTTAGAGGTACAGAGACGAGTTGAGCTTCAAGTAGCATCAGATGCAGGTCCCAGACTGAACTCAGCTACCCAAATGTCCCTTGGTTCCTTGCTGCCTCTCTAATCTGTCCCCTGTGACAGGCACGTCCCCCGTCCCCTTGGTGTCTACACAGCCCTGGATGCTGTCCTCTTGAATTCTAGTGAGGCTTCAAATTCACATTCACTACCACATCCAGTGGCTGAAGGGAACAGTGAGATCTACTAAGACCTCTCTCACGGAAATGAAGACCCATTCCCTGTCCCAGAAGCCTCAGCGAACATGCCCCTGTGAACTAAGACCTCATCTAGGAATCAGTAGCATCCGGTTAGCTGGTTCCTTTGACAGTGTGTTGTAGAAGAGGGAGGAGTGGCCAACCAACCCAAACCCATTCTCACTAAGAAAGGTCAGAGGACCATTCAAGACTGGAGATAAACTCTCAACCCAGGCTCACTACCTAGACTACCTTCCAAGACTAACATGGTTCCCCTGAAGTCAGTAGTTGAACCCCCGAAGTCTTCAACGGAGAATAGGATGCTGAAAAAGAAGTGCACCGCGAATGTTTCGTCACATATAAAGCGAAAAACACGCGGGCAACTTCTCATTAAGCACCGTACGTCAGCAGCATGGAACCCTGTGGCTTGTGTACCGCTGTCGTCACTTCCTGTGCGTGAGCAGGCGATCACGCTGCAGCCCCGCTGTACCTAGGGGGCTCTCACAGCTGTGCCCGCTCCACGCAGGCAGAATCAGGATCTTATAGACAGGCTTTGGATTGGTCATCCTTTGGGGAGTCTTTGGAGTCTCCTCAAACATCAGAGAATGATGATACCATAATACTGACTTTGCTTCCCAAAGGCCAGCTCTGGATCCGAGACAAGAGAAGAGACATGTCCCACGACCTCTCAGTTGAGGTCACCACACCCATCTGCTAGAGGGGAGGACACCAACCTGTGTACCATGGTGGAGCCCCTGAGGCAAAGAGGTTATCACAAAATGGGAAGCAGAAAGATATCTGGGCCTTTGTCAGACCCAGACAATGTCTCCTGCACAAAAATATATGTAAATGGCATGTGGTGTTCTGAGAACAGAGTCTCTTGAGCCTCAGTTTGTCAGGGAGGAATGGGAATGGAGATTAGACAAAGGACGTGAAAACTTTGTAGGTTTTCCAGGTAGATGATTGGTTGTCAATGATAGTACACATGCTCCCTCCCTCATGACATCATGGGTACAAGGCACCTCCCCACCCTTCATTGGCTCAACCAATGAAACATGACAGTTCCCAATCTCAGTCTGAGAGTTCCTACTTACTTTCTATGTCTCTGCCATGGCTGTAAGAACCACTTGCCAGGAGCCTGGGGGAGGGGCAAGGAAGCCACCTTCACCCCCCCAGGGTAGGGATACATCAAGAGGTCCTCCTAGGTATGGAAGGCATACTCAACATTAGTACAGAAGGACACACACGAAAATATAATCTATTCTTCCAGACAAAACACCTTGACATACCTTTTCCATGGATGAGGACTATGGTGTCCTTCCCTAAGGAAGACATCACATCTGAACTACATCTCCTAGGCAGGAACTTGTGCTGGGAAGCAGCCAATGATTTGAATCCTCCGAAGATAAGCAAAATTGAACACACATGGAGGTGAGTAAGAAGAATGAAGCCTTTGCCATAGTGACAGATGTGGGCCTGATACTGGGCTACAGAGACTGGTCACTCACCTGCCGGGAGTAAGGCGCCCCTGCTTCACATTTAGGAGATCCTCCAGGATGGTTTCTTTACTGTAAAGGTATGGATTATAAAATGCCAGTCACACCCGTGGTAAGCTTACCACATGGCTTTTAAGTACAACGGAGCCAGGTTGGCATCAGCTTCCCAAGTGCTGGCTCACACATACCACCCTGGGGCCCAACCAAGGATGCAATAGACCCATAGCAGGTACCTCATGCATCCTCCATTAGCATAGACTAGGATAGGGTCTCCCCATGAATGCTGATATGAACAGTCCTTTTCATAATCCATCTGTGGTCAGCCTTACACCCACCTAGGGCAGGATGTGACATTGTGGATTGAAAGATAGGAGGAAGAGGAGCAGAGGAGAAGAGATGGCTCTTGCCACACAAGCTTGGGGATCTGGGTACAAGGTAGACAGGACAAGCACTGTGTACATACCTGTAATCCGAGACCCAGAGAGGCAGAGACAAGCAGATTCTGGGGTTCAATGACCAGCCAGTAAAATTGGTTCCCTCCAGGTTCATCAAGAGACCCTGTCTCAAAAAAAAAAATAGAAAATGGTTATGGAAGATACCTGATACCTCTGGCCTGCACGCACATATGCATGCATGCATGTACATGCACACACACACACACACGAACACAAATATGTACATAACCAAGCAGAAAAAGGATCCCCTTAAAAGCTAACCCTGCTTGAATATTTTAGATTCCACACTGGCCGCAACCCCACCCGAATCTTCTTCACAGCCGCTGTGTGCACCAAGGCGTCATCCCACAGATGGGGTCCGGGTGCTGGTGGATAGTAAAACGGGTGACCTACAGCATGAATGAAGTGTACGTCACCGGTCTACCATCCACACAACTACCCCAAGAGCAGTGGGCACTAGTGTCCCTTCAGTCACGTTGCTGGCACGTCCTTATAGCAACTGTGAGGTGGACCTTGCTGAAAAGCCATCACACACCAAGAGTCACTTCACAGTCCAAAGCCATAGGGAGCAGCCTCAGGTCACCACAGGTACCCTGGCCTTCTTCAAATGACTCTCCGTCCGGGGCTGAGTCCTGAGGCCATCCCTCCCAGTCCATGTCACAGAATCCAGGGAACAGCAGTCCAGGTCCCTTCCCTGAAGCTTCGTCAGGGACAGGGAGTGCCTCCCGGGTGGGATTTGATACTAAAAAAGAGGTTTCCCGTGTATGTTTCATCGTAAATAAAGAGAAGACAACACGGACAACCTCTCCTTCAAGTATCAATTAGCACTGGTCAGAAAGCAAACAAAGGCAGACGCAAAGAGGCCTTGTCAGGAGGATCTGCCTTAAGTGTCTGGCTTCAGTGGGCCCTGAATATCAACCAAAAGACCCTTTAAAATTTGACAGGCAACAGAATTGCCTGAGAACACTTCCCACCAACACAGACCATTTGTATTCCTTATCTCTCCAGGTTTACAGGGTCACTGAAGGGAAGCAGGGTCCCCAGAATTTGTGCCTCAGGAGATGCCCTGGAAATAGCAGCTCTCAACTTGAACAAGAACAGTACATTGCGGGTGTTCAGGAATGGTCCTCAGATTCTGGTTCCAAGAGGTAGGTAGGGTGGGTCAGAAGTAACCCAGCCCTCTGGCTGTGAGTCTGGGCAACTTCCAGGGAAGGTAAGATTCTACAAACAGACATGTGATAAAGTTAGTGGGAAGGGAAGTGAGTGCCAGTCCATCCTGAAGAGTAAAGAAGCAGTCAGGAACCATCAGGCCCCACCCTCTAGACTAGTGGTTCTCAACATAACTAGTGCTGTGACCCTTTAATACAGTTTCTCATCTTGGGTAAAATTATTTTAGATGCTACTACTGTAAAAATTACAAATTATAAATATGTATAAATATACGATTATAAATCGTAATGTAAATATCTGATGTGAAACCCCTGTGAAAAGGGCTCACGATCCACTGTCCTCTTGGAACCCCACAGAAAGCTCAACTGCTGACCACAGAACTGGGTAGAGTTCAGGGCTAAGAACAAACTTCATCTCTTAAAGTTCACTGGGCAAATGCCTGTGCCAACTTCAGGTTGGCTTTTCTACTGCTAGAACGCTGCTGATCATGGGAATGGCATGAATCTAGGCAACATCTAAAACAGAAGGTATTCTGTACAATAGGCAGTCCTGTGGCAGGGGATGACTGATTGAAAGCCCATCACTGTGCCTCCAAAGCACATTAGACATGTGTGGGGGTGGCTGTGTCTAACCTGTTAGAAGGGTGTAGCCTACCTGTGTGATCTGCGGTAGAGAGTTGTCTCAATGGCTGCCATCTTCCTCAACTTTGGAACACCACGTTGGTTGAGAAGTCCTCCTGAGAATGGACAAGATATTGAAGGTTAGAGACAGAGGCAACAGAAATCTGAGATATGGGATGGGTTTTGTCCGTCACTCACTTGTTCATGGCTATTAGTCTGTCCTCAGCTGAGGCTGAGATATTGACCAGAAGGAAAGCCTCCATAGTTTGTTTTGATGGGAAGAGAGGTTGAACAGGTGTGTTTCAAACACAGAAACCCCTCTTCCACTTCCTCAGTTAACAATAACAATGACACCTTCCCAAACTTGACCTTCAGACCTGGCAGGCCTGGAAGGGTTAAGAGAACAAAGGACACCATTCAAAACGATAATCCGCTCGCTGGCTTTGTGGGGAACCAGTTATTCCTGTCCCCTGGCTGGATGCTGACAGGACCATCCTCCCCTGAGACTGGGATCTGGACCACGAAGCCTCCAAGATGGGATTTGATACTGAAAAAAAGGTTAGCTGGGTGTGTTTCATTCTCATCAAAGAAACAGAGACCCAGAAAACCTCTCTTCCAGTACCAGAAGTGAACACTGACAAGACTACCTCGGTACTTCCCCAACGTGACCTTCAGACCTGGCAGGCAGGCCTGTTGAATGCAGGGTTGCACACTGGATGTTAGTCAAAGTGCTCAAGCAAGCCATTAGTTGATGTATATCTGACAGCCATCCCTTCACATGCCCCAGTACAACAGACATCCATGGCACGATCCCGAAGTTCTATCACAACCAGAAAGCAGTGGCGACGGAGAGACTGGCCATAGGACTTGCCACCATTTTGGGTAACCACAGAAAGGCACAGATGACTCCCCGAACCAAAGATGATTCCTCCCACAGATTTAGCATGCAAGTGTGCTAGGTGACCTGCGACCTGTGCCATATATAAACGGCATACACACACTCTGATCAGTTGACCTGGTATTTTTCTTGAACTTGGATGACCCCATAACATGGAAGGCATCCAAGTAAGGACACAGCATTGGAAACTTGTCCAGTGCTACCATATCAGACACATGTATTCCAAGTGCTGGGGATGCTGTCTCCAAGTCTAGCAGAGTGCAGCTGGCTTATTGTCTCTGTCCCCAAAAGGTGAGAGCTCTTCCAGGAAGTTCTCCAAGGGAAGGTTAGATACTGAGGGTTAGTGGACCAGGTCACAAACGACACGAATATAGCGTGTGCTATCTGGTCAACCACCTCATGCACCCACACGTGTGTCACATGTCGATGCCACTTTCCTGGTCTGCAAGTCACCCTGCCCACGAAGCAGCAAAGCCAGAGAAGTTTGCTGAGAAGAAGGCCGCCACACAAGAGTTATTGTCAGACACAAGAAAAGACAAACCCACAGGGTTGTACTAGCACACTCTTAGTGTCCCCACCCCACAGCTGGTGTTAGCTTCAGGAAAGCTCGCAAGGCGGGATTAGATACCGCAAAGAGGTCGACCGTGTAATGTGCGCCATGAATAAAGCGAACGCGCCACGGACCACCTCTCTCCAAGTACCAAGCAGCAGCAGTAGGGAGACCGGGACACTGGCTCTTCCTCAAAGCAGATGTCACCTCCTGGAAGTCCTCCAAGGCGAGATGTGATATTGAGAAGAAGTAGACCAAGTGTCCTACGTCATAAAAGCGTACACACCATGGTCAACCACATCTTCAAATGCCTTGAGGTAATGCTGGCTGATTCCAGCTCTCTTTATTTAATAAAAAAAAAAAAGCCCTCAGAATGTGTATCACAAACTACCAGCAATTGGCATGTGTGGCAAAGGCCACAAACTCATGTTTCATGCTGCTATGACTTCCAGGATGCCCTGTAAGGATGGGCTGGGTGCCAAGTATAGGCTTTGGATCAAATGGCCAGAGTCGTAGATAATGAACATGGCCTGTAGCCAAGCACTGGGTAATCTGTGCTGGATAGGCTCTGCTGCCTGAGCCCTACGCTCAATTGGTATGGCTTTCAGAAAGCCCATGGTGGCTGACTGATGCTGAGATGTGGTGGACCATGCTGTCCATGCTGAAGTAACACACACACTCCACAGTCTACCATCTCCCCAAGTACTGTGCGGCAGCCAGGACAGGATATCTCCCATGAAGTTGGCTCGGCCTCTGGAAAACCCTCCACGAATGACTTTGATAACGAGAAGATGTGGACCATACTACATACGACACAGAAGTAGCGCATGTTCTATGGTCAACCATCTTTTCAGGTACCATGGAGAGAGGGTGGTGCAGGAGCTGGCTTCTTTCCTCATGATTAACACTTCCAGGAAACCCTAGATGCAATGTTGAAAAGAGACCACCATGCATTGCCTGCTGCAGATGCAGAGAATATAGCAGAGAGGAGGATTGCAAGGACGCGAAGAGAAGACCCCGTAACTAGCGTTGTGCCTTTAAGGAAATATTGCCCACAGGAAGCCCCGAAGGCGCATTCACTGTTATGGGAAGGTGGACCAAATTAACATGCGCTGTAGTAGGTAAAGCAAGAAGCAGGGTCAACTTCCACCCCAAAGCATTTGTCCTTCTGCCTGGTCCCCCAAAGGTTAAGGTTGAAATCTTTAGAAACCTTCAAGGCTGAAGTTGATATTGAAAAGAGTAGGTCAGGTTACACACGCTGTTAATACACATGCAGTTTGGCTGATCCCTCTTCAGGTACCGTGAGGTCATTGCTGATGCAAGAACCAGAGCCCTGTCTGTGAGGCTGGCAGCACCTTCAGCAAGTTCTCCAAGGCTGAGCTGGAGGTAAGGAGAAGGAAGCCAAGAAGCAACTTTGATCTGTAAGCACACGTGGTGGGCTCAGTGGGTTATTCATGGAGGAGCCAGGCTGGGTCATCTTCCTCTAGAAGGCTAGACTTGATACGGAAAAAAGATACTGTACACGAGGCATCAGTGGCAACAGTGAATGTGTCTTCATGCATCTGGTTTAGCACTGTATCATGCAGCCCTATCTGCCCTTCTATGGGCCTAATGTCTTGAAGGCATCTGATGATAGCTTGCAGATGATGAAAATGTGCAGCATCCCTTGATCATGAGCATCTGTGGAGCTAATTGCCACTTCTTCCAATCCTGTGGAGGGAGGGGCCATGGCCAGATGGGATGTAGGACACCTTCCTGGAGGTTGTCATCATCCTGAAGACGCCCTTAGAGGCTGCACTGAAGCTGCCAGGAACACTGTGCCACGTGAATCAACAGAGAAAGCACACAAAAAGCAGGGATGTTTGGCTAAGCGGCCCGATGTAGAGAGCCAGTCAAAACAGCATCTCTTCTCAGGCTTGCTCCAGGATGGTATGGACTGGGAGGCTGGGCTGGATACCAAGAAGCGGTTTACCGTCCCACATACATACTCAAAATGTATGTGGGACGGTAAACCATTTCTTCAAGTACCGCGTGACAACAGGGACAGCTGTAAGAAGGCTCATGTTTGCCAGGTTGCCTCAGGACACCTCTTCATGACGGTGTTGAGAAGCAGCAGCTCATGGAGTCTACTAAGCAAGAGTTGCCTAGACACCCTTGTCACTGAGGCCATGAAGAGCACTGATCCCAGAAAGCATTGTGGTCTCCTCCCCAGAGATGACAAGAGTTCCCAAGGCAGAGCTCAGCAGAGGAAGAGGGAGATTATGTGATTTCCCATCATGCAGCAAAGAACACATGCCATATTGAAAACCATCTCTTCCAGCGTCATGGAGAAGCCCTGAGGATGAGTCTACTGGCGTCTCCCCGAAGACAGCATCTTCTCCAGGGGCCTCGGGGATGGATTTGATACTGAGGGTTAGTGGACCGTGTTACATACGTCACAGATAAAGCGTACGCTATACGGTCTACTATCTCTCCAAGTACCACACAGAGACGCCGAGGACAAAGGCTGAGGGCACGTCCAGGAAGCCCTCTGGGCCATTGAGCTGGTAGAATCTTGAGTCTGGCTGGGCACAAAGCATGCATCATGCGGCAGGCACACAAAAGCCAAAAGTCTCATCTTCATGTCAGGTTTGACACCAGCAATTCATCCCTGAAATGGGCAACTCTTCGAAAAAGCTCATAAAAGTTGCAGACAAACGATGCTGTGGGTGTTACTACTCCACAAACGCTGCTTAGATGCCTGCTGGGTGCTGAAGGAATGGGCATTCAGGTACAGTAGGCACAAAGGCATGCACGGCAGGGGGCGAATATGGAGGAGTGGTGCAAAATTAGGAAAGCCAAATGTCCTGTGTGCAATAAAAAACAAAGATGACCTGGCTAGGTAACGCAGGCCAAGCAAATGCATCAGGGCATTTGAAGTCATGTCCTATCTCCTTGTAAGACCCAATCATAACCATAGGAAAAGGATGCCACCAGAAAAAGACAAGGCACATCTGTTCCAATCAAAGGCAGTTCCAGGAGGCCTTCTAAGGCATAGTAAACTTAGAAAAAAAAAGGATTATTTGGGTCAACTATCACTCAAAACCACTATTTCATCCCCCACTTGGTACTGCCACTCAAAACCCGACTGAGGCTGGACTTGAACTTGAGAAGAGGTGGATGTTAGCACAAAATGACAGCTTCACCAGGCAAAAGAAGCATTTCCTCAATGCTCAGAGCAGGGTAGATGCTAAACAGGTAGGTCTCCCTTCAGGGAGAATGGACTCCACGAAGCCTCCAGAGCTGGCTGGTTTGAAGATGTCCCACAGACATCTCATGCATTTCTCATGGAAAACCATCTCTTCGGGTCCTAGGACTGAAGCTCCCAAAAGTCCCCCAGAGGGCTCAATGGGGGCACAGAAGATGGTGGTCTTGCTGTAGGTCAGATATCAGCCATAGCAACTGAAATTACACGGAGCGGGTGAGGATGAACCGATTCTCTTCCTCGCTGTTGGTAACACCTCCGGGGTGCCCTCCGAGGATGGATTGGATACTGAGAGTTAGTGGACCATGTTACATAGGTCAAAAACATAACGCCTACGTTCCATAGTCTACCATCTCTTCAGGAACCATGGAACGGTGTTGACCCCTAGAAACCTGGGCCTTGTCCCTGAAGCTGGCGTCACTTCCAGAAAGCTTTTCTGAGGCCTGATTTGGCAGTGGGAAGCAGATGTCGTGAACAACACACCCTCCTTGAATGGTCGCACGGTGCTGGAAAAGAGGAGGCACCTCCCCCCTGTGGTCATCATCATCGGATGAAGGCCACACTAATTCAAAAGAGTGAACCACTGTGCGGAATATATTCTGACCTTTAGTATCTTATTCTTTGGTCCACATGAAGGCCAATGGTCAGCTTGTCTGAACAAAGGAGACACCCCAACGGTACAGATCATCATGGGAAAGACCTCTAGTTGGTACCCGCCATGTACCACCCATGTAGACACCAACTCAAGGCTCAGAGGAAAAGTACATCCCAAGTTCATACTGATAACCCTCCCCTCTGATTTTACCTCTGTCTATACAACACCCCCATGATGGGTATAAATCCATGAGACTTAATAGACTCCAGGTAAGGCCAAGGAAGGTTCCTGGGCTTGCCTGATGAAGAGTATTAACATCTATCAATGTCTTGGAGGCCAGTGTCTACTGGGCCACATCCCTGCAAGGTACTCAGAGTTTCTTCAATTTATTTCCTGTTCTCAAATGGGTGAGACAATTCTCTAACCCACATGGCACTTTGCTCAGTCCATACCTTCACACTGGCCTGAGCATAGGTTACTTATATCATTCTCAAATCCAACAACTGGCTGCTTTTTCCAAAGCTCTGTATTATCTCATCAAGTACCTGCCTACTATGCCGCAGCCAGCCTTGTTTCCAGACATCTATGCCTCTCTTCTAGCCCAATGACTTTCCATGGGTTCTGTCTTGACCATGAAACATTTACAGGGCAAAGAGTCACCGTGCTATGCCTTCCAGTAGACTCCAACTTATCAGGGAAAGCCCATATGAAAATGGATAAAACAGAAGATAGACTTCAATAAACACTGGACTCCAAAACCTCAAGGCTGAAGCGATCCAAAGAAACAAACGTATTTGCAAAATCTAAGAGACGACTCCCAAGTTTTGAGGAGAGGAAGAAAATGAGTAAGGGCAAAGAGTAAGGGCAGAGGAGAGGAGAGGGGAAGGGGAGGGGAGGAGAGGAGAGGAGAGGGGAAGGGGAGGGGAGGAGAGGGGAAGGGGAGTCAGAGGGGGGAGGGGAAGGGAGGGGAGGAGAGGAGATGAGAGGGGAAGGGGAGGGGAGGAGAGGAGACGAGAGGAGAGGGGAAGGGGAGGGGAGTCAGAGCGGGGAGGGGAGGGGAGGGAAGGAGAGGGGAAGGGGAGGGGAGGAGAGGAGAGGAGAGGAGAGGAGAAGGGGAGGGGAGTCAGAGGGGGGAGGGGAGGGGAGGAGAGGAGAGGAGAGGAGAGGGGAAGGGGAGGGGAGGAGAGGAGAGGAGAGGGGAAGGGGAGGGGAGGAGAGGAGACGAGAGGAGAGGGGAAGGGGAGGGGAGTCAGAGTGGGGAGGGGAGGAGAGGGGAAGGGGAGGGGAGGAGAGGAGAGGAGAAGAGGAGAGGGGAAGGGAAGGGGAGTCAGAGGGGGGAGGGGAGGAGAGGGGAGGGGAGGGGAGGAGAGGGGAGGCGAGGGGAGGAGAGGGGAGGGGAGGGGAGGAGAGGGGAGGAGAGGGGAGGGGAAGGGAAGGGGAGGGGAGGAGAGGAGAGGGGAAGGGAAGGGGAGAAGAGGAGAAGAGAGGGGAGGGGAGGGGAGGGGAGGAGACGAGAGGAGAGGAGAGGGGAAGGGAGGGGAGGGAAGGAACGGAGAGGAGAGGAGAGGAGAGGAGAGGAGAGGAGAGGAGAGGAGAGGGGAGGGGAGGGCAGGGGAGGGGAGGGGAGGGAAGGAAGGGAAGGGAAGGGAAGGGAAGTCAGATTCTGGGCTGAGCATTGGATCAAGGAACCCAGCATGACAGTTGAGAACATTTCTGTGATGGGCATGAAGCAGGTGGAACCAGAAGTCAGGACACTCAAGGCTTTCTAACAAGTGTGAAAGACCTTGGCATTTACCTTGAGACCAAACAGGAGATATTACCAGTTGATAAAGGTCATAGTAAGTTGCATTTTTTTTTTGATAGCAAGAACAGTTGCAGAGACCAAGGGAGAGGGGAAAAGAGAGAGAGAGAGAGAGAGAGAGAGAGAGAAGAGAAATATGCTTGGCATGGTGCTGGTGGAGGGGGGAACTTGGTAGCCAGCAGTATCATGTTGAGATTGACTTCACAGTAGGTGGGGCCTGAGGCACAGGTGAGCATTCAGAAAAGAGTTACTAGGCTGCTCCCATGCAGAGGGGTCCATTTAATGGAAGTGGTGGCAGGGAGCCAAATACATGAGTTTTGCAAAGCTGCCAAGAGGGAAGGGAGCTAGAACAGGTTATTGAAAGATCTAAGTGTGAAGGCACTCACTGGAACACTGTAAGAAGTGAAGGGTAGTTGACACCAGAATAGAGAAGTGCATAAGATTCTAGAAGAGATAGAGGGGTGGGGTGTAAGCTCAGAGCCCCATGCCAATAATTGGTGAGATGGAGGCACAAAGCACCACGAGGACTAAGGGAGCAATGGGATGAGTTTGAGGTAGAAAGTTCCTATTCAGAAAGCATTAGGGGACATGTCACTGGCATCTCTTCCCCTTGCTTTAGGGACAGAAAATGCATCTAAGATCCTCAGATCTGCCACCCGGTGCTAAGCACAAGACACACATGCCACAGTGTAAGATAAAAGGAAGAGCCAACTCCAAATGATGAAGCCAGACTGCCGAGAGTGTCCTTGTCTTCCCAGATAGAGTGCTATTTGCTTTGAGTGCCCAGAGAGCTGAGCATCCCACCTTTCTGCCGAAAGCCCTGTAGCCAGCTTAGTCCTGAACATCTCTATCCAGTCTGGCTCTTCTCATTGCCCCACATCAGTCTCTTATCCACCTCTCTTCTTCTATTCCCCCAAGTACTCCCCTCCCCTAAGATTCCACTTTTACACATAGTCACTGGCTTGAGTTCTGTCCTCATGTGCAGATCTCTGTAGATTCTCAACATGCAACTACACATGTCTAACTAATGCCAAAGCGGCTGGCTCCATGCTCCCATCTTTCAACATGCAATGTAGATGAGTGAGAAATGGGAGAGTTGGACATTCCCCATAGGATAAGAAATCAGGAAGCTTACAAGGGCAGCACAGGATCTAGTCTAGAAACAGAAAGGAGGCCCAGCTCCTGCAGTTAGAGCCAAGCCTCAGAAGGCAGAGGGCCATTCACATCTCTCCAAAAGCAGGTCACAGAGGTGAAGAAAGGCCAAGTGGAAAAGCAGGGAGAGACTACATAGGACCCCATCACTGAGAGATATGATGGGGGGGAGGGGGCACTGGATTACTAATCATTCCACACTGGAAACATAAAACTAGGGGCAAGTATGGTTTTGAAAGTGTCAAACTATAAGCCCACATTGACTCTGGAAGTTGGCTGTGAGTGTTTTCCAAATCAGCAGAGCAAAAGAAAATAAAAATAAGGTTTCGGCGGCTGAAACAAAAGACAGCAGAGGGAAAGCAGACAAAGGGAAGGAAGCATATTTTTTTTAAAAAAAATTCAAACATGACAATCAAAGAAAAATGTAAATGGGTTATACACCCTCAAAGAGAAAGGATTTTTCAATTTGGGTCAAAAGCCTCAAATCCAAACTATATGTTGTCAATTTAAGACAGATTATAAATAAACTTTAAAATCTGCAAAGCCAAGAGATGGCCCAGAAAAATAGGAAAGGCCTCAATTTTCCTGCATTCAACTCTGAGGCAGCCCACACAGCATGCATCTCAAACACTAGACAATTTAGACAGCAGTTGACAGCCAGAAGCCACTCTCTTCCAAAGACACCCTGGCTTGCCATATACAGTGATGAGTTCAATTTGCTTGTGGAGTTGATAAAGTACTTAATCACAGAGGTTTTCCCAAAGGATTGAGGATCGACTCCCCTTACACTGAGAAGAGTACCCAGCACCCAGCCCTCAGGGACATGCTGACCTCCAACAACAACAGGGTAGCTTTAACTGGGTCTCTTCCAGCTATTACGCTGTTGGAGTAACATTTGGCCCAAATAAAGAGTTTAGCAGCCCTTGTAAATGATTACTTAATCATACTTTGCTTCTTCTTTCAATAAATAAATGGAAATGGAAAAATAAAATGGCTGACAACTGCTGAGAACACAGGTCTTGTAATTTACATGAAATAGATGAATACAAAAGTCACTGGGTGGATTCAAAATCAATCTTTGACTTTGATTTGAGACAGTCAACTGTGTGTTTGAAGAGCACAATGAAAAATCATCATGAGACACCAGAGAGTGTGTTTGTGGGTTTGGGGAGAGAAAATCCCCAGTTCAAATAATATGTGGGCTTCATTAGATGTTTCCAGAAACAGTTATAGAAAACAGGTCACCTGACCAAGTAAAATGTGCTTCTGCAATTCCATGTCAGGTTGAGACATGGTAAGGAGGATACCTGTTAAAGATGGAGGGGCAATCCGTGAGGGGAACACAGCATTTGGGATCATCACACAAGGAACCACAAGACATCAAAACACAGAGAACAAAACAATAGAAACATCATGTTCATAGCTTCTCAGTTCTACAAAAACATCAAATAGGCAAGAACATAAAGACCAAACCGTAAACAGACCTTGAATCTAGAGTCAACGTCATATTTAACAGAAACTGAGAAATGAAGAGTGTTCATTTCATCAGTAGTGGGTTTTCCCACTGCAAGTGCTACACGATATCATAGAAAAATATTACAAACTCCTAGAATAAGATTAAAATGCAGGTTATTTATAAACTTCAAATATATTCCAAGAAAATCCAAAAGAAACGAATGAAAACTAACAAGATTCAATTTCTTTACATCAAAACCTGGGTCCTATAAAGAAGTAGAAGTAGACTTCTCACTTTAAAGGCCCATGAAACATTTACAAAATTGATTATACTTTAGAAAGACATCAATGAATTCCACCTCCCCCCAAATAGAATTTATGTGCACATTCTATAGCCACAGTAAAATATAATCGCATTTGAACAGAGGGCAAAGACAACACACAACCCAAATAAAGCAGAAGTGAGGTTGAAAGTGAGTGATAAAATGTTCACATTTCATTGAGATAACCATCTAAAAACAACAAGAAAACAACAACAATCATAATTACAAATGTTCAAAATTACCGAGAAAACTCCACGTTGATTCGTAAGTTGCAGCAAGAGGCAAGTTCGTACCATGACATATTTCAATCGTCAAAGAGGAACAACAATTGGAGATACATAGACAGACCGAGCAGACGTTGGGGAAGCACAAGGCAAGAACCATAAGGATAAAGTCAGGCATCAGTGAACATGCGCACACAAAATGCTGAGTTGAGAAATTATTCCAAGAACTGAGTTTTCAAAGGAAAAAATAAGTACAGACTTTTCTTTAGATCATGTATTAAAGAGATAAAGTATGTATATATAAACTAAAGAGGTGATGTAATCACAGAAACAAAATTTCATTATAACAATATTACTTGTAAGTCTATACCAATAACGTTTTGAATCTCAAACTGTATTATCGGAGGACTAGCAATACCAAAAGGGAATTATTGGTAGGTTAATGTGTCGGACACAGGATGATATACTTTATCTCTTTATCTTCTCAGTGGCCTTCCGTAGGTTCTCATTTTAACCACTTGGCAAATGAGGAAACTAAGCATACGAAAGAGACAGTGTTTCCAAGAGTCCCATGAGAAAGGATTTAAGCTCAATACATCTAAAGGATTAACTACTCCGTTATATTAGAAAAAGAGGCAGAACTTTTAAAGATACAGAAAATTAAAAGATTCCAATAAATACAAAAGAGACAGAAGCATTGTGAAAGACGTCCCAGGAGGTAAAGGTTAGTAAATTCAAGTTTTCATGGAACTTCCATTCAAATGCTATATATATATACATATATATATATATGGTACAGAATATAGAAAAGGATGAAGTGAGACCAAATTAATTTATAAAGCCAACATAACTTTGACACTGAAAGCTGACAACAAACACATTTGAAAAATCCTGAGTTAAACACTTGGAAAAGCGAATCTTATTAAAAGGACAACAAACCACACAATCAAATAGAATTTGACCCCAAAACACTTCAAAGTTATGAAACATTATTAGCATTCATTGTGCTGACAGAGAGAAACAACGAAGACATTTCTCAGACTTAAAAAAAAAGTATTTCAGAAAATTCTAAATCCATTCTTGAATCATATGAAATAGAAGTCCTACAATCTTATTAGAAAAATAAAGTCTAGCTGGAAAAATAATTTGTAATTGTACCCAACAGTGAAACAGAGTTCTATTACCAACAATATGTTTTAGAATTTGTAGCCAATACAATAAGATAAGAAAAAGCAATCATCAAGACAACACAAAAGCGATAAAACAGAGATGAGCGACTATACCTAGAGATTCTAAATTGTTCAAGAAAAAGCTTGTAGCACAAATAAATTCAATGAGACAGACTGACACTAGAAATATTGAAAATTCCCCACACACCACTGACATGGACTTCAAAATGTGAAAAAGCGGGGGCCAGATTCACAACAGAGGTAACACTTGATTCCTGGGAATAATCTTAGTGATGAATTGAATATGCCAAATTTGACAAGCAATTTATGTATGAATTTACAACTGCAAAATAGCATGTAACAAGTTTTATAGTATTGTTGCTGTTCTTGTTTGGTTGGTTTATTTGGTTTTTTTTGGTTTTGTTTTGTTTTTGTTTGTTTTGGTTTTTTGTTTTGTTTTGAGACAGTGTTTCCCTATGTAGCCAGTCTGGCCCTGAGCTCAACCTCAGCCTCCCAAGTGCTGAGATTACAGGCATGTACCACCATGCCAGGCTTTGAGAGACAACTTTATAAAGTCCACAGAAAGTGATTTAAGAATCACAGTATCATTAAAATCCACCTGAAAGAATAAATAAATCATACTAAAAAGGAAAAAAATAAAAATTGAAAGACGACTATTGCCACTGAACAATGATTCAATATAACATAATACATGAAAACAAACTACAGCTGGCCTAAAAATTTAGTAAGCCAATAGAACAGAGGAAAGTCAATCCACGAATCAAAACAATAGAGGCATATATAGGGGGCTGGAGACATGGCTCAATGCAGAAGATCCAGGTTTGGTTACCACATGGGGGTTCATAGGCATCTCTAAATCTAATTTCACTGGGACCAATATCTCTTCAGTCACCATCAGCATTGCACAGACATAGTCCACTGACACACGCAACCAAAACACACATTTTAAAAGATGAGATGCAGTGCAGTAAAGATAGAAATGATTTATTTCTTTAGCCTAACAATTTTTAACTTTAAGGGTTATTTTAACATTTACATGTGTGCATGTCTGTATGTACATGTGCGTTCATGTGTATGGGGGGGGACGGGAAGAGGTGTTTGTGTATATGTATGCATGCATGAAGGTACAACAAAGTCTAGAAAAGTCCATCAGAATTCATGAAGCTCAAAATAAAAGTGGTTGTAAGCGACCCAACATGAGTGCTGGGAACCAAACCCTAGTCTTTGATAAGAGCATTCCAAGCTATTAACTGTTAATCAATCTCACAAGCACCACAATTTTTTAAATACAAGCCTTCATAGAAAATAATTAAATGTAAAGTGTAGGAAGGAAGGAAGGAAGAAGAAAAGGAGGGAGGGAGGGAGGGAATGCTGGTAGCATATGAGAGCAAAATTGGAGGGAAGACTTAGTAACACTATAGAATCAGTCAAAGTGATCCCATATACAATTAAGGTGCTGAGGGGAGGAAAGAAAAAGAGTGAGAAATTAGCTTCAAGAGTTGAAACAGATAGTTTTGGATCAAAAGAAAGAAAATGGATCAGCTTATATCCAAATCAACATAGAAGCAATGAAATTCTCATCCAATGAAAGAAAACAGGAAAATCCTCATTCCTTCATGACTGAGCAAGGACAGTAGGCCTAAAAACTAGAATACAAGGCTTTTGTATCCCTGAAACTATTGGGAGGGTATTGTTCACCTCCATCTCTCTCTAATTTTCTTACCTGGAGAGTTTCTAACCTTTTTTTTTCCTTTTTAAATTTTATTTCCAAGTCTATGTATTTCTGTAAACCTAAGTAAAAAAACTCTGTAACTGAGAATTTTCTACCTAGCTGATTTATCAATATGAATGTAGACATTTGCCTAGGCAAATGTGAAAGGTCTCCAAAATTTTACTTTTCTCTTTCAACTTTTTCTCTTGAAATTCTAGCAAAATGGGACTAACCTCCTCTCCCCAAAATGAATATCATGGCATCTATAAAAACAAATAACACCTCCAGGGGAGAGAAAGCCAAAGGAACCTATCCCCAGGAAGAGATGGGAAGATCAAGATGGTGGCAGCTTAAAGATGACCTAGTCCTTGAGAAGATGAGAAGATGAGTTCAGAAAGAAATTTCTTCAACATGATATACATATGTGTTAAACAATTCATGTCTTTGTATGTATGGGAAGGTTGTGAGCTAGCCTGAGATACACAAAACAAACCAAAGTAAACAACACACACACAAACTCCAGAAGTAAAAAAAAATACTAGGGAGAAGATAAATACTCAGGTCCAGGTTGGTACGCTTTGTGAGTGTTCATACTGAACGAGGGGTGTAAGTATTAAATATTGATCAAGCCAGCATTTCTATATAATCTATTGGGAGGGTATTACAGGGGTGTGTGTGCGGGGTGAAGATAGGGGCATATGTAAAAGAGAGTTAAACGCTTGTCTTCAACAATAGAGAAAGCAAAATGATGCCTAAGCTTTAAAAAAAAAATCATGCACACAAAGAAAGAAAATCAAGGAGCAGAAAAACAAGAATGTTACTTAGCGTTAGGAGGTAAATGACAAGCGAATCAGTTAGAGCAGCTACAGGTAATGCATAATGTTCGGGTGGAGCTGGGAGGGTGGGAGAGCTGATGCTTTCCTGACAATCTTGTAGAAGGATCTGGCTCTTAAAATGATGTGTATGCATGAGTTTGATAAAACACACACACACACACACACACACACACACACACACACACACACACACACACAAACTAAAGGAATAATGAGAAGTGCAAGGAGGCTGAGCTAGCAATTCAGATACAAATACCCCATAAAGAGGGTGGGAAGTGCTCTGTGCCGACACAGTAAAAGCTGTGGGGATGGAGATGGTGAAATGTCATGTTTTGACAAATCGGCAAAGGTTAAAAACTCTGATAATTCCCAGAGCAGCAGGCACTTTCTCAAACTAATTCTGAAAATGTAATGGGCAAAGAAAAGTTTTCAGAAGATAATTTGGCCTCGTGCTCCTGCCTCCTGACAGAGCCACTTGCTTGTATAAAGAAGAGCAAGACACTAGAACAAACTGAGGAGGGAGGCATGCAAAGAAGACACCTTACAAATGCCACCCAGCTTCTGCACCTGTCTGCAGATGGACAGGCACAGACCAAGTGTTAATTAAAGACACTAGCTAAACTCTTTTGTTACCATTAAAAAAAAAAAGATGATAAATTACTGAATGGCATGGGGCAGAGTTTAGGATACACAGGCAGATGAAAAAAATAGCAATGATAAACTCAATTAAACACACACACACACACACACACACACATGGAAGAACACATTTATAGGTATAAACCAAGAAACAAATATTATTAGCTGAATGTTGGTAGTGGTCATCTTTGAGTGACTATAAAAATTTTGATCAATCCCCCAATACTTCCCATGCTTTCCCATTGAACAGGAATGTCTTTTATTAAGAAGAAAGCATTATTTTTTAAGTATCACATGACAGATGTGACTTTTGCGGACAGCCCCATTTGCTCTTGCTTTTGTAGTCAAAAAAAATTCCAACTGCCTTAAGACCAGGCTACCTGGCTACTTGCAATTCTCCTGCCTCAGTCTCTTCAGAGATGGGGATTCATAGGTACATACCATGACACCTGGCTTGTTTGCATCATTTTTACAAATACCCCAAGCAGGGGAACAGAGGTTATCCCAATCCCCAGCTCAGGTTGCCAGGAAGGATCCTGGATATAGTAGTCTGTGAAGACCAGAGATGTGGGAATGGGAGACTTGTTTGGCCACTCCTGCCCTCCACTCAGAGAAGCCACTGCCAGAAGTAGCTAATGCTGCTCTCCAGAGCCAGTATACTGACCCCCCAGGCGGCATAAACACCCCAGCTCAGTTGGAAAGATCATCTTTCAATGCTTACAATCTAGCCATCCAACTAAGTCTGGTATTGCCCCAGACACACAACATTGAGAGTAACAGAAAAAGTGGAACTTACCCAATAAGACTGGCACTTCAAGGGAAACTGGATCAAGTAATCAAGTTTCTGAAGGTTCTGTGTGAGGGGACCTTCCAAGAAAAAGTTGGCAAGTCACTAAACAAAATCCAGTGGAACAGGATCCCAAACTTGTCTGCTCAAAAGACCCAGAGAAATCCTTCATATTCTGAGAGAAGGGACTTGAGGAATGGGAGTTGGGTCAGGCCCTATCCTCCAGCTGCTCCATATCCATGTAAAAGACAGCTCAAAAGCTAACTCAGGAAGAAGAGACAGGAGGTACAAACGGGAATGCTGTCCCTTCCTGTGCCAAGAGATTGGAGCACAATCTGTTACCTGTCTCTACCCAGCCGGGTTCTCAAGAAGAGGATGAAAGGAAGTATAGCCCCAAGACAAGCCTGATGACCTGCACTGAAAAGGTGTCTAAGCAAGGGTTCCAGGTGGGCCTGGAAGGTTGGAAAGGAAGACAGTATGCTCCAAAGCGTAGGTCAGGAGAAACAAATCTCATCTCCCTCTAACACTGAAATGATGATGGAGAACACATGTCACCATGGTGACCCTTTTACATATGGGAAAACTGAGGCCAGGCTAGGCAATCACGAACCTCAGATCACAGATGGAGGGAAGAAAGAAATGGCTCCCTTTATTAAGGTCAAAGAAACACTTGGGAGGCTGATGGAGGGAGCTGGGCCAGAGAGGCCAGCCTGTACCACTCCATCTGGAGGTAGAGACTTCTTACATGAGCACACACAAATGGGCCTTGAAGGCTAGGAAGAAATGGGAAAACGGGAAAGTTATGTCTGCTTCCAGCAATCTGCCAGGCAGAGCATGCCCGTTCAGAATAGGGCGGGCTCACCACAGCGCAGCACACACCAGAGACTTTTACAGAACAATAAACGAAACCAATTTCTATCTTAGAGATGAGTTCTGGTGCTTCTCCAAAGTTTCACAAGGGTACCTTCCTGGGTGAGGAAAGAAAATCCCGCCAGATCTCCTAATCATTCCTGCCTGTGGAAAAGGGAGACCTTGGGGCACATTTCACACTGGTCTCACCCTAATCTCCACCCAGCCTGGGCCAGAACGCCATACCCATGTGTACCCAAACACTGATCAGTGATTTCAGGACCAAACTCGTACTGGCTAGGGGAGGACTGAGGCTTTTGCCAAAATCTTGAAAACAAAACTAAGGGAGGGGACAGCAAACTCTTTCCAGCACCATGAGTAGTAAACCACAAAGTCGGCCTTGTTAGTTGTCTATAGGCTCGGTGACAGGAGGACTTGTATACAGCCTGACTCCCCATCTTCTTTGGGAAGGGGTCACAGCACATACACTCTTCCAACTCCCAAGTCAAACTCAGCTCTGGCCTGTGACCATGGGGTTTCAAATTTTGAAAGAGACCTTTTGCAAAATAATTGGTTCCAAGCCCTAGTGTAATTGCCTACATCCTGTCTAAACTTCATGGGGAGGGAGTTTTATTTAAGTAGGGAATAAAACTCATGCCAGGCAATTTCAAGGAATAGGTTACATGTCTCCTAATGAGGCACAGGCAAATGCAGAGTAGAGCTGGAAGGTCCCAGCAGTGAACAGGGACCATCTCTGCTTGAGATACAGGACCTGAGCCAAACACATACTCTGAACTTAGGATGGACATACAACTGTGTGTGTTGTTGGCCCTCATTCATCTTTACCTTACCCCAGCAATTTCCATGCTCAAATTTTGTACCAACTTCTGTCCTGGGCAGCAGAGGCCAGAGGACATCAAGCTGAAGCATCTCATCCATGGATATCAGGGGCTGCTTGGAGTGATATAGGTCATGAATAACCAAAGTGGAATCATTGAATATGTTTCAAATTCAAGGCTAAGTAAAAGCCAGAATATGGGTGATACATCTCAGGACAAGAGGAAGGAACAATCTTGCTGCTAGTGACAGTGGCCATATAAATGGTGATGGTGCTGCTGCTGTGGGTGATGGTTGTGATCATATTATGGTAGCCACGATGATCTTGATGGTTGTACAGGTGGTACCGTGGTAATGATAATGGTGTTGGTGATGATGATGGCAGAGGTAACAACAGAAGAGAAACTATGGCTTCTCTGATGCTGTTGAATGTTATAAGAATGATTGCTTTGCTTAGCAGGAAATTCTGGGAAATAAGGGGGAACTTAACTCTCCTCTGCACTATATATGCATGACCCCCCGAAACGAAGCTTTAGAATCTAGCCAACAGTTCTCACTGTTTGCCAAGCCTCAACACTCGAGAGCATGCTCAGAGAACAATCCAAAAGAAATGAATCAAAACTTGAGAGTCAGGAAAGGGAGAAATTACCTGGGTTGATGCGAAGTGGGTGGATGGTGGGTACCGAGATGAATCCTCACGGTTGAACAGAATCCCACAGCATCACTCAGTCCGAAGGGAGGATGGAGATTGAGGAATTGAGTCCAAGGTCAGGAACCACCACAGCAAGGAAGAACAGACAGTGTCAGGCATATGGTGCTGCTAGACATATACTCTAGGTGAAGATAGTGGAGGGAGGAAGGGAAGAGGGAAGGAAGGAAGCATGGATGGTGGATCTTAGGCAAGTATCCCATATAAAATAAAGTTCTGCCAATGTGCTTTTTAAATCTTCTGTTCTCTGAGAGAAGGGCACGTTGTGTTGTACTTTTTCTGGGCAGGCTAGGCTATTAGAACTTGGTTGACCTCTCCAGTCTTCTAGGTATAACCATATATTCAGAAAACCACAACTGAATTGACCAAATAAATATAACTATGATGGCTGGAGAGGGGACAAAACAGTACTTTTTAATTTTTAAAGGCTATCTCCTTTCCCTGGTGTGATACTGCATACAAGAAAACCACAAATATCCTACAATAAGCTCCTGCGGAACGCGCAAATCCTTCGGGAAGGGAGCATTGTCCTGTACTGAGGCATACTGTGGGCCAGTGCTTCTCATGCAACTCGATGTCCCATGATTAGAAGTCAGAGGAATTTGGTTTGCTTGGAAAGACAAGGCCTGCGCCCACTCAGCAGAGGCATAAAAACAAGCCTCGGTTATTTTTGATCCCCTGTTTTGGCAGAGGCTAGGATAGCTTTCGGGAAGGCCCAGGGCTTCCATTCCACCATGCCAAGCCAGAGTTACCCAAGGATGGGCCAGTGTCCCGGGCAGTAAGAACTGCCAGTATCCTGTCTCATTATCTGGCACAGGAAGCATGGCCCTGGCAAGAATCTGGTCTTGCAGGGAGGATGCCACGGACCATCTGACACAGCACACTCCTCCAAAGAGGAATAACCAGGCCATACTGGTTCCACAAAAGCACATGTATTTTTAGTCATTTGCTCATTCATTCAGCAATAATTTACTGGGCACCTACGAGGCTCAAGGCTGAGCAGGGGCTAGGGATAGAGAGAAGAATTTGACCCAGTTCCTGGCCATCCAGGCTCTTTAGTGCTGACATGTAAACAAACGCCCATGATAGAGAAAGTAGGAGCTCTGGCTCATGTAGTTACAATTGGTGTGGAGCTGGGCGTGGCCACTCTCCTTGGAACAGAGAAGGAGTAGCTGTGAGTTCATTCACTGCCTCACGCCCAGATAGCTGACTCACTCATTCATGCATCAACTCATTCACTAGTTCAGCCACTCATTCGCCAGAACACACTTACTCTTTAATTGCATACTTGCTAACAGATTTGCTACCTAATCAATTCTTTTATTCATTAACTATGAGATATTCATTCATCCACCCATTCACTGGCCTGTAATTCACCTATTCATTTATCATTTCTTTCCATTGCACATTTATTATGCATTTGTAGTAGTGATTTTCTTCCTTTTCCACTTTTTTCATTCTGCCACACATCCTTGAGTAGTCATTCATTCATCCATTCATTCATTGGTCCACGCCAACAGTGACTCATCTCATTAACAAACCCAAACGCTTACGCATTACTTCCTTGATTATTAGAAATGAAAATATACTTATCCATCCATTCATAAACCCATTCAAGAATTCATGGAATGACCGATGCACTCAAGAGTGCACATTCACTTTTCCCAGTCTGACCCACTGGTGTGTTTGTCTTTCATTCATTCAATCATTCACTCATTCATTCGTTCACAAGCTTTGCTTTTCATTGCCCACTTCTGCCATGTAGGCCTGCTCATTCATGTGTCCACTCATAGACTCGCCATGTACTCATTTGCTTCATAATTTAGTCATTAGTTAGTGCATTATTGACCTGCACGTGGTACTGACCTTAGTGTTTTCATGACTTCATTCCTTCATTTTTCCTCAAGGGATCTTTAGTTCGGGCATTGTTCTATTTGTCCCTTTCTTTTGATCATCGTTCATTCCATGACTCCCTCAATAAACACTGCATGTGTCTCTGGCAGTAAGCTGACGTTGTGACAGACCTCCCATAAAGCATCCAAAACTTAAAATTGAGCAGAGACCGCCAACTCCCTATTTCTGGGCCACACATACACTTGTCCTGTTACAATGTTTATACGTAGGTATTATCTAATCCCCTGGAGTCACAGGGTGAGGCTTTTATATGAACGCCATATTTGACATAAAGTCTGACAAGGATGAAAGGCAATAGCTATTAGCAGAAATCGATACTTTTATATCAAATATTTTAGCAATCTTAGATGCTGAGCACCAGAAAATAAAACTCATGGAGTATTTGAGCCTACTAATCACCTGCAAACAAGTAAGAATTTGTGCCCAAGATAGGCACAATAACTAACATAAGTGCGAGAACATAAAAACACCTTATTAGCACATACAAAGTGGCCATGTGCACCATGTTCTACGAAAACAAAGGCAGGAGGGACTAATTTCCTTCTGTAGACATCAGTGGCTAAGAAATATAATCATCGCAAAGCATTTAAACTTTTGACACACACACACCTGGTCTATTTCCAATTTAAAAGATTGGTTTACTAAATGATAAGGACAGTTTTGTGAACTTATCAAAGGACAAAATAAAGGAAAAGAATGAGTATTTAATGTGGTTTGGGGGAGGGTTCCTTATACACAAAAGCAACAGATTAAATCCTTTTTGGTTAAATGGTTTTTAAGAGAAAAAAAGAATTGAGTTGATCATAAATCTTAATTTTCATGGCCAGTGTTCTCATGGGGATAATCTCCATCATTTAAAATTTCTGGGCATGGATTTTTCCTGATTAATTTAGTCATTCATTTTCAAAACCTAAATTAAATCAACAGAAAAGATTTTACAGCCAAACAGACCAGGGGGAGTTGGTTTGCTACATTTTTCTATAGACTCCTTTAGTGGAGCACACTACATGACCCTAGTTAAGACAAATCTGTCTTTCATGGTACAATTCCAGGATGGGTGTTGTGTGTACCCATACTTCTATGTCCATTTCTTAACAAGAACATTCCTTAGCTTGCACTCAAGAGTGTGTCTGTGATCTCAGTTCCAGAACTTCGTCAAAACCTACAGTGTATAGGTCTCATTTATGCAAACAGAAAGACTGTGGCTTCCCAGGACCCATGAGCACTAGAATATGTGTCTTTGATGGTATGACACATAATGTCAATTTTAAATAGACAGTGATCATCATAAGAGAAAGAATAAGCAGGAAACTTGGTCTCTTACTCACTGAACTCTATACTGCCCCGGCTGTACAGTGAGGCTGTGGCTTTCATCCTGAAGTATCCATGATGACAGGAGCAGGTGCATCCACTGTACTGAGTACAAAGTAATACAAAGAAGCACAAGTCAGCGTCAGCACCAATTTTCATCCAGCACTCATTTGTTTGATTAACCCTCACCTGTTCGCTTAACTTTTCTTTCAAAATGAATGAAATACCAAGGATTACTACCCAAATGGACCAAGACATTTCAAAACTGAATTATTACTTCTTACTTTAAAATTGGTCCATATACTGGGCTCATTTTCCCTCCTCTCGCCTACCTTTATTGACTGAGACATTTACTCAGTGTCTGAGCAGAATCAATGTCTAGGAGTGCTCAGGAAATCCACAGGTAGATGTCTCAATGTTCCTAAAGTCACTGTCATCATGAATGTTCACTGATTCTTTCATGCGACGGACCTCAGCTGTTTAAAGTGATCATGGAATCCCCCTCAGATGCATTCAACTCACATCATCAGCCCATACGCATGATGGTCCAGGCCCTCCACGTGAACAAGCACGCTGTCAGACTTCACAGCCACAAGCCTAACTCCCTAAGCAGCGGCCACCATCTGACACAGGTGTTCGGTTCAATTGTTGAAAATTAAGAAAGAACAATATTGTCTTTGCACGTCATTTGGACCAGAATGAATTAATTTGGGTTCAGAGAAGATTAGCATCATCACAGACCATAGGGCTTGCTGATACCCAGATATCTTCTGTGATGACCCAATAGAAACCACAAGCTAATGGTGCACACTGGGAACTTGATGCTTACATTCCATGATATTCTCTCTCTCTTCAGAGGGCAAAGGCCTTTCATGATTAGTTCATGGGTAGTACAGCTTCCTACAGAACACAAAGAGGACATTTGCATATGGTAATGCCTAGGCCTAGGGATGAATTGATATAAATACAGTACACATAAATGAAAATAAAAAATTTAAAGACATATTAACCTTATCAGAAAATTAATAAGATTTCGAGAATTTTAAACTAAAAGTGGGAAAAAAATGGATAAACCATAACTTCTTTAAAGAAATGCTATTACTAACCCCAGGGTTTCATTTTCCTTGTTAGTTGATTTTTAACCTTGCTTTATGATGATAAACTCACTATTTAACAAATGTAAGACACTGGCAAAGATAATAGAGCCATAGGCATTGTCAAGGTGACAGAGACTCTGTAACTTTATGATAGTATCTAGTGAGCACGCAGTAGCCATTTATGGTAATGATGGGGTATTTGCCACATGATACAATGAGTTCTGAACTCACAATGAACCCAGAGTAATATGCTCACCTAGCCATCAGTAGCTATTGACCTCTGGAAACAGCAAAGTCTGTTGGTCCATTTATTATCCCTTCACACTCTATCATAGACTCATGTCTACGCAACCCAGGATCCACACGCAGTTCTCAAGACCCTTCTACAGATTTTCTCTCCTGAAAGGACAGCTAGATTCGGGTTGTGTTGGAAGTCCATGTTCCATGCAGTCTTTGTAGTTTATAAGTCCTACATTACCAGCACCACCATCATGAGCTCATGCTATTCCTTATATTCTTCATGCATGTGTTTGTGGCTTTATTGACCATGTGCCTGTTAATCTACTATAAATAATCACATGAGAATAATGAAAATTTATGATCCTTGGATAGATCTAATATTTTTCTGAATAATTACTATCACAATAATACCTCTGCTCTTGAGTTAAGTTCACTGCTGTTTGCATGCGCAGATCAGTGTAATAATCATTTATATTAAGTCCATTTTTGTAGGTAGGTCAAAATGTCTTCTAAATGATTATAAGTCACACTTTAAAAAATAATTGTGTGTAAATGACTTTTTACAATCTTAACTGACACTATTAATGAATGGGGCCCTCTACACTCATAATACACAGATCCACCCACAAATCTGACCAAAGAGAAATAGGTCACCACAACACTATTCTTTCAGGAATACAGAGCAAAAGAGACCATTACTAAGTGTACAACCTCATTTGCATTGGACTCTGTATTCAATCTTTGATTAGTCAGTCATTTAGGCAATTTGGGATGTCTTTTATTTGATTTCTCTTGTATAAACAAACAGGATCAGTTGTGCCACAGATACAGACTCTGCTACTGGTCTTTCACCTTGTGCACAGCAGTGGTTTTAGTGTATAGAAATGTCTTCTTGCCATGCAAAACATTCCTATTGTTGAATAAGGTTTATTCCTACTCTGTCATTGGATAATTGCCTTTGCTCTTGCTATAACCAGCTATAGGCTTATTCTCAAATTCTGCCTGACCATCATAGGGCTCATATTTCCAGATATGTACATATATATGAAGGCTTCATATCCATCACACATTAGAAACTGGCCTGCATATAGGCTTCTGCCAGTAAATAATGACATAGAATATCATGGCATAGATATCATACTTGAATACAGCTTTTAAAAACTACACAAGCAAAGACAAGCCTTTTGTCTAATACTTACCTTCAACTCCAGGTGTGACTAAGGAACTCTCCTCCCATTAGTCTACTCTAAGGAGCAAAGAACAGAACAAATGACAAAGAAACTGCTATTTTCTTGTCTACTGAGAATTGCATAAACCTTTTATTAACAATCATTTAGAGAAAGAGTACTTGCTTTACTTTTATTAAAAGAAAAGTGAAAAATTTTGAACTCCCTCTTAGCGGAGGATTAAAGTTCAATAATTTATACAGTAATAATTCATAGCCATACTCATTTCAATATCTACTGATGGAATTTTTGCTTTATCATGTATTTTTATTTTGACATTGTGTAATTTATGTTTTTATTTGCTTACTACTTCTCACAATGGTCCAATTCTGAAAGTATAATAAAATACATAGAAATGTAATATGTTCCAGCAGCTGACTCTTATCAAGAGGATCATAGGAAACAAAGAATGCACTGCTAATCTTTGGGATTAGACCTGAGAATTCCACATATGCAGTACACTCATGACCCCCATACCATCACTGATCACTGATCAAAGTCTGGTCTTTATTTCTACATTCATCTGTCGGTTGAGAAAGTTATCATCTCCTTACTAATGTCAGCTCCATGAATAGCAGAAGACAAAGACACGCTGTGCATACTCATACTTTACATACAGAGCTATTACAGCATTGGTTTGTCTATCAATTATCTTTTTTATGTGTGTTTTATTAATATTGCACTTTGTATCGGCTCCTTATCACCCGCTGGCATAATGCTGACCATTTGTGAGGTATATTGCACACTTTTGGAATAGTAAAGTGATTATCTTAAGCAAACCACACAAACCAAGATAAGCATGGTGGCTTCAACTCACATTCAGCATGTCCATCTTCTTGGGAAAGTGCAGAGCCCTGGATCATGGCAGATTCTTCAGTCGCATCGTTCCTTCACTCAGGGACAAACGTCACATAGCATATGAGAAAAGTAAGACTTGCTCATTATTCATTCCACCTTTGCAGCTTTCTGACTCTTTTATTTTATAAGAAGATAAATAACATCAAACTAGCTACTATAACAATTTGAACCCACCCTTACTACACTAATACTGTCTATACATAATTAGCCACAGAGGTAAGAGAAGTGACTTCCTCTTTAGATTTTACTTTCATTGTAAATTTAAAATTCTCTGACATCCTCATCTATTTTTTTATAAATGGATGATACCTGAATATAATAAATATATTCTGTTTATGTGTTTATTTACTCACACATTAACCAATCATCAAAACTATATTGTACTTTTTGTACTACACAGCTGGTATGTAGGTATGTGACCAATTCAAACACTGACAATAGATTATGCAACCTTTGTAATGGACCTCAGAATATGTAAATATGTTCATTGTACATACTCATATTCTATCAGCAGTAGTCATTGATGCAAGGTTGACCATCTATTTCACTGATTTATACCTAGCTTATCCAGAGGCACTGGTATGATAGAAATAAGTCCTTTAATTCATAAAATGCCAAGAACATGCTTGATATTCCTAGACCTCTAGAGGCCTCTGTCTACAAAGTGCTGGGACTAAAGGTGTAAACCACCTATCAGCAAAGGCACTGAGTATGCTTAAGAAGATCATTCAAGACAGAGATTTTTTTTTTTGAACTTAAGCAAAACTATTCAGAATCAGTATCCCCATCGCTTCTCGGCCTTTTGGCTAAGATCAAGTGCAGAATCAGTGTCCCCAATCATGTAGGATGCTCCCAACACAGTGTGTCCATCATATGGACTACTGAGCAGAGACTAAACAAAAGCAAGACTTGCCCTGTAATGGCCTTTACTTCTCCCCTACCACTGGCCACTAGGCCCACCATTTTTGGATAGTAAATTTAATATTCTTATTGCTTATAAACATGGAATTTACAAACTCACAGGATGTAGACATTGGCAAAAGTAATTTTTATAAGGTGGCATAATATTCTGTACATAACTATTTCTTGGCTTGGGCAATGCTTTACCCATTTCATTTTCACAAAATGGAATTTATAACAATGGGGGGAGGGAAATGAACATATTACATGGTCCTGTAGTCTTTCTACAGGAACATTTGAGATTAAGAGAATTGATTATATTGTTTCATTGGTAGATCCCAAAGTTCCAAGCATGTAGTCATCCACGTGACTCATGTGTCACCAATGATCATTATCAATCATGGCTGTTCCTTTCTATTTCCAAGAAGTCCTTTTCTATTGTTAAATATTTAGACCATCAATCAGGTAATAGTAGTTTGAGCACCTATTATTTCAACAACCCTAAATAATCTTAATCCTAATCTGTGTGGACGTGTTCTAGCCTTAATTAACCATCTGCAATGTATTAATAGCTAATTTGACAACTTCCATTCATATGTGTGGCTCCCATGGAATGGGGCAATCCATTCTTAATGCCATGGTATATTTTTAAGTCACACACTGCGTTCTGCTATGCAAACCACCAAACCTGAAGAAAGAGCCCATGCCATTACTCACAGTGGTCTTCCCAGCACAACGCATGACATCACCAGAGTTCCTAGCCAGGTAGGCATCCTTCAGTCAGCACAGACCTAAGGGTTGCCAAGCAGAAATAATAAAGGTAAAATTAACACATTGCTACTGACCTCTGATAGTGATCTTCACTAACTCGGTCCTAGGTAATCCTTTATACACAGAGAGTTTCTATTTAATTAGCTCTTAAATAAATAATGGACAGCTTAGCAATGATTCAGACATTCAAATAGCTACGCTTTATGTTGTAACTTTCATCATTGGCTGAAGAGCAGATATGTATAATCCTATTTGACCTAAAAAGTATTTCTTGTTCATCATGTATTTTTATAATTGGACCATACTTTATTGATTCTTGCACTCATCCAACTATAAGAAATACATATATGGACTATATATATATGAGTGTGTGTATATATGTGTGTATGTGTATATGTGCATACATGCATACGTATATGTATACATTCATGTACATGTATATGTATATATGGACCAGAGTCAACTCCCCATTATTGTTGACACCTGGACCTCAGACACTTAGCTCATATATGCCACCAATGGCCATCAACAATCTAAGACTGGCCCGAATTTTCTCAATTCATTAACACATAACCAACTGCATATATATATATAATCTATGACCCAGGGACTAACCTTCCATAAACCATCACGACTATGAGAAGAAGTTTAAGCAGATCTCACATCATCACAAGCAACTGATGGGCTGGAAAGCCATTGAAGGTAAATAGATTCCTTGGGAAAGTCCATTCTAAGGAAGACAGAGCAAAGCAGAGGACAAAACAATGACACCATTGCTGACAATTGTCATGTATCCACTTATCTTCTCTGTGGAATCTTGGTGTTTCAGACTGGAAGTCATCATGTATGAATCAAATGCCACCGGTGGTCATCATCAACCAAGATTAGTTCTGCTTATCTTCAATTATTTTTACAATCTCTATTAATTACTTAATTATAATAAATCCTATGGTTAGAAACTCTCACCCCAACAAAAAAAAATTAAATGATAGTATAATAATTCCTAGACTGTACAAGAAATTTCTAGAATATGATTATCGTGTAACAATTTACACTAGTTAACACGGTTGAATGACAAATGGACAATTATGTGTGGTCCTCTATCCATTATTGGTATTCAAATGATAATCACTAACTACACTATACACTGTTGAAACACTACATTAAAACACTGAAACCAAGACAAGGAGAATCCTGTAACTCACGCTGGTCTTGTTCACCTCTTCAACATGGTGCAAATGGAGCCCTTGACCCTTGGAGGATCCTCTAGGCATATGGTCCACCTTGAGTACAGAGACAAGAGAAGAAGAGGGGAAGGGAGAGGAGGGGAAAAGAGAGGAGAGAATAATGAAATACAGAGAAGGCAGAAAAGAAGAGAGCACTGGAACTCATGTCTGTCCCGGGCTCTACACAGATAGATAAACATGTCAGTCCACATGAGAGCATCAGCTTTGAGGAGAGCATACAAACAAAATTTTGCATGAAGAAACATTTCTTGCTGTCTCTTTGATTATTATTTGTCATCTGAGTCATTCATGCAAGCTACCATACTTTAAAAACATTTCTACTATTGTTTTCTAAAATGAATATCTTCAAACTTCTTGCAAAGCAAGAAAATAGTATCTGATAGTGATACTATTTGCTCCATACATACACAGAGAGAGTTGGATGCTACTTGCTTCTCTTTGGATTCCATATTTTCAGTGTACTAAGGGGATTTTTTGCCTTGATACTCATAAATAAGTTTTCTAAATTTATTGACTATTCAAGAAAACAAAATAGTAGAATGAAATAGGTGAAGCGAGAGAGCAGATCTGCTACAGGAGGATCTAGAGATAGGCACATGTACAACATCTTGGATTCATACTACCTGCATTCACCATAAATATACCCTGGCTCTACTCAAATTTTTGTTGGTTCTGGAGTGAATCATGAATTCACTAATAAAAATGGAAAGTCTATTAATTCCCCGAGCAATGAAAGAGACTGAAAGTCACTACTCTATAAGGAACCCATTTACCGTAACCTGTATCTTTCGATGAGGAGCCTATGTTACTCAAACATGGTCAACTCAATGCCCTATGTCAAGATAAATTTGGAAGTGTCACTGGTTGAATTTGGCTTAGTACAACCATACTTAAAACTTATTTTCATTCAATATATTCATTTGTGTTTATGAACATGCATGCCAAGGGCATCTGCATGGAGACAAGGGATTAATAGCTAGGAATCTCTTCTCTCTTTCTACCTCAACAACTCTCTATAAGATACTTTTCACTAATGAAGTAACACACCACATAAAAAGCTAGGATAGTAACTAGTACTCACACTGCCCCAAGCTCAATGCAGAGATGCAAATGTGCCACTGCTGACCATGGAAAATGCAGAACTCACCACAGGAGCACACATTCTGAGGAGTAAAGAACAGAGCACAAAAGAAAACAAAATGCCAGTGTCCTTCAAGGATCTTTGCTGGTGTAACTATCTTTTTGTGTTGGACCTCTGAGCTTCAGACAAGTGTTATTCGTCATCTTTCTCATACCTTGGTAACTATCATCATTGGTCCAGAAATGGCTTGACCTTTCCTCATTCTCATAGACACTGCTTACTGGCTAAGCCAAGAATTCACTAGCAATGCTTGTGATACACAAATATTCACCAGGAGCACAGCTTTCTGATATATTCAGATTGGTGCTCACAGCGATATGAACACATGTATTATTAACCATCCTCAGACATCATATTTATTCAGTCCACAAGTCCATCTTTACCTCACTGATGATGTGGGAGTGGACCCATAGGATTCTACTTCGTGCTTTGTAAAAATACAGCAATTGCAAACCAATATATGGAAAAAAATACATGGCTTTTACCCATGATTACCTTGATGTAGTCATTAAACATGGTAAATTCTGCAATCAGGTCACAGAGGCCCTATATGGGAAGCAAGAAACAAAACAAAACAAAGCAGTTGATAAATGACTTACACAGTGATATCTCTAATTCACAACTATATCCTTACTCTACAGAACATAAACTTCGGCTATAAGATATAATGTCTGCATTATCATTAATAAAAGAATGAAAAGTAAGGAATTGCTCTGTACAACCCTGACTCAGGACAGGGTGGTAGGGACTAATATTGTAGTCAAGCTGTACATACAGGTGTCCCTGACACATAACCATATTTTCCTTCTAACTTTCCCCAGTGGCAGATGTGTTGACTCATATGAAGTTTCAGGAGCACTAACTACTTATAGAATGTATGCTGTAAAGGGTTCATGAATGACTGTGGCTTGAAATTTAGGAGAACCTAATGGCTATTAGGATATTAATAAAAATATGATATGCATAAGTAGTAATGTGCTAAACATAATTTTAACATACATAACAAATTTATTGAGGAAGAAAATTAACATAAAATGGAGATGATAAGCTTAACATGAAATAGAAAAGGAAATGAAAATTTGTGTGGAAGCTGGACTCTGTGTTTTGTTTCAATATTGAACTAGAAACTATTGCTATATGATTAACCTTATACATGCCACTTAGGAAGAACTATGTAATGTGACCATGCGGTTTTACCATGATCTGCCCGAAGTGTGAAACTAAAGTGAATACCAGTAGTAGTGGAGTTGAACTAACATTAGAGGAAGTCTCTATAACAGGTAACTTCTTCAATGTCATTAGTCAATCAGCCATTGTGGGAAAAGAAAAGTAGGGGGGAAAAAAGTAAGAAAAGACAAAATGGGAAGTCCAATTAGTAGGCAAAAAATTACAATATTTCATGAGACTCACAAGCAAAATTCATTTTATGAAATTAGGCATACTGCACCCTTTTAAAGAGTCAATGACAGTCCATGTACTGAAATGCAGTCAATGTGTATGTAAATTTCACACTTACTGACAAATACCTGTCAAGACCTTGAAGCAGACTCCACAGGAGACAGAGATGCAGCAACCAGGTCAGCCATTCTGAAGAATACAGGGAAGAAAAGGGACAAACATTGTTGAGACTGTGGGTCACCACGCCATGCTCTCCACAATGAGAAAATCGAGGCTGATGGACTTTGCCTGGGGTGTACCTGTACCGTTTTTTCCCCATTTGTGGGGAAAGGAGCTGGGCGCTGTTTATGCTATGGCATCCTGCATGCGGTATGGGGTGACTATCTCAGCAGACCCATCGTTAAACATCGTTAAACATGCCCCTTGGAGTTTCAAAGCTGTGAGTTCCCCAAGCAAGGTTGAGTGTAGTACTACACCATTTAACCCAACGTTGTCTATCAGCAAGTCTTGTTTCCTTGCTAATGAAACTAACAATGGAGGGAAGCCCAGGTGAAGTTGCTCTGTACCTGACCTCAGATTTCTGTTCATGTACTTGATACCAAGAAAAATTCAGATGTCACCAAATCTCAGGATTGTTCTAGTTCCCCTCTGTCAGGATTGGCTCATTCATTGGAAAGGGTGCCATGACACAGCCTGGTCCTCAAGCTAGCACTAGGTTAACACTTTCTATACATACTCTGCCCAACCACTGAAGCTTTGAATAAACCTCCATACCGACAACCAGGTACCAACAGGAGGATCAGAGCTGGAGCTATCAAGTCATCATGGACTCTGGACTGTTACCATGGCATCACAGGAACTGTCAATCACTGCAAAACTCTCCCATCATTAGAGTCACCTTCCTGGAGGACAGAAGGCAAAGAAAGGAAAAGAAATGTTGAGACTTGGACTCTAGGTTATCCCAGAATTCCTACATTTCAAGGAAGCTATCTCTTAGGTTGTCACTCTAAGAAAGTGGATGTGGTCTTCCCTCACATTCAAGTAGATTTTGAAACCTACTCTGACCCAATGTCATGGGCAGGCATTAAGCCTTGATTCTGAGTTAATATCACCAAAGAGCACTCAAGCCCACACATCGCACCACAGGTCCACAAGGGACAGACATATGCCTTACAGGCCTCCATCCAGATTAGCTCTCAGCAAGGCATCGGGATTGACCTCAGATTTCTGGATACCTGGCGTTCATGGAGTATCACTCAAACACCACCAGATCTCATCATCGGTCCTGGATGGGCCCCCTCTCTCCCTAGCCAACTGCATACCTTTATTTCTTGGTGGGTGCTGAGGGCAGAGCTCTGATCACACGGTACTACAACATTCTGTGTGGTGGCCCCTAAAGAGCAGTCATTAGAAAAACCCAGAAATCAGGACTAACTATCGCACTAATGCCCTAACACTAACACAGAAACACTCTCCCACCATTATACATACCTACAAACTGGTGGCCAAGGAAGATCAAGATGTTGTTGCTTAGTCATCAGAACTCTGATACTGTCACAGTTAGGACACAAGGGTGGTTCTACATCTCAGCATGTTGGTATCATCTGTGATATAAGCTTTTCTGTAGGGTACAGGGCACAGAAGAGAGAGGCATTGTTAAGACTCTGTGGGTCACCACCCCATGCCCACCCCAATTAGGGATACAATGGACAAACTATGCCTAATTTCCTCCTGAAACTTTTCTTCCCAGGATAGACTAATTTCTTGCCATAGGCCAGGAAAAATGGTTGGACCAAGACAAACTTATGGTGTCCTCTATGAGGTCAGCACCTCATGACCCCAATCTATCAACATGCCTCTTATAGCCTTCAAGCTGTGCTATACCCAACAGGATCTAGGTCATTGTCCTTCCCGCTTTAACATGATTATGCCTCTCTGGAAGCTATGTTTCCTTGCCTAATGGAATCTGATCAGGTCAAGGAGCAAAGTTAACAAAATGATCCTGCTTTCCCTGATCTCAGACTATACCTAGTTCCACAAGGCTACAGAGCTGAAGTTGCTCTGTACCTGACCTCAGATATCTGTTCTCATGGCTCATTGAGAAACAATCAGATGCCACCAGATCTCATCATTGGTCCTGGGTTGGGCTTTACTCTCTTGAGCCTTTAGGCATGGCTTATTCATTGGTTACTGTGGTACACTTGGGTGACCACACTGTAGTAGATTCCCCTGTGCTGTCCTGGGGCTAAACACTCACTGGTTCTCAATCTAGCACTAAGTCACCACTTTCCTTGCTTAGGCTGCCTAACCACCCATCTTCTGATGAGACCCACCATACCTGTAATCAGGTGCCATACAGGAGGATCAGGGGTAGAGCTGTCAAGTCACCACTGGTTCTGGACTGTTGCCATGGCATCCCAGGAACTGTCCATCACTGCAAACCTCTCCCATCACTTAAGTCTCTGGATACTGGAAGGCAGAGAAAGAAAGAGAAATATTGAAACTTTCTCCCAAGATTCCTACATTTCAAGGGTGCTATCTGTTAAGCTTTCTCTCTAAAGGATTAGGTGTGGCTGTCCCTCAAGTTCAAGTAGATTTGAAGCCCAGTCTCACCCAATTCCATGGGGAAACCTCAAGCCAGCATAGCCTTGATTCTAAGTAACATGACCAAAGAGCACTCAAGCCCTCAAATCGCACCACAGGTCCACAAGGGACGGGCACATGCCTATGGGCCTCCATCCAGATTAGCTCTTCACAAGGCATCGGGATTGACCTCAGATTTCTGGATACCCGGCGTTCATGGAGTATCACTCAAACGCCACCAGATCTCATCATCGGTCCTGGATGGGCCCCCTCTCTCCCTAGCCAACTGCACACCTTTATTTCTTAGTGGGTGCTGAGGGCAGAACTCTGATCACACAGTACTAGAACATTCTGTGTGGCAGCCATTAGAAGAACCTAAAATCAAGACTATTACACTAATGCCCTAACTCTCTCATGGTGTTGTGCTAATGAAGAAACACTCTACTGCCAGTACACGTACCTATTAGCTGCTGGCCAAGGTAGATCAAGACGTCTCCTCTCAGTCAGCAGGGCTCTGAGATGTCACAGAGAGTAGAAAACGTTGGTTCTACATGTCACCTTGCTGGGCATCACCGGTCAGGTCAGCTATTCTGAAGCGTTCAGGGCACAGAGAGGAGAGACACTGTTGAGACTTTGTGGGGCACCACCCCATACCCACCCCAGTTAGGGAGCCACTGGTCATAAGCTGTGCCTACATTGATCCTGAAACTTTTCTTCCCAGGAGAGACTAATTTCTTGCCATTGGCAAGGAAAAATGGTTGGACCAAGAGAAGGCTATGCTGTCCTCAATGGGGTCAGCAACTCCTGTCCCCAATCTCTCAACATGCCTCTTTGAGCCTCCAAGCTGTGCTGTCCCCAAAAGGACCTAGGTCATGGTCCTTCCTGCTTTAACCTGACTTTGCCTCTCTGGAAGCCATGTTTCCTTGCCTAATGGAAACTGATCGGTCAAGGAGCAAAGTTGACAAAAATGATCCTGCTGTGTCTGCTGTCAGGCTATTAGCTAGTCCCACAAGGCTACAGAGCTGAAGTTGCTCTGTACCTGACCTCAGATATCTGTTGTCATGGCTATCATTGAGAAACAATCAGATGCCGCCTGATATCATCATTGGTCCAGGGTAGGGCTGCTCTCTCTTGTTCCTTCAGGCATGGCTTACTCCTTGGCTATTAGGACACTACCCTGTGCTGTGCTGGAATTCTAAACAGTCTGGTCCTCAAACTAGTACTGTTACCACTTTCTTTCCATTGTCTTCCTAACCACTCATGTTATGATAAGACCCACCATACCTATGATCAGGGGACACACAGTAGGATCAGAGATGGAGCTGTCAAGTCATCATGGACTCTGGACTGTTGCCATGGCATCCCAGGAACTGTCCATCACTGCAAACCTCGTCATCACTTCGGCCTGCTCTCTGGATAGTGGAAGGCAAAGAAAGACATAGAAATATTGAGACTTCCTACCACAATTGGCCCAGGATTCCTCCATTTCAAGGATGCTAGCTTATAAGTTTTCTCTTGAAGGGAGTGGGTATGATGTTCCCTGACATTCAAGTGGATTTTCAAGCTCAGTCTGACCCAATTCCTTAGGGAAACCTCAAACTGTCCTAGCCTTGATTCTGACTAACATGACCAAAGACCTCTCAAGCCCTCACAATGCACCACAGGTCCACAAGGGACGGGCACATGCCTATGGGCCTCCATCCACACATTAGCTCTTAGCAAGGCATCGGGATTGACCTCAGATTTCTGGATACCTGGCGTTCATGGAGTATCACTCAAGCGCCACCAGATCTCATCATCGGTCCTGGATGGGGCCCCTCTCTCCCTAGCCAACTGCACACCTTTATTTCTTGGTGGGTGCTGAGGGCAGAGCTCTGATCACACGGTACTATAACATTCTGCGTGGTGGCCCCTGAAGAGCAGTCATTAGAAGAACCCAGAAATCAGGACTAACTATCGCACTAATGCCCTAACACTCTCATGGTACCACACTAACATACATGTACTCTTCCGCCATTACACATACCTATAAACTGGTGGCCAAGGAAGGTCAAGATATCATCGCTCAGTCGTCAGAGCTCTGAGAGGTCAAAGTGAGGACACAAAGGTGATTCTGCATCTCAGCTTGCTGGTACCCTCTGTCACACATCAGCATTTCTGCAGGGTACAGGTCATAGAAGGGAGAAACACTGTTGAGACTCTGTGATTCACCACCCCATGCCCACCCCAGTCACCCAGGGAGCCACTGGTCATAAGCCTTGCCTACTCTGTTGCTAAAACTTTTCTTCCCAGGAGAAACTAATTTCTTGCCATGGGCCAGGAAAAATAGTTGGACCAAGAAGAGGCTCTGGTGTCCTCGATGGGGTCAGCAACTCATGTCTCCCATCTATCAACATGCCAAATAGAGCCTCCAAGCTTTGCTGTTCTCCCAACAAGACCTAGATCATGGTCCTTCCTGCTTCAAACTGACTTTGCCTCTCTGGAAGCCATGTTTCCTTGCTTAATTGAAACTAATCAGGTTGAGCAGCAAAGCCGACAAAAATGATCCGGCTTTGTCTGCTCTCAGGCTATTACCTAGTCCCACAAGGCTACGGAGCTGAAGTTGCTCTGTACCTGACCTCAGATATCTGTTCTCTTGGCTCATTGAGAAACAATCAGATGCCACCAGATCTCATCATTGGTCTAGGGTTGGGCTTCTCTCTCTTGAGTCATCAGGCATGGCTTATTCGTTGGCTACTGTGGTCCATTCAAGAGACTACACTGTAGTAGGCTACCCTGTGCTATCCTGGGGCTATATACTGTCTTGTCATCAAACTAGCACTAAATTACCACTTTCCTTCCATAGTCTGCCTGAACAGCATGTTATGATGAGACCCTCCATACCTATAATCAAGTGCTACACAGGAGAATCAGAGATGGAGCTGTCAAGTCACCATGGGCTCTGGAGTTTTGCCATGGCATCCCAGGAACTGTCCATCACTGCAAACCTCTCCCATCACTTAGACCTCTGGATACTAGAAGGCAGAGAAAGAAAGAGAAATATTGAGACTTCTTCCCAAAATTGGCACAGGATTCCTGCATTTAAAGGGTTCTGTCTTGTAAGCTTTCTCTTAAAGGGTGTGGGTATGACGTTCCCTCACATTCAAGTAGAATTTCAAGCCCAGTCTGACCCAATTCCTTGGGGAAACCTCAAACTGTCCCAGCCTTGATTCTAAGTAACATGACAAAAGAGCACTCAAGCCCTCATATCGCACCACAGGTCCACAAGGGACGGGCACATGCCTATGGGCCTCCATCCACACATTAGCTCTTAGCAAGGCATCGGGATTGACCTCAGATTTCTGGATACTTGGCGTTCATGGAGTATCACTCAAGCGCCACCAGATCTCATCATCGGTCCTGGATGGGCTCCCTCTCTCCCTAGCCAACTGCACACCTTTATTTCTTGGTGGGTGCTGAGGGCAGAGCTCTGATCACACAGTACTAGAACATTCTGTGTAGCAGACCCTGAAGAATAGGCATTAGAAAAATGCAGAAATCCGGACTAACCATTGCACTAATCCCCTAACTCTCTCATGGTACTGCACAAACACAGAAACACTCTCCTGCCATTGCACATACCGAAAAACTGCTGGTCAAGGAAGATCAATATGTCTTCTGCCAGTCTTCACAGCTTTGAGATGTCACGGTGAGGACACAAGGGTGTTTCTACATCTCATCAGGCTGGTACCATCAGTCACATCAGCTTTTCTGCAGGGTACAGGGTAGAAAATTGAGAGACACTGTTGAGACTCTGTGGGTCACCACCCCATGCCCAACCCAGTTAGGGAGCCAATGGTCATAAGCTGTGCCTACTTTGTTCCTGAAACTTTTCTTCCCAGGAGAGACTAATTTCTTACCATTGGCCAGGAAAAATGTTTGGATCAAGACAAAGCTATATGTAATGTCCTTGATGGGGTCAGCCCCTCGTCTCCCCAATGTATCAACATGCCACTTGGAGCCTCCAAGTTGTGCTCTCCCCAACATGGTCCTTTCTGCTTTAACCTGATTTTTCCTCTCTGGAAGCAATGTTTCCTTGCTTAATCAAAACTGATCAGGTAAAGGAGCAAAGTTGGCGAAAATGATCCTGCTTTCCCTGATCTCAGACTATACCTAGTCCCACAAGGCTACGGAGCTGAAGTTGCTCTGTTCCTGACCTCAGATATCTGTTCTCATGGCTCATTGAGAAACAATCAGATGCCACCAGATCTCATCATTGGTCCAGGGTAGGCTTTCTCTATCTTGAGCCTTTAGGCAAGGATTACTCCTAGGCTACTGTGGTATATTTGAGTGACCACACTGTAGGAGACTACACTCTTCTGTCCTGGGGCTTTACACTGCCTGGTCCTCAAACTATTACTAAGTTACCACTTTCCTCCCATAGTCTGCTAGACCACCCATGTTATGATGAGACCCACCATACCTATAATCAGGTGCTACACAGGATGATCAGAGCTGGAGATGTCAAGTCACTATGGGCTCTGGAGTTTTGGCATGGCATCCCAGGAACAGTCCATCACTGCAAATCTCTCCCATTATTTTGGCCTCCTCTCTGGATGGTGGAAGTCAGAGAAAGAATATAAATATTGAGACATGCTCTCAAGAATGGCCCAGAGCAACTTAATTTCAAGGGTTCTAGCTTTCTTTTGAAAGAAGTGGGTGTGACCTTCCTTCATAACCAAATAGATTATTAAGCCCAGTCTGACCCAAGTCGATGGGCAGACCTCAAGATACCGTAGCCTGGATTCTGAGTAATTTGACCCAAGAACACTCTAGCCCTCGCCTCCCAAGACAGGTCCACAAGGGACAGACATATGCCTATGGGCATCCATCCACAGATTAGCTCTTAGCAAGGCATCGGGATTGACCTCAGATTTCTGGATAGCTGGCGTTCACGGAGTATCACTCAAACGCCACCAGATCTCATCATCGGTCCTGGATGGGCCCCTGTCTCACTAGCCAAACTGCACAGGTTCACTTCTTGTGGCTGCTGAGGGCAGAGGTTTGATCAGAGTGTAATAGAATATTCTGGTTGCAGCCCCTAAAGAGCAGAAATTAGAAAAAGCCAGAAATTCCAACTACCCATTGCACTAATACACTAACGCTCTCATGCTACTGCACTGATGTGCAGTCACTCTGCGGCCAATATACATACCTACAAGCTGATGGCCAAGGAAGATCAAGATGATGCCTCTCACTCAGCACATCTCTGAGATGTCACAGCAAGGACACAAGGTGGTTTTAACATCTCAGGATGCTGATACCATCTGTTTGGTGAGATTTTCTGAAGAAACAAGTCAGAGAATGGAGAGACACTGTTGAGACTCGGTGGGTCAAAACCCCATTCTCTCCCGAGTTGGGGAAACTAAGCTTTGACTAGGCCACACCTGTACTATATTTTCCAGAGCACAATAATTTCTTTCCAGCACCCAGAAAAAATGGCTGGTTGACTTTTACATTATGTCATTGTACAGGGCGATATCCATTTGACCATTGGAGTCGCCATGTTTTGGCGATCCAAGAACCTAACTCATGGTCCTATCCACTTAAACAGACTTTGCCTATCTGCTAACCTTTCTTAACACAATCAATATGGATCTGATTCAGGAGGAAAGTTGACTAGGTTGATCCTGCTCTCCTCACGCTTAGACCAAAGGCTAGCACCAAAGGGCAGCCCAGCTGAGATTGCTCTTTACCTGACCTCAGATATCTGTTCTTATGGCTGTCATCGAGAAACACTCAGACGCCACCAGATCTCATCATTGGTCCTGAGTTGTGTGCCTCTATCTTAAGCCTTCGGGAATGGCTCACTCCTTGGCTACTGTGGTACATTCGGGAGACCACAGTGTGGGAGACTACCTTGTGATGGGCATCACACTGCCTGGTCCGAATGCTAGTTAACACTTTCCATAGTCTGCTTGACCACACATGTTATCATGACACGCTCCATACCTATAAGCAGGTGGCCACCGGAGGATCAGAGCTGGAGCAGTGAAGTCAGCAGGGGTTCTGGAGTACAGCCATGGCATCACAAGAACGGTCAGTCACTGCAAACCTCTCCCATGACTCTTTCTGAATGGTGAATGACAGAGAAAAATAGAAATATTGAGACTTGCGCCCATGATTGGCCCAGGATACATACATTTCAGGGGTTGTGCCATTATGAGCCTTCTCTCTAAGGGAGTGTATGTGGCCTTCCCTTACAACCAAAAAGATTATTAAGCCACGTCTGACCCAAGTCCAGGGGCAGACCTCAAGATATCATAGCTGGATTCTGTGTAACATGACCAAAGAGCTCTCAAGCCCACACATCGCACCACAGGTCCACAAGGGACAGGCACATGACTATGGGCCTCCATCCAGATTAGCTCTTAGCAAGGCATCGGGATTGACCTCAGATTTCTGGATACCTGGCGTTCATGGAGTATTACTCAAACGCCACCAGATCTCATCATCGGTCCTGGATGGGGCCTCATCTTTCCTTAGCCAACTGCACATCTTTAGTTCTTAGTTGGTGCTGAGGTTAGACCTCTGATCACAGGGTACTAGAACATTCTGTGTGGCAGGCGGTGAAGAGTAGCCATTAGAAAAACACAGAAATCAGGAATAAAGATTGGTAACACTAGTGCTCGAACTCTCTCATACTACAGTGCCAACGCGGAAACACTCTCCTACCACTCCACATACCTAGAAGCTGGTGGATGATCAAGATGTCGCCTCTCAGTCAGCAGGGCTCAGGGCTGTCACAGTGCAGACAGAAGGTCAGTTCTACATCTCAGCATGCTGGTATCATCTGTTGGGTGATCTTTTCTGAAGGTACAGAGCAAAGAATGGAGAAACATAGTTGAGACTCTGTGGGTCATCAATTCATGACCTCCCCAATTGGGGAACCTAAGCTATGACTAGGCCACCTCTGTAATTTCTTGCCAGAACCCAGGAAAAATTGCTAGCTTACTTCTATCTATACTACATTATCATGCATGGCATCAGCCTCTCATCCCCCTTGTTATTCCACATGAGCACTGGAGTCCCAAGTTGAGCTGTTCCCCTACAGGAGCATAGTTCATGGTCTCACCCACTTTACCTGACTTTGCCTATCTGCCAGGCATTTTTTATAACCTAATCAAAACTGATCTGTTTCAGGAGGAAAGCTGGTAAGGGTGACCCTGCTCTCCCCACTGGCAGACCATAGGGCAGACCAGCAGAGGTTGCTGTGTATCTGACCTCAGATATCTGTTCTTATGGCTGTCATCGAGAAACACTCAGACGCCACCAGATCTCATCATTGGTCCTGAGTTGCGCAAAATCTCCTGAGCCTTCGGGAATGGCTCACTTCTTCGTGGCCCTCACTTTCTTTCCATAGTCTACTTAATCACCCATGTTATGATGAGACCCTCCATACCTATAAGCAGTTGTCCATAGGAGGTCAGAGCTGGAGTTGTCAATTCATCATGGGCTTAGGGATCCCAGGAACTGTCCATCACTGTAAACATCGGCCTTCACATCACTCTTCTCTCTGGATGACGGAAGGCAAAGAAATGAATAGATAAGTTGAGACTTGCTCACAAGATTGGCCAGGGCTCCTGCATTTAAATGGTTCTGTCTTGTAAGCTCTCTCTTGAAAAAAGTGGGTCTGGTCTTCCCTCACAATCAAATAGATTTCCAAGCCCAGTCTGACCCAATATCTTGGGGAGACCTCAAACATGCCCCAGCTTGATTCTGAGTTATCATGACCTAAGAGCACTCAAGCCCTCGCATCTCACCACAGGTCCACAAGGGACGGGCACATGCCTATGGGCCTCCATCCACATATTAGCTCTTAGCAAGGCATTGGGATTGACCTCAGATTTCTGGATACCTGGCGTTCATGGAGTATCACTCAAACGCCACCAGATCTCATCATCGGTCCTGGATGGGCCCCCTCTCTCCCTAGCCAACTGCACACCTTTATTTCTTGGTGGGTGCTGAGGGCAGAGCTCTTATCACAGGGTACTATAACATTCTGTGTGGTAGCCTCTGAAGGACTATTTCACTAATGCCCTGACTCTCTCATGGTACTGTGCTAATGCAGAAACACTTTACTGCCAGTACACGTACCTATTAGCTGGTGGCCAAGGAAGATGAAGATGTCTCCTCTCAGCCAGCAGGGCTCAGGGCTGAAGATCAAGGTGGATTCTGAATCTGAGCACACTTGTGCCATCAGTCAAGTTAATTTTCTGAGGAGTACAGGGGAGAGAAGGGAGAGATATCTTTGAGTCTCTGTAGGGCACCATTCCATGCCCTCCACAGTTACGGAAACTAGGCTTATAAGCTTTGCCTTGGCTATAATTGTACTTTCTCTTTCCAGGGGAAAGATTTTCTTGCAATTTCCCAGGGAACAATAGGCTGTTCTCTGTCTACACAAAGCCTTCTGCATAGGGTCAGCTCCTCAACACCCCTATCACTCCCCTGGAGTATATAAGTTGTGCTGCTCTGCCTATAAGCTTAGGCCATGGGGTCATACTCCTGCTCCAAGTATGCCTATAGACGATCCATGTTTCCTTAATGCAAATAGATTCCAGTCAAGGGCAACGTTCAAAAGTATGTTACTTTCTTAGACCATAGGCTAGCACCAAAATGCAGCCCAGTTGCAGTTGCTCTGTGCCTGACCTCAGCTATCTGCTCTCATAGATGTCATCGAGAAATATTCATATGCCACCAGATCTCATCATTGGTCCTGAGTTGGGCTGTTTTGTCTTGAGTCTTTGGGAATGGGTCAATACTTGGCTACTGGGGTATACTCAGGAGACCACAGTGTAGGAAGACTATACTACGCTGGGGTTGTTTACTGCCTGGACCCCAAGCTAGCACTGAGATCAGACTTTCTTTCCATAGTCTATTTAACCACCCATGTTAAAACAGTTGCCCAATGGAGGACAGAGTTGGAAATGGGGCAAATCACTGCCTAGTCTTCGAGCTAACACTAGATTAACTCTTTTTGGGCATACTCTGCTTACCCACACTGATTTTGGTGTTTTGATTGGACCCTCCATACCTATAAGCAGCTTCCCGCTGAAGGATCAGAGCTGGAGCTGTCAAGCCACCATGAGCTCTGAACTGTTGCCAAACCTTTGAGATCACTAGGGTCTTCTCTAGGGATGGTAGAAGGTAGAGAGGGAAGTAAAATATTGAGACTTACTCTCAAGATTGCCCATGATTTCTACATATGAAGGGAGCTGTCTTACAGGTTTACTCTCTAAGGGCATGGAGAGGGTTTCTCTCTTATTCAAGGAGATTATCAAGTCATCTAGGATGATCCTATTTCAAGCCAGACTGTCTGCACTAGCCTTTATTGTGAGTAGTATTACTACCAAATGACTTCTCTACCATTTGAGATCATTCTTATTTACCTTCAGAACCATATCGAACCTACCGAACTTCAATTCAAACAACTCACATCTCACAATTTTCCGTGATAACTTTATGTAAACTCAAATCCATTAACCAAAGGTTCACAAGGTATAGGCTGTATGTATTGGGCTGTAACTGGAACGTGGCAGTCCTCAATGTCCTTGACCTCCAACGTCTGTTCATATTCACCAATCAGCACTCAAATGATATAATTGTATCATCTCTTTCTTTTAAACACGTCTCTCTATCATCTACAACCCATCTTTAATTATTCATGTGGTGAACTTATAGATCACCAATTATTAAAATGTATGTTAATTACCCTCCAATTTCCATATATATTTGATGAATCATAGATTCCTTGTCTTCAATATTGTAAGCATCTGCTTTGACAATCATGTTTTACAACATGAACTACTTGAACAAGAACATAGACCTCATCTATAATTTATACTTTCCCATTTTCACACAAAATTATAAGATTTACATGGGCCTTGTTTCCCTGGGAGGACCCTTTCCTCTTTTCTATACCTCTTTATTATCTGATTGATATTCTAAGAATTAAAACATGAAATAAGTATGGTGGAGTTCAGTCCTGCTCCTGGGTGGTCCTCAAAGACAGGGACGTGAGTCCTCTTGGACTTACAGCCACCATGGTATAGCTCTGCTCTCCAGCAATCCCCTTTCTATTGGCTGAGCATGGAATCACTTCTTCACTGATAACCATGGAAATCTCTATTATCTTTCCCAAACACTGAAACAAGTCAGAAGCACCTCTGATAAGAAGAAAAAGCTCATGTCAATTCTCCTTCAGTGATGAATCTTGGTTTTACAGGCATGCCCAATTCAATGGTCTAATTTGTGATAAATTTAATTTGTTTCATTGCTCCCATTTGGCCTAAAGCAATCAGATTTCACATTCATTTTTATGATGCTTATTTCTCTGTGTTGAGGGAGATAGGTGGAAGTGATAGGCCAGCATCAGGGAACCCTGTACTTCCTTCTCCTCTCTGAGAAATAATGCAATGCTCCTAAATCGCATGAATATTATCAGCCAGGACTCGCATTCTCTCTGGGAGACTGGTGACCATGGAAGATGATTTGAGCCTAGAAATGTATGTGCTAGGGAGTGTGACGAAGCAGAAGAGGATGAAATGTGAAACATCCTTTCCTAACTCTGATTATCCACTTATCTTTTGTGTTGGACAGGTCTCAGACACCTGCTACTGACATCTGACATGTGCAAGCAGACAGGTGTCATCTACCATCCCAGGTAGAGTCCACTTGACTTATTTCTATTGATTTTATACTAAAAGAATGCCATCAAAACCATGAAAAATTTAACTGGTATTTATATTTGTCCCAAGATCAAGAGATACAGAACCCAGAAATAATACTGATAAACTGGTAAGTGTGAAATATGCAGAAAACCCAATCCCTAGTAGTAATTCTGGGGAATAGAGAAAAGAAGGAAATAAGAAATGACCCCCGACTTCCAGAGGTCCTTGCTTGCACATTTGTCTTTAATGTTAGACCAAAGAGTTTCAGATATATTTTATCTATTATCTGAATCTCACACACTGATAGTTATGATCACTTATCCTGGGACAGTCCAATCTCCCTTCACTCTTATTTATGGTATTTGGTTACTAACCCACTAATAATGCTTTGGGGAAAAAATATATATAGAATTACTATTAATTAATTACATTACTATTATATATATTATATATAACATTAAATTACTTGTCATGTAATATATATTGTATCTATAATTACAGTCTTGTTAGACAGATAGATAGATAGATAGATAGATAGATAGATAGATAGATAGATAGATAGATATCAAAACAGTATCTGTGTCTATTACTTACACTGATTTACAGTTTCCAGTGAAAGATGCACCACAGAGCACAGACCACAGAGAAGAGAGCAGGTGAACATAAAGATGGTGAAAAATGGAGAGTCTTTCCACAGATCTTTGATTTTTAGCTCTGCTTTCTGAATTGACTTATTAACTCAATACTTTAACACCAGAAGCTCTAATCTTAACAAAAGATATTGAAATGATTTCAATTGGAAACCGATTTAACATAGCGACACACCCAGCAGATAAGCAAGGCTGTCTACACCTGCTGTCCACAGTAGCGGAGGATGGGTGTGTGTGTTCTGACCATTGCCCACTGAACTTTATTGTTTGCATAACATATCAAAGCGCCCCTGACATGCTGCATGTTTGTATTTGATTAATACATCAGCTATTGGTTGAATTACAGTTCCACTGCTTAATTCTAATGACAGAATTAACGAATATCAACACAGGTATCAGCCTCAAGGTCCTTGGATATTCCTCAATAAGTCTAGCATAGTGTTTCTCAGTTTTCCTAATGTTGGAACACTTTAATACACTTTGTCATATTGTTGTGACCCCCCCAACCATAAAATTATTTTCTTACAACTTCATAACTGTAATTTTGGTACTGTTCTGAATCATAGGGTAAATATCTGTGAAAGGTCCATGACCCACATGTTGAGAACAGCGAGTCTCGAGGCGGTCTTTCACCAAGAGAATGAACTATTGAGCATTTTGTTGCCTATTAGAGTTCAGATGTGTTTCAAGAGATGTAGGAGACTCACTCTCAACGGCCATTATCATCAGTCCATGGTTTAGCTTCTTGTTTTGTAATTTGAATTTACTGTATTCTAAGTTACAAATTAAAGTTAATCAATAAAATAGTTTTGTTCACAAAATTATTAAGAACATGATGCTTGACAGGTTAACATCTGTCTGGAGAATCTTATTCCTCTTGAGCCTTTATCTTTAGTTAATTGGCCTCAGTGTGGCAGTGATCCATCGGGAAGCACAACAACTGAAATCAATCTCTCATTAGGCTTTTCTGGGGAGGAGCAGTGTCCCCTATCTGCTCATCAGCTGATGGCTCCTCACTCAAGACTGTCCGATCTTGTAAAGATCACTACAGAGAATATAGAAGGCCAGATATATATTTGATAAAAGGGCACCACCATTTACTTTACATGCAGACCAACTACAGGGTTAGTTGGGTTATCAGACAAGTCTGTTTGTTTGTGAAGTGTTTTTCTTGAGGACCCTCGATGCTGTTCTCTATAATGTTCAATTAATTTATATTCCCATCAACAATGTACAAAGGAAATGCGATATCTACCCCATTGCCAGTCATTGCTACCACTAGACTTTGAGAACAGCCTTCCTTACTGGAGTGAGGAAGGGGATATCTTGCTGTGATGTGGGTTTGCATTTTTTTCTGGCAATTGACCACACTATTACTATAGAGACATCTTGGTTATCTGTATATTTCTTTCTTGAGACATGCATAATTATGTCTACTGAACCTGATTTACTGTTTTGAGTTTGGGGTATTGAGCTTTGGGCTCCTTATTTAGTCTAGATCAGTTCAGTGGCTCTCAACCTGTTTGTTGTGAACCCTAAGGGGGTCAAATGACTCCCTCACAAGGGTGATCTAACACTATCAGAAACCGAATATATTTACATTATGATTCATCACACTAGCAAAATTATTGTTGTGAAATAGCAATGAAAATAATTTTATGGCTGGGAGTTCACCACAACTCAAGAATCTGTATAACAGAATTGCAGCATTAGGAACATTGAAATGCACTGCTTTAGATATAAGAAACATGTTAGGTTCTTTCAACCATAAAGGAGAATGGTATTCTATAAATTTTAGTGATCTGATGGCACTGAAGATGATCATATCGAAGGAAATAGGCCAAGCACAGAAAGACAAACACAATATGGTCTCACTCATGTGGGACTAGAGAGAGTTCATTTACTGGGAGTTGACAGTGGAGTGATAGTTACCAGATGGTGTGGTGAGAAGACAGAAATGAGGAAAAGTTGCTAAGTTACAGTTCAATGGCCGTACGTATGTATTGTGGAGCAACTCTAGATGAAACTTTCCTAATAACTTAAGGGCTAGAGAAGAGGATAGTGGAGCTTCAGGATAAAGAGGAAGTGATGGGAGAATGGACATGGTTATCTTGACTCGAAACACACAAATGTAACAGGACAAGCGTAGGAATCACTTGGTTCAAGATCATTTCTGTTTGGTATCAGGCAGAATGAATGAGGAGAAGAAAAGATAGTATTTTTAAGCTGCTTCATATTTCTTTGGCTCCCCAGCCCCATCTACTGCTAAAGCCATCAGTATATGATTTTATTTTTTTTTTAATTTAATTTTATTTTATTTTTTTAATTTACATTCCAAATCAACAGTATGGGACACCTTTCATCAATTAAACAAGGGAAATAAGATTAATGAGCAAATTTGTAGGATCGTCATCTCTATATATTCACTTATTTATTCAAACTGTCTATATTCTTTTACAGTAATATTTAAACAAAGGAATAAAAAATATTAAATGCCATCCTTGTAATGGATACTTGAGCATAGGACTCAAATTTAAATAAGGACCTGCCCATTTGCTTTAGATCTCAGAGTTCTAGACATATGATGTTCAACATGTGTGCCTCACATGTCACAGCCATCAGGGTGGCATCAGATGCTGGATGGATCTCCATTCACAATACATTCTAGCTTTGTGGATTGTTTCATTAACAGAGAAAAAAATACCTAATGGATGATATGCATGAAGGGCCCTAACAGATTAAACCTGTCAACCACTACATCTTTTTGTGACAGTGTTCATTTCTTCATGTGTGGAATAATCAACAACAAAAATAAAACAAAAAAAAAAACCTAATGCTCACAATGAAGAGAAGGGATGTGCACAATGAAGAAGGAGAGAAATGGATAATATCGCTTCGGTTTCAGGCAGCTTGTGTGTAACCTGCTCCCAGGTGCTGGGCTGATCTGCAGTAACCAGCGCGCCAGTTCCGCGGTGGGACCTTCTGCCTGGTGGAGGGACCCCGCGCAGGGAGGGAGCCTGCCAGCTTCCCTTCCGCGACCTCTGTTCCCGCGGACTGCGCTGGAGAGACCGGTACCCAGGCTCTCCCCCCAATATAACATCACTTGGGACACGGCCTGTTGGGGCTTCCTTCTGTGCCCGAGGGCGGGTTGGCGCTGTGGTCGTCTGGGTGCCAGATCGGCGGGCCATCGTGACCACAGGGTGAGCAGCGCCACGGAGAGTGCCCTCCGCCATCTTTGCTCCAGTGACCAGGTAGTTGGGACCACCAGGCTCAGAGACAGACAGGCATAATATCGCTTCGGGTTCAGGCAGCTTGTGTGTAACCTGCTCCCAGGTGCTGGGCTGATCTGCAGTGACCAGCGCGCCAGGTCTGCTGTGGGACTTCTGCCTGGCAGAGGGACGCCCCCTCCCCCCCCCAGGAGAGATCACACACCCCTGCACAGGGCAGGAGCCTGCCAGCCTCCCTTTGGCGACCTCTGCTCCAGGAATCCACTAGGCTGAGCCTTTAGATGTGCAAGGCCTCCCCAATATAAGATCACTTGGGGCAAAGCACATTAGGGCTCCAAAGTCACTCAGGAGCAGGCAGGCCCCAGAAATCGGTGCCAGGGGAATCCTGGTAATCCAGGGGGGGGCAGAAATAGCTTTGCAGGCTCACAGGAGGTCCAACCAACAGCCAGTGGCAGCAGGACCAACTAACACCAGAGGTATCCAGATGGCAAAAGGCAAACGTAGGAATGTTACTAACAGTAATCAAAGTAATGTGGGACCATCCGAACCCAACTCTCCAACAGCAGCAAGTCCTGGATACCCCACCACACCCGAAAGACAAGATCTGGATTTAAAATCACTTCTCATGATGCTATTAGAGGATCACAAGAAGGACACAAATAAATCTCATAAAGAGTTACAGGAGACCATGAATCAACGGTTAGAAGCCCTTACAAAGGAAACACAAAAATCGCTTAGAGAAATGCGGGAGAACATGGATCAAAAGATGGAGGCGCACAAGGAGACAACACAAAAATCGCTTAACGAGATGAATCAACGGGTAGATGCACTCACAAAGGAATCACAAAATTTGCATAAAGAAATGCAGAAGAATATGGGTCAACAGACGGATGCCCATAAGGAGGCAACACAAAAATTGCTTAAAGAAATGAATCAACGGTTAGATGCCCTTACAAAGGAAACACGAGAACTGCTTAAAGAAATGCAGGAGACGATGGATCAACAGATGGAATCCCATGAGGAGGAAACACAAAAATCGCTCAGAGAAATGCAGGAGAACGTGGGTCATCAGGAAGAAATCCTGAAAGAGGTAATGCAAAAATACCTTAAAGAAATACAGGAAAATACAAACAAACAAGTGAAGGATCTCAGCAAATCCATCCAGGAACTAAAAAAGGAAGTAGAAACAACTAAGAAATCACAAAGGGAGACAACTTTGGAGATAGAAAACCTTGGGAAGAAATCAGGAGTCATAGATGCAAACATCAACAATAGAATACAAGAGATGGAAGAAAGAATCTCAGGTGCTGAAGATTCCATAGAAAGCATCAACTCAACAGTCAAAGAAAATGCAAAATGCAAAAAACGCGTAACCCAAAACATCCAGGAAATCCAGGACACAATGAGAAGACCAAACCTAAGGATTATAGGTATAGATGAGAGTGAAGATTTGCAACTTAAAGGGCCAGTAAACATCTTCAACAAAATTATGGAGGAAAACTTCCCTAACTTAAAGAGAGAGATGCCGATGAACATACAAGAAGCCTACAGAACTCCAAACAGACTGGACCAGAACAGAAATACCTCCCGTCACATAATAATCAAAACACCGAATGTTCTAAACAAAGAAAGAATACTAAATGCAGTAAGAGAAAAGGGCCAAGTAACATACAAAGGAAGACCTATCCGAATCACATCAGACTTCTCACCAGAGACTATGAAAGCCAGAAGATCCTGGGCAGATCTCATGCAGACACTAAGACAGCACAAATGCCAGCCTAGACTACTATACCCAGCAAAACTCTCAATCACCATAGATGGAGAGACCAAGATATTCCATGATAAAACCAAATTTTCACAATATCTTTCCACAAATCCAGCCCTGCAACGGATAATAGGTGGAAACCTCCAATACAGGGAGAGAAACAACACCCTGGAAAAAATGAGATAATAACCTTCTTGAATCAAACCCAAAAGTAGATAACCACTCAAACATAAAGATAGCGTCAAGAATGGCAGATGGCAATAATCACTATGCCTTAATCTCTCTTAATATCAATGGTCTCAATTCCCCAATTAAAAGACATAGACTAGCAGACTGGATACGTAAACAGGACCCAGCATTTTGCTGCATGCAGGAAACGCACCTCAGTGTCAAAGACAAACACTACCTCAGAGTAAAAGGCTGGAAAACAATTTTACAAGCAAATGGCCCCAAGAAACGAGGTGGAGTAGCCATCCTAATATCGGATAAAATTGATTTTCAACCCAAAGTCATCAAAAAAGACACAGAAGGACACTACATACTGATCAAGGGAAAAATCCACCATCAAGAACTCTCAATCCTGAATATCTATGCTCCAAATGCAAGGGCACCCTCATTCGTAAAAGAAACTTTACTAAAACTCAAAGCACACATCGCACCGCACACAATAATAGTGGATGACTTCAACACCCCGCTCTCTGAAATGGATCGTTCAGGAAAGCAGAAACTAAACAGGGACACAGTGAATCTAATTGAAGCCTTGGACCAAATGGAACTAACTGATATATATAGAACATTTCATCCTAGAGCTAAAGAATACACCTTCTTCTCAGCTCCTCATGGTACCTTCTCCAAAATTGACCATATAATTGGTCACAAATCAGACCTCAACAGATACAAGAAGATAGAAATAATCCCATGCCTCCTATCAGATCACTATGGAATAAGGGTGGTCTTCAATGGCAACAAAAACAAAAGAAAACCCACGTACACATGGAGGCTGAACAATGCTCTACTCAATGATAACTTGGTCAAGGTGGAAATAAAGAAAGAAATCAAAGACTTTTTGAAAGTTAATGAAAATGAAGGCACAACATACCCTAACTTATGGGACACAATGAAAGCAGTGCTAAGAGGAAAATTCATAGCCCTGAGTGCCGCCAAAAAGAAACGGGAGACAGCATACACTAACAGCTTAATGGCACACCTGAAAGCCCTGGAACAAAAAGAAGCAAATACACCAAAGAGGAGTAGAAGGCAGGAAATCATCAAACTCAGGGCTGAAATCAATCAAGTAGAAACAAATAAAACCATACAAAGAATCAACAAAACGAGGAGTTGGTTCTTTGAGAAAATCAACAAGATAGATAAGCCCTTAGCCAGACTAACCAGAGGGCACAGAGATAGTATCCAAATTAATAAAATCAGAAACGAAAAGGGAGAGATAACAACAGAAACTGAGGAAATTCAAAAAATCATCAGATCCTACTACAAAAACCTGTATTCAACACAACTAGAAAATCTTGAGGAAATGGACAATTTCCTTGACAGTTACCAAGTACCAAAATTAAATCAGGATCAAATAGACCATCTAAACCGTCCTATAACCCCTGAAGAAATAGAAGTTGTCATTGGAAGTCTTCCAACCAAAAAAAGCACAGGTCCAGATGGTTTTAGTGCAGAATTCTATCAGACCTTCAAAGAAGACCTAACACCAATACTCTTCAAACTGTTCCACAAAATAGAAACAGAAGGAACACTACCCAACTCGTTCTATGAAGCCACAATTACACTAATACCAAAAGCACACAAAGATCCGACAAAGAAAGAGAATCTCAGGCCAATCTCTCTTATGAATATCGATGCAAAAATACTCAATAAAATTCTTGCCAACCGAATCCAAGAACACATCAAAACGATCATTCACCACGATCAAGTAGGCTTCATCCCAGGGATGCAGGGATGGTTCAATATAAGGAAATCCATCAATGTAATCCACTACATAAACAATCTCAAAGAAAAAAACCACATGGTCATCTCATTAGATGCTGAGAAAGCATTTGACAAAATTCAGCATCCTTTCATGCTAAAGGTCTTGGAAAGATCAGGAATTCAAGGCCCATATCTAAACATAGTAAAAGCAATTTACAGCAAACCAGTAGCCAGCATCAATCTAAACGGAGAGAAACTTGAAGCAATCCCACTAAAATCAGGGACTAGACAAGGCTGCCCTCTCTCTCCATATCTTTTCAATATAGTACTTGAAGTTCTAGCTAGAGCAATTAGACAAGAAAAAGAGGTCAAAGGGATACAAATTGGAAAGGAAGAAGTCAAACTATCACTATTTGCAGACGATATGATAGTATACATAAGCGACCCAAAGAACTCCACCAGAGAACTCCTACAGCTGATAAACGACTTCAGCAAAGTGGCCGGATATAAAATCAACTCAAGCAAGTCAGAAGCCTTCCTATACTCAAAGGATAAGCAGGCTGAGAAAGAAGTAAGAGAAATAATACCCTTTACGATAGCCACAAACCATATTAAGTATCTTGGCGTGACGCTAACCAAACAAGTGAAAGATCTGTATGACAAGAACTTCAAGTCTCTGAAGAAAGAAATTGAAGAAGACCTCGGAAGATGGAAAAATCTGCCATGCTCATGGATTGGCAGGATTAATATAGTAAAAATGAGCATCTTACCAAAAGTAATACACAGATTCAATGCAATCCCCATCAAAATCCCAACTCAATTCTTCATAGAGTTAGAAAGAGCAATTCAAAAATTCATCTGGAATAACAGAAAACCCAGAATAGCTAAAACTATTCTCAAGAGTAAAAGAACCTCTGGGGGAATCAGTATCCCGGACCTCAAGCTGTACTACAGAGCAATAGTGTTAAAAACTGCATGGTATTGGTACAGTAACAGACATGTAGATCAATGGAACAGAATTGAAGACCCAGAAATGAATCCACACTCCTATGGTCACTTGATCTTTGACAAAGGAGCTAAAACCATCCAGTGGAAAAAAGATAGCCTTTTCAACAAATGGTGCTGGCTCAGCTGGAGGTCAACATGCAGAAGAATGCAAATTGACCCATCCTTATCTCCTTGCACTAAGCTCAATTCTAAGTGGATCAAAGATCTCCACATAAAACCAGACACACTGAAACTAATAGAAGGGAAACTAGGGAAGAACCTTGAACATATGGGCACAGGGGAGAATTTCCTGAACAGAACTCCAATAGCTTATACTCTAAGATCAAGAATAGACAAATGGGACCTCATTAAATTACAAAGTTTTTGCAAGGCAAAAGACACTGTCAAAAAGACAAAGCGGCAACCAACTAACTGGGAAATGATCTTTACCAACCTTACATCCGACAGAGGGCTAATATCCAAGATATACAAAGAACTCAAGAAGTTAAACTCCAGAGAGGCAAGTAACCCTATTAAAAAATGGGGTACAGAGCTCCACAAAGAGTTCTCACCTGAAGAATATCTAATGGCTGAGAAGCACCTAAAGAGATGTTCATCATCCTTAGTCATTAGGGAAATGCAAATCAAAACAACCCTGAGATTCCATCTCACACCAGTCAGGATGGCTAAGATCAAAAACACAGGAGACAGCAGTTGTTGGCGAGGATGTGGAGAAAGAGGAACACTCCTCCACTGCTGGTGGAATTGCAGGCTGGTACAACCACTCTGGAAAGCAGTCTGGCGGCTCCTCAGAAAACTGGGCATGACACTTCCGGAGGAACCGGCTATACCACTCCTGGGCATATACCCAGAGACTTTACCTGCATGCAATAAGGACACATGCTCCACTATATTCATAGCAGCCTTATTTATAATAGCCAGAAGCTGGAAAGAACCCAGATGTCCCTCAACGGAGGAATGGATTCAGAAGATGTGGTATATTTACACAATGGAATACTACTCTGCAATTAAAAACAATGAATTCACGAAATTCCTAGGCAAATGGTCAGAACTTGAAAATATCATCCTTAGTGAGGTAACCCAATCACAAAAGATCACACATGGTATGAAGTCACTGATAAGGGGATATTGACCCAGAATCTCAGAATACCCTAGACACAATCAGCATATCAATAGATTTCTAAAAAGATGGAAGGAGAGACCCCTGGTCCTGGAAAGACTGGATGTAGGGGAACGCCAGGACAGAGTAATGAGAGGGGGTTGAACGGAGAAAAGAGGGAGGGAAGGGGGCTTATGGGACTTTCGGGGAGGGAGGAAACGGGAAAGGGGAAGTGATTTGGAATGTAAATTAAAAAAATAAAATAAAATTAAATTAAAAAAAAAAAAGAAGGAGAGAAATGGAGACGAATCCATCCTTCCTAGAATATCCATTCTGAAGAGTACAGAACAGAGCAGAGGATGAAAAATTACACTCACCTCTTCCAATCCTTGGTTATTAGCATAAATGTCCTGGTGGACCTCGGAGTTGTAAACACATGGCATTCAGCTGAAATTCATGCCCTGACAGTTGTCACCCAGGGAAAGTCCAATAGCCACCCCTCCAGTTATTTCTATACTGTGTGTTAACCAATCTATTGAGTAACTAATGATGTTTCTAAAAGCCTATTATTGGAAAAACCCAACAAGAAAATGGCTGGTTGTAATCCAGAACAATGTCTGGGTCAAAATATGTCTTCAGTTAATTATCCTTAGCTCGTTATACATAATAGTAATCAGTATAATTGTCCATTTTCATCTAAAATGTAAAAATGGCTTCAGTTTGTCTTACATGATTATACCACAAAAATTTAAAAATACAGTGCATTCTCCCCTAAATAAACCACCCAAACCAAAGTAGGAATTAGAAATACTACTTACATTATCCTCTAGGATCCCAACAGAGACAGACCAGAGAGAACTCTGCCATAGAGAATTCAGTCAGCTTGCACAGAACCAAGAGAAAGGAGAGGAGAAAGAACACATGATTTAAAAAAGTGTTGAAAGAAAACATTGATACCCATTGGTCTTTAACATCATCTTTAGCTTAGAGCAGCAGTTCTCAACTTTCCTAATGCTGTGACCCCTTAATTCAGTTCCACATGTTCTCATGATGACCCCACACATAAATAATTTGTTGCTATTCAATAACTGTTATGAACTGTAACTTAAACATCTAATATGGAACCCTCATTTAAAGGTCATTTGATCCATCCTCAACGGGGTTGTAACCCACTGGTTGAGAACCACTGACTTAAGAAATTCATTGCTACATTCATTAACTTAACATTATAAGGGTCTATTTTTCACTCTACAGAAAAGTGAATTTTAAATTTTCCATATACTGAGAATTCTGGCGTGTACCATATAAAGTGGTTAGTCACGGAGTCAGATGGTTAAACCTGAACAACACTGGCTTTCTAACACATTATAATGTTCCTGTTCATATGTTTTTGTAGCTAAACAATATTTCATTAATTGAATGACTGATATGCTCATTCATCTAATATTGACAAAGGCCAGGACCAAGATCCTTGGATATGGCCAAATCTTTTGTGAAGACACAGTCTTGTGAGGTGGCAAACTATATTTCTTTTGCATTTGACTCCAGAGTCCAGGCATATTTTATTCAAATTGACAGCAGCCCCCATCCCTGGTTCATGTTTGCCTTTTTAATTACAGCATATCTATTTTTACTCTAAGCTATTAATTAAAATATATCAATAACATGATTTGTAAACTGAGGATGATGCTTGACACATCGACCTCACTGGCTTCTAAAGGGTCCCAGAGTCCACTTCGCATTCTAAATTAAAGTATTGCTTCTCTCTTTCTGAGAAGCATTTTTCCTTCAGTTTCAATATTATTATGGATTTTAAATTTCTTATATATTCTAAGAGAATTTCATACATGTATACAATGTATTTTCTTCATAAGCAATACCCTACTGACTCTGGGATGAACCTTGTGTCTCTCCCAACTATGTAGCTTCTTTTTTTAATATAATATTTGGAGTCTAAAATTAGTGTTAGCTAAATGCGTGTTAGTGTGAATCTACCCACTTGAGCATGCTCAAGCTACTAAAGTACTAAACCCTCATCAGATCTTATTTGGGAATGAATGGAATTAAGGGAAAATAATTCAGGCACAGAAAGCAAAGTGGGTACATGGGGCCATTTGCATTGAAACTGATCTCCAGCAAGATGAGAGTTGCCTGGTGGTTCTAAGGGAGAAGGGAGTTGGCAGAGAAGGAGGAACAGGTGGTAAAGGGGATCCCTGGGTACGGAGTCACAGTTAGGTGCTTGAGTGTGGTATACTTAGTGAGGTGGCAACCAGAATGGCCTTCTTTCTATACCGCACATTAGTTTGTTGGTTGTTTCCTAGCTTGTAAATAAAATAAAATGTAGACTCTTGAACAACCACTAGGATGGTCCTATAATAATTGCTTCCAGACAGTCCAGATGTATTGTATGAATCAAGTTCAGGGGTTCATACAAAGGTTTCCATGCACTACATGATTCAAGTCTAATGTTTACCAGAGGAACATCCCAGTTTCCTTAGTTAACTTTAATGCTTTTCGAAAGTTAAACCCATCACAGTGATTATTATTACGAAACATTTCATCCTTCTGACACATGCACGTTACCATGGAGCTCAAGCTAATGGAAAGATGCATCCCTGAACTCAGAGCATCAGGCCCAGGACACCAAAGCACAGTAGCTCATTAAAAGATGGCCTGATCTATTTTAGTTTCGCTTATCATCCTTCCTTTAGTTGGCCATGTAAGAAATCATTATTGGGAGGCCCTTTGTTGCTTTCTTTCCTTGACCCAGATGTTGACACTTATCTATTAATTATACTATCTACCTCATCTCTAGACAAAGAAGACATGAAAGTACAAAAGTTATTTCTATCCAGGGACCACTGCTTTCAAACTAACAGGATGGAAATAAATGAACTTGTAAACTGAAAGCAAATGCATTCCATCTTATCGACAGAACTATAGAAAACTGGGCCCAGAGTGCATGGCCTATGCCTCATGTGGCAACACTAATCATCAATGGTCCAGGATTGAGTCCTCTTTCTATAACATTTCTATTTTACATATTGATCAATTAATTATAATTATAAGCCTTATGGTCCATACCCTTCCCAAAGGGGGGTTGTTATTATTATAGCTATTATGGCCCATCTGTTGAGGGACCCTCTCTCTAACATTGGCATTATTTCTTGATGGTGTCCAACTTTTTATTATGAATTAAAATGTTCATGTAGTGCCTACCATTGGTATTCAATTGGCCATCATTAGAAACCAGATAGATACTTGGTCAATGATACCCTAAGCCACCCAAGAAGAAGTGTTCAGTTCATGTTGGTATCACTGTCCTCAGCATGGTGCAGAATCCCTGACCTCACATAGTACGAAAATTCTTGAGTAAAGAAGCTGATGCTTCCCTTCCTTTCAGCTTTACCTTAATATCATTTGGAATACATTTCTCTCACTTTTACTAATATGAATGATTTTAAACTCAAGATTGATGGAGAACACTGTCTCTCTACCCGCGTGTGATATATGGGCCATCATGAATGTGGTCAAATATAGATTCCATTTATTTCCCTTTGGACTATCCCATGTCCAGTATACAGAACACTGTGGACTTGATGTACCTCACCTATTTCACCTAATTGATTTTCCCAATTAAACCAATGGTGAAAAGAGAATAAAATAGAAATCTGTAACAGAGAAATAATCTATGTAATGGAATGGAATTCTATCTATAAAGGGGCAGAAATGGACCAGGTTTCCCCTTGTGAACATCAGTCTCAGACATGCACGCACCATAGGCCACCACTGGTGATCACGGATCTAGAACTGGTTCTCTCTATTTTTGACTTGTTTTTAGGTTGCTTATTCATTGAGATACTAACTTGCTAATAATGCTAACTTCAAGTGGTATATTCACAAATGTAAGAAAAGCTTTGCTATTCTCATTCTGTTTTGAGAATCATCGCACATCAATGTTTATGTCTCTCTAATGAGCTTGTGTCCACCGGCCTAAGAACCAAATAACCCATTCTTTCCACTTCACTACAAACGGTAGTTCTCAGCTCTGTGCTGAGACTCTGCAAGCCTACAGTTAACACTAGGAGACAAAACACAAAAACTAGACAAGAGCACTAGCTACACTCCGACCTCTACAGGTGTGCTAAGAATATGGCAACATCTGAGCATGAGTCGGAGCCAGAAGGCTCTGACAGAAGACTCCTGGGATGAAAAAAATTCATGTGAAAAGCCTCAGTATTTCTCCTCTTGACACAACAGGGTCCAAATCACTGACTCAGAACAGCAGTTTGGGCTATGGTGTCCACCTGTCTGTCCATCCTTGGGCAATGAGACAGCTCGCCAGAACCACGGACACAGGGGGGACGTCAGCATTTCCAAATTATATTAACAATATTTCTTACCACTCCTTCATCGTGGTTTTTTTTTTTTACTTAACTGTAAGTGTAAATTTGGCCAGTGATTTTTTTTGCAATAACAATCAAAATTCATGAAGCACAAAACTCCAAAGAACATGACATTTGGGATAGCTGACGGCTCCCCAGGATTAGTCCCAGCAAAGCTAATACAACCAATCTCTGTCTGAACTAAAGCAGATTTTCTGATATGAATTATTCATTACTCAGGGTACAGATACCCAGTCATAGCCATCGTTCTGGGTGAGTATTTCATTCCATCCTCTCCCTTTTCTACATCTGTCTGATGTTTTTCCAACTGGTAAACAATAATAAATACCTGCCACTAAATACTGAAAAAAAAATGCCTCATCACTAACTCTCATCTCTGTCTTCACAGCACGTTGATTTTTGGGCCCTATATTGGTGAGCTTGATGGAAACAACAACTAAAACAAACAAACACCCCCCCCCATTGAGATTTATTCCATAAATACATGCCTTTGAAATGTCATTGTTAGTCATTATACTATCTATTACTATGTGATACGGGGGTTTTTTTTGGTTTTGTTCTTTGATTGCTTTATCTTCTTTTGTTTGTTATATTGTTCTTCTTAAGTATAGGAATACTTGAACCCTTCATGGACCCAAAGTAAGAACCCTGACTATTCCACGTCATTTCTCAACCCACTCACCCATACCCCAAAAGGCAGGCTCCCCCACGCCACTGCCTGCTTAGTGGGTGTTCACATTAAAACTAACCCTCCCCTCACTATGGACTCCATGCTTGCCCAAACCTCGTGGCGTTCATTATATACATCTTTTATTTGCTGATTTTTAATAACAAAATCAAGCCTGTGATGCAACAGAGACTGAGGAGATGAGCCTCGGATATTATCAAAATCTGTGTATTCATCCCCGCAGAAACAAACATGAAAATCTGTGCTTGCAAGGGACCTCAGAAGGTCATCGAAACCTTGGTCATAAACACGGTTGGGTCCCGTGCCCTTCCCTGTGTAATCTGTGTTCTTCCCATTGACGGTAGCCACGGGATCAGCTCTGTCACACTGACCAGGATGTGCCTCTCAGAACTCTTGCCCCACAACAAAAGTATTGATCTTCTATAATATCTTATATATTGAACACATTTATTTCTTACAGAATATTTAGAGGACGTGTCAAATTTTTACACTCAACAGGCATAAACACTCACGCACTCAATGCAGGTAAATAAAGGGGGAAGTGGGTGGGAAAGGCCAGGCATCAGAGGGATGAGAAATGCTAATGGGTCACAAGTGCAACCTGTGGTTCAGAAACACGTAGCTTCTGGACATTGGCTCTACATACAGTCAGTCAGACATTTTGAATGCACATGGAGAGTGTATGTGAACACTTACATGGAGGAAGAGTGTTGTCTGTTCCACCAGCTCATCCAAGATGCAATCATTGGGCACGATATTAAAAGAAAAAAAATTTCAAGATGTTAAAAAAATATATACTATCTAGTATATATCATGCTTTTCTCCTATGAATAATTATTTAATGTCTTTTTTATAGTAACACCAAGAGTTTGACATTCACAGCTGACCCAGGAAAAGGACTTTAGCCATGACATATTCCTGATTACACTAGTGACTATGAATAACAACATGGTGGACACTTTAAACAAACACATAAGATGAAGGCAGGGACCTTGAAACTCCTTGCAATGGTTTGTATCATCCTTGAAACTAACTGGGACAATTTCTATCACATTGCCTACAGGGACTATTGAATTGATGTAAAAAGCAGAATATCCCATTGACTATATACTAACACTGTTTAATTTGACTTGTCTCTATGCATCATGATGTGCTCAGTATGTGTCTATTATAAACTTTTAAATATCTGGGCCACAGATCTGCTAATGCAGAAACATGGAATAAACAGGGTGATTTAAAATGAAACAACGTACAGCTTAGTAAACGAATGAGGAACCTTGATTGCTTTTTAACTCAGGCTCTGTTGTAGCACAATGATTGATACGTAATACATAGTATTAAATGTACTCACACTTGGTACATCGCTAGGACAATTTCCTTTCCTTAATTTTTTTTTTAAGTGTGGATATTTATGTAACTTTTTCTAACTCGCTAAAGGTCAAAAGCATAGAAAATCACAAGTACCTTGGACAGAGACACAGAGTACCCAAGCCTCTGTGTATAAGCTGGCTGCTGACGTGGGTCACAGGCTTCTATTTTTATACACAAGACAGCAGTGGTAGAGATACAAAATAACAACCCCTGCTCTGGTAAACAAGCTCTTAACGAGGCTGCACTTTAGCTGGCTCATAGCTCCTCATTCACAGCACTTGTATTTATTGATTTGCTCATAACACATTAGCACTCAGCAACAAGCTACCAAGGCCCCAATCAAATCTACCAAAAGCTCCTGTTATCTGAAAATAGGTTCATTTCTGATAAAGGAAATAGAAAAGGGTTTGTTTTGGGGTTTTTGTGGGGTTCAGTGTGGAAAGATAATAACTTAATAGTCAAGATAAGATTTGATTCCATTCATGACTTTTGGGCCATTTATGTTTCAATTGTATATTCTATTAACATATATCGATAAATCAGAAAAACAAAACCACTCCACCACACTAAAAGAATTAGATTTTTATATACTAGATCATTTGAAAATGATTCCTGTTTCTAAAAACCCCATAGATCCAAACATACATAGTCAGACAACCTGTGTGACCTCTGATATACCACCACTTGTAATCATTGGACCAAGACATTGGGATGTCCCTTTTCTTTAACTAAAAATCTACAGTTTCTTTCACTTCTTTAATAGCATTAACCTATGAACAATAACCTATGAGCCATAAGACTCAAGGGAGGGAAAGATCTATAGCTATCCCTAAAATCCACCTGCAAGTTTGCTTATGTCATTGAATTTATCACTGTTATCAGTCATTTTCATTATAAAACCAATTAATCAACCTAATCAATTCATCAATGCAATGTTTCGTATCTATGACTTCATTGGCCACTGATCGCATTCTTTGATTACAGTTGTTACTTACCAGAAGCTGTCACTGGATGTCTGGAACAGAACCACCTAGCAGAGGATTGCTTCTGTCCCTCGCAATGGTCCCACTCTGTGTAGCCCCATGAGCGTCATCCTGGGAAGTACACAGCAGAATGGTGAAATCAACATTGGATCTCATTGTTACTATTCAGACTGGTCCATATTCCCATTTCCCCATTTACTATTGCACTGTGATTGAACAAATGATTTGTTCATTGATTCTACTGAAATCAACACAAGATTCATGAATCCCAAGGCCAAGACATGCAAATCCCTTATATTCTATCCTTAGTGGGTCTGTCCTTTATCACACATCACAACATCTCAAAATCTTCTACTGCTCCTGCTTCATATTTTATACATATCAAAGTACCAAAAAAAAGGTGTAAGAAGAAGAACCCCAAATCAAAGCAAGAGCTTAGTGACTCACAGAGTCTGCCATATGATCTCAGCCACAACCGTTGAGTAAGCAATAAGAACGTCGATTGTGAAGAGGGTGAAGTAGAAAAGAAAAAGAAAAGAACGGTTTTTTAGTAACATGCTATATACTCATTTTTCTACCAACATGATAAATAAGACTGTGTATCACACAAACCATTAACTGAGACTGGTAACTTTCCATAGCCTCCTCAGCTGAAGAACTATATATGCCAATCAATATTTATTTTACTTACAATGCATTGAAACAACACATAGTACCACACTTCTCAACTTCCTATTAATTCATGGATTTATTTACTCAAAAGTTGCTATTTTGAAAGAAGTCTGGGGTTGTATATGGTCACTGGTAGGTACTCCATGCCCCAGTGGATGCCCCCAATCCCATGTGCATACACACAACACTAATTAGATTCAAGGAGTTAAACTTTTAAAAAGGGAAGCTTTTTAAAAGAAAAGACATGAAGTTGGGAATAAGTTGTGTTTAAAGGGCAGAGGGGAAACTAGAGGGAGAGAGTTGGAGGCAGATATGACCTAGATGGATTATATACATGTATGATATTTTCAAAGGAAACATTTTAAATATTATTCCTTTAAAAAGGTATTTTTTATTCATGAATACAAAAGTGAGAATAACATCCTTGCATTTTCCTGAAAGCTTTCTACATGGTCATGCCATATATTCCAACACATGAATTATTAAAGGGTGGCCCTGTGTTATGCCTCCTCCATGTGAACACTGTTCAACTTACTAATTCCTTATTAACAATAAAATCAGCACAGTGGTTAGAAACCTTTAAAGGTAAGAAACCTCAATGTATCTACCATCTCTATAGACAATCACTCATTGTCTTAGAATCATCTTTGACTAATCATCATGCTACGTATATTAAACAATTAATACAAAATGACAGGAAGATATCACTAATCTATCAATCTGCCTCTTACTTCCCTGTTATGCCCATAACTTGTCAGGTGGGGAAACACTTGTGAATTGTCTGTAAGGAAAACCAGCACAACTGAGTTGTTTCTAGTGCCTTGTTAAAGAAAGAAGACACTTGCATTGTGTATACTTTCTAGTAAAATTCACAGTTTAATGTATATAAATGGACGTCAGCATGTCAGGCATATAACACACTTCATACCTCACTGCCCTGCGCTACCCACACTGGTCCTGCTTGAGACCTCTTCTGTTCATTCTCATTTACATGTGTTTATTAAACAAGTAATTTATTCAATGGTCCTAATTTTAAAAACAATGATTCAGAGCGATGAATATTCTTCATGCCTTCAGGACCACCCTATGATACTAGTATCATGTTCCCAAATTATCATCAATGGATTTATAAATGTAATATTACAGGCTAATTCCATATTCATCATTTTCCCCAGTTGGCCTTGTGGGGACTATGTTACAATTATGATAATATAATAAATGATTTAAGAAAAACTTGCAAGGACATAAACATGAAGTTTTACTTACCTTGGTCTCTATGGCCTCCACCAATGAGGCAAACAGGAATTCAGGGTCCTCCCGAAGCCGGAAATCATCCATCCTCGAAGAAAAGACAAAGAAAGTGAGAAAGACCCTCCCCAAAGAATTTTCTTTTCAATACTTCACTTATTAATAAATTCATAGACCCCTATATCAAAATGATCATCTCTGTGTGTCTGCATTTGTGACTCAGAAATAAGCCCCCAGGCATTATTGTTCTGTATTCAGAGTTTACATTAACGTTTCATACTTTCTTGCATATATTCCTGGGAAGGCAATGCTTTGGTTTATTTACTTCATGTTCATAGGTCTATAAATAATGTAAATTGATAAAACTGGGTCCTGGGTGACCTCAGTCCAATCTCTGGGACCCAGATGCTGGAAGGAGAGAATGGGCTTCCAGAAGTTGTCCTCTGAACCCCCAAACATATGCTGTGGGATGAACTGTCATACCCCTTCCAAGACCAGTAAGTAAAAGTAATAAAACAAGGTCATTGTATATTCTTAACCTTCCTCCACAGGATCAATAACAGGACAGGAATTGAAGGAGTTCTGTCTAAGCCTCAGTCTTCCAGAGCCACAATATTGAATGTGCCCTATGCCATTTAGACACCACCATCGCTGGTCTGGGTGTGGGCCTATCTTCATTCTCATCTAATGTTTTTATTGATTTGTTCATTGATTTACTAATAATAAATGAATTAATCACAAAGACTCTACACCCCTGCCATTTGTCTTTGGACTTAGTCCCTAATTGAGTAAACCCCTCCCCATCAATTACCTTCATTGTTATCAATACCTATTTATACCTTGGACCATAGTTGGCTTTTTAAAATTATATCTATGCTAATTTTAAATGGTACAATGAGTAAACTTTAAAACCAAGAACTCTTTTACATTGGACAAAATGTTCCTACCTTTGCGAGCGAGCAATGGTGGGGGCCAGAAACCTGCAGGACACAGAAGCAAGGTGACAAGTTCAGTCTAGGATGTCAAAAGCAAAACATAGTTAAAGGAGATTAAGGCACAGTCCGTGCTCATTCATGAAGTTATCTACATGTATGTGAATTTGAAGTAATGTGTTTTCATACTTGTCTGAGTTTGCTCCACATTTTAAAGGCTTCACACATTTTATTTGTATTTTTATGTATATTGTAGTAGTCACATTAATCTAGTTACATTGCAAGACTATAGCTGCATAAAAACAATCTAAGGAAAAGGTCCTGTGAATTTCCTAGCATCCATAGGTAAGAGCCCTTCAAGCAGAAAAGACACAGTTTATTTATCATGTCTTTACTGGATCTGGCAGCTTCATATGGTGTGACCTTGTGAAATTAATATGCCAGCATCAGCAGCAATAGGTTGGTATGTTTCTACTTATGTAGTTTGTAAGTTAATTAGTCGATAAATCTCTAATAACAATATGTATGTTAAAAACTCAGTTAAAACAATCATGATGTATTTTTTCCATGTCATTTGTCTAGTTTGAGTGCACATTCATGTTACCTATCCTTATATTAAGAATGTACATTAAGAATGGACACTTACTGTGTGTATTAACCAGAACTCATAAAACCCAGTGTAGTTGCCTCAATCTTAGCACACACTGGAGCAAACACTTAGACAATTGTGACATTTCTTACATTGCACCAAGTGGCTGGGTCACTTGTATGTATCTGATATAGCTTAATGTATATTTCACAGTCTAATAAAAATAACATGACAGCACTGAACTTCAATTAACAAAATGCAAGAGTACCAGACATGACTGTTAAGCACGAGAAAAAACTCAGAACATTTAATCCTTAACTAATTGTCACTATTTATTAGCATTAATTGGTGTTCTTTCTCATTTTATTATCATTAGATATCATGTTTCCTTATCTTTACTAACTTATAATTGCACATTGATTCTTTATATTTAAAATGACTCATAATAAACAATAAACATACCTCTTTAATGTGTCCAACAAAGTGTTTTGATTGTACATTCTCTCATTGATTTCCTGACTGCAAAATAATCAAAACCTGTGAAAAGCAAACTGAGAGAAGATCCTTACAAAATGCCAAATCTATCTATCACATCCATTCTGGAGTGAGCAAAAGTAATAATTGTTTTTATCTGAGGGCTTCAGTGTTTCAGACCACCTGTGACTCACAGCGGCCGTTAAATCGATCCAGAGTTCTGGTAAATTCACTTCTTGTTATCCAGCCTTGTTTACCAATTAACTCACTAGCTCCCTGTGAATAATACAAAGTCTATAGACAACTAAGCTTCAAGTAGGAATGAACCTTGTCTAGCTTTTCGTATCTAGGCCTCATCTGTTGTAAAAATAAGTAACTCACTTACGACCCAGAAGGTTTCAAATGCGGACTAACCAATGTAAAATTGTATATCAATTTTATAATGACCATGACTACTTTTGTTCAATTTTATTTAATATACTTTAAAAGGAAGCTCATTAAAAGGAAGCTATACTTTGAGCAATGACCCATTTCTATTTTAGTTCTGGGGATGGAACCAGGTCCTTTGGAAACACTGTACCACTGACGAAGCTTCAAACCCTTGTAGCTAGAAACAATCATGTACACCATGAACTTCTTAGCTAAAAGTTTGTTTTATTTTGATAGTAAAATAATTAGGGCTACCTTTCTTTGAGAATTTGCATGCTTATAACATGGTTCAAATATACCCCCATCCCATACTGTCTTCTCTGTTCTCAATATCTTATATTTCAGAGGGTGCTTGACACAACGACCAAAGCACCCACTCACCCATGTGTTGGTTTATATTTTCCATTGATCCTTCTGCTCCCTTTCAATAACTGTACTTCACACTTTTTTCAGTCATAGAGGAAACACGTGTTTATTAAAATGTATTTTTATACAATATATTTATATTACAGTTTCCACTCACCCAACACCTCCCATCCTCCCCATTTCCCCACCCTCCCAAATCCACAACTATTCATTCACTAGTCTTACATTAGAATAAAAACAGTCACTTAAAATGAGGAGGAGGAAAAGAAGGAGAAAAAGAAATAAAAACAAGCAAAACTGAAAGGAGCCTGATATAGAGGTCTCCTGAGATGCTATGCCAGAGCCTTACAAATACAGAGAGGGATGCTTGCAGCCAATCATTGAACTGAGCATGGGGACCACAATGGAGGACTTAGTGAAAGGCTTAAGGAGCTAAAGGGGTTCGCAATCCCCATAGGAAGAACAACATTATCAACCAACCAGACCCCCCAGAGCTAACAGGGACTAAAACAACAAAGAGTACACATGGAGAACCCATTGCTCCAGTCGCTTATGTAGCAGATGATGGCCTTGTTTGGCATCAGTGAGAGGAGAAGCCCTTGATCCCATAAAAGCTCATTGCCCAGGGTAGGGGACGCCAGGGCAGTGAGGGGGCAGTGGGAGGTAGGATGGGTGAGCACCCTCATAGAAGGAAAGTGGGGGGTAGGGGGTTTCTGGAGGAGAAATCAGGAAAGAGGATAACATTTGAAACGTAAACAAATAAAATATCTAATAAAAAAAACAAGCAAAACAGAATAAGGAAAAAAGAAACAAAGAAGAAACACAGACACTGAGACACATATATTTAGACCTGGAGAAAATTGAAAAAATATAATCAGAAACAATAATACATAGAGAAAATATCTGTAGGGTAAAAAAGTACCCAGACAAAGCATTGTGAAGTCACAAAACTCCTCCCAAAATGCCATTGAGTTCATCACATGTTGGCCATCTGGGCCATGGAGACTGCTCTTAAGGCTGGTTTATACGTCCAGTGACACTCCATTGGAGAAAACTAGTTTTTCCTTTAACAAAGTTTATCAACTGAAGAGAGCTTCTGGGTTATCAGTATAGAATTGTGTCCAGTTCCCCTCTCAGTGCTGAGAGCCCATCAAGCTTAGACCTGTGCAGTCCTGGGCATACTGCCTCAGTCTCTGTGAGTTAGTTCATCGGTCCTCTTGTGTCTAGAAGGCCTTGTTTCCTCGGGGTCTTCAATTCCAACTGGATCTTACACTCTTTGCATCTCCTCTTCCATTGGGTTCCCTGAGCCCTGAAGGAAGGGATTTGATGGAGACATCTCAGTTAGGACTGAGTGTTCCAAGGTTAGAGGCAAATGAGAAATTACTAATCTAATTGGTTTCAATGAGACAAACACAGAGGCAGCCACCGCCAACTTCGGCACATTGGTAAGTTAAGGTAGCAAAGCGAAAAGGAGGTTTAAAAATATGATGGTCTTGCCTCAATTTTCTCCATTCTTCAGATGTATATTAGGTTTCTGAACCAAAATAAATACTGTATGTGTGCTGATTATGATTATGGTTGATTAATACTCATTCATAATTAGTACTCCATGTACTACCTTTTAAAATCATTTAATTCTTTGATTTTGTGTTACTGAGGATAGAACTCAGGGCCTCACATCCAGGGCTCTGCCACAGAACTATCAACTGTTCTTATCTCCAAGTTACTGTGAATTGGTTTCAATATTTTTAATTTATGTTGATAGGTTGTCTTCCTTTGTGACATTTACATAATTGAATAATGCTTAACTGCTGATATTTACATTTATTTATTGACTCTTTTTCTAAATTTAACATATAAAATTGTAAAAATAAAAGCAAAGGCCACAAACACCAAAGACAATGCTTCTAATGAGCTGTCACTAACTCACTAGAGGACTATAAAGGTGACTCAAGTTCCCTTTACTTTGGACTACTGAGTCTAAAACATCTGGTATTTATTGTATACAAATTATAGGTAGTGGTAACTAGGTTGGAGACAACAGGCTTTTTCTGAAAACTATAAACATATCAAATCTCTACATGGAATATCCTCTTTCAAAAATGACATACAAAAATTGATACTGTAATTACTACTCACGGTTGTAGCTGTGACCTTAACAGCACAATCAACCCAGTAGTTTAGGATGAGGTAGGATCCACCCATTGATCTGAAGTTGGCCTTTCTGAAAGGTACAGAACAGATAAGAATAAACTGAGATGCTGTACACTGGTCAATTTATCTACAAATTATTTAGTCATGTATACTTTCTCTTCAGACACAGAATAGCAAACTCAAAATAAGAACATTGATCATTAAGTCAATAAGCCATGTCATCAGACAAGAGGAATATATTGGAACTACTAAGAACACTTCCAATTACCTCCATCCTCATTTATTACTTTTAATAGCAGCATAATTCTCTAATGTTTGTATTTTATTCTTGTGGATACATTAATACTACCAGCAAGGATATAATGCTGCCTATGTGCTCACATCTGTGTGGAGGACCTCTTGTAAGGGTCGGGGTCACATACAGAACTGTAAACACAGTGGACATCATTGACACAAGATTGGTCTACTTTGTAAATTAATAAATTCTAAAATTTCCAAATGACATGTAGGTGACTATGAACCAAGTTAGGAACAAAATCCTTTGTTGTTCTCAATTTTCAAAGCATTAATTAATGAGCTTAATGGTGGATGGCCAGGCTTATTTCTAAGTCAGTCATAGTTGGTTTTGATACATTCTGCGTGATACTTTAAGCTGTAAAAACCTCCCAAACTAAGTCAGGGGATTTGACTATACTCACATTACTCTCTGTGTTCTTGGGAATCAGAATGTGAAAATCACGACCAAAGCATCTATGCTGACAATACAAAGAAGAGAAATTATATTATACCCATTTATTCTCTCATTCCCCCTTCTATTTTATTAGTCACTTGGACAGGAATGAAATTCTCTTAGTTTGGATTATTGGAGAAAACAATAATAAATACTCAAGCACTGAACAAGACAAGGACTTGCCATTATTTTTAGTAAATGCATTGTTCTTAGCTAGTAATATCATGAAGACATTCATCTCTCGTTGTTATTGTATATTTTTACTTATTTATTTCTAAACACACATGGTTTCCAGGCTGATTACTATTTCTAAATTGGCAGGATTCTCATGCTGAACAATGCCGACTTGCTTTATCTTGATTTATTATTTAGTATAAATAGTCTTTCACTGACCAACTTTTAAAGATAATATACTTAACCACACCTCAGAGGAACGTCTAGAATTAGCACATGCACACTAGATGCCTTTAAAGTATGGAACTCAGACTTCCAGACCTGTTGTCATAATCCACGGTTCAAACACAACAAGATGTCATCACTGATCCAACCTTGATTATTATTAGCTGACTATTCATTCACTAATGAAAATTACATAACTATGAATCATGAAGAATTATCTTTATTTATAATTTACATCTATATTTTAGCTCCATGGCCTAAGGTTAAGTTAATCTTAATTTCAATAATATTAATTAGCCAACCAAGCATTTCACAGCCACATCATACTTCTCGCTGGACCATGGGTCTTTAGATTCTATATAATATCTTTATAAAAGAAGAAAAAAATAACTAAAACCAGGAACTTTGACTAACATTGGTGAATCTGCTCCTGACACATACGAGGGACCATGAACCTGGTAAGGAAGGCATCTGTACAAAATGAAACAGGGTGTGAAGAGGCTCTAATAAACATACGATCTTTCATTCATTATTCAAGAAAGGACAACTGAGTAAGAACTCAGTGGTATATTTGGAAGTTATACTCCCATGCTATGTCTGGACATTTTCATTAACCTTATTCATGTATTCCTTATAATGTGGATATATATATATATATATATATATATATATATATATATCATATTTTTATATGTATATATATATATATATCATATTTATATATATCATATTTTTAATTTTGTATTATATACTATATATTGTATTATACTTAAATAATTTTAGTTTCAATTATGTATAATACAATTTTACTTTTATACATAATATAATTTTAACTGTCTAATTTTGTGTTTTATGGGTTTTCTGTGCCTGCATTTGTAACTGTGTATGCATATCCTTCAAGTGATTAATATTTCTTTCTTTTTGTTTGTTCATCTTGTTCATTTTGGTTTGTCTGTTTTGTTGTTGTTTGCTTGTTTGTTTTATAAAGAGACAAAGAGAAAGAAGGGGTAATGCTGGATGAATGTGAAGGAAGGGAGGATCTGGGAGGAGTTGAAGGAGAAGAAACCTTGATCAGGCTATATTTTATGAAAAAATGTAATTTTAAAAAGGATCCAAGGTCAAAAATTACAAAAAAGAAAAAGGTAAGTGGTTTGGGATCTAAATGCATTACACAACTATACAGGGTCATGGCTACAATTCCACTAAGAATACTGAACATAATTTAATAAAATGGGGCATTCTCACCTCTCATGTCTGAAGGTCTACTGTTTGGTATATGGAGTGTTATATTATGATTGTAAAATTCCCTCCAATTTATATTTATTAGTATTTTATCAAAGTTGACTATGCCTAGAAACTGTCACTGACATGAGGGGTAGATTTAGGCATTTTATGATGTGAAACTCAGACTCCCACGGCACCAGTGGTCATCACAGATATATTAGCCATCTTCTTCTCTATTTCTGATGTGTATTGAGCAATTGATGCTGGCATACTTGTGATACTGACATAATTATGAATCACAAAAATTAAAAAAAAACTATGATTTTTAATTTAATTCAGAGAGCTACAGGTCGTTAGCTCTGTGGGATATTCCTTTCCTTATACATGATTAATTGGATGAAATTTTCTTAAACATTATACGGTGCGCAGATTCCATATTTATGATCCAGACAAGGTATCTCTTGCAGAGGACAAGAAAATGTTCAACAATACTATAAACAGGCATGGCAGGAGAGAGAGAGAGAGAGAGAGAGAGAGAGAGAGAGAGAGAGAGAGAGACTATATATACTCACTCTGCACTCATCCAACGAATATAGAATGTGGGAAATCAGCTGAGGAAAATCCATTCTGAGAGTTTAAAGCAGAACAGAATATAAAAATATTGGCATCCTCTTAATTTATTCATACATTTTCATACTCAATATTACCACTCTTCTCATCACTCAGCTAAGTATACCTATGGTATGGCTTCTTTCAGAAACCAAACAGGCATGGCTCTGACCCTACCGAAAATGTGGCCTACAGTTTGAGCTGATGAGGCAGGACATCTGCAACCATCAAGTGTGAAAGAGCTATTGTTTGGTAGGTAGTTTTAGTATTCTTGTTATGGAATATGTCTTGATTAGAAAATGACTTAAAAATTAACTTTTATTGATATTTTATCTAATTGTAGAAGTAAACTACGGTTAGCATTTGCCACTAAGATGATAGGTGTATTCTAGATATCTTACGATGTGGACCTCAGACTCCCAGACCTGTGATCATGATCCAAGACTCATACGGCACCAGAGGTCATCATAGATCCAACATCAGCCCTCGCACTACTCTATAAATTTCTGAATCTTTTTTAAGCATTGATCACTACTACTATTAAAAATAATTAGGAATCACAAAAACCTATAAATAAGATACTTTAATATACCTAAGAACTACTCAGGACATTGCCATATTGCATATCTATTTTGTTACTAAGCCTTTGGGAGGGGGTTAACTCAGTGTATTTATAAAATGAAAAGCTCTATAAAAATACTTTTCACTGGAAAAATAACTAACTCTTAATTTGACAAAATACTATTAAACACTATCTTAAGGCACATGGCATATCAGTGATTTGACAATGACTGCTCATCTCAAATGACAAGCCGTCTTCATCAGGGACAGCATTTCTGAGCACCCTAAATCAACACAAGGTTAACTATACTCACACTATGTATACATTACGCGCCTGAAGTGCTGATAACATAGTCCGGGAGCAGTGGAGAGCGTGCAAATCCTATTGAGGGAATCCATCCTGAGAGTACAAATCAGATGATATTATAAAGATTGAAATTCATCCATGACTTATGTCTGCTTATTTAGCTTCTTCTTTCCTAGCTTTCAGCTAAGTTTGTCTTACACTTCTCCATGTTCTGGGCAAAAATAAATGGCCATGGTTGTATTATACCAAGAGCATTACTGTTTGGATGGGATCCTGAAAAACACTATCAGAATGAATTTGACTTTGATTTGGTATGACTTAGCATTAAGCTTACTGTGGACTGAGCCCTTAATTACTAAAAACTTTACCAAATTCACTTTAATTTACATACTTATCTAGTTGTAGAAGGAGAGTAACATACATGTCTCCTGCCACGGTCATGGGTACAAGCTACATATTATACTGTAGTCTCAGGCCTCTACCACAGTGGTCATTAGAAATCAAAAATCGGTGCCAGGCAGAGGCACACGCCTTTAATCCCAGCACTTGGGAGGCAGAAGCAGGCAGATTTCTGAGTTCGAGGACAGCCAGGGCTATACAGAGAAACACTGTCTTGAAAAACAAATAAAACAAAACAAAACAAAAAACAACCAAACAAACAAAAAACAAGATAAAAAAATCAGCCCACCTTTACTAATTACTAAATGTTTATAGAAAAATAGATTTCCAGCACTATTGAAATAATTATGGCTCCCAAAATCCAAAAAGAAAATTTTTAGGTAACTTCAGACTTTACAGAACCTTGTGTCTGGTTTAGCATTTCTTTAACTATACATAAAATTGCCATATTTATTCTTTGGGCAAGGATGATCTTCCAGAGTAACAACCAGCATTTTATCAGTAAAATAAAGTCTTTAGAATTAACCCAAAATGAGAGTGGAATATTGGCTATATTCAGAATATATCTAACTTAGGAATACATAACAGCAGGCCAAAAAAACTTCTGACCAACAACACATGAATCTGGTTGAGAATACATTCTAAGATAACATATCAGAAGAGGATAGAAAACTATGGAAGTTCTGTTTTCTTATCTAGGGCTTTCTCTGTTTGCTTTTCTTTCTCTATCACTCAAATAATTATATAATACACTATTATATATCATTTTTGAGAAAACAAGTGACCAGTCTCTAACCATGGCAAGATTACTGCCATTGATTTTAGTTGATATGATATTCAGTGTCAGTAAGCACAAATGTGCTATTCTGTCTGGTATGTATTAGGATTCTTTGCTATAGAAGGATGTCTTGATTGGAAAGCAACTTAACGACTTACTTTGTTTATATTTCATCTAATTGCAAAAATATACGTTCCTAACATCTGTCACTAAGGTCATGGGGATATATTAGATCTTTTAGAATGTGAATCTCAGACTTCCAGACATGTACTCAGAGTCCATGACTCATATGCCACCCATTGTCATCACAGATCCAACATCAGACCTCCCCGTCTCTATTGTTATCAAGTGATTTATCAAGCGTACTATTAAAATGATCACTAATCACAAAAATATCTAAGGAAAACATAACTGAGTATATGATCAACAGTCACAGGAACTCTGATCCTGTAGTATTTGTTTAATTATATGTTGCCTATATGGCAAAATGTTGTTAAACATGTTATCTCACACCGACACATTACTTACCACTTGGACAAGGTAGTAACAGTAGTGTGCGTAGTCTTTCAAAGTACCCATAACCAAGGTGTGAACACTTACTACACAACTATGTGTATCTTATGACTACAACGACCAGAGCAGGAATCTCGCAAACAAGGAAGATTGTATATACATCAGCTTAGGGGTATCCATTCTAAGTATGAAGCAGAAGAGAACATAAAAATATTGAAATTTATTTTGTGCCTGCTGTAAATTACCCTTCTCCTTAATAGTCCTCTCTGGATCCAATATTCTACTCTTGTGTTCTTTCTTGAAAAATGAAAGCATTGTACTGACCCTACCAAGGATACTGCCTGTAGTCTTAGTTGATGTGGTATGACATTCTCATATATCAAGTCCAAATGCTTGGTATACATTTAGTACTCTTGATTAAGAAAATGACTTCCAATTTTTTTTTAATTATCTTAATATAAACTACTCAACTTGTCATTAAAATTCTGGGTATACATTCAGTATTTAAGGATGTGAATGTCAGATTCCCAGACCTATACTCAAAATCCACTATGCATGCTGCACTATCAGCCATCATTATTCCACCAGCAACCTCCACTCCTCTATTGATTTATGAGTGATTAACCACTACTACTACTACTGAGTTAATTATAAATCACAAAGATATAAGGACAAGATCCTTGAGTATGTTCCAGTGTTTCCGAATACCATTTACCATAATTAGTGCCCTTTTTATTACACATTATTAATTACATAGAAAAAAATTCTAAACATTATGTTTCACCCATTTCTGTTTGGCAATGGCTGGCACACTAATCACAATTAGCTGCGCTTTATCGATACATGCACAGTCGTTGAAAAAAACGAGCCAACACAGGTTCATTGACTCTACTCCCACTGTTTAATAATATGAACCCAAAGAGCTGACTGGAGTTCGCATCCAAGTGAGAATTTGTAAATCAACTTAGGGAAAGTCGATTCAGGGAGTATGAAGCGCAGAGAATTATAAAGAATAATGGCGATACCCTCACTCATCCATGCCCTCGGCTTGCTTGTCTTAATACTCTCACTCATCTACATACATACGCATTCCACTACTATGTTCTTATTGAGAAAGCAAAAGGCCATTATTCTGACACTACCAAGAACATAGCCAATAAATTTAATTCCTGTAAAATCACCAGCCATCTCATCTGAAAAAGTATTATATTTGGTATATAATCTTGTGCGAGTAAGAGTCTTGAATAGAAAATGAGTTAGGGGTTTATATTATTGATATTTTATCAAACTGTAGCTTATTCCTAATAATAGACACTAACGTCATGAGTTAATACTTAGTATTTAATGATGCAGATCTCAGACCTGTAGCTATCATCTACAAATCCTGTGCTACTAGAGGTCAAGACTGATCATCAGTCCTATTAATTTTCAAATGATTAGAGAAAATTATGAATAACAAAAAAAATCAAAGAAAAAGATTCTTCAGGATATATAAGACCTGTATAGGTTTTTCTCCTATTGACCATATCTTACACATTTTTATTTAGCAAAATTTTGTGAAATATTGTATTTGTGTACAAGTAATATTGACCAATGGACCATAAATACACTTCCAGATGGTAACTAGGGGTTCATCAATACAGTAAACAGTCTTTAAAAGCACTGCCAACACTAAATATAAGGAATCTGTCCTATAAACACAACGAGCAGATTGTGAAATTTATGACCAAGGATAAATGCATAGGTCAGTTTGGGGTATCCATTCTGAGAGCAAAGACCAGAAGACATAATAAAAAAAATCCTGACATTCTGTTTTCAGACCCTTGCATTCACGGCCCTGTGCATTTTAATTTAATTTCATTTAATTTTTAAGGTTTTCAATTAAATAAAATAGCATTGCTTCCCATCCCCCTTTCACATCTATGTATAAGAACATGGATACAAACTACATTCATAATATGGACCTCAAACTCCCAGACCCTGAGTCATATGCAGTAGTCTTCATCGACTCAACCTCAGTCCTCTCCTTCTCTATTGATTTATGAATGTTTGTTGAACAACTGATATCACTAGAGTCTCGAAGTTGATTGGAAATGACAAGATCTAAGGACAAGATCCTTATTTCAAGGCCCTCAGAACTGTTTGGCACGGTGAGAATCACTTCTGTTAAATATTCCTGGCCTGGGAAATACTGTTAAACATTCATTTTCCTGCCATTTAACCCTTTGACTGGGATTGCACTTCCCAGATAATAAGTGGACTTTCATTTCTCAGTATATGCACAGCCATTAAAAAAACAACATGAATCTAAAAAATATTGGCTATACTCACCTGGAGTCTAAATGGAGTTGGGGGGAATCCATCCTGACCGTGCAAAGCAGAAGAGAGAATAAAAAGATTTGTACTCTGTTCACACATCCATGACCTCTACCTGCTCATCCCGCTACATTCTCCTTGACTCTTATCTAAATGTGTATTACACTAATATGTGGGCGTCTGGATTAAAAAAAAACCTACTTCTGACAATGAACATTACAAAAATAGACTAGCACACAGGACTGCTACCAGGGTTTGGGCTATTATGCTAGCTATTAAGATGTGGAACTCAGACTCCCAGATCTATAGTCATGATCCATTGAATCATATGGCTACCACTGGTCATCACTGATCCAACATCCGCCCTCCTCTCTTCTATTAATTTCTGTGTTTTTTGAGTAATTAAACACACAACTGAGATACTTATGAATCATAAAATCCCAAGAGCAAGATCCTTGAGTGTACTTTAGATCTCTAAAGGATCTTTTGTCCAAATGAGTATTTATTTATAAACACTTAATTTGGCAAAATTAGTTTCATAAACATGGTGCTTCAAGCACCTGCCATATTTACAATTTTGTCAAGCTTTCTCTTCCGTCTTATAGGGCAATCTCTAAGTAACATGAGCCAAGGCACAAACACTGATGATACTCACACAGTGTCTATCCACGAACACAAAGGCTAGATCACGAGGTTTATTTTCAAGGGAGACTATATGAAGTCAGCTTGCAGGATATCCATTCTTGAAGTATAGACAGGAGAGGTTATAAAAAGATTGACATCCTGTTCTCTCCTGCATGCATTCTGCCTACTTTTGTTCACGTGATCTTGTCTCTCACATGTGTGGTCATCATTCTGTCATATTTTCTTCTTTAGAAAACAAGTGGGCATAGCTACTATAATGTTTCTGGTATATATCGTATGTATGTATGTATGTACGTATGTATGTATTACCTACTTACTATTTCTTACATCTGTCCCTAGCATCACAGTATGCACTAGATATTTAATGATGTTGACCTCAGACTCTTAGGTTTGTCGTCATAATCCATGACTCAAATACTCGCAGTAAAGTCATCATTGATCCAACATCAGCCCTGCTCTTCTCTACTAATTTAGCCACATTTATTAAGTAATTGATCACTACTATTATTGAGATAATTTCCACTAAAAAAAAGAGAAAAAACCCTAACTACAAGGTCCTTGAGTGAACTTAAAACCTCTACAGGATCTTGAGCAGTGATGACTATCTCTCTCATTGCACACTCTTAATTTGGTAAAATTTTATTAAACATTGTATTTCATATGCATGCTATATGCCTTTGGCTACAGCTGCTCTTCAGAGATAATAACCTGATACAGTAACAGGCATTAAAAACAAAACAAAAAAAACCCAACACAATAACACACACTATACTCACACTATCTCAATTCTGCAGACACAAACAGGGAAAACGAAACCTCAAGACTAACGAAGGACGTGTAAATCAGCTTGGAGGTATACATTCTGAGAGTAAAACGCAGAAAAAATTTAAAAAGATTAAGATTCTGTTTACTTATGTATTCATTCTGTCTGTCTGTCTGGCTAATTCTCCATCTTATCCCTCCTAAAGCCTTCATTACTCTCTGACTTGCTCTTCATTACAGATCAAATGGCCATGGCTCTGATATGATGAAGAACATGGCAAAGGATTTTACACTCACTCACGGGGAAACCCCAGGCTTCATATCTGAATGAAATAGTAATTAGTATATATGCATAATATTATTGCTATGGAATTATGTCTTAGTAGAAATGATTTCCAATTTTATCTATGTGTAAAAGTAAACTATTCCTAACATCTGTCACTAAGATATGCACTGCACATATTACGATGTGAACCTCAGACTCCCAAACTTGTAGTCATAATCAATGACTCATACAGCACCCACAGTCATCATAGATCCAACATCAGCCCTCTCCTTCTCTACTAAGGTAGGCACATGTATTGTGCAACTGATCACAAGTACTACTGGGATAACTGTGACTCACAAAAAAACCAAACCAAAACAAAACAAACAAAAAAAAACTCCTAGGAACAAGATGCTTCAGTAGACTTCAGAGTTCCTGAGTTTCTTTTTCAATTATGAAGCCCTTTTCAATACATATCCTTAATTTGACACAAGTTTATTAAACCTTGGGCTTGAAACACATGGCACATTCAGCCTTTGCATGGCTGGACTTCCTAAATAGTGCCTTTATCAATATAGTCAATGGCCGTTAATGGCAACATGTAGCAACATCAGAACCTGGACTGTAATTACACTGTGTCTATATTACAATCTGAAGCACAGGACATAGACTGTACTTACACTGTGTCTATATTACAATCTGAAGCAGCTTATTATCGGGCTCATGATCAAACGCGAGTGTGAAAATCATCTTGGTGGCAGAATGCATTCTGAGAGTTCAAAACAGAAGAGATGAACCAAAAAAAAAATTAACATTTGTTCTTTATTCTCGCACTCTGTGTACGTCCATCACTATCTCTTCATATCAAACAACTATGTTCTGTTATGAATGAAAACACTAGACATAGTTCTGACCATACAAAGAAGGTTCTTAACATTTTACTTCATGTGGAAGCATCAGCAATACTGTCTTCATGGACAACTGTGTTTTTTAATGACTTGATAGTACATTTACTGTGGAATTAATCTGTTTGAGTATTCTTTGATCTCCATGTATATATTTGTGACACATGTGTGTGGTATCTACATAGACCAGATGATGGTAACAGATCCCCAAGAACTCGAGTTCCAGGCTGCCATAAGGGTGATCAATTCCAACTTGGGACTTATGCAAGAACAGTAACTTCTTTTATCTATTGAGCTATATCTCTAGCCTCTGAAATTATTTTTTAGTTGGAAAGTGTCTTACATATTTACTTCTGTTAATGTTTTTGTCTAATTATAAAAGATTATTCCTAGCAATGTTGACCTCAGACTCGAAGGTTTGTCGTCATATTCTATGATTCAAATACTCAAGAGTTAAGTCATCATTGATCCAACAAGGTATATTTATTAAGCAATTGATCACTACTACTATCAAGATAAATTCCACTATAAAAAACTCCTAACTATAAGGTCCTTGAGTGTACTTAAAACTTACTAGAAATGATTTCCAAATTTATCTCTATTTTATCTATGTGTAAAAGTAGACTATTCCTACCATCTGTCACTAAGAATGAACTACACAAGAACTTGCAAGAACAGCAAGTTCTTTTATCCACAGAGCTATCTCTCTAGCCCTATTTTATTTTTTATTTTGTTTATTATATTTTAGCCAAAGTTATAAAAAAATGAAAACTCTTGAATATAAAAATCAAGGTAACATATTATAGCACTCCTGATTGATATCTAGCCCACAGCTGCAGACTACCTGTGTTCTGGTGTGGATCTGAGACTCTCAGACCTATAGTTGTGATGGATGGATCATATATCATCAGTGGTCCTCATAGACTGAACACTGTCCCCTTTCCTTTTTCAATAATCTCTGTATTTGTATTTCCTAACTATTTCTCGCCCTTGTAACATCTTCATCATAAATCCTGATGCATTGAATAACTAACAGATCTTGTGCCACCCTGCCTTTCCTCTTACTTTTGGATAGCCTCAACACAGTATTCATGGTCAAGTTGAGTTGACCACACAGTCTCTATAGGTATAACAGGAGCCTATGGATGACTTTACCAAGACAGGAGTGTCTTATTAAAGCCACTCAAACCAAGAGCAGATTTGTGGTTTTACTTACATCTCTTGCTGAGCTCCATCCTCATGGTGACAGGGCAACAACGGAGCTCCCAGGCAGGGAAAAATGTGTCAGAACCCATCCAGGGAGTACAAAACAGCAAAGACAATAAAAAGATTGAGATTTGTCCATTTATTTTTACATTACTCCTTTCATTGCTTATGAGTAAAATTGTCGTGAAATCAAGTAAAAAACAAAATAAAAAAAATTGATAATTTTTAAAATTAAGGCCTTGAACATCACAGAGACTTAAGCCATGAATTTTACTATATAAATCACCATGGATTAAGGTTATATAAACCTTTCTGAATAGATTTTCTGTGTGTATAAGTATCACTGATGGCCAAATATTTATGTTCAGGATTGATCAATGCCTTAAAAACTATATGTATGTCGATTTATGTCTTGATTTAATGATCCACTATGAAATGATGAGAGTGCACGGTTAATGTCTAATGTGTGCTGCACATGCCAGACTTGCAACCCCTGCTTAAGAGGGTCACATGAGGCATCTTATGCTATGGACCTCAGACCTCTAGTGACGTAGTCATCGTCTGTGACTTATAATCCCGAAACCTCGTCATCATTGGCCCGTGTTACACCTCTTCTTATCCAATAATACATGCATGTTTGATGATTAACACATCTATATATCAACAATCAAAATGACAAAGAATGGCTGCATTTTGTCTGACAGAATGACTGGCATTCTTGTCTCAATATATTGTATACTCTATAATAACATAGAGCATACCATTGAGCAAAACAAGACAGAATAACTTGGAATATTACTCACACAGGACTTGTGAGCAGAGGGTAGGTATTGAGTGTGTGATCACGGACCCGTGTTGAGCCATTGAAACATTGGTTCTGTGGGATGAATACAGAGGATAACTACCTCATGACCTCACACAAATAAGCTTTGTATGCCTATTAATTTAGATACATATGAATCTGTGATAATAGCTATGAATGTGCTTTTACCCAAATTAAGTCTTTGGATCTGCTTCGTTTCAGTGAGTACTTTGTTTCCCAATTTTATAAAAAAGTTTCAAAAAAACAATGTCGACATTGATCTACCCCAATCAATATTGATAGTTGCTTATATTCCATAAATCTAATGACCTATTAAATGACCTCAGAGAGAGAGGGGTAAAACAGGCTCAATCCTTAAATGGTATTTAAGGACTGAAAGTGTAAGTTATGCAAACAACAAGAATTTCTTGCTGTGCTATATACATTGATAGTTGGCCAACCCCTTTTTCATTTATTTATATATTTACTTACTGACGAACTGATCAATATATCACAACAAATCAAGTTCATTCACTCAAACGGGAGTCACGAATATCTTATTAATAGAAATTTAAAAAAATGCACGAACCTCAGTCTAGATGTCCTGTATCCACAATAGAAAACCTTAGAACCTGTGCCATAGGATCTTGATTGCATCAGCAACTGTGAGACCATTCTGCAAGAGACGGAAAAAACAGGTTATGACAATAAACCCACTTTCTATAGTCATTTAAGTCTTACTAAAGTCACTGAGACATTAGGATGATCTTATATATTGGACAGAACTCTAAAGTCTTAGTAAGGCGATGGAAGATAAATCAACTGTCAATTAAAAATTATTTGCATCATTAATGTTGCAGTACTTCACATTAAAATCTTTGCAAATTCTCCCTGTGTGAATGTGTGTGTGTGTGGTGTGTGTGTAAGTGTATGCACAAGTTTATATGCATGTGGAGGCCAGATGTCAACTCATGTGTTCTCAGGAGCCTCAGGGGTGTTTCATTGGCCTGTAGTTTGCTACTTAAGCACAGATCACTGACTGCCAAGTCCCAAGGACCCATCTGTCTCTTCTTCCCCAAGAGTGAGGGCCGCACCACAAGTAGATCTCAGCAGGTGCCGTTGAAAACAGAAATATATACGGAGCTGTCTGGTTGCATTTGGGATGCTTTGTCCCTGCAACTCTATATTATTATGACTAAGTAAATAGATGGAATCACCATTGCAAAAGAAAAATGTGCCTTTTCTGGAGTCATGTTGGATTGCATTAACTATCTACTTGTCTCAAAAGAAAAGGTTCTCAATGTACTGCACTCTGGCTTCATTAACTGAAATGATAATGTGCATTTTCTATATTTATGATAGTACCATTAATGGTGTCCATTCACTGATATTGCACAATATTACCAACAGATTGTATCATACATATAAAAGCTATCCAATTATACTACTAAGTATGTAGTATGTTTAAGAGCTGTCTACAGGAACACTGGTAATTCAATGTGTCATCAGATCAATTTTCATCCTAAAGATATTAATGAAGCATGCCCAGGATAAGTTGTCTCTGTCATTAATTGTGGATGAAATTCTTGAGGAATGAATAATATCAATAAGCAGAAGCAGTAATAACATAAGAACATGAACTATATTTACAAAACCTATTGTGTGCCCAAGACCCTAGGCTAGTCATGGACTCCATGATGCAAACAGATAGGTAATGCAACTTGAAAAGATACACAGAGATAAAAAGGAGAAGAGATTATAAATATAATTAGCTTCTAGGCACTAATGACCCTAGTATTAGCTCTTTTTTGTTTTACCCATCTAGTTATATGAAGCTGTGATTACATTCTTCTCTAGAAAATAAACTGGAGATATGATTCTCAACCTAACAAGAATTTTGGCCACCATTTTAAACAGCACACAGAATCCTTAGCTAAGGGATTATACCTCAGAACATTTATTACTAGTGAATTTCTGAACTGTGATACTTATAATGTTAGTATTACTATTTCATAATTAGAGAATGCTTTGCCCTCTTTCACTGTCTATAATCTAAGAATAAGTAGAACAAAAACATGTGAATGTAAAGATTGTAACACACTATACCACAGTTCCACACTACATGTCCTTGGGTGTGGACCTCAGACTCCCAGACCTGTAGTCATGATCCCCAGATCATACATCATCAGCTGTCATCATTGACCCAACACTGTCTAACTTTCCTTCTTTCATATGTTCTGCTTTTATTAAATATGTATCTATTACAATATTTCCACAACTCTTTATAACAAATCCTAGCACAAGATCCCAGGGAATTGAAGTAATTCAACAGATCTTGCTTCAGCCTGACTCTGTCTTTTCTCTTAATTTGGAAATCCTCTACATGGTATTTGTGATGATGTTGAGTTGACCTTACTGGACACTATGCCTGACTTTGCCAAGACAAGGGCATCATATGATGGCCACTGAAACCAAGACAAGAACGTTGACTCCACTTACATCACTGTTCATGCTTGTTCAACATGGGGCATCATGGACCTCCTATCCAGGAAATAATATATTAGGCAGTATCCATCCAGGGAGTACAAAACAGCAAAGAAAAAGATTGGCATTTTTCCAATTCTCCTTTCATTATTTGTTACTTATGAAAGTTTCTTAAGAAATCAAATAACATTTCAAATGAATAAACATTTCTTGACCCTCAGTAGCGCGTAAGCCAGTAATTATACCGGACATGTCAACACACACACACACACACACACACACACACACACACACACACATCTTTATGCCAATGATTTCTTTACAGACTTTTCCACATGGATAAGTATTTATATTTATTTTCATGGTTAGTCGATGCCTCATATAATGTATCTGCAGGTACGTTTGTGTTTATGTTTATATTGTGATTCATCACAATATAAGAAAGTATATGAGAGTACCTGACTCTGGTGTACAATAGGTACTGCATATGTCTAACTTGAGTCATCTTATGGCATGAACCTCAGAATTCAGCGTGTTGTCATCGTCCATGACTTATAATATAGACAAGCTCATCATTGGTCCATATTTGCCGATTTCTTCTCCAGTCATGCATGTGTGTTAATTAACACAGCAATTCAGCCTAAGAACAACTTTATTTTGTCCTTCAGAATCATGCAATCCCTTGCCGGGATGCACTCAGTCAGCAAACAGTCAGAATAATCTTGAATATTACTCACATGTCTTGGGATGTCAAGTAAATACTGAGCATGACTGTACAGCTTGCACGCAATGCCCGATGGTTAACAAAAACTGCCACCCGTGGTTCTGAGGGATGAGCACATCAAATGAAAATTTGATGACTTAACTTGTGGAAGCTTTGTAAATCTCTTTGTGAAGATGTTTGTAAATTTGTAGTAATAGCTATGTATTGTCATTTAATAAAATTTATGTGGTTGGGTCTGATTTATTTGAGCATGTGTTGAGGTTTTGCAAGATTTTAAATTTAAGAAATTAAGAATGTCTAAGAAATTAAGAATGTCTTCTTTTTTCCCTTCTAGATATTAGAACAGAGACCCACAGTGAACTGGCAAGCCAGCAGTTATGAGCACGAATTCCAGCATGGAGGTCTCAGAATGATAACCATGCATTCCTTCATAACCTGAGAACAAGGGGCATTTGTGTATGCATTCTGAGTACAATATTTCACTTTACAGGGGGTCAGATAGGATACTCAAGTCTAAACTCAGATATTAATAGCCAAAAGAACTCAGATTATTAGAGCTCAACAAGAATCGATGGGACTAAGGAATAAGCTCACTGACAAAGTCAATGACTCACTGAGAGTCCAATAAGTACAACTACAACTACAGAACAGACAGAAACATGAATATTATGGGTCTGTCTAGTTGCACGTCCCCTGCTTGTCAGGGAAGAGGGAAATATTCTGACTGAACCTAGGCAGAAGGATGCAGATCCAAGCACAGTCTCGGCAGGTGCCTGTGCAATGGAAACATATATGGAGCTGTCTTTCTGCATATGGGATTCTTTGCCCCTCCAACTTCAAAGAACTAAACAAAAACTTTATATTATAGTGGGTCAAAATAAATAAATAAATAAATAAATAAATAAATAAAGTTACCATAGGGAAGAATGTAAAGGGCTCCATTTATTTCCACTATAACTATCCATTACTCTCAAAATAAAAGGTCCTTCATTAATTGTCCTTTTTCTATATATGACAATGCCATTACTGCTGTGATGCCACAGAAATGGGAAAATAGATTAATGCCAGATTATATTGTATGCTCAGTCACGGAAAGATTAACGCGTGTTTCTAATTATTTAAATTAAAATGAGGGTTGGCATTGAAATACAGTGGAAAGTGGAACAGAAATTATAATTGTTCATCTGGGGCACACTGTCAGCCAAGATTCATGGGTTAGCCCTCTTCTACTCCAATTTTATTTACTTAATAATCATCTTAAATAAATATTTTGTTCTTCCCTTAAAAAGCACACAATATGTCAAAACAATAAACATTTATCCAAGTGTTTCTTGTCCCATGGCATCAGCCTTGATCAATACATTGCTAGAATGTCAAGCTTCATAAATACATTACTAACGATTCTTATTGCATTACTCACATATTTGAAAGAGAAATGACCCATTTTGTTAGTGTTCATTTATAGGGTTCTTGGTTGACTCTACACTGCTTTAGTGCACAGAAGCCCAAGAATACAGCCCATGCTATTTTTGATTGCCAGATTAAGCTCATATCCCAAAGAGATAATAAGTGGGATTTTTCATGATGGACCTCTGAGTGACAGGGCTTAGTCAAAGTCCTCCATTCAGACGCCCGAGGGTACACATCATTGATCCACATAAGCCACCTTTGACCTCTTTCTTTTTCGTTCAGAGACAGTTTTGTTTATTGACCCATTCATAGCCTCACTGGGGGCAATACAATAAATATTCATGAATTGAAAAGAACTAGTCAAGAACAAAAAGTGTGTTTGGAGGCGAGGTCTCCTTACAGGTTCTTTCTTTTCTCATTGCTTAGCTCTCTCCTGGCTTTTTCCAGGGGCCTTCAGTGAAGCATGGGGTGATCCATTCACATACCTGCCTCATAGCCAGCACATCTGCCTCCCTTTCCTCTTCCTGTGCAGCCTTCTCTGTGAAGAGCTGTCCAATACCACTTTGCAGAATAATAGAAACCTGATACTGACTGCATCTCCAACACAGTGCCCCAAAGACGCAGGTAGCTCCTGAGTACTTGCTACAGAGAAATTGAATTTTACATTTCACTTCACTGTAATTACTTTATATATAAGCAGCCATGTGTGTATGGTGGCAGCCATATTGGACATGCAGCCTCAGATTATTGAGTAGATAACTTTTAAGTAAACTGCAGTGCGCAAGTAAAATGGACTGTGAGTAAAATATGCCAATTAGATTCATAGCAATGGTTCAATATTACATTTGTGTCATCGGTTTGTAGACTTAAATAATTCAATGAACACTACAAAGAAATCAACCCTCACTGACAGGATACTTTGATGATTATGGAGTCATAAAGCCTCTTACCCACAACGCAAACTCCTCATCTAAGAGCGTAATTCAGTCAGCTACAGTCTTCAATCTGTGGTGTCAAATACCAAGTTTTAAAACAATGAGCCATTTAGATTTAGATCACTTTAAACAGCATTAGTTTGATTCTAAAATATTCATGAAGACAATTCCCATTTTTTTCCATTGACCCAAGAATAAGCCACCTTTTTATTTGCCTAACTATTCCTTTGAAAAGATAAAACGAATCAAGTTCAATTCATCACTTAGAAAGAAGAATGATCAAGATTGTGCCTGCCTGTCTGTGGGTCTCTCCACAGAGGCAGAAGAAACCCTTTTCCAATTGACTAGTTTTGAAAAAGAAAAATGAATGAATTTACAGTATCCTTCTCTAGAATGTATAATTAGCACACATTTATCAAAAAAGGAAGTAAATCATAAAAATAGAAAATAAAATGAAACCAGAATTTAAATACAAAATATTCTGTATGTTTTGTTTTGCTTTTAGAGAGAGGAGGTGCAAGTATTACTATGTAGCTCGGACTGGCCCTGAGCTTGTGATCCTACTGCTAACTACACTCACTCACTCACACACACACACACACACACACACACACACACACACACACACACACACACACACCCTCCCTCAGTGGGATTCAATGTTATAAGAACTAGCAATGACGGTCTATGCTATGCCTTATGATGGTCTAAACCTAGCTCTTTCGATATTGACCCAGTTATGTATCTCATACCTTAATAATTTTTTATTACAAAAATATCAGTCTATATCTACATGAACTGTGAACATCCCTGGTCCACAGACCTCAGAGCTCCATAGGGTTTTACCACAGCATCGTTGATTCAGATACCTGAGAATCCGACCACTGATTGGTACTCAAGGCCGTGGCATGTGGTTCGGAAAGTGGATCGTATGGCTGAGACACTAATCTTCTTTTTGTTAAACTAATTTGAATTTAACTGTTCATCATGAGATACCTCTGAACTGTGTAACTCTTAATGAAAGAGAATGTTCCCCATCTTTGTTTTCAGTAGACTTGAAGTGATTATTGATTGATTGGCAGATAACTGATTATGGGTTTGTTCACTTTGTAAATTTTTAAACTTAAAAAAAGTAAATTAGCTATAGTTAAGGCTAGCCTGGAACTCATAGCAATCCTCCTGCCTCAGCCTCCTAAGTATTGGGATTACAAAAACCTACTATTATTCTAACTCCCTATGATGGATTCAAATATGAACCCATTCTTTTAGTCACTTATAAGAATAGCAACATCCATATTAACACTCAGGATAATGGGAATTAAGTTACGTTCATATTTGTATACTCACTTATTATGAAGTGATCCACAAATTAGTTTAAAAATAAGACAATTACATTTCTCAACCACATTATTGGGGTGCATTTTTCTTGTGAGAAAAAGAAGTGAGTACAAGTCTATAATAAACATTCATTTCAGGGTTCAGGCTTGGAGAGTGCCCATGTTCCAAGGGCTAGACATGGGTCTTTGAGGTTTTGTCAATTGGGCTGTTCATCAAAATTCCTTTATATTCGTGAGTTTAGTAAAATGTCTTGTATTGTTATCAATGAATGTTCCTATTCAGATTAATTTTACTATATGAAATACATAACTCCAAACAACAGCACAGAGTACTTAGCTAAGTCCTCTCACAAAAAAAGAACAACAGTCTTTGCTTCATTATTCCCTTTCATAACTCAAAACAGGATGAGGCAGAGACTTTCTGCCTATCACTAATATATTGATTGACAGATGAGTAACTGCAAACACATAAACAATGGAAAAGCCACAGGCACAGTTCCCATAGACACACTGGGCCCCATAATGACAGACCATGTTTAATCGGGACCCTGAATTCAGATGCCCCATGCACACTCATCATAGGCTTGGCATTCTGTCCTTTTAGTCCAATCATACTAATCTTGACTTGTTCATTGATTCACTAATAATATAATCAATGTCTAAGAATTAAGGGAGGAACAATTCTTAGAAATACAAATACATCTTGACAGTGAAAATCTTACAGAGATAAAGGCTGCCCTTTCTGCTGTGAGCCTCAGCATGGGGAATCTGAATGAATCCAGTTCTGTGCACCCTGTCAGTGGTGGTCCTTCACACAAAATACTCTCATCACTGGTCAGCTCAGGGCCACTTTTGAACCTGTTCCTCAAGTTCCATTCTATGGGCATAATGGTGCCTCTCTCCCAGCAAGGACATGAAGTTTGATTCCCACTTACGTCTGTATCTCCCCTCCTTCTAGAGCAGTTAACAGGCAAGATTTCCCCAGAATGGAATCGTGAAGCAATGCCAGCTGCAGTCATTCTGGGGAGTAAAAGGCAAAGATTCAAATGAATTGGTGGCATTTAGGGGTTTTTTTTGGGGGGGGGAACTGCAGTAGGGGGTGATCAATTAGCCATAAGCTTTGGTTTGCGTTCCGGTCGGAACACTTGGGAAGGCAGCAACTCCTTTATATTTATTACCTAATGGGATTTAAGCGAGAACAGCACTTTATATTTATGAACCTGCATGCGTTTTATTTTAAATAATGTAATGAACACCAGTGAACCCAGCAGTAAGAAGAAGAAAAATAACTCTAATTATTAGAAACATCTGGTGTGTTTGTTACCAACATACATTAAGAGTAATGTTGTCTTTTAGGTGGGACTTAGTGCAAAATTGGAGGTGAGAGATTTATCATATGGTATAATCTCTGTTACGGACTAAGATTAACTTTCCTAGGTATGTGCATATATGTGCAGATGCACATGCGTGTGGGTTTGGGTTCACATGTAAGTGTGTGCAGCCAACCTTGGGTACCAGTGCTCAGAAGCTATCCATCTTGTTTTGGGTAAGTTTCTCTCTGGTGTGGAGCTGCTCGGGTAGCAATCCTGAGGGATGCATCAGCCTCTGCCAACCAGCACTACAGGTACAAAGCATCACCCTCACCTGGCTTGTTGTTTGTTTGGTGTTTATATTTACATGGGCCTCCAGATTTTAAGACAAGTACCTGACTGACTGAGCTATCTGTCCAGCCGCTGTTTAACTGACACACTAACAGATGAGTTTAATTTCTCTTAGGATAATTTTTTCCAGCAGAATTTGAAAGTTTATAGCTAGCAAACCAAGACTGAAACACTAATAAGGTAAATTCCTAAGTACACCACTAGTAAGGTCAGGAAAATCTCTGCTTTCCTGTGCATTTCAGGAGTGGATAGGTCCAATGCTCAAATTAAAAACAAACAAAAAAAAGCGGTTGAGATACAAATTTAGGAATGGATCCATTCATAGACTTCAGTAGATTTGAGTCCCCCACTCTAGATAAACCCCCTAAGTGCTGTACCAGTGGTCAAGTGTAGCAAACTTAAATTGTATTGGTGCCTAGATTTTATCAATCACCTCAACTTGCCTCCTGCTTTAATAATCACAATAATTTCTAAGAGAGCTAGGCACCTTGACTAAGAATCTCAAAATCAATAACAATCCACACTGCATTAAGTGCAATACATATATACCATCAGGTTCTTACTTTTTGTTTTATTTTAATTTGTTCATTATATCCTGAATGCGTGTGTTCGTGAGAGTGTGTGTGTGCATGAGTGTGTGTGTAGGTCAGAGGACAACATGGAGGGCTCTGTTCCTCTCTCTGAGATTTCAGAGGTGGAATTTGGATCACTAGGCTTGCTCACAAGAGCCTTTCCAAGTGGAACCATCCCTTCTGCCCTATTTTGAGGGTTTTGTTGATTTATCTTGTTTTTGTTTGTTTCAAGGCTGATCATCTTTGCCAATTTTATCTTAATTTTTTTATTCATTAATATATTGTTTATGTACTACTAAGTTTATAACAGGAATGTGGTTTGTGCCACGAATCCACAAAGATCGGGCTTTGGGGACTCATCTTTATAGGATGCATACACCAGTTTGCAATAGTCCTCAGATTTCATAAGGGTTTAATCACTGTCCTCGGTCAGAAACCCCATGCTCCTCATCATTGGCCTATGCCGGGTGTTTGCGTCATTCATTGACTGATTCACAATTAACAACACACAATCCCCAAAGCAAGATCTTTGGGTTGGGGCTGTCTCTTCTCCTCGGGATATTCAAACCACATGGCTTCCATCAGAGTGCATGCTCTAAGGTGCACTATCAAGTGTTAGCATCTCTGTTTCAGATCAAATCCACATCTACTTTTGGTGTGGTTCACTTATTTAATTCATCCATCTGTCAAACGGCTCCAGGAAAAGTAAGGAAGCTCTCCTGACGCATCTTCCACCTCAGAAACACTCATGAGTGAGCATTTATATGGGGGCCTCCCCAAAGGACTATTGAGCTGAGCTCAACCACAATGCAAAAAAAGTAACACTAAAGCTCTGGGGGCAAGTTGAATAACTATTTTCTTCTTTTAAAATCATTTCTGCTAGGACAAGTTGGATTAAACATGATTTTGTATGTTAACTGTTTTAGGTAGGTGGCAATTACTAATTTTGAAATCAATCAGCTAGCAGCCGTAAACAGAAGAGTCCAGACAGAGACCATGAACTAAGGGGCTTACCTTTATCCTCATCTATGCTCCTTACTCAGGACAATGGTTCCATATTAAACAATTAAATCATGGGTCCTACATTCACCACAAGAGGGAAAAGAAGATTTAGTATTTAGTGGGTCAAGCAAAACTATGTAATCATAAAGTTTAGATTTAATATCAAACTTCTGATTTTCAGTGTGGTAAACATATATACCCACTACCTTGCCCAAGAGTAAGTTCTATAATGTTTAGCACCATCTGTAAATAAGGTGGATATTTTACAAATTGTTAGCTCAAGCACTTTGCTTTTCTTAATGACCAATAAACACCCAAGCAACTCTATTAACTATGGCTACTAAAATTCTCACTATGAAAGAGGGTTACAGACTCCATCCTATGTTACTTCGGATTAACAGGCACACTTGCTTTTTAGTAGGCAATAGCATGAGTTATTGTTGGCTTATCGCACAAATAGAGGCAAGTTGGCTAAATTTTTCCAACTTCTGCTCAAAGATAATTTCTACAAAAAAAAAAGTGTCAGACTCTCACTCAGATTTTGACCTCATGACCTCAGATTTTGCCCAGGCTTTGTCAAAGGTGTTGACTCAGACACCTCCACCAACAAATATCATATGCACAGGCGTGGCAACCTATTCTTCATTATCACTGTCTTGAGTTGGTGAGGCTACTCATAGATTTATAAGTAATAATTACACCATCAGCAGCCCTTTTCTTGTAGAATGGCCTGTACTGTCTATCTCTGAGGGCCTTTGGTTAAAGACTGACTTCTTGTCAAGCCCTGTCTCATGATGGGTGTGTCTGTCTGTCTGTCCCTTGAGCCTGATGGAAACCTACAAAGTAGGCTTGACAAGATAGCACATCTGACAGAACTGACACCTGCTGTCCCCTACTGGACTTCTGCTATGAGGAGTCCATGGTGAGCTGTTTAAAAGTGATGGGCTCTATGAAACAAATATGGTTGAGGGAGTAAAGGGGAGCTAAAGGTGTGGAATGAACATCATCTGCTTAGGAATGGTTCTTACCAACAGAGGACAAAAACTTAATGACCATGTACCCCTAAACAAAATGCTCAAAGCCCCAACTGTTGAGCAGAGCCTAACGACAACCCTTGTCTCATTATACTCCATTTTTGTCCTCATACTTTTTGAAAATCGGAAGAAAAGGAAAATATAAGTAAGCTGAGAATGAATGTAACTTGTTGGGCTCTGCCATAACTTACATCACTGCTAGTAGAGAAATAAAGAAGCCAATATATCCACACCACCAAAAGCCAAGGACACAGCCCCACACACTGTTCCTTAAAGAAGGGATAGACTTCAGCGTCATATATGGGTTTAATCACAATATTAGCTACTCTATGGTTCTCATTACTGACTGGTCCAGACAAGCCTTCCTCCACCTCTCCTCTCCTATTAGTTCAGTAGTCCATAGGACACAACACAATATTCCAGGATCAAAATCTCCCTTTACTGAGGGCATCCATCTCCTTTAATGATGGAGCTCACGGGGGAGACACCTTCACCAGCAGCTAGGTCTCATCTCTGTCTGCTTTGGCTACGACTTGGATGGACATTGCACTAAGTGAATCTGCCCCTGTGTAAAGATGGCCTGATGGAAGATAATGAAGCCAGCATCTTCTACCACTTATGACGCCCTCGTTATCAGCTAGGGCCATACTGATCGGCAAATCTTCAAATCAATGTGGTAGGAAATTAAAAACAACAATAAACAGTTCTCACAATATCCTGGTTCAGATACCCCATGGTACTCACATCGCTGGTCCAGACAAGCCTTCCTTCCTCCATGTCTCCCTTCTCGGGTCAATTCATTAGTCCATGACACAACACAATGTTCTAGGGGCAAAATCTCCTTTACAGGATATTGCCATTTAAAAAAAAAAAATCACTGTCACTACATGAAGTTTGATGAAAAAATTTTTATGGTTCCTAGCACCTTCTCATCAGTAGTAGATCCTTAGAGACCTTAATTTATTTTTTGAAACCTATATCTCATTGAGCTCCTACTAAACATACAAAGCATCCCAAGCGAGGCCATGAACCTGGGGTCTCACTCACAATACCCTCTCTGTTCCTTCCATGCTACAATTTTGTTTCTTAGAAAAACTCAGTAAGTCAACTGTCTGGGGGCATTCTGTGGAAGAAAAAGAAACCGAGCAAGATTGAGAAATTTAAACAGAGCCTAGTTTGGTTTCTTTTTAATGAACCAGTGCTTCTCTGAGACAATGTAAGAAGACACTGTTGGTTCTACTACTCCATAAGCCCTGTCACCATTAAAAACATAGCTATGCATACTACCAGCCTCATCCAGGTTCAGATCAGCTATGACTCTCTTTTATTGGGCCATCTTGAGACAGTATTAGATAAATGGTCATCACTATTGCATGGTGTATTCGAACTATGCAATCTCTGACATACACTTAAATTCTTATGTACATCGTCAGAAACTCGAATGGCAGTTACAAGTAGCTTTGGCAGACAGGAGGAAGAAACGGGGAGTTTCTTGATCAAACAGAAAAAAGTTTCATACAAGAGAAAAGTGTTGGTACCTAGGAGGAAACTAGACAAAGAAAAGCAAATGAGATCAATAGAAAAAGAGAAAGAAAAGAACAGAAATTAGAGCAAAAAAAAATCAATAAAATTGAAAATACAATCTCTAGCCAGTAGCACAGAGGAGCTCACTGCAAGCCTCACCTACCCCTCTGTCCTGTCCTGCTACTTTTCCTCCCCCTCCTCCCCTGCTCTCTGCCCCCTTCTCCAAAGGATCACACAAGATTCCCTTCTCCAATCTCCCTCCCCCCACTCATCCCAGGAGCTAACTCTGACAGGCTTTCCTTGGTAACCCACAGACCACTCTAGCCCAGGGAGCAGACAGGCTGACTGCAGGCTTTCCCCTCCCCCTCCTCTCTTCCAAATCCATTTATTTTATCATAAGTGATCCACCCATAGCTCCCCTGATTTTTTTTAAGCAATTACGGATTTTAGTCCTTTATTCGTATATTGATTTGCTTTTAAAAATATATTTTGAACTAAATCATCTCAATAGACAAAAAACAAAAAACAAACCAACCACCAAACAAAAAAATAAACCAATGAGCCTACTCCTTCCCCATCCACTTCCCATAACAATGGTGGCTGTTTATTCAAACAGTGGAACTCAGAGCTTCAGATTTGCTGACCTATCCCAAGCCTAGGTTTGAACTCTGTTTTTTAATCATCATTTGCTCACTCACAAACAATAAAACCAACAGACAGTAACAACCCCAACAATAACAAACACGATACTGTGAACATTAAAACTATAACTGCCTCCTTCCAGTACCCCAATGTCAGTGTCCCAGGGACGAATCTTAGTAACCCTGTGCCCACTACATCACACAGTCACCCTAGTAATGAAGATCAAAGCCTTCGGGGTCCTGTGCAAATGTCTATCAATCAAATTTAATAAATTTATGTTAGAATTGACTGCTTCAATGTATATACAAAAGTACATAAATTAGGCAATTGCACAAGGAGGTCACATACAGCTATCTTTTTGCACATGATCATTTAAATATTTGCTTATTTAAATATTTGCCTAGGTATATTAGCTTACTTACAGGGAAACAACACAGACTTATGGAGCTAAAAAGCTTAAGAAAAAAAAATTTTTAAAAGTTTCTGATTTCCAATAACATTTACTAAAAATGTGTTAATGAAGTCTATTCTTTTTACATATTTGCTTGGTGTATGTGTGTGTGCGTGTCTGTGTTTGCACACCCAGAGATGCACATGCTATATAGCACACAAGAGGAGATCAGAAGACAACTGCGGGAGTCAGTTCTCTTCTTCAACCAAGTGGGTCCAGGAGATTGAACTCAGGAACTCAGGCTTGTCATCGGGTGCCTTAAGGCACTGAGTCATCTCACCGACCTTATATAATGGACCTCAGAGCAATAGGGTTAATCAAAATCATTGATTCATACAACCCAGAATTCTCATCATTGGTCAGAGCATGGTTGTCTTTGGTTTAGTTGTTCCTAAGTTTGTGTATCAGTTCATTTATTAACTACTAATAAAGGCAACAAACATGAAATGGGAATCTAAAAACAAGCTCCTTACACTGTACTGAGATGCATGTGATGGTTTACTTTAGGGGGAACTTTTTCAAAGTTTCTGAGCACATGTGAAAGCTCAGCTCCTTCACTTCAAGGAGTTTCTAATTAACTTTGTCTGAATTTGAAGGATAGTCCATGAAGTTACTTAGTCAGCCTCTAAGACCCTGTAAGTGGGGGCCACACCTTGTGGCACACACAGCCTTAGGTTACCTCTCCACACCATGTGAGCAGGAGAGCCCTGAGCAAGTTTGTGCCTGAGGGAGATGTTTTATCTGTTATACTAAGGATCTGCCTAGCTATGCCCTGTATTGATCTCTCTAGAGAAATTAACTGCCATGTCCCAAAGACTCTCACTAAAGAAAGCTCTTGTGGCAAAGTTGTGGTCCCCATCAGCAGCCAGTCATGAAAATGAACCTTGCAGGCAGATCACCCACACATAGCCAAACAACGACATCACCTGACATCTTACCAGCAAACAGACAAGAGATCCCCACACACAGAAACTCTTGAATTCTGGCTTTGAGGGAACTGAGAAATGATGTGCTTCATACTTGGAGCAATGGCATCACTGGGTCACACATCTAGAAATTGCAAGAGTCACAGCTGATCCTCCTGTGTCTAACATGCTTGACATGGTAAATATTTCAAATTTAGGATTTTTCCCTCCCAACTTCTGTAATATTTGAGTAAACACAATGAATTATCTTGAATGAAATACGTTCCAGGAGGAAACAAAGTTCGTGCCCTAACTCACCTTGTACATGTGACTAGAAATTTTTTTTTGACTGTAACACATCTTTTACATATACTAGAAGTCAATGCTCAGAAAGTCTCAGATTTAAGAGTCTTTCTGACTCTTCCTGTTAGGGGAGATAAAACCTGTACAACCAGGACCCTTCCTCCAGGCACAGCAAGGACATTAACACTGTCTTCTCCCTCAGACTGCATGTGCCTACTTCAGTGAGTTCATGGCCCACATATTTACCATAGATGAAATGTGTAAATTGCTAATGACATCAAACAAATCCCAATACTGAAAAACCCTGAGAACAAATAAAAGCCCTCAATGATTAGCAAATTTCAGCTCTGCAGAATCATAATAATCACAAACTCTGTGCTGGTCTGACAAGGATTCTTTTCTTTTATTCATATCCAGGCACCTATTCCCTTGGTGTAATTTAGGAATAAATAAGCTACCTACAGAATAGAGATAATGAGCCAGTCAGCTAATGTATGAATTAGGAGACCTGGGATCACTGTTGTAAGGTAGACCCTCAGCAATGCACAGCGAGGTCCCTTGAAAAAGATAAATGAGATGAGGGTGTCTTTGGGTAGCAGCACAGACAGTCTTAATGGCTGCATTTATTTCTCTTGTATGGGGTGGTGGATTTGAGTTTCTGTTGTATTAAAAATTAAAGAGTACATAAGTCATTACATAAGAAAGAGAGTTATTTTGGAGTCAATAATGGGAATGTAATAACAACCAAGTTAGGATTAGTCACCCCATCTCTTGTGAGTCAGCCTATTAAAGGATTTAAGTCTGTGGGTTCCATTCTTCATAGAGTGTGTGTTGTACTTCACAGAGCAAAAACAGTTTCTACTCTTCATAGAGAGAGTTGTACTTTACAGAGCAAGAATACCATGGTGGATGTAATTGTTAAGTAAAAATGAAAATGTTGGTTTCTACTTGCATGGTGAAGGAGCTAGGGACTTTAGTACTTCTAAAGGTCCAAACTTTGGTGTAGGTAGTTTATCAGTAACTTATGTCAAAGGCATGAATAACCAACATATAACGAAAATGTGAATATATACTGCAGGAACAGCCATAGAAATTAAAACTTCTGATTAATATAACTCAATCCAACTTAAGTCAGTTAAAGATGGAGGGCTTTTATTAACGATTAATGAGTCTTAAATTAATCAGATCTCCGGGCTGGCAAAACAACTCAGTGGTTAAGGGATCTCCAAGAACGAAGTTCTCCTGTTATATTACCACCACTGGAAGAAGAGGAAGAACTTCCAAAAACATTGTCCTCCGATCATCGCACATGCACAGTAGCATGGAATTGAAATAATAATAAAAGGAAAATTTCCAATTAACATTTCTGTTTCAAAAAACTTGCTTCCAACTGCCCCTGGATCTGATCCCTATAAGTAATTAACTGAAAGATAAGCTTTCTTTCTTTCATTTTTAGGGGTACATCAAAACAACAACAACAAAAACAAGACAGTAGACCAAAAATTAGCGACGTACCTAGACCTGGGGATCAGAGATACAATTGACAAAGCCCTTTTTAAGAGAATATTGTCTTTGGTGGACAGAATTAGATTGATACTGCTTATTATCATGTGCACAGAAGTCATCCATGCTTGGCCTTCTTCCAATTAGACAATTATTCAAACAATCATTTTCATATAAATAATTTGTCTCTTGTCTAAATAAACCAGCCACCAGCTGCCCAACACAATTCAAACAGTAACACCATGGTTCATGACCCAGGACATGTCCTTCAGGGAAATGGTCAAAAAGACTTGATCTATGTGGAAAGTGAGTCTCAGTGTGTCAGAAAATAACAACAGTGAATAATAATACTTGGTCCTTTTTCATTCTTTTCTTTTTTTCAAAACTGGACATCTTTATTCATTCCTGATTGCCTTCCCACTATAATTACAGATGGGAAGACCTGAAACCAAGGTCTTTTACTATATCCACCTGTGTAAGAAGCAAGGCTTACAACAAGTTCTTCTGACAACCTTCCGAGTTATTTAGTTCAAACTCTTTGATTCACACATCTTAGAAAACCTGCTGCTCTGTATACCTATTGATATACTTTCTCCTGGTGCTTGCTGCTTCATTCATTGATGTGTTGATAGATATATGATGAATTAATAAATCAAAAGGCCCAAGAGCAACATCACTGAATAATACATCTATCTATATAGAGTCCATTCCCCATGGAATTAGTAGGTCTGGTCGTTTCACCCCAATGTACTTTTGCCACAAATAAATCATTCAGATTTTCTATCTCCTAACATCTCTGTAGTCACCACTGGAAAAGTTTGATAAGAAAAGAGCCATAACCTACAAAACTAGAATAAACAAGTGGTGTTGGTCATTTTCCTGTATCCTTTCTCATCAAGAAATTAATAACCTCTGAGCGTTATCAGCGACAAGGTACAGAAAATATATATATATATATAATATATATATTACATATATAAAATATATATAATATATATATATATTCTTATAAATATAAGAATATTAAGCAACCCTGAAAATGAATGGAAAACCACTTCTCTTTTTTTGTTAGATTTTAGTATTGCTAAGTCATTTTAATTATCAGTTCCCAGTCTGACCATATTCCTATCACTGCCTAGCACTGGCACTGTAAATTTTACTTATGAATTATATCCATTTATTACTTCAGGAAAAAGGCAAGCAACATCCACCCATGAGTCAACCACCAAACCCAAAAACATAAATCCGAAGCTATTACTCACATAAATCTCTTCTTCCCTTACCCACACAGGTGAAAGCCAAGACCTTTGGCATGTCAGGCTGAGTCAGTTGGTATGGAAGCATCCACAGGATGGAATCAAGCACAAACTCTCAAAAGAAAAAAAAAGCCTATAATTAGATTTAACAGTGTGTACTTACTACACTAACTGGGATTCTAAGGATGGTTTCATACATGTCTATCAAATATTCTATCAATACTCTGTCCACATTAACCCCATTCATGCGAACCCCCACCACCTCTGCTGGTTCCTTTGGTTTTTGTGTTTTTTTAGATTCAACATGAGAGAAAAGACATGTCCTGCACTATAGACAACATTCTCTCTGTTGGCCACACTCACTTCTATTCCATTACATACTTATAAAATTGTTGAAGGGGTATAACATTTGAGATGTAAATGAAGAATATATTCAATAAAATTTTTTTTAAAAATTGTTCATTTATGTTCTTGGTCCTCTCTTAGTATGATCAACAGCTAGCTACCTCCTACCATGACGAAAATGTCTATGGGACACATTAATGCACTTATGTATGTGTTTGTGTGTCTATTGGTCTTACATGTCCTAAAGGTGCAGCAGCTTATATTGGTATAGCATAGGGGAAGACAGCATTAAAAAGCTGACTGACAACTATTGCTTCATATTCTGATATCCGAACTGACCCATAGGTAACAACTTACATTTTCCTCATACATTCCTACAATGCAGATTCAGGTGCCACTGCAGCCCACAAGTCAGAGGCCACACTGTGTTGCATTTCCAACCCTCCCAAGAGCCGCCAATTATGTGTATTTCTAATAGACTTCAGTTTACAGTTTAATCAAAAGTATTGATGCGTAAGCACCAGAAACACTCATTACTGATCCACACTCAATGCGTTTCCCTCATTTAGTTATCTGTATGTTACCGACTGTTTCTGCATAATTGATTGATTTTTTTTTTTTGCTTCATTCAGTGTTCCTCTGATTAAAAATCTTAGTGCCCATGAATCATGGAAAACCAAAAAACAAAATCTTCCACTATTGCCATGCTCATGTTCACAGTGCGGGTAAATAGGATGCCATATTAATTGGAAATAAGGCCTGGACATATAACTTAACCAATCACAATCACGTTGCTTCTTACCACCCTGCTATTCATTCAGTTGCCTCTTACAGAAAGACAATGGGATAACAGAGTGCACAACAGACTGCACCTTGGTCTCCACAACTGGAGACCCACAGACCAAACTGAGGACGTTGTTAAGGTCTCTCTACTAATGGGATAGCATGACACAAAGACGGAACAGCTCTTGGGAAAACTATGGACAAATGTGACAGCCCTCAGACTTATCTCTAAAGGGTTATGCTAAACCCAGTCTCTCTGAAACCCACCAACAGCTGACACCTGGAAGGTTATTCCTTTTATTCTTGTTTTGCTTTTATAACTGAATGATAAAATTGTGCACATTAAGTGTGCACATGATGTTTTCAAGGACTTAAACACCACAGAATGACTAATTTCTAACTAGCTAATATCTGTGCTACATGATTGTCACATCTGTGCTAAAAACACTTCACATCCCTCCTCTCCCCCCCCCCCAAATCATGGCATGCTTTTAATGTGGCTTTTGGGTTTTGTTTTCTTTTGTCTTGTTCTGTCTATAGCCATTTGGTTTTGGTATGGGGGCCGGTTTTCTTTTCTTTCTATTTTTTTTATAAAGATAGATAGATAGATAGATAGATAGATAGATAGATAGATAGATAGATAGATAGATAGATAGACAGACAGACAGACAGACAGATGATAGATAGATAGATAGATAGATAGATAGATAGATAGATAGATAGATAGATAGATAGACAGACAGACAGATGATAGATAGATAGATAGATAGATAGATAGATAGATAGATAGACAGACAGACAGACAGACAGATAGATTATATGTGAGAACAATGTAGATGTCATCAGACCTCTGGAAGAGCAGTCAGTGGACTTAACCACTGAGCCATCTCTTAAGCCCACTTGTTTTCTTTTTTAAGAAAAGATCCCAATATGTAGACCAGGATAGCTACAAACTCATAACCATCCTCCTGCCTCCCAGGTCTCCCAGGTTCTAGAATAAAAGGAGTGAGACATCATGCCCGGCTAACCTTTTCTTTTATGACTGTTGGCAGATGTTATTCATCCCTTTGAGGTGAACCCACGGATGATTCAAATCATTCAACACACCAGGACCCCAAACATTGGACTTACCTGAGTCCTTCTCTTCCTGGCCCAAAGAGTATCAGTCTCAGACAAGAACCATCCATCAGGTACACGGCATTGAATCTGTGGAATAACAAATTTTAGTAAGTGGCAATAATCTTTCTATAAAGGGTGACCAACATTTTAGAATCAATTAACATGATTAGTATAAATTTTAGAAATTTTTAATTTTAAGAAATACAGGAGCAATACAGCCTTGAGCCCTTGTCCTGATACCTTAGACTCTATATATCAAATCTGGCCAACCACAGTTTTACCCATGCTCATGACTGCCCAAAGAGTGCTTCATATCTTATTTATTGGCTTCTTACATTAGCAATTTATGTGATCTAATTTATAACTCCCTTATACACAGATCCTATAATACAATGTAGCTATAGTGTATGAAAGTATTATATATAATATATATAAATTGAGTGTGTATGTATAGAATATAATATGAAAAAAAGAAGAAAATATTGAATAAGATAAAGCCCATACTAATGAGTTCATGATTTGAATACTCTCAACAGCTAGCACAGCTTCAATTCAAAATAAGTCCTGAAAGGGGCAGTATCCACATATAATTCCAGGAGGGGCTGTTACCTTCCTGGAAGATCTGAATATGAAATGAAGTTACATTGTTTGGATATTCTTGTAGGCTGTAGTTCTTTGTAACTACAAGAAAATTTAATGTGTTTTATTCTTTAAACATGCATTTTAGATTTATGTTTAACATAATCCTAGTTTTGAAAGGGCTGAGAATTCTGACTCATTGTCCTGAATCTCAAAGACTAACACACCAGGAACTTGAAACAAAGAAAACTGCTTTTTTTTTTTTTTTAACCTCCAAGTCCAAATTCTAAAATGTATCACTATGGCTGAGTAAATGATGTAATAAATAAATCTTATCAATCTAGACACTTATTCAAGAATTGACAGCTACATTGGGAACTTTAGATGGAGATTGCATCTCAATTAAAACACTGACAGTCCAACTTTTTAGTGTGGCTACTGGACAGTGTGTGCCTATAGGCTAACTTCCTAAAGAAATGGTCATTTCTTTACATAATCTTCTCCCTTCTGATTCAAAGTCGATCCCACAAGCTATTCCGAACTTTTTCACTGGATTAAGTCAACAGTGGCAACAAAATAATGTGGAATGACTTAATATTAACCAATAAAGTGGCCTTACTATGTGTTACTGGAGTTGGGTTGTGTTGACATGGACATTCTTTCATTTATGGATTGCATTTGGTTGATCTGAATTAATCAGAAATTATATTATCATCATTGTGTTACAGGTAGACTGTAGTATAGTATTTTGTTGGACTAGGGATGAGGTCTAGGACCTCACTCATTCCAGGCAAATATTCTCTCAGGGAGCTACATTGCTGACCTATTAGAATTCACTACTCATTTGTTGAGGCCATTAGATAGTTTAAAGAATACCCTCAAAAGACAAATAACATGCCACTAACATGTTTGATGATGCCTTTTTGATTCTTGCGATTAAAATACATAAATCTTCAGTATTAGAGACAGGTTCACATAAACTATGGGGTATGAAATCAAGGAAGTATGGAAAAGTTAAAAAAAAAGATAAATACATGAATTAGACACAAAATATACAGCTGTGTAGAACTATATTAATTATAATAATTCTCTCTATCAATTCAACCATTAGCTTACAATTAATAAGTATTCATTTAAATTATGTGTTCATTTATTCATCTTTAGTATTTCTAAAGCTCCCATGAGACAATTACCTAATACAACTAGTGGAAAGCTATTAGCCATATAGGGTTATTTAAATTTAAATTAATAAAAAATTGAGCAAAGGAACATTTTCATTCCTTATATCAAGTGTTCAACAGTTCTATGAAGCTAAATTCTACTACTTCAGAGTGTCAATCACAGACACTCTCCTCTCTGAACAAAGATCTAAGAGACAGAAGTAGGATATGCTCTTTATCCCTGTAATGATAGAGTACTTTTCCTAATTAGCTTAACTGGACTGGTCATGAGCTTGAGACACAACACCATCATCCGCAGCTCGCACTGCATCTCCTCCATTTGATTTGATCATTTCCCTGTTTTAAAAAGATTCATTTTGTCTTTATTATGTGTGCGTGCATGTGCATGTATGTGTGCATTCTCAGGGTTCCCTTGGAGACCAAAAAAAGGGATCTTGGCCCCTGGAACTGGAATTACAGGTAATTGTGAGCTGCCTTACACCAGGGAGCTGAGATCTGCAGTCCTGACCACTGAGCAATCTCTCCAGCTCTGAGGATTTCATTGTCTCTATGGAAATGTTAGCAAACAAGGTCCACCAATGCAAGTAGCATCTGAGACTTCGTATTTGGCAGATGCCTTTCATCTCCTTCTTCTCACTCCTCACTCAAAGAATAAACAACCTAGGACCTCAGTTATGGTCAAAAGTCTAAACAAATCATATAACATATACAATAAAACCCAGAACAGCGGGTTAAGAGAATGGAACGAGCAGGCTATTGAAAGGAAGACGTTTCGGAATTAAAATCCTTTCACACTTGGCCCATTTTCCATAACAGCCCATGTTTTGGGCTTTCAATTCTTTTATGCATTTATGTAATTATTTACATTGAGTACTAAAATTAAAATCCAACACACCATTGTGCTTGCATGGTTATAAATATATCGAATAATTCCTTAATCAACATATTTTAAAGGACCTTTGATGTTCATAATTAGAACCATAATTCCAGGGTATTAAGTGGTGTTATGTGGTCTTCAGGGCTCTGTCAAGAGACTTATCTATGAAATCTAGCCCTGCCATGATGGGATCTAATGGTTACAGTTTCCAGTGTGCCTTTCATGGAGCAATTCAATGTCCTGGCAGAAAGATGGGTGCTCAGTTGTATCACCCATGACTAAGTATCCTCCTTGAGATGTGGACAGATACCCTACAGTCTTAGCTAGGAGTTAGCTGTGTCTTGTGTCAATGTGTCTATGTGCCATTTGCCACCAGATCAACTGCAGGCCCTCCTACTTGGAAGGCAAGCACATGACCAATTGAGCTATCATCCAAGCATGAGAAATTCCCTTTTTCTTTGCTATTTTCTCTATAAGAAACAGCCTACTATATTACTTCTAATTCAGTAATTATTATGCCTAATTGGATTAATTACCCTTGGTTCATAACAGTCTCCTCACTGACTAGGGTTTTGGCCATCTCTGATTTTATTTACAAACTCAATCATGTTTAATAATGCAATAAACACCCATCAGCCAACCACCCAAGTTCAAAATAACAAAACTAGCCATTACTCACATTGTTGGCCCATGGCTCACGGCCCACAGCGGTCACTGCCAAGGTCTCTACCAGCAGGCTAACCTCCATTCACATTAGGGCCTCCATTCTGTGGAACACAAGACAGATATTAAAAAGGGACAAAGTAGGAACTCTCTTCATAGCCATTAGTGAGCAGGGCAGATAATCTTAATCTCCGCTCACAATACAGACCCAAGCATGTACTCATTCATTCATTCATTCATTTATCATTACTTATCATTCTAATGAATATGTATGAATTCACTATCCCAGAAAATAAATAAATAAAAACAACCCAAAAGCATGCTTTTTTTTAATCAACATTGACCCCACACTTCCTGTCCAAAAATGAAACAACAGACCCTTTTCGAAACAGATCCAGGTTCAGAGTAGGAGACATAGTCATCTTTGATCCCAGATACAATCTCATCATCATTGCCCTATTTGGTCTTCCCATTGCTTTCATACATTTTAAACACAATAAACACAGATGAGCCGAGTTCGAATCTCACCACATCTTAGTACATCTGAATGACTCTTAACACATAGCAGTAAAATCGATGTTTTTAAAACGCTACAATTATACATCAATGAATAAAAATTAACCTTGTGGTCAGAAAACATTGTTAGTGGCCCACTCCTGGGCTCCTGTCACCTGGCCATTATTTACTGACTTATTTAATTCCTCTTTAACTGCAGACCAAATTCAGTTTAAGTAGCCAAGCAGCGCAGGACCACTGACAGATCTGCACGTCCGGGGGCATCTTACAGCCTACGAGGGCAATTGGCCTCTTAATAACTTCACCCAAACTCAGAGTAGAAGGGCAGTTAGTCGAAGTCAGTGGGTGTGAGGAACAGGAGTGGGTCAGAGAATACAATTCGTATTCGTAAGAACATTAAGTTCTCAGTGGGTAACGTACATACAGAGCGGCAACTCTAGTTAACAGTGACGTATATTGAGAATTAACACAGAGGGTCCAAGATATTTTACTCCCACACATAAGCAGTACAGTAGGGGGTACTGGACACAAAACAGAGCTTAAATACATACAATTTTAATTAAACCAACAGGACAGAAAAAAAAATCTCGTCATCAGGCTACCTCTGAGGCTCTTTAATTTTATGCACAATTAATTTAAATCATGCATAATTTCTTTTATACATAACTTTATAATACCATTCCTTATTACTTCCTAAGGGGAGACCTCCCAGGCTTGTCAAAGAGGCCATGCAAAGGCACACAACAGCACAGAATGGCAACTGGATCCTTTAAATGTCATGTTAGCAGACCTGGGTCAATCTTGGTACTTTATTTGAAGGTCTCATAACTGAGGGATCCAAGGCATGAGGACGTTACTTTTTGTTCTTTTTTAATTTTTAATATAACATGAACAGCCCAATCCCACTGTGAGCTCTCTTTCCATGCTCATGTCAGCCCCTTGTGCTGCGTTAACCCAGCCAATGGTCCACAGCCCACACGCGTCCTCAGGTCTTATCCGTGTCTGATTTTAATTAGTATACAAACCACTTAGGCCTAAACCTGCATGGCCCCAACTCTCTTGCCCCACTGTCCTGCTGGCCACACAAACGTTTTTAACAATGGCTTATCCCGTCTCCTCTTATACACATAGCATTGAATCTGATGTGTGTTCTTGAAAAAGGTTTTTCAAGAGCCCATGGTCTGTTAAAGATGCACAGCTTGACTTTATAACATGTCCACTGAGATTTGGTGACAGGACTCGAACCCAGACCCTCGCACACATGGGCTGCTTCTACCGATGGTCACAGTCATGAGGTAAGAGTGGCCTACAAAAATACCCACACTATGATACCCACCCCTAAATTCAGCCTAAAATTCTAAATAGCTGGGTGACATCTACATCATTGAGAAGCCTCTCTGTGCTACGTTCCCATCTACAAAAACATCCACAGCTCTGATCCCTTAGCAAAGTTAATCCCTCTCTTCAAAGCCAGGCAGAAGCCCCCCCCCCACAGCATCTCTGAGCCCCTTGCACAAATCTTTGTCCCCACAACAGCAGTAGCAGCAGCATCAGCAGCAGCAGTGCCCGAGCGATGGTGACAGACAGACAGACAAACCAGGTTCCACCCCAGCAGGCACTCACGAGCTGTGTAACTGCAGAGACGTGACCTGGTCTCTCTGTCTTAGGCCCCGGACTCGTAGGATTTGCAGACTGAGAACAGCAGCACCGTCCTGGGTCCAACAGGGTGAAAGAGCTACCAACAGACCAATGGACCAGGGGGACTGAAGGATGGACTGACAGAAGGGTCCTCAAAGCAGCACCCACCCTGTTTGTACCCTGTCAGCCAGCCCCACCCCAAACACCTATCTGCTCAACCAGGCTCCTAAAAATTAGACAGTCAAATTGGCTCTATGCTCAGACCTAGCCAGGGGTTTCAGGGAGAAAGGATCTTGGCTCAGACGTTATTGGGAGCTGTTCCTTTGTGATCAAGATATCATACTTTTTAAAAAAAAAAGGGAATCCACCCAGAGGGACTCACTTGTGAAAACTGAATATTGTAGGGAGTCTGTGCTGTCAAATCACTTGTTTTATTTTGGTTTTCTTTGAAAAAGAAATCCAGGCTGGCCTGAGGATGGTTTTGAACTCGTAAGCCTTGAGCCCCTCTTGACCACCTAGAATTATGCAGTGCTGGGGGTTTCAAACCCAATGCTTCCTGAACGCTAAGCAAACACTCTAACAACTGCGCTGCATTCCCCCCAGCCCCACATTGCCATGAAATTCTTGAGGTTCATAGTGTTCCCCTCTAAGCCGAAGGAGGCTCCCGTTAACCAAGCCAAGCTAGTTTCTCCGAGCTGGGAGCAGCAAGGGCCTCAGGTGCTGTGCGAGCCCCCTGTGGGCCCCCCGGCCGCCAGCATTGTTTGTCCTGCACCCAGCAATAGAAAGCTCGCAGCACACGTTCCGTTCCCACCACAGTCCTGTCAATTAGTCATAATTAGCCAATAGTTACTGAATGCAGACACTGTACCGAGCACCGTGTAGCCCGCCGGGCAGCCCGCTGTGCACACACACACACACAGACATTCCTCGGGTGTGGAGACGACAGGGCAGCAGACTCCCTCCCAGGCTTTTTAGGTCTAGATGCAGAGAACAAGGGAAAATCCTGTGAGGACGATCAGCCCTGTGGGGAAAGCCAGGAAAAAAGAATACTCAGACTGAGTAAGCAAAAGGTATGGGCTGACACACAAGATACATTGGGGGTGGGGGGGGGGACTGGGGAGGAGCAGCTATCAGGGGAGACAGCATCACTCAGGTGGTGAGATTTGGATGGAGACAAGAAGTCTTAATTTAGGCTTTGGCAAACTGAGCCTCAGAGATGTTAAGTAACTTACTGGTCCTCACACAGTAAGGAAGGAGCAGAGCGAGGCAGGAAAGACACCATGCAGGTAAGGATTCTTAGCACAGACATTAAGCCCTACCTCAGCAGTTGTAATGATCATATGGAAACTAAAATTATTATTTTTAAAAAATATCTTGTGGGGGCAGAAGCATTTCATATAACCCCAAGCTGGCTTTGAATTTGCTGCACAGTCAAGGGTGAGCATGAACTTCTGTCCTTCCTGCTTCTGTCTCTCACTTTTACATGGTGCTGGGGGTCAAACCCAGAGCTTTATGAAATTTAGGCAACCGTTCTACCAACTGAACTACATCCCGGGTTCAGTTCGCCTAATTTATTTTTATTATTTTATATATGTTGGTTTGCAGGAGCTTACAGAACCCAGAAGAGGGTCTCCAATCTATATAGGGCTCATATAGCCTAATGTGAGTTCTTGGAACTGAACTTGGGTCCTCTGAAAAAGCAGGAAACACTCTTAACGGTACCATTATCTCAGCACCTCAAGTCACCTTAAATGCCCATTAATGGGACCAGGCAATATGATTCATGCCTTTAATCCCAGCACCCAGAAAGTAGAGGCAGGTGGATCCCTGTGACTTTGAACCCAGTCTGCTCTACCTACCCTGTTCCAGGACAACCAGGATTTAACAATAAGAGCCTGTTGCAAAATATTTTAAAGGAAAAAAAAAACAGGTGCTTTTGGCATTTCTGTGTTAAAACTGGGTAAACTGAGGCATTCAGGTTAATGTGCATACAGAATGCTCATTGACAGACCCTGACAGATCATGGCCTGTTCATATGCAGCTTTTCAAACCCTACCTGCCCAACCAAAGCCAGTTGTACAGAGGGACCATTCTCAGAGTCTCTCTGCTGCTTGCCTTGTACCCCCTTGGGCTGAGAAGCCATTTTTTTACACCTGCTCCATTAGCATTCAGTCAGAATAGAAAATGCAGAAAAACTCGCTCAATTTTCCCTTGGGATGCCAGAGTACGTGTGGACCCTGCTTCCGTGATAATTACAGATAGAACGCACTTGAAAAGATATTGCTTAGAAAATAAACTAAAATTCGACTGAATAAGAAGTTTAGCCCCCAAAGGGTGTCCCTGACAAGAGGGAGTATTAAGGAACACAGATTTTTTTCAGGCGTGGACATAGAGGAAAGGAAATCTGTCAGAGTGTGGGTTTAGAAGAAAAAAAGAAGGCGGGGTCTGCATCAGCCCCTTGTATGGGCTTTGGGGACAGTCTTTTATCATCTCTAAACCTTAGTTTCGTCCCCCTTTTGATTGACAGTGGAAAATGCCATCATGGAGGGTGGCTGTGATGATCTAGCATAATAAAAGAACACGAGGTTCAAGAGGAGGGCTGAGTGAGAGGCCAGGGCTCTGGGCTTAGTCATCCAGGAGAGCAGTGGAGAGAGAGGCAGCAGCCTGCTGTTCCTCAGCACACACGTGAGGAGAGCGGCAGAGACGGAGAGCTGCCAGCTAGCTGCTGCAGAGCCAGAGCTGGGACTGGGTCCTAGTGACCAGGTCGGCGGGACACCTGTTATCTCAGAAACACCTGAGATAATTGATACAGTTGGAAAGAGAGCAGAAGGCAAGAATTTCCCTAGCAGTTAACTAGGAAAAAAGCCTTTTGGAAGAGCCAGGAAGCCTTTGATTTCGGTGAGAAACTGTCTATTTATGTTATTTTCTCCATCTCTCTATCTCCTATCCACAGGGAAGCTTGCTGATCCATGCACCATCTCTCCAGCATTTATCATCCATAAATCTGCCTCACTGCATAGTTCATGCATCCTCACGGAGGAACCTATCCATTAGAACGACCCTCCATCCTTCCCCCGTCTCTATTTTGCAAAGGGATTAGACAAACCTGGGCTGCAGCCCCGGGTTCTGCTTACTAGCCGATCTTGAGAAAATGCTTGGCCCTTCTCATCCCCTTGTCTGTAAAATAATGAGCAATCAGATGTAGCTGGGCTGGGAATTAAAAGGGGGGTGGGCAGTCTAGTGTTTTGGTCTCAGCAAATCGTTGTGAAACGCTTGCTGTCTGCGTTTCAGCTGCTGGGCTGGGAGGGATGCGGGGAGAAAAGCCGCTGTGCTTTGCACGACATGTGAAGATGATGTTTAGAATTACCTGGGATGGGATATCTCGGCTGTGGCCTGAGCATCTTGGGGAGTGGTCTGTCCTGGTCCTGGACACACAGCAGAGAGTGCCATCTAGTGGAACAGCACCCTGTGGGGGTCCCGGGCTTGGCCCCCCAGGACTGGAGGCGACCCTCTTTGAGAGGTGGCTAAATCACTCAGGGCCCCTGGCCTGCCAGGCGCCTTTTGTTTTGTGGACGATGGCCAGCTCTCTCTTGTCTATTCAGTCCAACTCCTTTAGAGGTTTCCGGGAAAAACAGATAATTCAAGTAACAGCTGTTGGCTGCCGTGTCTATTTTCCGATTGAAATGAGGCTGGGGGATGCGTGTGTACCTGTCTCTTAATTTGCCTGGTGGCCCTAGGAGGCTGTCAGAATTGGCTCCATTTTCAGGGGGGAAAATGAGGCTCACTGAGGTTGTATTTGGTGGAAAGCTCTGTGTTTCAGGCTGTACTTACCTTTGAGAGCCCCACAGTCCCCTTGAAAGTGCAGGAAGCACTTTGGAGCAGAGATCTGAATAAGATCAATCAAAAAAAAAATTATGAGTTCATCAGGAAGATTTGGCCACTGCATTCAGGTTAGATGGAAGAAAGGAAAAGCTGTTAATTTTTTAATTGTGGTAGGTAATGGCATCACATGTATTTTTATTTTACAAATTGTGGCAATGGATATCTTTATGTTTTTATGAAGGAAAACAGCTTTGCTGAGAGATAAATATTCTAAGAGGCACAGAAGAGACAACATGATCTCAAGAATTAGCTTCAAAACGGTCCAAAAAAACTGAGGGCTTGGACAGTGGGAGGGGAGGGGGGATCCAGGGCTCAGAAGCAGGGGGATGGCTGAATTTGATGGGCACTACATCTGGATGATGAAATACAGGTTAAAACTGTGCTGTTTAAGAACACATTGTTTTCTCCGTTTGTGGTGTCTTGGGGGAAAAAAAACCATAATAAAGTCTGACTTTCTTTTTAATCAACAAGTGAAAATGAAGTACAGAGGTGTCGACGGGGTTCAGGGAAACACATAACAGCCCAGAGGGGGCTTTGGGTCCAAGTTAACTGAAGCGCAGTGTCCTGAGGCTGGTTTACCAGGATCAGAACGGCACGGGGACTGAAGAAACACTCCCGGCAAATTACATGGACAGAAGGTAAAATGCTGGGGGGGACACTCCAGAAACAGACACCCACCAGACGGGTCCTGCAGCACCGCCAGACCCTCCCCCTAGCTGTAAAGACCCAGCAACATCTCTCCTTAATGCAGACCCAGCAGCCTGTGTAAGTCTTCCTGCTGGGACACTGTGCCAATTTAGTTAAGAGAGCAGCACTGTCACCTGTCACACACATCGAATAACCAGCTCGGCTACACTGCCTAGTTTTCGTTTTGTTTTGTTTTGTTTTTTTATTTTTAATTAAGCCTTGCTGGAGAGTTAAGAATTGATGCTTTTCCCCCTAAAGCTGTTTGCAGCCAACTCGGCGGCTCTCAGCCCCCATCACTTTGCGCTCAGTCACAGGACCGCAAACTGACTCACCTTGAGACCCTAAGACCTGCTGGTCCACTAACCCCTTATGACTCTCCACCGTTCCCAGAGCCCACACTTTTTTGGCCCTCCTGCAAAAGTCAGTCTCATCTTCACTCTTCCCTTGGGTTTCCTGGGCGCCTGGCCACTTCGCACTGCCTGCAAGCCCTCTCCTTCATCTTTCATTCCTCACTGTGGGAAGCAGACACCGGACAGCTCCGACCCTCAGCCGCTCGCCCGCCGCAGCTCCTGCTGCATTGCAGCACAGTCTCTGTGGGAGAGGTGCAGCCTGAAGCCACCCCGGGACACTCTCGCCCCCCACCCGTCCGCCCGCCCGCCCGCCCAACAGCCCGCCCGCCCGCCGCCCGCCCGCGTCTTCTGCATTGGCTGCAATTAAAAGCGCTGCTGCAGAAAGCCAAAGCGTAGGTCCCCCTTTATGTCTCCCCCTCCTCATTTGGGAACACAAAATCTGTAGCCCAGGCAGCCCCCTTGTGGCACTTGGGGGCGCCACAGACTCTTGGCTGCCTTTTGAAGATTTCAGACCATTTACACTGCACCGTGAGTTGGCACAAATCTTAAGTGGCCCAACTCCTATCCGATGCAGAACTCTGTTTTCTGTTCCTTTCTCGGAGTCCCCTCTCCACTCCCTTTTCCCCATCCACATCTCCCTCAGAAGGAAGGGGAGCTGCCCAAGTTCTCCTGTTGAATACAACTCTGACAAGCAGACAGGTGTCTGGCAACCATAGCAATAACCAGGAAAGTTTGTGGGAGAGGGATGTCTCTTTGAATGATGCTTGGTCCCCTCTCTTATCACACAGGGATGAAATTGTCTCTCAGAAGGTCTGATTTCCATTTCTCTCTCACAAATGGCAACTTGAGATGAGAGGAAACTCAGGGTCTAAGTTTGTGTCTGAGGAGGGTGTTGGGGGTTCTAACACCACAAAGTGGCCAGTATAGGGTACATCCCTAGTGTGAGGGGGCTGCCTTAGGGGGTCTCTGACCCCCAGCTTCAAGCCCCAGCCATTCAGAGCTGACACTTTTCATCAGGAAACTCACCAGAGCCCGGGAAAATTCTGAGCTCTCTAGCTCGCTGTCAACACACAGAAACCCTAGCCCCCCACTATCCCTATTTATAATTTGATTATAGATGAACAGGGGGCCCTTCTGCATCAGGTTAATAATGTAATTTTCATAAGCCTCTGCTAATGAGTGCCTACCCCTAATTTTGACCCTGCCCTTCAAAGGGATTGGTTGACGAAATAGCTGAGATCTCAAGGACTGCTGGGAGGTGCTTATAACTAGTCAATCCACCCTTTGCCCACCCATTCCACTTGGCACAGACTTGCTAGGCAGTCTTCAGCAGCAGGGTGTGGTGGGGAGCCTCGGAGAGCCTTGGGTTTCATCCTGGCTCAACCTCACACCAGCTGAGAGACGGTGAGTACTTCTTTAACTTTCTGTACCATGATGTCTTCACCAATCCAATGTAGATCATGAGAGTCCTCTTCTTTGTGCAATTTCCCATGTGAGTTCTAGACAGATATCCCACCCAGCTCAGGGCTTCGTCTAGGGTGACATAAATCCTAACTGCCATCACCCACCCTTGATTGCATTGGTGTGTGGCAAAAGTATTTCCTGTTTGTTTTCTCATACAAATGATTGCAGTTCGAAGACAGGAAGCCGACTGACCGACCGACCGATCGACCGACCGACTGACTGACAGACCGAGCGATCGGCCGACCGGCCAACTGACATCATCATTTTAACCCTAACCTTACCCTAGTGACCTAGGAGGTAAGAGTGTTGCAGTGCCTGGTAGTGTGAATGAGTGGAGAGTCAGCCGTTTCCCACAGGTTAAGCCACGCCCTAAGCATGCTGCCTTCCCTTCCAAAACCTCCCTATGTCACCTGTCACTTCAAGGGACTGACAGGGAGGGAATATCTCTCTCTGTGTGTCTTTCTGCTTTCCCCAAATGCTGTTATAAACCATGCAAATGCTAGTAAATGCAGATGTGGACTCTACAGGGCTTTCGGCTGCCTGCCACATCTCCCGTGAGTTCCCCAGGCTAAGAGCTGCCTCCGGGCTGCCTTGATTTGTGTGATTAAGCCTGCAGAGGGGCCTCTGCCAGGAGATGTTGTAGTGTGTATGCAGCAAGGGGCTTGAAAGGCCAGACTGTTTTCTCTCTTATGACACTTGTTACATGTAGCCCTCCTCCTGTATCCCACTGACGACTACACAAGCGTTTATGAAGTGTCTGGTGGAGGCTAAGCTCCTCTCATCTGCTTCGGTCCTCACTTCAAGCTGGTGAGAGAGAAAAAAAAAACCTCTCATCTCCATTTCACAGGGAAAAGCCTGAGACTCTGAAAACTAAAGGGAATTGTGTGGCCTCACGGTGACAGGGGGAGAGTCAAGCTTAGTTGTGCAGCTTGAGAGCCCCTGGCGCTGCTGCAGCTGCTCCTGTACCTCCTACTTCTGCAGGTCAAACGGAGCTGGCCAGGCAGCCACTGCTCAGTAAGGGAAAAAAAGAGCAGGGGGCTTTGCATTCAGAGGTTTCTGCCTAGCAACTGGTAAAGGGGCAGAGAGAGAGAGAGAGAGAGAGAGAGAGAGAGAGAGAGAGAGAGAGAGAGGAGAGAGAGAGAGGAGAGAGGAGCGAGAGGAGAGAGGAGAGAGGAAGAGACAGAGAGAGAGAGAGAGCAAGAGAGAGAGGGTCTCAGAGCTGATTAACAGCTAGAGACAGAGCAGCTGCCCCCCCTCCCTGAGGGGAGCACCACGCCCTCCCCTGGGCTGCTAGAAGAACAGCAGGGCAAAAGGCTCAGTAACCAAGTGCAGAAGAGCAAAGGAGAAGCACCCCCAGACAGGTGTAGAGGCCCCAAATTTATTCTCAGGGTGGGTGGGGGTTTTGCTATTCACGTCAGCAGAGGAAGAGAGAGGGAGAGAGGACCCTGAAGAGAGGGAGCGTGCCTCCTATAAAGACCTGAGGGCCGAGACGTAAACAGGCTGCTGTGGAGTGCGGAGGCTGATGTAAAAGACAGGGGAGGGCTGAGAGGAGCGTCTCAGTACGCGAGCCCCCAAGCTAGCTGCTGAAGAGAGGGAGCTCACAGTTCCTGGAGGCACCCGAGCAGAGAGGCAGGCCGGTACGTGATGGGGAGGCTGCAGCAGGTTTCTCTAGCTGCTTGACAGCCCTAAGGGACAGGCTTTGGAGAAGCTTCCTCGGTGCCCAGTCCTGAGCAAACAAGTGGGGCTGGCTGGAGGGGACCTGGCTGGGGTCAGGTCAAGGGTGGGTGGGCTTCCCCGTGACCCTGCCAGGGGGTTAAATGGCAATGGCACCCTGATTGGTGGCGTAGTACCACTGAGGCACTGAGGAAGAAGCCCTGTGATTGGGGGTGAGGGCTTGGGGAAAGTGGGGGTTTGTGGGAGCTGTCCAATTCCTTCTTAAGGGAAGGCCACCTGGAGCAGTCAGGAGTCTTCTCTGCCTGATTTCAGGTCCAGGAGTGCTAGCCTGAGTCATCTGTAAGGTAACAGTGTGGTAAAGTGGGTGGGGGGGGGGTATGGAAAAAGGTGTCTGTCTGGTTGAGGTATCGGCTGGTCATAGGAAAAGCAGACCACTTTTCTGGAGGCTAGACCCTAGCCACGGAGTCAGGTGCCTGCTGCATTATGACTGGAATAGACTGGGGCGGGGGGGTTTGAAGGCACCCTACCCAGTGGTGGAACTAAGGAGCCTGCAAGCTGATGGCTAAAGCCCATGATGCTAGTTTATTAACAGGGGTCTCACCAGGGACTTTGGGTGGTTGGGGCTTTTAGCAGATGTACCTCTCAGCCAGACACACCTGAGCTGCATCATTTCTATGGGAGACTCCTGTCGTTAACTCCTGGTGCTTGTACTCAGTATACGTGGCATTAAGTGTGAGTGTGTACTTTCACGGGACGGCTGTGAGGGTGGCTGGGGTTTCTTGTCTGTGAAATAATCAGGATGACCTGACCTGACTAAACCATGAGAAGAGCACATCTCAATGGAAAAAATTATTTCAAAAATAGCAGGAAAGGAAATGCAAATGACAGAATTGTTTGAGAAAAGTTCCCCCCCCCCCCCCCCCGGCTTCTGCTGACTGACTGTCCAGTTCCTGACAGCCTGATCTGGGGGCTCAAGGTCGTTCAGCTGCTCTGACCCGCCAAGCGGGGGCAGCATCGTGTTGCAGGTTAGAGAACCAGTGTCCATAGACTGCCTGGTTGCTTCTGTGTTAAGGTTGCAAGACCTGGGGAGGCAGTCTGGACCCCCAGAGCTTTGGCGTTGTGTTGTATTATTGGTGGAGCTGTTGTGGTGTTGTTTCATGATTAAAGGATTTGTTGAGAGCTCTGGATGGGGACATTTGACATTTGGCGATGTGACATTCACACGTGTCACTGCCCTTGCCGTTTTTTTATGTGGGTAGAGGGCCCTGGGGGCTCAGTGTGCATGTGTGTGTGTGTGCCTGCAGACAGAAGTGCATCGACACACACTCTCACAGGTTTGTGATTAAATATTTCTGATTAGAGGTGACTGAAGACCTTGACAGGGCTTGGATGCAATTCCCTCTGAATTTGAAAAGCCACTCAAAGTCCACCCCAGAAGCTGGGGTCACAGGGCAGCAAGCCCTTTAGCCCCTGCTGGGTAGGGAGGGGGACACTCCTCCTCTGATAACTCCTGTTGCTCAAGGCACAGGGATGAAATACAGGCTTGAGGGAACTGAGAAATGGGTTTCTGTGGAAAAGCAGGGTCGCACACGGAGGAACCATCTGCCTGACCAGTGAAGGAAAAAAAACATTGAAGAGAGAGGCGCCTTTGTGCAGGCAAACAAGGAGGGTCCCTTCTGTGTAAGAGGCGACAGGCAAGTCCCACTTCCCCAACGCTCAGCACACAGAAGGCAGTGAGTGAGTCAGGGCCGGGCTTTTCCGTGCCACTGAGAAGCTAAGGTTCCTGGGGGTCATCTGGAGACCACCCCCACTATTTCTCGGGAGTCATTCATGTTGAAGGCAGTGAAATAAGAGCCTCTAAATGCTGCCTGTGAGCAATCTGATTTCTTTTATTTATTTATATGAAAATAAGATTCACTCCTTACCAAACTACAGGAGACCCCACGTAAAAGCAGTAGGGTAGTTAGCTGGGCTGACCCTAGGTGTTTGAGAAAGAACAGGGGTCTAGAAGGGGTCAGGGGCTTGAGTAGGGGAGCCAGGGGGCTTTATACATTCTGGAGACTTTTTGCTTTGCGTTGGTCAGTCATGTTCTCTGAAAAGGCAGCGCTGCCTTGAAGAGGGAGGGCTTGGGAGATACCTGGCTGGGCTGGGCTGGGCTGGGCTGGGTGGGGCTGGGCTGGGCTGGGCTGGGCTGGGTGGGGCTGGGCTGGGCTGGGCTGGGGAAGCTTGAGATTTTACTAGGTACCCTGTATGTGTTGCTATGCCAGATGACTTATATGAGTTATTTTTCTCAGTGACATGTCAATGGTCCTGTGTGAGAGAGATTATGGATTTTTAAAGAAAAACGAAAGGAAGGAACCAAAGCACAGAGACACTCCTGGGATACCTAAGGACACACAGCTTGAGCCCAAGCTGTATCTGGATGGGAGTTAAGATGGCTCCTTTTGATTGAGAAGCCTACTCCCACACTAAACAAGAAAGGGTACTGATGCCATCCCCCCTGACACACACACAGGGCAAGTCCTTTGACCCTAGAGGCAAGTCCACTCAGACACATATGTCCACTCTCAGCCCTATCTGTTTTATCTGACTTCTTGCTCTTCTTTTCCCATCATATATCCTGGGACTAGAAGGTAAGGAGCAAGCTCAGAGATTATAGTCACAGTGTAAAATTCATCAGGAAGATGAGGAGTAAGTGTGTGCACAGGAGTGTGGCAATCCATGTGCAGTATTTCAGCGACATGCAGACTCACCAGCACCACGCAGCAGGCAACATGGCCCTCTGCCTAGAGGGGAGGGGAGGGTCTCCGACGTCAGTCTCAGGAAACACAAAAGGGTCTTCTGGAAGGGGCAAAAGAACACGGTGATTAACCTGACCCATTTTGTTAATTACATGATGGGGGAAAAGCCTTAGAATAGGAAATTCTATGGGCAAGGCATCACAGTTGCAGACCATGGTCAGGGATATTTGGGACACAGGGTGGGGCACATGTGTAACCATGGGGGCACTATCGGGAGCTGGGTGTCAAGCCTCTTCACCAGCATAAGCACAATGTTTCCAGTGGGGATAGGGGTGCGGTGGGGGGAGGATCAGGAGGATACAAGCCGTTGAACCAGACTTCTGCATCAGGCTTTTTCCTTTCCCCTTTTCCTCTCCACTTGGACTACATCCCGGAAGCTCTGGGATGTCAGCTAGAGGACTGGAAGGGTAGATGGTAACAAAACGGAATTTTAGAAAGATCACACAGGGAAAATAAATCTGTGCAAACCATTTATTCAGCTATCCCACCGTTAAGGGGCTGGGGTAAAGACAGGGATGTGTTCACCAGCTTAGCTACCAGAATGTTCTCCGTGGTGCTATCAGCAATGGCATTAAATGAAAACGGCCTAGGTCTTTCTAATCGGCCATCAGTTGAGCCGTATCACATTAATTAAAAGGTGGGTCTGTGCCATGCCCTCCTCGCTGATCCTTGTAGATAACACTTTTATTGTATTCATGGTTTTATTTTTTTAAATACCATATTGAACAAACAGGAACCCATGACCTGCCCCGACGAGAAGAATGTTGACCGGGCTTCTATTTGCACGCATTCTCCAGGAAGGGAACAGGACAGCCGGCATTTTCAATAACAGAACAGGGTGTTGCATACGTACACCGGAATATTAAACAGCTCTTAAAAAGAGGGAAATGCGCAAACCTATTGTCTTTTAATGGACGTCTGGATTTTACAATGGACCAGATTAATCATGATCTTTTGTTCCAAGACAGTTTCCCATCCTTGGTCCGAGGCACACTGCCTTTTATTCCGCTAACGTATGCATTCATATATTCATCTGTAATAATGTCATAAGGACTCGCAAGCTCTCTCCCCAGATTCAACCACTCAGCAATTACTTACTCCTGGCAGGATAAGGACCCCAGATTTCAGGGGGGCGGTAAGATGGTTAAATCGACTCCCGTGTGTACGGAATCCAAGGTGCTGGGTATCATCAGAAAGGGTAGGGATCTTTGTTATTGCCAAGCACATTCTGGAGGGAAGGAAAACAAGCTGATTCTAAATGCTAACGGAAGAATACTAGCTCTGAAATAGCCTCTATATGAAAGAAACAAAGTCATAGACTCTGGAAATGTGTGTTTAGAGATGTGCAAAGGTACAGAAAAAACAAAAACAAGAATGCGGGACCCCAGGAGAAGCCCAGCAGCTAAATTGCAGAGGGAGCTATGGGTGAGGGAGGGGCTCAGTCCTACAAACACTTGGATTTCTAGAATCCACCAAATTAATTAGCAGTCCATTTGCGGTACAATTACAATAAATATTTTGCTGGGGATTTTTTTGTTTTGTTTTGTTTTGCTTTTTTGCTTCTGAGGCTTTTCGTTGTTGTCATTTACTCTTTTGGAGGTTTTTACTGGCAAAACAAAAAAAGGCAAACGAAAAAATTCAAAAACCAAATGAGATTAAGTTATGGGGTGCCCAAAGCAAGTTTGCAACAGGAAGGGACTCAAGGTTTATATTTTTCTCTGCATTTTTTTTTTAATTTTTATTTTCTGAGCTTCTGCACTGAAGCCACAGCCCTGCTCTGCGTGTCAGTGACAGGCAGCCAGCAGGTGTGAGTCTCAGGCTATGATTTCACTACCAATCCCAGCCTCAGTGTCTGCCATGTACCCGAGGGGGAACATTTTCCTCTTTGGTCCTAAGAGGCCCAGAAAGCTAATGCGCTGGCCCGTGTTCTAGGGGATTAGCTGTATGGAATGGGAACTCCAGGGGAATGTGACTTGAGATAGATGCTGGCAAACGGGACACGGTCCTCTAGAGAAATAGACACAGCAGCCGCATGTGTCTCAACTGTGGAGCCTGCTTCCTGGCAAAGGGCCGGGGACTTGCTACGTGCCCTGACAGTTTGACTCTGTCACACACCAGCAACACACACCAGCAAAACACACAATCGTTTCTTCAGAGCCTAACGCAGAGGGTCCTGCCATCGGCATCGCTAAATCAATTAGGTAGTGCACTGTACACTGAACTCCGCAGGAGACCCCTTTCTCTCCAAGGTACCCCGAGTCTCGCTTACATACTGAGCTTCAGACCTAGCTAGTGAGGCCCTCTGCAGCTGTCAGGGGCTGTCAGAATCTCAGAATGCACATAAGGCTGAGTGTGTGACAAAGATAATATGATTACACCCACATCTTCAGAGAAGCACTTGATGCTCAGAGACCCTCGGAACAAAAAAATTAACCCTTTCTGAACTCAGCAGTCTGAAGTCTCATCCACCTTTGTCTGCCCTCGCAAAGCGGCTGCTTCATTTACTGGGTAACTGTCTCCTCTGAAGAAATGGAGACCAGTATCCTGCCATGACTTTAGGCAGGGAAAAATAAAATCTGAGCTGCATTAAGTAGTGTTCTGCCTTTATGGCCAATCTGTAATCACTTGAGGTTTGACTATTTAGTCCATACAATCTGTGGACTGGGCTCTGTACCTGTGTATACCTTGTGGCTACAGGTAAGGATTTCACAAATGCAAAATATTTTTTATGACATATATAATTTATATAATTTTTTAAAAAACAAATAAAAAGCAATATTCAGATGGAGACTCCCTATCCTTGTCCTGCAGTCCAGGGTTACTTCCAGGTGGAAACAGCCTGAAGAAAAACCTCGTAAAAAGCTAAAGTTGCCTCCGGAAAACACCACCCACCCTGGGTGAGGGGGTCGGGGGGCAGGGAGGGGGCGACTTTCTCAACGCTGCTTTCCTGTTTGGCTCTTTTCCTTTGTTTTCCACTGAATTCCTAAATAACGAGAAGGGCTTATAAATGAGTCCAGAGGATAAAGATCCTCAAACGGCCACCTTTGCAAGGGGCAAGGACTCTCCTCCTCTACCAGGTATTTTCTCTTTTGTTCTATTTCAGATTGATTTGGGCATTGCTTCCCTGATCTTATAGAGGGGGTTAGCAGCTACAGTCAGGGTTCTAAGATCTTCTACCTCCTTAAAGGGTATTATTCCGCTCTCCCTCTGCCTCTGGTCCTCACAGGGGCATCATAATGGTCAGCATCCTCTCTACAGGTAACTAAGCCTCCCTTAGTTACACACAGAGAGACAAGGATACCAGCTTGTTAGGGCTGCATGACCTCCACTCCTCTAGGAAGCCCCTTCCCCTTGAAAGAGATGAGCTTACCTGCTTGGCAGGGCACTGAGTGTAGGCTGCTGGTTCTCCATGGTGACATGGGAAAACTCACACTGGAAGGGGCCAGGGCTCCCCCAGGAATCACTAGCTCCCTGCCCCCTAAGGGGCAGGGAGCCATAGCTGTAAAATGAAAAGTTCCAGTTAGTTCCATTCTGGAAAAAAAAATATACAAATTTGAAATTTCTCTAAATTAGCAGGTAAGAGAAGATTCCACAGACCTTTTTCTGTGATCCAGGGCCAGGCATCTGCTCCCTTCCTGGGAGAAAGCAGCCATCTTATCTCTGGGCTACCTAGAAGGAGGTGAAAAGAAATCACTCACTAAGAATAAGAGTCAGGAGACCCCTACCTCCCTGAGCCCTTGACCCAAGCCTCACCTACAGTGTTCTTGAAACAAATAAGGTTAAGGCAACAATTGCTGACCAGTACCAGGATCTAAGAGGTCATTCTGGACTGTTTTCAGCAAGAGGAAAAGGGGACCTTCCTAGAAATAGTCCAACAGTTGCCCCTGGCAGGGAAGGTCATAGGGAAAAGAGACTGGAGTGCCAAACTCATATCAAATCTCTATCTACTTATTGGAAAACTAGAGAGGATCCCCCAGGAGCAGAGGGCATGCTGAGTGCCCATCTTAAGTTGAAAGCTTCTGCTTGGTCTTCAATAGGACTGTCAGCCCCACACGAGGTACTGGCATGACCCAAGACTCACGTTCCTCTTCTACAATGTGGGAATTTTAAAAAGTGACGACTATACAGATCATCCTAAGGAGGGGAAAAAACTCAAGGGTATGATTTCTCACCAGTCATGCCTGGTACAAGGGAAATACATATAAGGGCAGAGATGGCTCAAAATAGGAATCCTGTTTTGGTGGACTAGGTGGGGGGGGGCACTGGGGAGTTACAACTGGATAGGTTCTTCCATAACTAAGAAGAAAATATATTTATCCAACAGCTTTACAGACGAAGCGAGAATCCAGCAGGACCACCGGAGATCCACTTGGACACTTGCAGCCAAGGTAAGCAGGGTTAGAGGTCCCATGCTGGCCTCTTCCCAGTGGAGAGGGGGTTACCTGGACAGTGGAAAGGGTATGGCCATGCTCGGGACAAAAGGTTAAAGGTTAGTTTGGGCATGTACTGGGGTACTCAATTCTACCGCTGTTCAAATACTTGAGCAGTTATAATTAGTGGAGCCTCGGCCAGCTGTCTTATCCCATCCAGTCCCTCTGTTGACACCATATAAGCCAAAATGAATCGGGGATGACAGCAGGAAGCCTTTTGGGGCAATGGAAGCAGACACTAAGGCCTCGACTTCTATGTCTGGCTGCCTGTCAGACCACGAGACTAACTGCATCAATAGCATGGAATGAAGGCTTCCTTTGGCCACATGGCCCTCCTGTTTCCCAAAGGGCAAGTGCCTGATCCCTCTTTGGGTACCTGTTTCTGCCTATGTCTTCTACCAGGGGGGCAAAAACCTGGCTCAAAGCTCTGCTGCCCCAGCCCCTCCTCAGCCTTCCTGGGTGCTGGGAGTTAGCACCAAAGCCTCCAAATGTCAGTTTAATTCTGCAAAGTGGTAAGAAAACCCTCCAACCATGACATTAGAGGCTAAGAAATCAGCGCTGGGCAGATTTCATTATGATTGGAAAATTCTAGTTAGCCCTGTCTGTGGCGAAAGAGCCCCAGATGTGACTGGATGCCTTAGGTCTTCTGCATGGCCCTACCCTGTCTTTTCCAGGGTAGTCATGACCACTGTTGGCAATGGGTAAGGTGGTTGTCACTGGAATGAGGCTATGCTCTGGCTGGAGGGTCCTGGAGAGCAGATTTACCCTCTGATTCCAGTGCAGAGCTTGCTCCCCTCATGGGGATAATGGGAAAACTAAAGTTGATCCCACATGTGCAATGCTGTCTTAATCTCAACCCCTGCAATTAGGGTGTGTGTTCTAAAAGCGATTAACAGATAATTCCTAATAACAAGAACAGGCCAGACTCCTACATTGTTTTTTTTTTTCACAGTTTACAAAGGGAATACCTCCTTCACATTCTAAATGGGTAAAGAGAGGGATAGGGCTGACCACCCTCTATCCCTGGCCCTAGCTGTACCTCTCATAGACCTTAGGATGAGCTCTTCCAGTCTTGAAGTCAACACCTCTAAGATCCAACATACAGCCCTACACCTGCAGGCCTTAAGGTGTCACCACCATGCCAAGAGAAAACCAGGCTTGCCATGAGCCAGGCAGGAAGACAAGGAGATGCAAACCATTGCTTAGATTAGAAGACTTTGATTTAAATAAAAGTAGGACCCTAATTTTGAGGTGTAGCCCTTAGAACAAAGGGTGAAGAAGAGTCCCTGAGATCCACCTACTCCATCAGGCCATGGTGTTGTCTCCATGGTCTGGGCAGGATCAAGCACCACTCAGACACTCCAGAAGAAAGAAAGCCAAGGGGAAACTGAGGGGCAGGAAAAGGAGGTCATGTGCAAAGTCAAGGCCCCAGGAGGCTAGCAACTGCGCAGGTTCCGAGTCCCTCCAAGGCTCATCTCTGCCCACGTGCCGTGAAAGGAAAGTTTAGGCTCAGGAGCAGCTGATTGGCTATGCAACTGGGCAACCCACAGAAGAAGACGAGTGTGCTCCTGCTCAGCCCCACAGCCCCTCCCAGAGTGGCATACTCCCCCTTCCCCCCGCAGTTATTCTGGGAGAGTGATCCAGCTGCCCCCCAAGCTGCCAGTCAAACATGGACAGGCCAGGACAACAAGGCTGCTGGGTCGAGGGCACAGCTCTGCCTCTGAATGCAACAGGCCGAGGTGTCTACTGCTAGAGGCGTCCTACCCTGGTAGGAAGGAAGCCCAAAATTCCAAGGCCCCTCCATCTGCTTACTTTAATTCACTCTCTACCCTGAGTCATTGCATTGCCCCATCATGGGGATGATGGCCTGATGAAAGAGGATTTCTCTCTAGACCACAGAGTAGTGAAAACAAGTTGGCACTGTATCCCTGAGCAGAAAAGTAAAGACTCTCTCCTCTCAGATGCCCAAGCCAGGGTGGAATGGGTAGGACGAGTGGGTACCCCTGCAGATTCCAGTGGCACTGGGACCATAGCATTTGACCCAAGCTCCTTGTTTGGAATTTTAAGAAGCCCTGCTGAGGGTATGGATTTGCCCCGCTCCCTGCCCCCAGCAAGCTGAGTAAGAAGAGGAAGCAAAAAAAAAAAAAAAAAAAGAAGAAGAAAAAGAAAAAAAAAACCCACTCTTCTCCACCAGGGAAACCAAAAAGGACTCTGGGGTTCCACCCATCAAGGGCACATCTTGACCCTGACATTTGTGAAAATCAAAATACATAAACATAATTTGTGTCCTTTATTGTCCTGGCACGCCCACCTTTATTCCAGTATTTTATGTCCATCCATGCCACCAGAAGGTCAGGGCATAAAAGTCTTTATTCCCAGGAAACTTAGTCCTAAAGGCCCACTTAAGTGCCACCAAATGACTCACATAAGAAATCCAAAGTAACATGGGTCTTCACCCTGCAGCCAAGACCCCAAGTATGGCAAAGAAGGTCTTGGAGAGCCAAGGCTGCCCATAACTCCTCTACATGACTTTACTGTCCTCCTGAGCAATTGGGGGCCTCCTGTCCTCCTCCTCTGTCCTCACCTTTCCCCTAATTCCTCCAGCCCCCCCCCAGCCCATGCTGAACATTCAACAATGCTCCTAAATATCTTCTCATCTCCTCTTCCAAGCACTATTTTTAAAATCAGATCTCCTTTACTGTACAGGGAAAGGTATTCGCTGAGGGATTTGCTCCCCCCCCGCACCCTCCCCCCTCCACTGAACCCTTCATAGATGCTCCGTGGCAGCCCTGACCCCATGGGCCACTTGCTCAGAGGCAAGCAAGGAGCTGACCTGACCAAGTCTCGCTCGGGCGGTAACAGTGGTGAGACTGGGGTGTCTGTCTTGAATGTTGTGGGACAGAGGGTCTAACAAATACCCAAAGGGTAACTTCCCACCCTAAGCGCTAGGTCTGGATTTTGAGAGCAATTTTCAAAAAGACATTATGTAAGGCTTGAGGACATGCATTGAGACGCATCTGAAAGGTGGAGACATGTTCCGTCTGCATACCCTAGAGGCAAGCAGGGTGGGCTCGTGGAGGGCAGGAGCCAGGTGATTGTCAAAAGACATCAGAGAGCAGGTACAGAATTCCGACATGCCCCAAGTCCACTCAGAGGAGTGGTCCACCTTGTGTAGTGGCTTCCTCCTGTTGCTACAGGGAGGCTCCTACTCACCCTCAACTGAACCTTCATGTCCATGGCGTGGCGTTTGCCTCCTGGCTGCAGGTGGGCTACTTGGTGGTACGGCCTCAAGTTCTTTGGAGTCCAAGCAGAATACCTAAGCCAAAAAAAAAAAAGAGAAAAAGAGAAAAGACCGTTGGGTGAACTGAATACTAAAAAATACAAAATATAAAAATTTTTTGTTTGAAAAACAGCAAAATTAAGATTGGCTTAGTTAGTAAAGGGGACATGAGATTCAGTCTTTGAACAGGAGCGCCTGTGGAGAAAGGAGGAAGGAAGCTATACAAAGTTAAAATTTATATTTCATGCAAAACAATTTAAGCTCTCAATCCCCAAGAACAGGGAAGCACCTAATACTTGCTATACTTGCTCCAGGCTCCATTTAGTGCTAAAGCACTTGGGTTTTATGTCCTGGGCAGGACGTCTGAAAGGTTGGAAGTCAAGAAAGGAGGTGTCACGCAAACACAGTGGGATGTTTTAGTATTACTGGAAATGTAGGAAAAGATTTTAAGCGGGAGTTTTGTGAATCAATTTGAGTTTCTGGGGTAGAAATCTGGACTTTATTTTGAGAAATCAAAAATTTCTATCACACTAAGGGCTTTGGGCTTCTGCCAAAAGACTTTAAAAAAAAAAAACTTAATGGTGAGATTGCTTGCTTGTAGGAGATAAGCTTGTAGAACGCATGATAAAACATATTTTATGGCTAACAGCTTTGGACTTTATTATTACAAGCAACAAGAAACAGCAAGAAATCATAAATAGGAAAGCAAACAGGCACACATTTAAGATCGTGCCCGAACATTCTGACGTCCTATGTTGAAAGAGTGCCAGAGTTGGACTCTCAGGGCATGCCGAGGAGCTATGATTAATGCTGACACCGAGGAAAGGTTTTAATTAGGGGAGTTACATGGCCGAGTTGGGGACTATGCAGAGAAGTTTGGAATTTATTTAGAGGCTCAGACGTGATGAGGTTTTTGCACATGCTTAAAAATTTGATTTATCCAATTCTAACGGAGTGACATGGTGAGTTTTCTGTGTTTGATAGATATAACATAGCTCCGTTATGAAATCAAATTCTCGCCGTATGCCAAGAATCTAGACTTTTTATGTCCTGCACAATTAAGAGACATTGCCGAGTTTTTAAGGTGGGGTTACAAGCTCAGATTTAATGAACTGTGCTAAGACATGAGAATTTTATTCTAAGGGATGACGTATCAGATTATAATATCACTTGAGTAAGTTTGGACTTGAGCCAATAAACGGCTTCAAAGTGTGATGAGGGAAGATTTGTTGGTTGTTGGTTTTTTTTTTCTTTTTCTTTTTTTTTCTTTTTTTTTTTTTGGTACGTGATATGATAAGATTCTGTACTGTCTGTTGAGAATTTGGAGCTTTATGCTACATAGAAACTTTGCAACGTTTTAAATCTGGGAGTGACTCCTTACAGCTTGTGAATTCAGCAGAGAAGGGAGTGGACATTGTAATATATTTAGGAGAGTTGACCCATGTGCACATTGAAGGCACTATTGCATCCTGAGTGAGGGTGAGATATCATTTTTAATCCTTTTGCATGGGGGGCTGTGGGGCACTTGGAGTTTGGCCAAGGAAGGATTTTAAGGAGTGAAATGGTGAAGACTTTTGTCTCCAAAGAAATTTGATGATTTTTATGGCGTGCGTTCTGCTAAGGTGTATGGATTTGATGAGCTGTTTAATGCATGGGTGAGGGTCCACTGGCCCCTCAGTAGAAGGGCATCCATGGAGGTTTATGTGCTGAAATGTGGGATCACCTACAGATGGGACTGAGAGGTTCTATGACATTTACACAGCATGTCAAGTTCGACACGGTGTGGAGGAATGTAAGGAGACCACTGTCATGCCATGCTGAGGAATTTGGATGCCAGCCACGATGAGATTTTAGGAGAGTGATATGAACTTTGCGTGTTGGATAGGCTCAGTCTGCTGAGAAACGTATGGCTTTATGATCAAACTTGAAGACTTGGTCTCATAGGTAAAGCAGAGACTTGGTGAGGCGGTGAGCAGAATAATGGACAAGTTCATGTATGCTGCCAGAAGCCACTTTTGTTACCATGTGAAAGCTTTGGAATGAAGGCTGTCAGATATGTTTAGAGTGGCCTATGAAACTGTGGATTTTGTACTTTGATTTTGTATGTTGATTAAATCACATGGTTAAAAAATGATTTATGCTAAGCAACTGGAGCTTCATAATACAGAAGAGAAATGAGTGTGTGTACGGGGGGGGGGGGGGATACGTGCCTGTGAGTGCATTAAATAAGGAAATTGTAAGATGAAAATTGTTTATCTCAACTAAAAGTTTACTCTGAAATCCAGGAATATTAAAATTTTTAAGATAAGAGATTTTTGGTTGAGGGCTGGGAAGCAGAAATATTTAATCCCTTACATGATCAAGTTTGTGAGTAATATTTTAAATATAGACATTTTATTAAGAGCGGGTATGGTTTAGCTTTATAATCAGATTGCTACAAATTTAAAATTGAAACCATGAGCAATTTTAAGGTAGAGACCTGCTGAGATTTTTATGTCCAATGAATGAATGAACTTGTGGATGAATTAGTCAAATTTTACATTTCAATAATAGTGGACTTTTCCTGAAGAGGAAATGAGTTGATTTATGCAATATGCTATGCATGTTTCTGAGATGATTGTCTGCACAGCAGGCTTAGGAACTGTGATCTTTAACTCTAGGAATGACAAGTCCGGCTTGTGCATTATACTAAAGCCTCTCAATTTCAGTCAGAGAAGGTTTTTGGTTTTTTTTTTTTTTATTTTTTGGTAAGTTTACATGTCAGACATGTTTATATAAAGGGTTTGGATTTAATATTGCAGACAGTAAATAAACAATGAGAGGCTTTAATCAGAGGGATTGCATGATCAAATTTAAGTGTCATGCTAACAGGGGTACGTCTAATTCTGAGAAACTGCAGACCCAAAAGCATCCTGCTGCAAGGTTTGGAGGATTGCCAATGGGAGTTTTACATGGATGACAGCATGGAGATTTTGTTTATTTGGTTGTGTGTGTGTGTGTGTGTGTGTGTGTGTGTGTGTTTTTGAATAGGTCAGCTCAGTGGCCTTAAAAAAGAAAATTGAGAAGTAACAGAAGGTGTTGAATTCATAAAGACAATGGCTATATGGCTGAGCTATTGAATAACTAGCTTAATTTGTTTTGCAAACCAATACATCCTTTTAAATTCAATTTCCGTGCACTAAACCCTCCATGGTTAGATTTTCAAAAATTACAGAACAATCAGATTTCAAAGGTCCCATGCCCCCCTTTCACCCAACATCATACCTCTGTTAGATATACCCTTGTACCAGACAAAATCAACAGTGACAGAAAAAGGGGGGGGCGCATTTTCGAGAATGAAAACCCCGACCCTGCCTGAGCAGAGGAGAAATTTGGAAAGATAGCGTCTGTGGGACATGCAGAAATGTTTGCATGAGCAGAATTGAGGCCAGATGTTTAAAGCTGCAGGAGCCCTGCAGACCAGGGCAATCCTAGGAGGATAGATTTTTGAAAGGCTGGGAAAGGGTGTTTAGAAAGTTCCAGCTCAGCTCTATGCTGTAGAAAACGTGGCTTTGGAGAGAGGCCAAGCTGAGAAAGAAAAATGATACCCGCCTCCAATTCTTCATACGCACAAAGTGTGACCTAGGATAAAGCCACGAAAGTGCAAGTTGTCAGCACATAGTAGGCATTTTATAAACATTTATGGGGAGCCAAATTAAAACCAAAACCCGTGGCTCTTTCGGCTTGGAGCCTAGAGGGGGAAATAAGAGCTATTTTTGGCTGTTGACCCAACTGGCAGAATAGTGGCCAAGTGCCCGTTTTCTCCTCGAGTTTGTGAAACAGCAGGCATCTCCCTGCAGTTTCCCGCCTCTAACCAAGCACACTGAGCTGGCTCTAGACCACCAAGCCTGCCAGCAGAGGCTTTGAGTGGCATTGAGATGTGACCCTTATGACTTTTGGGTGACTAGAGATGAGAAGGGAAACTCTGACCAGGCATGGGTGCCAGGGCAAAACGGGCCAGAAGTGTGCCCTGCCAGGTGCCTGCTTGCCGTGGAGAACACTCCGGGCCAGTTGCTCCACAAAATTTATGGGCTGTGAATTTCTCATTCCACTGGAGGAAGTAGGTAGGTGGGGCAGTCAGACTCTGCTTGGAAGGTAGGGCAGGGGTTGACAGTCTTTCCCCTGAGGTGCCCCAAGTGACCAGAAGACGAGACTGCATTAAATGCAGGAAGAATTTCTTCCATTTTCTCTGATTCTAATAACTTGGGCATCTGCTTTGTCCTTGAGAATCTGACCCTGACATCTTGAGACCCTAAATTGCTGCATTTTCTCCTGTCTTTTATCCCTCTGTCCCTAGGTTCTGGTCTCCACGGTCGCGGTCTCTGACCACACACATCACAATCTTACCAGTCTTCAGAGTACACTCCTTTCCAACCGACGACATGATAGAACCCTCTGAAGACTCATTTGAGACGATGATGGAGCTTAAGAATCCATCATCAAAACAAATGGAGTCCTCCGAGGGCTCATCCAACACCGTTGAAGAAACACCAGGCAGCAGCGGGGCACAGGCCGAGGCACAGGCCGAGGCCAAGGCACAAGTGGAGGAGGCCGGGGTGCAGGCCGTGGAGGAGGCCGGGGTGCAGGCCGTGGAGGAGGCCGGGGTGCAGGCCGTGGAGGAGGCCGGGGTGCAGGCCGTGGAGGAGGCCGGGGTGCAGGCCGTGGAGGAGGCCGGGGTGCAGGCCGTGGAGGAGGCCGGGGTGCAGGCCGTGGAGGAGGCCGGGGTGCAGGCCGTGGAGGAGGCCGGGGTGCAGGCCGTGGAGGAGGCCGGGGTGCAGGCCGTGGAGGAGGCCGGGGTGCAGGCCGTGGAGGAGGCCGGGGTGCAGGCCGTGGAGGAGGCCGGGGTGCAGGCCGTGGAGGAGGCCGGGGTGCAGGCCGTGGAGGAGGCCGGGGTGCAGGCCGTGGAGGAGGCCGAGATACAGGCCGTGGAGGAGGCCGGGGTGCAGGCCGTGGAGGAGGCCGAGGTACAGGCCGTGGAGGAGGCCGAGGTGCAGGCCGTGGAGGAGGCCGAGGTACAGGCAGACTCAGACAGCTGCCAGGCCCAGGAAGAAAAGGAGCCACCCAGTGGCCCCCTCCAGAAAATGCAAGAGCTGCCCACTGATCTGCTCCAAGCCATCGAGGAGCCATCCACTGACCCCTGTGAGGAAGTATCTAATGATCTACCCCAAGACATGGAGGAATCGAGTGACCAGGAGTCTAGCTTTGGTTCAAACCACGTGTCCAGCGATGGTTCGAACAAGGAGTCAAGCTACGATTCAAACCCGGAGATAAGTGATACTTCGAACCAGGAGTTAAGTGATGGTTCAAACCAGAACTTAAACGACGGTTCAAACCAGGACTTAAACGATGGTTCAAACCAGGAGTCAAGCGACGGTTCAGATCCGGAGTCAAGCAATGGTTCAGATCAGGAGTCAAGCAACGGTTCAGACCAGGAGTCAAGCAACGGTTCAGACCAGGAGTCAAGTGGCAGTTCAAACCGAGAGTCAAGTGAAAGTTCAAACCAGGGAGGGTCGGAACCACTCAGCGACGCATCCGATTATAGCATGGATGAAACAATCAATTCATCCAACACCCAGTCAGATCAAGATGATACTGACCTGGGAGATGAAGAGGACGAGGAAGATGAAGATTCTGAGGAGGAAGGTGAGTCGCAGAACACTCCAGAAGAAGTCGTGACCACGATGGGATCCGTCATCTCGCTGTTCCTCCGGATGCAGGACCTCAAAGAGCAACAGAGAGTGGCAGAAAGTATTATGATGCAAGCCATTGATGAAGGTCGCCTGCCCTCCCTCAGGCCCTTCTCTGGAGATCGCAGAGACTACCATGAGTTCATCGTCCTCTGTCAGATGACCATGCAGAACTACCCAACGATGTTATACAACGATCATCTGAAGGTGAAATTTGTCATCTGCAACCTGACTGACCTAGCCTTAGAATGGGCCAACAACCTAGTAGAACAAAACAGTCCTGTGATAAACAACTTCCCAGCCTTCCTTGAGGCCATGTCAGAAATGTTTGAGTATCGGCAGACACTGCGTGTGGCGGAAGATGCCATGTTCAACCTCAGGCAGGGCAACCGCTGTGCCGCTGATTACATCAACGAGTTCCGGAGTCTGATACCCACCTTAGGCTGGCCCGATGAAGTCCTGCAGGCCCACCTGTGCCAGGGGCTCAACGAGGAAATCAGGCATTATCTGTTCCGGATCCCTCAGCCGGATTGCCTGAACAACCTGATTGTGCTTATCCTGCAACTTGAAGAGAGGCTGGCAGAGAGAAGGGCATTACTCAGGTTGCCCCCTGAGTCCCGCCCGAGAAGCATAGCCTGGATGGATGCTCCAGCCCCCGAGAAGTGGAGGGTAAGCAGCTGGCGGCCCCATGAGTTCCACCCAGACATTGATCGTGATCACCTCTTCTTACTGCTCTTGGTGAGAGTGAACCCCTACCACAGTGTCGCAGTGAGGGCCCTGGTGGACTCCGGAGCCGAAGGGAATTACATGGATGAGAGGTTTGCCCAGGAACACTACGTGGAACTCTATGAGAAACCTTATCCTCAGACAATCCGCGGCGTGGATGGCTCCCTGATCAGCAATGAACCCGTCTGGCTGTGCACCGAGCCCCTGGTGTGTGTCCAACAGAAGCACTACGAGTACATTGAATTTGACATCTTACCTTCGCCCAACTTCTCCATCGTCTTAGGCATGAAGTGGCTCCGAACCCATGCCCCTGAAGTTGATTGGTTCAGAGGCCGTTGTACCTTCCACTCTCCCTACTGCCTGAGGAATTGCTTCACCCCACCTCCGCCATGCATCGCACTAGAGAAATACAGCATGAGCCTACTACCCGGATTGCCACACACATACTCAGACCTGGCCGACGTGTTTAACCCGAGGGAGGTAGATGATGAGACTTCCGACCAGCCAAGCTCAGACGGATCCGATGATCTTTCTGAATCAGAGCCCTCTGAGCTTCAGCAGGCTGGAGACAGTGATCAAAACGGCGTCTTTTACGAGGTTCGGACCAGAGAGACTTTGAAACCTGTGAGTGCCAGGATGCAAGACGAGAAAGCCAGGCAGCAAGAGGAATACTGGATATTGTATGACATGCTGACTGACAGACAAGACTACACACAGATGGTACCAGAGCTGTTTGATCAGTTACATGGAGCTGCATGGTTCACAAAACTGGAGCTGCTGGGGATTAAGGAAGGTGAGAGGAAGGCCAGCGTCACACACACAGAGGACACATGGAGAGCATCCTTTGGTTTCGGGACCCACCAGATGAGATGCTACCGGCCCTTCACAATCAACTCATACTCTGACGAAGCTAACAATATCGTTCACTTTATCCTAAAAGACATCCTAGGCTACTTTGTGATTTGCCACGGCAGAGAGGTCCTGGTGTACTCAATGTGCCAGGAGGAACACTCCCAGCATGTCCGCCAAGTCCTGGTCCGCTTTCGGTATCACAACATCTACTGCTCATTGGACAAAACTCAGTTCCACCGCCAGTCGGCAGAAATCTTGGGCTTCCTCATATCCCCCAAAGGGGTGAAACTGAGCAAGAGCCTTATAAACCTCATCGTGGGGTGCCCTGTCCCTGGCAGCAGGCGGTGTCTTCAAAGTGTGATTGAGCTTGCCTATCCCTATCGCCACTTCGTGGAGAACTTCGCTGTCATCGCAGAACCCCTGGTGAGACAGCTGCTTAGTTCAGAGCCCTACTCCTGGGGAGAGGAGGAGCAGGAGGCCTTCGAATCCCTGAAGAGGGCTTTCCGAAAGTCACCCGTTCTCTACCACCCTAAGCCTCAGAACCCATTCTACTTGGAAACAGGAATCACTGGGTCATTCCTGCATGCCTCCCTGGTCCAAACTGATGATGCAACTGGCAAAAGATCTACCTGTGCTTTCTATTCAAGACCCCTCTCCCCGATGGAGGTGGAGTACCCTCAAGTGGAGATGAGGATCCTTCCAATCCGGGCTTCCTTCATGGTGTGGTGCCGCTACCTGGAGAACACCGAGGAGCCCATCATGATCCTTCTCAACACAGAGGATCTAGCCTCTCTGAATAATGACAGGCTCACCGTACTTCTCCCCGGGCATTGGGTCTTCTTCTTCTCACACTTCAATTTCAGTGTTATGGAGATGCCAGATCCAGATGACACCCAAGCACTTTTCCGCAGATGTTGGAACCAGAGAGGCTTCAGAGCAAGGTTTCTGCGGCCACTGCTGCTTATGTCCATTAGGGCAAGTCAAAGGGACTCATCCTCTGACTCCGAGGATGAGGAGGACAGTGACGAAGAGTCAGAGTCAGAGTTCGAGTCAGAGTTCGAGTCAGAGGAGGAAGAGGAAGAGCCGACCATGGTGCAGCAACTACTGGCTGCAATCCCGGTGGACCATATCCTCAATGGCTTCATGGTCCATTTCAGCATGACCCAGATCCGGGCCGTTGTCCTAAACTTCTTCCGTGGCCTGTTCTACTGGAAGACTCTCCTGGGTGTGGCAGCCCTCCTGGTGATGTTGAGAGCGAGGCGGCCCCTCTCCCCACTGCCTGCACCCTCTTTGGAAGTGGCCAGGCCTCAGCCCCGGCACACGCTCCGACTCATCCTGGACTCGACTCTCATTGCGAGTAGTGGCATGGCCACCGCCATCGCTCAGTTGCTCAGCCAGATGCCCCCTCTAGTGGGTGCCAACACCCTCCCAGCTCGAGAGCTGGCCGAACTGTTCCTGGGCCCAAGGGGCTGGCACCGGAATGCTCTGCATTCCCAGCCTCCACGGGGGATGCGATTCACCCCTGGGTTCTGGTTGACCCTGTGTGAGTTCTTCGGGGTCAGAGTCAACCCTGAGGATGACATCTTCCTGGACCCACAACAGCACCGGTACTTGGAACTGCACGTCGTTGGGGATGAAGATGTCGTCTTGCGAGAAGCCCTGCAAGACGACCTGCAACGTTACCGTCAGTGTGGCCTGCATGACGGCCTGCAAGACACCTCGCAGGACGCGCAGGACAACGACGTGCAAGAAGAGGACCTGCTTGGCGACCAAGAAGCGGTCACCTTCCGCCCACGAAATCTGTTGGACCCAGAGGTCCTAGATTTCCTCAACAACCGGCTACTCTACACCCTGGGCGCCGATGGCCGCCTTACTCTGCTTAGCAGAGATCAGGTGGCCCGGGCCCTCACACGATTCCTGACCATGGCCTCCAGGATGGCAGTGCCTTCCCCAGCCAGGGAACAGGCCAGGTTAGAAGAGCTATCTGACTCAGATGATGAACTTGACTGAAAACACATCGAGTCTCTGCCATTTTCCCTTGTGCCTCAACCAGCTTCGCTCAAATCCAGCGCACCCTCTTGCTACTCCTAACCCAAGAGGAACCCACTTGTGAAGGGCCACAACTTCAACTCATCAACCAGCAACATCATCTGTGCTAAAGGACTAGCCAACTGTCGGCGTCCCAGAACTAGCTCAGACTGTGCAACCCTAACTGTCCTAACTGCCTGGGCCCCAGGCCCACAAATGGGAGTGAGACCAATGCGAAAAGAGCAGTGATGAGCAACAGTGACCCCGTCACCCCAGGCTAGATGTAGAGCAGACACAGCAGGTGCAGCCAAGCAAGCAGATGCCGGGGACCCCACCACCACCACCACCCGAGTGGCATGCGGCCTCCTGTGCATCCTGGGACACTGACCTTGGGTGCTCCACTGACTTCTACCTCCACACCGGTGCTCCGACTCCCCTGAACCCCACCCCTACCCTCTCCCAGCCTCCCGAGGTGCTGTGGTTTCATGCTTTCCACAACCCTAGCCCACCCTGCAAGCAAGTTCCCTCCCCACAACTACAGGTCTGGTCCAGCTCCATTGACACCTCATCTGTCCCTGAACTCTGACCTTACCTGGGCAGAACCGCTCCAAGGAGCATTCGACGTACCAGTGTGACTTACCAGATGGACCTGTCCACCTTGAAGGTCCCTGAGACTCTGGGGACCCAAGATAGGGTGGTAGCACCAAGTGGGGCTCCTGTTTCCCTCCCGAAACTGACATATGGACGGTGCAGGGGGCAGAGACTTTACATGAAGGAGGGAGCCCCTAAGAGACACTGGTGAAGCCCCCCAGATACCCAGCCTAGTGTGCCAAGGAGCCAAAAGTACTCTGACCAGACCCACTGCTCACTGCCACAGGAAGGAGACCCTTCCCATGCTTCCCAACCCACACCTGCTTTTGCCCCGTGAATAAAGAGAATAAAAGAATATCTGACTTTGTGGTTTGTTCAAAAAGGGAGGGGTGGATAGCAGTAGACAGATTTGGGGAATTTGGAGCATGGGGTTAGAAAGGATGGAGGGTGAAGATGGAGTTGGGGTGTGCAAGGGTGGGAGGGGCAGGGATGGGAGGGCTTCACTCATGGAGACATACAGCAGCAGGCCTCATGTCTCCTCCCTAAGGGAGGGAAGTCACTGCACTCTCAAAGCCAGAGGCTCCCAGGGAAAATGGACTCGGGTTTATGGGGCAGAGGGAGGATACTCAGAAATCCCAGTCCTCATCTGGTCCCAGCCTAATAGTCACATGAAAAATGAGGAATGGGGGGACTCTGCTCAATGCCCACGGTTCAGGAAAGTCAACAGGCAGGCACTTTGAGCTTGGGTAGCAGAAAAACACTCCTTAGAACCCTAGACTACATAAGATCCCTCCGTGCCCTCTCTACCCTACACTGGGATCACTGGGCCCTTATCAGTCCTAAGGGGCAACTGACTGCTTGCCTAGCCTCCTAACAAGGAATCTACCCCCAATGGCAGCACCAGGAGATCATGGGTAAGATCCCAGGTTCAAGGTCAGGGGCTCAGCCTTGCTAAACACTTCCTCCTGTTCTTAAGGAAGGTCCAATGTGCACCTCCCCCCCTCAGGAACCATCCCCAGAGTTGGCCCCTATGGAGAGGGCCTGGATTCTTGCCTTAAAAATAGCTATTATGAGGGATACTCAGGAGAGGGAGGAGCTCCTGGGGATATAGGGATATAGAGCAAAGAGTCCCTTACTCACAAACTCTATACTTCGTACCCAGGAAATCTGCATACAAGCTAGGAGTATAAAACCAAAGACTCCCTCCCAGTGTGACCTCAAAGATGGTGGAGAGGTACAATGAGCAGAGCCCTCACACCCAAGGGCCCTTTCCTAACTCTGTCCTTTATACCCTGCCTGGAAATCTGCCTCAGAGTTAACCCCAGGAGACCTTCCTTGACCTGAGAATGTGTCAAGCTCCTGGATACTCAGCATGGCCCCTCCCCTTACCAGTTTTCAGCTCTTTGGTCTCATCTATAGCAGGATCTATGAGCTTGGGTCACAGGAAAACACTCCTTCTAGTCACATGAAAAATGAGGAATGGGGGGACTCTGCTCAATGCCCACGGTTCAGGAAAGTCAACAGGCAGGCACTTTGAGCTTGGGTCACAGAAAAACACTCCTTAGAACCCTAGACTACATAAGATCCCTCCGTGCCCTCTCTAGCCCACACTGGGATCACTGGGCCCTTATGAGTCCTAAGGGGCAACTGGCTGCTTGCCTAGCCTCCTAACAAGGAATCTACCCCCAACGGCAGCACCAGGAGATCATGGGTAAGATCCCAGGTTCAAGGTCAGGGGCTCAGCCTTGCTCAACACTTCCTCCTATTCTTAAGGAGGGTCAGAAGACAACCTGTCTGACTCGGCTTCTCTGTCTTTCCTGTGGAGATGGCAGGAGAGGGGCCAAAGGGACCACAAATATAAAATGTTGAGAGCAATCAACACAGAGTGTGTAGCCTCTATCCCTTCTAAGGACTTCCTGGTTTCATCTATTTAGAAAATGATGGTCCAGGGATAACTGCAGAGAGCTATTCTCACAGACAGACCTGGGGAGCCGTCCCCTTGGCTTTTACTCTCTCACTTTGAGCCTTCTTACCCACATAACCTATAGTTAGAGCCCAATACATGACCCTATACAGCTAATATTACAACCGCCCCAGAGAGAGAGGGTGCTACGCTGACTGTTCATCTATCTACAAACACCCCAAATGACACATGGTGGGTCAAGATACAAGGCTCAGATGCAAGAATTCTAGCATCCCCCTCAGTAAAGTGCTCGCAGAGGTCCCTGACTCACAGGGGAAGGGTGACTATTTTCCCACTGAACTTCCTTCCTATGACCTAAGGGGGACATAAGAGGAAACAATAAAAGACCATCATCAGGGTCCTTCGTTCCTGAACTACTCACTGCTCCACATAATGTTCTGCTAGGAATTCCTAAGGAGGGTGCATAACCTTGAGGTGGGACTGGGGTCCTAATGGGAGAGAACAAATGTGCCAGTCCTCTCACTTAGTTGATCTGGACCTCAAAAATAAATAAAATAAAATAAAATAAAATCTGTCCCTGCTTGGTGAAACCTTCTCTGGTACAGAGAATGAACAGATGACCGTTATATCACTTGTGAGGGGACCCAAGGCAAGTGGGAGTCAAGGTGAAGTCACTCAGTGAGCCAGCAACAGGCCAAGAGGCTGCCATGATGTTGACTGCAGAGGTGGGCATATTTACCCACAGCCCACATGTACACAAACCGTAAAGGACCAATAAAGGCCCGCTGGCCTGCCAAACTACCCAGCAGGGACTTTGTGACAATTAACAGGAGAAGGAGGCGGTCCGGGCTGCGAAGAGAACTGGCAACATGCTAAAAGGTTATCGGCGGAGCCACTTACAGAGATTGAAAAACACAACACAAACCTTTTTTTGTACTCCTGGGGAAGAGAAAAGGAAAGAAAGAAATTGGTGTGAAAGTTCCTGCCAGGTGGTGATGACATCACTTCCGTCCCTGTAAAGGTGAAAACCAGAGGGCAGCCCCTGCCTGACTGCAGACTCCACCCACCCAGGAGCTGCCCCCACTTCCTGGCTTCAACCCCAAACTAGAGAACTGTGACAGCATCCAGGAACAAAGAGGCGCATAGGCCCTCCCTGTACCCTCCCTTCCGTCCCCTTATAAGATGCCCCTGCAGGCACCAGACCAGGCACATCAACTCCAGAGCTGGTGACATCACACACACAGTACCCTGAGCCCAGAGTTTTACTGGCTACTAACCAGGCTGGGGCAGAGATCTCTGCATGCCTGGGTAACTATCATTAGGCACAACCTAAGACCTGAGCAGCCAAACCTCAACTGGACTTCCATCCACCTGTGTGAGCTCAGAGACCTGCATGACCATCCTGCCGCCATGACAGATGCAAGGTGCGCCGGGAAGGAGATGGGGGTGGGGAGGAAGGGAACAAGGAAGGGAGAGACATGGTGATAGGAGTGGGGGGGGATGGGGGGGTCTGGGTCCTCCCTGTCCTGCTCTCAAATCCTTTCACAGCTTCCAGGAACTCCAATCAGGGCACTCCTGTGTGCCAGGGCTGGCTGCCGAAGCTGGTTAATGCAGTTAATGATGGTGGTATTGTGGGGATGGAGATGGGTCCCATATGCATGCAATGACCTATTTATTGGGGTACAGACTCTATGCCAGCTGCTCATCGTGCTACTGAAGTGTCTATGGGCACCCAGCCTGGGAAGACGATGAACAGGGATCTTCTGCAGTCCTTAGGGGATCCAGAGTTTGAACTGAATGAGGTGAGACGTCTCCAGAAGGGCTCAAGGAGAGAGTAAGAGGCCGCCTGTAAGGGACCTCAGCCTCCTGGTCATAAAAAAATAATCCTGGATAGAGGCAGAGGCCCCTCAAGGAGACCCTGTTCTGGGAGCACTGGTAATGCTCAGCCCTGCCCTGTCTCAGCCCTGTCCCCTGCTCTAGTAACAAAGACTCCATCTCTCAAGGATCCACCCCTTTCTTCTAGGAGCTGGGTCCCCTCAGAGGACTTCCAGGACAGAATGGCTCCTGGAATCCCAGTGGGAGGAGCCCCAGAGTAGGCCCAGGATCGACCTCTGACCTGTCTACCCTTGGCCACAGAGTCAGAGGGTGACCCTTGGCCCAGCCCCAGGGAATGTCCCACCAGGGGTATAGCTCCCCCTCCAGGGAATGAACTCAGATATGGCCCAGCCCCGGGTATTCCCCTCTAGGAACTGTGGAGAATGGCGAGAAAGCATGCCAGGAAGGCGCAAGCTGGAAGGCGTGTCCCTAAGCAGCCCAAGGCGCAGAGGAGGGTCTGGAGGCCACACGCGGTTGAAGGGGGTGAAGAAAGGCATCATATAGGAGCTGAATGGCAATGCAATCAACTCCTGCATGACGCCGTTCCCACCCCCCAACTTCTCACTACACTGGGACCCTCCTCTCCTGAAGAAGCAAGGCAAGAAGCACAGACAACAGGTAGGACAGACTCCCAGGGCTAGTGTTAGAGGAAGGACACCAAAGGACAGCCAGCCCTAGGGCACCTGCAGCACAATGGAACTATCTACCCTCCTTGCCCAACCGCACTTCTTATAAACTCTCACTGAGAGACTGGACGCAATCCAGGTGATAAGAAAAGGGGAGAGGGATCACAGAGGGAGGGGAGGCTGAGGGAAGAGGGAAGGAAGGATGACTGCGGTCGCGGAGTGTCCTGCTAAGGTCCATTCTGGCCAGTCACAGCCACGGTATCCAGTGAGCTCTTCTGGAGACCTAGAAGGAATTCATGATAACCAGCAGGAGACTATACAGCCCCAGATGCATCCCCAAAGACAATGTAAGGGGTTAAAAGCTGCTCAGGGTGGTGAGGGGACCCACAGCTCCCCAGATTCTTTGAGAAAAGTTCTCGGACCGGCTTTAATTATACTTCTCCATGAATAACTAAAAACACAAACTGCTTTTCCTTGCCTGTTTGCTTTTTGTTTGTTTTTGAAACAGGATCTGCATAATCCAGAGTGATCTTGACTTCTCCATCTTCCTGCCTCGGGCTTCCAAGTGTGGCTATGACTGACAGGCATCTGTCACCATGCCCAGCTTGAACAGCACATGTGCATCACCTTACATATGAATAAAGTAAAAAAAAAAAACAAAAAAACCCAAAACTTTCCTGATCTTGTGCTCTTTCTTGACTACCAAACCCACCTTCCCAGATGCCAATAAACAGCCTAGACTCAGATAGCAGGGCCAATCAAGAAAAATTTCTGAATAATGGTATAAAGGGATAGTATGGGGGGGGTTGAGGAAGTAAGGATGGGAGGCCAGAAGACAGGTCAACAACACATGTGGGGAAGGACTCGGTGTAAGTCAGGGAGGAAAAGAACTGTGAATGACATGTGAATGATAAAGGGTTAAGACAGCTTGACGCTGTGGTAAGAGGCTGCAGATGTCAGTGGGGCAGGGGAGAAAGAGAAGGGGGGCTCAGTGCAGCATGTGGAACACAGCTGCACATCGCACAGGGGGGAAGAGGGTCACAAAGGGACACGTGTATGTATAGGAGCACACGGATCTGGCTCATGGGAAGCAGGAGGGTCTCAGGGTGACGTGTGCACACAAAGGGCTCGGTGGCACAAGGGAGAGATGAAGGATTTGATATCCCACACGAAGAGGGGGTCAATAACATATTGGATAGATTGAGGGACTAAAATCTAGCAGATGGGGAGGGGTCTAAAGCTGTACATCGAGGAGAGAATCCATGATACGATACGGGGGAGGAAAAATGCAAATGTGATGTGTAGGGGAGGGAGTCACATGATATGTGAAAAGGGGAGGGGCTCAGTATGGCTCCTATGACCCCTGGGAGAGAGAAAGTGCTACATGTAGTACCTATGGAGGAGGGGCACTGACACAGGAAATAGGGGCTCGGTATGATATCTGTAGAGCAAAGTGTCCATGACACATGGGAGACAAGGACTGTGACACCTATAAGTTAAGTTACTTTGTGACACGGAGGACACAACTGTCACAGTGTAGTACATGTAGAGGCAGGGCTCCATGTCACACAGCAAGGGGTGAATCTCTCAATGAGCTGCACAGAGAGGTGGGGCTTCGCAACATAAGGAGAGGAGGGAAGTTCCATGTACCACTGTGGCATGCACAAGGACTGAGTGAGACAGACATCAGCATTGCATGGTGATAGGATGCTCCACAGAGGATGTCAGTAGGACCCATGAGTGGGGGAGGAGAAGAGGAGGGTGCACAGGTGTGGAGATATGGGTGTTATACAGGCAGAAGGCGGGCTCTCTGCCACAACACAGTGAAGCACCCGGTGACATCTGAGTGATTGGTCCATGTATGGGGGAGCTCAGGGTGGAAGGAGAACAGAAGTGAGGCTCCACAAGGACGGCCACGTGAGGCAAGGCTCAGTGTGAAACACGGTGAAAAGACAAGAAGTGTTCTACATGCTTTAACCTGTCATAGTCAGCAAAGCCCCACCCACATGTGGGGAGCAGACCCAGGCTAAGTGCAACACAGAATCAGGGAGGGACTCTGTGGCATACATGGATGCGACTAGGCTAAGAATGACACACATGGGGAGGGTTGTGTGAGACATATGGATAGGGCGAGGCTCTCATACATGGGAGGGGCTAGGCTAAGACTGACATTTATTGGGGAGAGGTTCTCTATAGGACACATGGGTGGGGATAGACTAAGCATGAACCATGTTGGGGAGAGGTACTCTATAGAACACATGGGTAGGGCTAGATTAAGCATGACACATATTGGGGAAGGGTGCTCCCACTATAGGGACACATGGGTGGGGCTAAGCTAAGCATGACACACATGGGGAGAGGTATTCGCTTTATAAGACCCATGGGTGGGACTAGGCTAAGTATGACACATATTAGGGAGAGGTATTCTCTCTATAAGACACATGGGTAGATCTAGACTAAGCATGACACATGTTGGGGAGAGGTGTTTTCTCTATAAGACACATGGGTGGGGCTAGGCTAAGTATGACACATGAAGGGGAGAGGTGCTCCCACTATAGGACACATGGGTGGGGCTAGGCTAAGCATGACACATGTTGGGGAGAGGTGCTCCAACTACAGGACATGTGGGTGGGGCTTTGCTGACTATGACAGGTTAAAGACAGGTATGCTCTCACTATAGGACACATGGGTAGGACTCAGGTGACCATGACACACGTGGGAGGGGGCATACAGGATGCAGGAAGGGCTAAGCTAAGCATGACATATGTTGAGGAATGGTACGCTACAGGATATAAGGGTGGAGCTAGGCTAAGTATGCCCCATCATGGAATTTTCTCTTTAAGTCACACGGCAGGCAATAGCTTAACCTTAACACACAACGGCAAGAGGAGAGAATTCAGTGTGATGCCAGCGTAAGACATAAGAAATGTTAACACATGACCACAGAGGATCTTGGGAGTGCAGCCTGGTGGGAGAGGTCTATCCAAGATGAGGCAGACAGGTGTAGTGGGAAACTTCATGTAAAAATAGGGAAGAAAAACTTACTTTGACCCAGGGATAGGTGTGGTACTGAATGTGATACCTGAGGAGGGAGTAAGTGTGACTCAGGACCCTTGTTGTGATTCATGGGTGGTAGGAGGGACTCTGTGTGTGACACAGGTGTAGAAAGTTTTGACATGTAATAGGGTTTAGAGGAGAAACACTGTTGGAAGAGAGATACAAATGTCTTGTGGGAGGGTAGGGAGCTCAGAGCTCTGATTGTCAGTGTTGAAAAGGGACTTAGGATGGCACAAAGGAGAAATGAGGAACTGTGGTATGGGATACATGACCAAGGAAAGACTTAGAATGACAAGGGGAGGATGAGTTTGATTCCTAGGTGCCATGAACCCATGGAATGCACAGAGGGAGAAGGGTTCTGAGAGAAAGGTGAGCAGGTAAGGGAGGGCAACACAGGAGAGCAGCCTGGGGTCAAAGGGTCACACTCAGGTAGAAGAGTTTCCCTGTGACACACAGTAAGTACAGCGCTACCTGTGACAAATGTGAACAGAAGTGCTCTATGAGCAGAACAGGGATTTAGTGATGCAAGAGGAGTGGACATGACTCGGGGTAGCAGGGGACTAAGGGGAGTCTGTGGGACTCAAGGGAAAGGAAAGGGGTTCAGTGTGTCACAGGGAAAGAGGGTGGCATGTGATACAGAAGTAGGGAGACGTGAGGAGGCGGCAAGACTCCATGTGTCAGGAGAAGCATGGGGAGGGGGGGAGTGGTCTCGGTTAAAAGCCCAGAGAATTTCTGTTTGAGGCACATGGGCCGGAGCAAGGTATGACAAATGGGGATGAGAGGTTAAGAGTGACACAGGGCAGAGGAGCTCTCCCTACAGGACATACAGGAAGGTGGTATTTCATGTGACACATGGATGCGAAGGGGCTTGGCATGAAAAATGCGTGAGTGTGACACCTGGTGGCAGAGGGGGAATTGGTGTATAACACTGAAGGGGGTGGGGGGATTATGCAATTCACAGTCAGCATGACCCATACAAAGGAGAGGACCTCAGGACAGCAAGTAGGCTATGTTTTAAGTAACACAGGAGGGGTGGGGCTCTACATGTGTAAAGAGCAAGGGAGATGCTCAGGGTGAACACTGAGGGGGGCTCAGGATCATAGGGGAAGGTAATGGACATGGTGTAACACACAGATTGAGAGGGAGCTTCAAATGACTTGAGTCTATGACTCAGGGGCTGCGTAAGTGAGGAGAGAGACTCCAGGTGACAGGAGTGGAGGGAGGATTCAGTATCATTTAGATGTGGGGGCTATGGAATGATACATCACAGAGGTGGGCGTTTGGTGTGACACACAGGGGCTTGTGTGACACATGAATGGAAGAACTTTGTGTGACACATGTTTCTTGCTGACAGGGAAGTGGGAGAAATTCTGCACATGGCCTGGTAGGAGTTTGCATTAGCAGCACAGAGAGGAGGGGCTACCTGTAACGTGGGAGTGGGTGGTGGGGGTGAAGGAAGAGGCTTGTGTGTGCCACATGAGTGTGAAGACAGCAGGAGATTGGGGGGAGTCTGTGTGACATGAGATAAGACAGGGCGGGGCTCAGATGAGGAAGGATGGCATGAGCCTAGGTAGGACACTAAAGAGAGCTTTGTGTGACCTCTGGATGCAATCTAGTATGCAGCAACATGGGGTGACATGGGGGTGGGACAGGGACTAAAGGGGTGGGGGAGTAGAGGTGGGGCCATGTCACACATGACTAGATAGAGACTTATGGGTAAATAAATGGCTCTGTGTGATACTCAAATAGAAGCATAGCACATTGTGACCCAGGAATGCGGGCAGAGAACCCAATAATTCAGTGGAGGGGGCTTGGTAGGACATAGAAGGGGGTTTGTTATAACATAAGTAGACGAGATAGTCAGGACACATTAGAAGGACTCAATTTATGTGTATAGGTTTGAGGGTTCATATGATAACTGGAGGGGACTTCGTGAAATAGAGTGGAAGAGGGATCAGTATAGCACACAACTGAGAAAGGAGTTTGGTCAAGTGTCCGGTACTGTGTCTCGGGTGAAGGAAGAACACACAGTAGCTAGGAGGGCAGTCTGACGAGAGTGAGAAGAAGCTCGTGAGGTTCAGTTCACACATGAAGGAGGCTTGGGATGAGACATAGAGGGATTCAGCATGATGAAAGGGTAGGGAGGGGTTCGTGGTAGTGGGAGGGAGCCTTTGATGTGTGACCAGATATTGGACCTAGTGTGTGACACAGAGGTACCAGAGAAATGTGACAAGGAGAACATGAACATCACACATGACTGAGAGCTATCAGTGGGGAAGCTTATCAGGTTGACAGGACCGATAGGTGCCTTATGCAGGCGAGGAGGTGAGACGTATGGGTGTGACATGAGAGGTGGGGGCCTAGGGCGGCATCACTGGTTGGGTTTGGTATAACTAGTGAGCTGAGGAGTGGGTTCTCCTTCATAAGCATCTAGAGGTTGCTGTCCCCGGAGAAACTGTGGTGTCCTGGATTGAAGGGAGACCCAGAAGCTACCTCAGCCCCCTAGGCCTCAAGGCATCAATATAGCCAACCCCATCCCTGTTTGGAATCTAAGAAAACATTCAAGGAAACATCCTGCAAAGTATACACATATTCATCCCAACAATACATTCCTGAGAACCCTGGTACAGCCCCGAGGACCACCACAGTACCCCAGTGTCAAGTATATGCCAAACCTTAAGGGAACCTTTAAGTCATATGACCCACTCTCCTAAGAAAACTGACAGGTTTCTCAGATCTAGGAACTTCCAACATAGATGTTTAACAGCATATGATCAAGGAAAAAATATTAATAACAGCAGACAGAGAGATCCCACACACACCCCTCAGCCCCAAAGTGCACAGAAAATAGCCCAGGGACCAACCCCCAACCAAGAAGACACCTGGGGGTGCTGACCCAGAGACCTTGGTGTAAACAATAAGGAAACAAGGCTGCTAGGGGACAGGAATCTGGGAGCAAGCCATCTGGGAGGGTGTTCGCTCTAAAGGACTGACTACCTGTTACCACTTCTGGGACAGGTCACCCACGGGAACAAAAAGGGTACCTATGGACTCTCCTTGCAGATTCTGTTGATAATATTGGGGCAGAGGCTGCATCTACACCTGCTCCCTACATCCACGTCCCTGAGCAGCCCTGGCACAGGCTCTCTTGCCATCCAGAAGCTTACAAATGTTTCCCCAGAAGTGTGGACTCTCAAGGGCAACGTCCATCTACACGATGCCTGGCACAGGGCCTGGCACACAGTAGACCTTCACCAAATGTGCAAACAATGAATGAAAGCCTACCATGTACAAAGCCCTGGAGGCCAGAATGAGCCCAGAATTGAGGATGATGGAGGTGAGGAAGGTGATGGGCTGGCCAGAGGTGAGATGCTGAACCCAGGAAGATGACAGAGGCCAGGTAGAGGTGATGAAAGTCATGATGAGGAAGTCCGAGGTGACAGACACACATGAGATGGACCTTCCCCCACCCCCACCCACCCCCAAGAACAGAAGAGGAGGAAAAAGCCAGGACCCAAGGCTGAACCTGGAAACCTCTCTCTCTGAAGATCAATGTGGATTACCTGTCCAGCTTGATCCCCCACTGTAACCATTCAATATGACAGATCATTATCCCAGCGTGGTGTTTGGAGAATTTCTGAGCCTGGGTGTTCTACCAGATAGGAACAGCAGATGTCCTGAACAGTGCCCCGTAAACAGATTCTGTTTACAAACACCTATATGGAATTCTAGAGAGCCATCTCTCCTTTCCAAGTCCAACTTAAAAATCTTATTGAGGGCTCAGTGGTTAAGAGCACTGACTGCTCTCCTGAAGGTCCTGAGTTCAAATCCAAGTAACCACATAGTGGTTCACAACCATCTATAATAACATCTGATGCCCTCTTCTGGGTTGTCTGAAGAAAGCTACAGTGTACTCATATACATCAAATAAATAAATAAGTCTTAAAAAAAATTCCACTTATCATTGTGTATGAGAGAGCATGGGTACACAATGTAACAGTCAGAGGACAACTTTCCCCAGAGTCTTCTCTCTCCTACAGCAGGTAATGGGGATTGAACTCAGGTCATCAGGCGTGCACAGCTGACATCTTTACCTGCTGAGCCTTTTCACTGATAGCATAAATCTTATTTACTTTTCTTTAAATATTTCCCATTTTAAATGGGTCACCAAAATTCCATGGCAAGTTGGACAGTTATCCAGCAATAAAAGTGGCCTCCAGCATATGGTCCAATAGATTTGTGACTGGTTTGCCAGAATTTTCCACCTCCATCTGAGTTTGTCTATGCCAATCCTTGCTGGCGTATCTATCACCCAGCAAAGTGTTTTCTCAGAAATACTCCGATGCCATTGATGAACTTCAATTCAAATTATGGTGCTCTGAATCATCAGGAAAAAACAAACGCATTGCCCGTGGTTTCCGAATCGCTTTACTAACACAGTGAAAGGTGCAGGGAACTTACCTGGAGCCCAGTGGATGACATCATCTCTTGGTGGTCCCTTGGGTGCAGGTGTCTCTGTTGAAGCTGTGGTGCAGTGATGCAATCTGGAAAGCTCATCCAGTCTGGGGGTACCCAGACCAGCACCAAAGGGCGGCAGGTACCCCAGGGAGTGGCTGGAGAGATTGGTCTAAGGACCAATTCTTGCCCAGCCAACTATCCCAGAAACTCGAGAGTGGGGTGGGAGGTCAGAGTCTGGGGAGCTGATTAGAACCCCAAGCAAGGGGGCAGGAGATGCTGGGTGGACAGGTTGTCCCACTCCATATAGGGAAGAGAAGGGGTTGTTGGCAACTGATGGGGGATGGGAAGTACCCACTCATGCATGCAGTGAGGGGCTAAGCCTTATGGCCAGAAAGAAGGGGAGATCTGGGGAGTGGGAACACAAACTCCAACTCTTAACCCTGTAGTGGCACTAACCACACAGATTGGCTGGGTGGGGGGCAAATGGAGGAAGTTGGATGCAGGACACTGGGGCAAAAGTGTATGTAGAGTTTGAACCTAGGGTATCTGGGGTTCGGGGAGATCCACTCACTCTCCTCTTATTTCCAGGCATTCACCATTAACCATCATACTCGCACTCACACAAACCACACAGACGTACACCCAAGCAGAAACATAAGCAAACATGCATGTGCACACACATACACAACACACAACACACACACAACACACAACAGTTCCACAACTCACACAGTTCCACAACTCACACAGTTACACAACTCACATAGACCAGGGCTCCTGCATGATGAGGCCTCTGATGCCAGTGGACATGGGGGCTTATTTATGCCGTGCCCATTGTCAGGCACTACCCATTGCCATGGCTGCCCTAGAACTGGGTAAAGGGGTGGTGGGGATAACCTCCATCTGAGGCTCCCAAATAGCAAAGCTCTCTAGAAGAGATACGTTTATGAGCTACGTGAGCACAGGGCTGTGTGTGCCATAAAGCCCAGCCTTTTAGAGGGATAGCACTTGATTCTAAGTAAAAGGAGGTTAGGGGCATTAATCTGAAGTTTAGGATCAGCAGGGAATCTGGGGAAAGGATCCTGCTTCCTCTAGAGCCAGCTGGGAATATATAGTTTGGCCTTCATGCCCTCTCAGAGCCCAGGGGTTCTGTCTATAACACACACACACACACACACACACAAACACACACACACACACACACACCCCTCCACTCATACTTCACACCATCAGCCAACATCATGCAAACAATAAAGTGCTTTGTAAAGTGCAGGTATAAAGACAGTGATCTGGAATACCACCAACTCCCTCCCCCTCCCACCAGCCCCACTCCATGTCTAGCCACCCCCCACCAGGCTTGCTGACTACTTCCTACCTAGTGAACCCCCTCAATACCTAGCCACCCTCCAGAATGTCACCTCTACGCAGACTCTGTACACTGAAGGCATGAATTACCTGCCAGGTTGAACTAAGCTAACACCAAATTCCAACCCCCTTGCCCACTATGATTTGGTTATAGGTCGTGAGAGAGTCAGTTGTGCAACTTAAGGGTGTCTAGGACACTACTACCAGCCCATGATCCTAACTAGTGTCTTCATAGGGCAAGCAGGGGCCTCCCTTCTTTACTGAATCCAACCTGTCTTCTGCTGACAGTCCTCTCCATTCACCTGGCCACTAAGGGCTCCAGACTCAGTGAGGGGCTTTCTAGAAGTCTACATCACCAAATAGGACACAGTGTGGGAAAGATGGGGTGTAGAATGCAGAGCTGGGTCCAACGTGTCCCGTGAGAATGGGAGGAGGGTCAGTTAGAAGCATCTACTATGAAAATAGGCATGTGGAAACTTAAGAGTGCTGGGGAATGGGGTGGGGGGTGGGGGTAGGGGAGTCCCCACTGCCTGCATGCGCGCCCTGGCACACGCCAGTTCAGCCTCCATAATGGCAGCTGCCAGAGAGGACAAGAGGAAAATTATAGTCATCGGGAGAAAACCGTGGCCCAAGCATCACCAAGCCGAAAGCCCTCTACACTGAGCTGAGAGCATCGGTAAAGCTCGGACACAGCTCAGCTCATCCTAAGAGGGACAAAGACTATGATTTTCCTCTCAAGAGTCATTATCCACCTCCCTGCCTCTAGTCTCTTTTGTCCAGTAGCTATCACTCAAGAAGCTAACCATCCCTTGGAGTTAATCATCTGGACCACACCATTTGACTCTGAATGCTATGAGTTGTAGACTCAGGTGGATGGAAAGGACACAGACAGGTGACCCTGCAGCAGCATGGAAAAAAAAAAAACAAATTGAATAATGGGAAACTGAGGCTAGAGGCCTGGGCAAATACCGAGGAGTATCTAGACAGGAAGAAAGACCACTACTCTGTTCTTCCTTTCTCTCTTACCCTCTCTCCCTCATTTAGGGGGGTCAGAGCTGGTGATAGAATCCAGAACCTCACACATACTAGGCAAATTTTCCATCACTGAAGCTATACCCCAGCTATCACCTCTACCTCAAGTCCGAAGCTCTGCCTGATGATCTTGAAGTCTATACAGTTCTTGGCATCACCACATTCTGCCGGAGTCTTCTGCGTGCAGCTGAGAAATGATGTCTCTGAAAATGTGAGCATTTTTCCGTCTTGTGAGCCTGCTTCACCAGTCTTTTTTGTTTGGCCTCAAACTCTGTCGTAGAGACATCTGGGAACTCAGCAATCACCAGTTCTTGGAAATCTTCTAAAATATCTTGGCCGGTTGAGAGAAGGGATGAGAAGAGACAGTCCTCAAAGATGGTCTTCCTCTTTCGCTTTATTCCGGGTCTAGAATTCCAGTTACTCATCAAAGAACTTCTTGTGTACACAGTCAAAATTCAACTGAATGTCCATGTGATGTCACCAAAATGATGGTGGCACCATCAGAGTGTTTCTTGGGAACTCTTCCTAGCTGCTTCCTTTCCTCCACACTCCAGCTAAATAGTCATGCTGGAAGACGGAACCATGTCAGAACAGCATATCTAATGAGATCAAGTCCTCAGAAGCCCCCAATACATACTGCACAGTTGGCCTGTCCAGAATGACATTCAAGGCTCTCCCCTCCAAGTGGTTACGTTCTTTGTCACAGACAGAAGCCCTCCAGAACATTCTTACAGTTTCTGAATAAGTCACTATTTTTTCTCTCTTATTTATTCAATTGTCAGCTCTCAGGCTCAGAGGACAGTATGGCCTCAACCATGTCCCATAAGCACAAAAGATGCTACCAAGAAGCACAGAGCAAGCCTTCAGCTCCAAACATAGCCTCATGTGGCATGTCAGTGTCCATGCCTCCAATTATTTGGGGGTCTCCTTTGTGGCTGCTGCAGTCTTTATAGTTATCACAACAGTCTTGACCTTTCCCCAGCCTCAAATTCAGTGAACTTCTATTGCTGGAAGGAGGCAGCCCTTTCGTACCAGCCCCGAGGTCGCAGCTTGACACCAGGCTTGTGACTGGGCGTTTAGCACCTTGCACTGGGAGAGGAGCTGAGCCGCAGAAACTAGGTTGGGTTACATTCCAGCCAACTTGGCATTCCTGTGGGGTCAAGGCTGGTTAGTGTATGTCCAGCCGTGAACCCAGCACAACTAAAAAAGCATAAAATGGTGCTTTGCTGATAGCATTATGGACTGTTGGGCAGGCGTCATTGAAAGGTCCTTATCTGCCATCTATGACATCAGCTGTCAAGCTCTTACAACACTTGGTTCTGCTACCAGGAGTCTCTATTCCAAATTTCTTCTGAAAACTTGGAACTCTCTCTTTCTTTTATGTTAGAGTCACTGAATGCCATGGGCCACAGGAAAGCACTGCCATCTGCCCCCTCCAGTCTCAGGTCAAGCTTTGGACATACTCAGCCCTGTCCCAGGAAAGCTTGTAGTCTCCATGTTTTTTCTCGATTCTAGATATCTGAGGTTTTTCTCAAAAATTGAAATTTGAGTGTCAGTTCTAGACACCAAAGAGGTCCCTTCTTCTGGACAGATCATCCAAAGTAGAACATCACAAAGTTCTCTCTTTCTGGACACTTGAACTTCTTTAGAGGCTAAAGATGGGATCTCCACTCTAGAAGAATGTCAAGGAGGTCTCTCTTGTTGAACCTATCTGAGCTTCACCAGAGTTTTATCTTTAGGACAATATGGAGGACAATTTCAGATACCTGAGCTCCACTAGATATTGAAATGAACTTCTAGATCTAGAAAATGAACAAAGTCTCTATTTCTAGACAGTCAAGCTTCACTGAAAATGGGCTGGATTCTTGGCATTAGCACATGAAAAAAAACCTTATTTCTGGACCTCTGATCATCATTGGTGACTAGAAGTGCAGACTTGTAGAACACTAAAGAGGTCTCCTGGGTGTCGAAGTTTCAGAACCTTGAACTGGGATTCTAGCTCAAGAATGTTGAGGACCCTCTTTCTAGACTTCTGTGCTTCTGGTATTTGGGCTTCAATGAATGAAAGTACAGTCTTTGTTCTAGAACCTCATAAAGGCTCCTCTTTCTGGATAATTGGACATCAAAGATTAGTGGTGGACCCAGGTTTCTGGAACAGAGTGGAGGTCCTCTTTCTGGACATCTGGACATCACAGGGTGGCGATGGAGTCCTGGTTGTGAGGGTTCTTCTTTATGGACATCTGAACATCATGAAAGGCTATAGATAGATAGAGTCCTGGTTCTATATAACATCAGAGAGGTTCCTCTTTTCTGCATATCTGAGCTTCATCAAAGGCTGGAGGGAGGGTCCTAGGTCTGGAACATCAGAGAGGTTCCTCTTTCTGGACATGTGAGCTTCATCAAAAGCTGGAGGAAGGGTCCTAGGTCTGGAACGTCAGAGAAGTCCCTCTTTCAGGCAGGAGGGAGGGTCCTAGGTCTGGAACATCAGAGAGGTCCCTCTTTTCTGGATATCTGAGCGTCATCAAAGGCTAGAGGGAGGGTCCTAGGTCTGGAACATGAGAGAGGTCCCTCTTTCTGGACATCTGAGTTTCATCAAAGGCTGGCGGGAGGATTCTAGGTCTGGAACATCTGAGAAGTCCCTCTTTCAGGCTGGAGGGAGAGTCCCAGGTCTGAACATCAGAGGGATCCCTCTTTCTAAACATCTGAGCTTCAAAGACTAAAGGTACAGTTCTCACTTAAGAGCATCCATCTTTGTGAACATCTGAGCATCACTGAAAACTGGCGCCAGAGTCTTAGCTCTAGAGTGACAAAAGAGCCAGTCTTTCTGGATATCTACAGTTCATCGGAGGAGAGAGATGGAGTGTTGATTCTAGAAAATCAAAGAGGTCCTTCTTTTTACATATGTAAACTTCACTGGAGACAAACAAGCTAGAGTCCTAGAACAAAACTATCAAGGTGGTCTCTTTCTATGAGCTTCTTTAAAAATCATGGTTGACTTGTACTTTATATCTGCAATTTCTCTGGGACATTTGGGCTGTCTGAGAGACTGGAGGTGGATTCCTGGCTCTAGAAAATTGAATAGTTTTCCGATGTTTATGCTTCACTGGTGACTAGTCAAGACTTATGAAAGAAAGACTTTCTTTAGACATCTGAGTTCTCTCAGAGACTACAGCTGGAAATTGGCACTGGAATCTCAAAGAACTACCTCTTCCTGGTCTTCTGGACTTGACTGAACACAAGAGCTAGAGTTAAGAACATCAAGAGGGTCCATCAGAGGCTGAAGCTGGGCTCTGTGCTCTGACATATGAAAAGAAGAATTCATTCTGCATGTCCAAAGTCTGTCAGAGACTGGAGTTGACATGAGCAGACTCCTTAAGCTGGGTCATCAGAGGCTGGGCTTGGGACTCGGGGCTGGACTATGAACACAGAACTCCACTTAGAGACACTGACAAAACGTGAGGCTTGTTTGAAAGCTAGAGAAGAGGTACTTTCTCTAGAGTACCAAGAAGGTCTTTTTTCTGGACAGCTGGGCTCCAGAGGTTGAAGTGGAGGCCTTTTCGGTGAGCAGCATTGGGGAACTCACTCTGGAAGCCTGAGTTTCATAGGAAGGCTCTGCTCTCCACAGAAAAGGTTCTTCTGGACTCTTAAACTCTCTCGGATGGGTCCAACTTCTGCAGGAATGTCTTCTCAGTGTTGTCTGCACTGCAACTCATCAATCACACATGTCAGAGTCCACATCATGGCTGGTATTGGCTCTTCCAGGCTGGGCGATGTCCAGTTCTTCAAGATGGTGCTTTCAGCAGAGGGAATATGGTCGGTGCTAGGAACATGCAGTTGCATTTGCCAGGCGCTTCTCTGTGAGGATGAGGAATTGGGGAAAGGAGGAAAGACAAAAGGGGAGTGAAAGAGAAAGAAGAGGAGGAAAAGGGGAGAAGGGAGAGAAGAAAGGGGAAGACGTGTAGGGAAGAGGCAGAGGAAGAAGAGAAGTAGGAAGAGGAAGGATGAAAAGAGGGGAAGAGGGAGGAGGGAGAGAAGGAAGGGGAGGGAGTAGCAAGGGCAGCAGCAATGCAGGAGTGATCTCAGTAGATGCTTGTCGTTGTGTGGCAACTGTGGTCTTGGTAGACAGGTAGCAGCTGTGGTGGTTATGGCCATCTTTATCTTCTTAGTTGGAAAGATGTTCATGTCTGCTCTAGAGGAGCCAGGATCTACCAAAACTCAGCTCCATTTCCCCTCCCCTTGCTCCCAACTCCCTCTTCTCAGCTGCTCAGGCAGCCTGACTTTCCCCCAGGCCCCTCAGAAGTCGTGAGGGTAGGGCTCATCTCCCCAAGCTCAACCAGCATACCTGATGCCGGGCATCACGAATGTCTGAGCACTCACTCAGACCCATTCAGGAACCACATCTGTAGAAGCTGTGTTGGCCCAAGTCCCAGTCGGAACAACCCATCAGGGTCATGATGGCTCCTCAGTTAGGGCCCTGGCATAGCCCCGGGGAATGTGGAGGGCAAGGGGGGTGCACAGAACTCAGCCCCGGAGCAACCTTTTCTCTGGAGCTCCAAGGACCGGAGCTGTGAGCCCCTCAGGCTCCAAAGCCAGACCTCCCACAGTTCTTGCGTAGCTTCATTTCCAGAAGGAAACTGACATCCTGAGTGCACGAGGAAAGGGTTCTTCTCAACCCACCAAGCACAGGCCCTTCAGCAGGCCCCAGTCCATCCATCTCTTAAGCACACACAGGGTAGCACAAAGGTGACTTTCTGGGATCTGAGGCAACTCCTCTGACCCACTACACTACAAAAGGAAGCCCCAGCAAGACACCCACCCTCCCTCCTATTAGTAGCACACCCGTCACGGCTTTAGTTAAGACAAAAACCATTTATTGAAAGCACCATGAGCCGCCAGGCCCCATGCTTTGAAGCACATTGCAGCTGCCTCACAACAGCCCTGTGAGGTAGGAACTTGAGCCCATTTCACAGATGTGGACTCAACAGCCTCCCTCCCCCAAGTCTCAGGGTCCATGGGCAGGGATCAAGGCCACAAAGCCTGACCCCAGGGTCAGCGCAGTTCATCAGTCAGTAGGTGGGTCTCTCTACTGAAGGGGAGGCCAGGGTCCAGAGTCTTGGGTCCAGCATGTCCCACAGGAAATGTGCAAGGCGTCCCCGTGCTGTGGAAGCTGAGAGAGACACAGCTGCAGATGAAGACCATCTGCTCCCCATCCCCATGGCTGATAAACTTCATGCGCCAGGCAGGGTAGGAACTGGCAGGGACAACCCAGCCCTGTGCTCAGAAAGCCTGAGCTATGTAGAAGGCCCACCTTCTGGGCAGCCATGGGGGTGGGGCAACACCTACCCACCAGCTCCTGACCTCACTAACCTATTCTAGAACTTTCCATCTTTCTCACACCATCCCCAAGACTTCTAGCCAATTCACAGCCTATTACACCTTGGTGGTTTTCCAAAGACCTTGGCCTTGCCCTCCTAAATATTCTAAATATTCTTCCGGGTCTTGTATCTCAATGTACCATTTGTGCTTCGATGCCTCCCAACAAACTGCTAAATCTTAACATTTAAAAGCAAGGCCTTCTTCTCTCTATGCCCCTCCAGAGCTGGGTAGGTGCTACCCTCCTGCCCTCCACTCTGCCCGAGTCTCACATGGACCTGAAGTTTCAGAAACTAGGGTACAAGTACCCGGGGCCCATGATCACCTCCACAGCAGCCAGTATGTGTTAGCAGACACGAGCACCTGCATACCAAGCAACAAAACACTCATCTTCACACATCAAAAAATATCTCACTGAATCCCCCAATCAAACCAGGGTGGCTTGACTATTTCTGGGATATGGCAAACAGCCAAGGCCACACGGTCAGCAAGGGGGTTGGATGGACCAGAACCCAGACCTTGGTTCTCATGAGCCACCATATAATAGGCAGTCACCAATGATACCCTTTTGTGCAAGAACAGAAACTAAGGCTGAGGGTGGTTTCAGGTAAGCTGCTTCTGGTTCAGTTGGAAGAAATAAGACAAAAAAACAAAAACATGTCTGATGCCCAAATGTACCCATTGTGTCCATTAAGTGGACCCTAGGGACCACTCCCCTATCCATGTGCCCATGGAGCACTCTGTAAAAAATAATATTTCAAGGTCTGGGGTCCAATCTCCTCCATCCCCAGTCTGCCGGGTACTCGAGGCTGTACCCTAAACCTCACAAGTAACTTGTAAGTCAATACTGATTGTCACCAATGGTTGGGACAAAGGCTTTGGAGGTGAAATAATCTCCTTTCACCCAGAGAGAGGGGCCTCGGAGATGACAGGGACACAGCCAAGTCCTCCTCAGAATTTGGGAATTGCCAAACAACTTCTTTTCAGGATCACTCAGGACAAAATATCAGTGAGGACATTTTAGCCTGCAGAAAGTTTTATTCTGGACAAAGCAGTGTTTCTACCAGGAAGGGCCCTCCTGTAGCTGACTAGATCCTGGGAAAGTCCTTATAGAAAGGCCTCACATTCACCTACCCACATTCACTTAACCTTCCCTACCTCTGCCATCATGGAACAAGAATAAGGTACCCACTACTACTACAAGAGGCAAGGTGACATTGAGTTAGAGCTTGCCTAGAGCTTAGTCAAAATCTAAGTGTTCCCTATTTGCCAGGCCCCTGGCTTCCCTTTTGTTACTCACAAGGGACACAAGCTATGAAGCAGTCACCCATAAACCTGGCCCACAAGGGCCCAAAGGCCCACCTGAGACCAGGCACCTAGACACAGAGTCAAAATGACCTGAACAGATGCCCCTACCCACATTGCCTACCACGAGGTGCCCAGATCACAGGAGCAAAGCTTCCAATAAGTTGTCAAAGATGGGATGAACAGTAGCAGCCACATAGCAGGCCCTGAACACAGCCCGAGGATGGCAGAATCTGGATCTTGATAATGGAGTATAAGAGACACATGGGGCGGCCAGAGGGAACAATGAAAACACAGGCTCCTGAACACAGTGACAACACCAAGGGTTTAAGGGCATCTAGGGCTGAGACACCAGGGCTTTGAAAGCCAGAGGCAGCACAGGAACTGAGGGGGTGGGGCTTCTTGGAATGGGCGGGGCTTCTGCGGAATGGGCGGGGCTTCTGCGGAATGGGCAGAGCCTGGAGCAAGAGTAGGAAAGTGGAAGGCTACTTTCCCAGATTCACAGGACAGAGGACTTGGGGGTGGGGTCAATGTCAGGGAAAGACCCTCAAAGGAGTCCCAGCTGGACATTGACCAGGACATTCTGGAACTGGGAGACCTGGAAGGACACAAACTCCTTGCTCCTCCCTTCATTCCTTACCCTGCCAGGAAACTACTGGGTGGATAGTGGGACACAAAGTTGAATGGAGACCATTCTGAGTACATGCCAGGGTCAGGCAATGGTAAGCCTAAGAAGCTGGACTTGCTGAGGTTATGTGTAGTGGAATGGAAAGAGTTATTCACACAGGAATGTGACTATTGCCCCTGGCTCTCAGTCTGCCCATCTACAAAATGGGACCATGCGGAGGACAACAGTAAAGTGTGTGAAAGCTAAGCTCAGTCCAAAGCAGAATTGGGTACAGGGAAAGCTAATTTTTCTCATCTCCTGGCAGGGAAAGAAAGAAAGGGTTGGGGGTGAGGAGTACAACCATCCAGGCCTACCAGCTATAAGGAGAGAGAGAGAGGCATAAGAAAAAATTCAAAGATGCCATTATTTGGAAGCGCCTCTATTGACCCTTGGTTCTTGGCACTGTCCCAGGCGGCACATATGCATACACGTCACATACACAGAAACACAAGCTTGAAGAAGCATCTCCCAGCAGACACTACCGTTTATAATACCCACAAAGCACAGTGGCCCAGCCAGCTTTGGCCTGCATATAATCAGCAGCATCAGCCACCATGATGGAAAGAAATGGAGGGTCAGGGAACCACAGAGGAACACAGAAGCTACCATGCACGAACCACAAGCATTTAGCCAGGACCACATGGCCAGCGACTTACAGCCAGTGTTGCATACCACGTCAACTGCTGGAAATACAACCTCAGTGTCCACAGTGAGACTCTTTATTCAGTGACCACTAATAAAGGCATAGGTTGTGATTTCGAGTCAACCCCGTCACGGCACCATCTCTGGTGACAGCCAGCATGTACATCACATTGTTACAGCGGATCAGCCCGTGGCCCTCACAACAACCCTGTGAGGTAGGCTTGCCTGTGACACACACCTGGGAGAGAAGAAGACTATGGGTCAGAGGGGCAGAGAGACCGGTTAGTGGCCCTGCCAGATCACACCTGGGTGAGTCCTAAAAGAAACAGACTCTCAGCAGAAAGCAGGAGTTCCTTTACTTAGCATGAAAGACAACAAGGCACTGTGCAAAAGCCCACCACAACAGTGATTGGTTAACAAGTTAAGGAAGAGAGAGGATTTGATACGGGTTCAGACACATTCTCCATTACAAACCACTGTATGAGACCATGTGCATCTGCCCCTAGGACCTGTTACAATTGTTAGCTGTCCATCTATCTACACAAATACAACAGATGGTAACTGAAGCCCTACCCCTGGCCAGGCACTGTGGTAGGCACCAGATCTCAGGCAGTTTGGCCTAATGCTGTTAGTGGGAGAGAGGACATTGGAAAAGGGACAATGGGGTCTGCCGGACCATGCCAAGTACTCCCCTGGGAAGAGACTTTTGGAAAGGGATGTAACTAGGTGCCATATACAGGTCTGAGTCAGAGGCTTGGTCCTCAGAGAGCTAAAGGCAACCATAACCTCTCCTAGAGTAGATGTGGATGTGTCCGGGGGGCTGGAGGGCAGAGGTACTGTCAGAGTCCCCCAATCCATGGTGTTAAAGTCTACTTTATATGAAAATACACAATTTTAACAAACTATTCCCCATTATACCTGAGCAAGGCCACTCCCCCCCCCGCCCCAGGGCTAGGCTTCCCAATGCTCTGGCACACCCCCAGGGACACATACACTGCCTTCTAGAGTCACAGTCAGAAGTGTCCAGTTATACCAGTCCTCACAACAGCCCTGAGAGCTGAGCACCATGGTCCCACCACAGAAGGCAGATTCAAGCTCTCAGATAAGATGCATCACACAATTTGTCCAACTCCAGGTCCTGGCCTTGCCAACCCCTACTGCTTCTGGTGGGAGAAGACCTCCGAAGAGACCCACACCTCTTCCCCTTCACAGCAGAAGGCTGGAAGGAAGGCTCACCTAGTCTGGACCCCCTCAAAATGCACGGGGCTGAGCTCAGGGTTTACAAAGTGCAATGTGCTTTGCCTGCCTGGGTCTGCGAATGGATTCTTCAGAAAGGACACTGGGATATGATCCTTGTCACCTGTACAAGCAACTATCTCCTGCAATTTTCTCTAAAAAGGAGCCAAGCATTAGCTGAGCTCCAAAGTGGCCAGAACAACTCTCAGATCATCCTTGTAGAAGAACAGAGCGTCTCACAGCCTTGAAAGCCGGCTCGCAGTCAGAGGCAGCTGCGTAATGCTTAGTCCACTCCCCATTTGGGCCTCTTAAGGATATGGGCTATGATTTCTGAGCACCCAGGGAACACAGTTTGCTGATTACTAATCAACCTAGTTTTGTGAGGAACAAAATTGAAGAGAGCAATCAAGGTTGCAATAGAACTCAGACCTGAAGTTTGAATTGAAATCAAGGAGCTCCTCTAATTGGCCACACAAACATAGCTTCTTTACAAATGTCCCCGTCTTTTCTTTCAAAGGGCAGGGGTGCAATGGGTCCTTGTGAGCCAGCTCTAGTATAGCACTAGCTAATTTTTTTTAAGATGCTTGCTGACCGTGAGAGAATGAATGAATGAATGAATCAACGAATGTATGAAGGAATGGGCACATGAGTTACAACTACTGCCATCTGGTGGAGGAAGCTGCAAGGGTGAAGGCCAAGCTCATGACAGGGACCATGCACCAGGCAGGGTGAAGCCTGGGAAAGCAGCTCTGCTTATGGTGGGAGGGGCTGGCCCCAGGGCACTCTGGGAACCTGACCCTCCTGGATCACAGTAGAAGGATGTGAGGTGTGAGAAGCCTTATGGAGAAAAAGCTGTGGTGATGGGGGTCCAGCTGGGGCGTGCTCAGAGCTGTGACCTAGGAGGAGGAGGAGGCTACGAAGGGGGGGCCTTGCTTCATGACCACAGCCCATGGTGTCCCAAAGCTTGCCCAAGGTGAAGGGGTTTGCTTTCAGGAGAGGGAGAGAGGCCCAAAGCACCAGGTCACATGATGGAAGCCCAATGTGTGTATGCATGAATGGATGGATGGATGAATGGACTGACAGATGACTAGATGGATAGCTAAATGGATGGGTGGGTGAATTAAAGTCAGTTGAAGGCACCACTGGCTTTCCAAGCTTCAATGTCCAGATAAGCATGAGGTGAGAGGGCTGAACACAGGCAGATAGGCTAAGTGCTATATTAGAGGGTGGGAGGGTGTTCTGGAAGGCAGGATGAGCTCTCCTGAAGTACATACCCTACCCAGATGGCAGGAACTGCCCTGTGTGGAGGTTGTGAGGGGAAGGGCAGAGACCAGGAAATGGCCTTGCTCCTAGGACTCAACCTGAGGGGGTTACATCAGTCCTGAACTGAATTTCCCATTCGTTCCCTAAAAGTCCACAACTGCCACTGAGGTGCAAGGGCAGGCTAGAGCTAAAGGATGTACAAAGACAGATGACAGAACACGAAGAAGCCAGTTCCTTTAAGAATGGGCTTCAGAACCCACATTCCGAGAATAGGGGAGAGGCAGATCTATCTTGAGTCCATCACTCAGGAAGACAAGATGAAGGACTGCCACCACACCACAAGACGTACAGAGGACAGGTCAGAGCTCATAAGCTGTAAAGGCATGGTGAACCCAGACACCAAGTCTAAAGATGTTCTCTACCTGCTGGTACAAGATATCACCCTCTCTATTTCCCAAGGTAAGTAAATTCTAGTGTCAAACTACGTGGAAGTCAGCTGGGCCTCCCACACCACTCTGTAAATGTCTGTGAAAAGCCCTTGCCTAGTCTAAGGACACCCTCATCCCAGATCCTTAAAGAGCCATGATCCACTGGACTTGGACAAACAGTTCACAGAAGATACAATTTGTTAACAAACATGAGTGAAAAATATTCAGCCTTCATTAGTAATAAGAACAAGTTTTACATACACACAAAAGAATTTTTTTTGACGGGGGAGGGGGGGAAGTCAGCAGACATCTTGAATACTAATACATCACCGTAAATGCTAATACACTAGACAAGATAAAATACTATATAAGCTTTCTTCAATCAACCAACGGCCATTCAAACAGCACTACCCTTTCATCCAATAAGCTCAGCCACAGAGAATCCATCCATTCATTCACTACTTCACTCATTCAGCCATTCATTCATCTATCCTCTCATCTGCCTGCCAATCTCTCAATCACTCTGTCACTCATACCTGTCCACCCTTCCACACACACCCAGTCAACATTCAAAGACACCCTATAGGAAATACAGAGCTCAGATCTGAAAGCTCCTTGCCCTGAGCGGGCTCACAGTCTAGCAGAAGGGAAACAAGGTGAAGGGAAAGGGGCCATGGAGAGAGCTAGATGTAGGAGGGTGCTAGGGATGCTGTAAAAGCTGGTTGTGTGAAGCCATTAGTTATGATGTCATTGGTCATGTAAAGAAAAAAAAAAGATGATCATGCACCAGCAGTCAGATGGGCAGATCATGATGTCATTCATAGCCATTCCGTGGAACCCAAGCAGGTGAGAGACACCATGGAGCAAAGAAAACGTGGACAACAAGATGCTCTCGGCGACAGACAGAAAACACCAACAGAAGAGTAAGCACCGCCCATGGAGATTTTTAAAAAGGATGCTTGTTTAAAAAACAAACAAAAAACAAAACTGTGCTCATAAGAATTTGGAAGGCAAAAAGAAAGATGGAACACATGAAGGGCAGAGTTGAAGGTGTGGTTCCCCTGCTCTGAGTTACACATCTTTACATTGACAACATCACCTCAGAAAACACCAGGGCCTTTGGCCCACCTGCCCCTAAAGTGGGTTGAAATTTGCAGGGGGAGCTGAGGAGAGCTGTAGGTCCCAGTATTATCAGAGAAAGGATGTTGTGTTTTGCATATGAGTGTCAATCCAAAGTCAAAATTTGCCTTCTTTTATAATGTTGAAAGAAACAAATATGTCTTATCTCTAAGACAGCCCTGAGCGGACAGAGGTGCTAGGACCCCCAACTTGGGAGCACATGCAGACCGCCCTCCCCACATGTGTCCTGGGGAGTCCTACCAAGTCTCTGAACCCCAGAACTAGAGATATTTGTTACTCCAGATCCGATTAAGAGTCAAAGACTCAAAACAGCTAGATCTGTCCTTCGTTATTCCCAAGGTGACAAAGCAAAGTCACCTACCCAAGCCCTCATTCCCTCCAAGGTCCCACTGACCCAAAGTAACCCATGGCACCCCCTTCAATCTTCTGGCATGAATGTTGAGACAAGGCCCACCTAGAAACCCGCCCCATGCTGCCCCATATCACTGTCTTCAGAGCTGTAGCCTATGTTGTAGTCCAGCATTCTCCTACTCACCCCATCCCACATCTGCCATCTTGTCACCTTGCCTGACTCTCTAGACAGCTGTATATGAACCCCATGCAAAGACCCTTCTAGCCTTTTTCTTCTAGCATCTCCACCCGCCCCCTCATCTCAGACTTGTGTGGACAATCTTCCGGAGCCAGGTCAGCAGATGTCCCAAGGATGATATACGCCAAGGCAGAGCCCCAGATTCTGAAACAGGAGGCCATCAGACCCCTGCGGCCCCAGCTCCACGTCAGGCCCACGTGGCGTTGCTCACGTGGCCCAGACACGTGGTGCTGGGGGCACAGAAGGTGGCTTCTGACAGGGTTAGGCTGTGTCTTCCACGATCGGAGGCGGTTGCCACCTATCCAGGGCCTACACTAAAAACCTCGGAGCTAGAAGCGTAGGGAGCGCCCATCTTCCTTCTTCGGTCATCTCAAATTGCTTCTTCCAGGGGCCCCTCTTCCTTGCTGGTGCCTCAGATGCTCACCCTCAGAAACTCAGGTCGCAGCAGCCCCACCCTCCCCAACCTTCCATACCTTCTCTCTAAGCCTGTACTCAGCTCTCACGGAAGCCCCCTTGCCATCTCACCCCCATCTGTCCCCCCTGCTCTCGGGTCTGCACATGCTCCCTGGATCCAGCCAGGCTACTGTCCTGCTTGGGCACTTGACAAGAATCTGGTTTGGTTTGGCTTAGTTTGGTTTGGTTTTTAGTGCCTCCAATAGGAATTAAGAAGTCAAGGAGGGCTGTGACTTTTTTTTTTTTAATGGCCAGACACAAGCATACAACACACAACTCTACAAATCTTGTCCACAACAGAGAAAGAAAACTGGACAGAAGCCAAGAGTCCCGGGAGGGGACACTAGAATAAACAACTCTCCAGGTCTCCCCCAGCACCCCACAGAGGCCAGTAAAAAGACAGATTCAATACACAGTACGAACGCGCATTTTACTGGTTACAGAACACATGTTTAAACATTCTGGAAGACGGGCCTTGAAACAGGCTCCAGAGGTGGCATCTATGTCTAGGGGCTGGGACCCAGGATCATGTGTGGAAGCCTATGCAGAGGTACACTTGCCTAGAGCTCTGAGCTGAGACAGGCTTGATCTCAGTCAGAGATGAACAAAGATACTTGCTTCGCTGGACACTTGGGCCTCTGGGGTTTCAGGTCAAGCTTACTTTGTCTGCACCCTGGGTGTTAAGTCACACTCAAGATGGTATGCAGCAGGCAAACCCTCCTATCCACCTGACCTCTTCCTGCCCTTTGGCTGGCTAAGACCCCTCACATCAGGATCAGAAGAGATCCTTTCCCAGGGAGGAGTCAAAGGTACCCACTGGACATAGGGCCCCTTATTCACATCTATGGAAAGGGTACTATGCAGGGATGTGTCTATGGACTGAAGATGTGACAGACGGTGAGATGGCCCCCCGCAAGCAGGAGATGGCAATGATGATCCAAAGCTAGCTGCTCCCGGTCAGTTAGGCTGTGTGGAAGCAGTTTGTGGTGGGCCAAGATATATCTGTTTCCAGTCCCAGTCGGCGTATTGCACATGCAAGCTCCTCCCTGCTTCCCCTATCTTCCTGCTACATTATTGACATCTTCTCTTCCATCACAAAAGCATTAAGATTTGATTCTTTTGGGGATGACAATGGCCCAGCTTTAAATGAGACATAACCTCAGATCTTGGAGACCCCACTTTGCAAATTCCTCTTTCTCTCCTCCCCTCCGTGTAGTTTTTTTTCCTTTTCTATCCATCTGCCCATTTCCCCACCCCCACCCCACCCCCCAGACTTCAGCTCTCTCTTTCCTGCCCTGACAACCTCACTTTTATCAGCCCCGGTGTGCAGAATGGAAAGAAGCAAGCTGGAGTCTCTGCCCCATCTCTCAGACCTCACTTCCCTTCCTTGTCTTTCCTCTCTGAATTAGTTTGGATTTTTTTTTAAATCTATTAATTTCCTGTGAACATAATTGTATTACACATGCAAACCAAACATCGCCTCCCTCATGTATCTGGTTTTGCAATCTTCTACCTCTGTCTGGTCACCTTTCACATTTAAGTATTTACTGTTATTTATAGCCCTCCGTTGCATGTATTTTATTACAGCAGTGGAGGGTGCAAACTTGTTTGGGGGCCATGGTGTTCTTCAATTTTTCACGCATTCTTTGAAAGGTATAATGTATTTATCTATTTAAGGACTATGCATGGGAACTCATTACTATTTCTGTCCAGACAGCCTCTCTTAATTACCCATTCATCATGTTGCTTGTTTTATTATCTTTCTCTCCTTTTTTGCGTCTCTCTTTTTTTTAAATTCTCTCCATTCTCCCTCCCCCCGTAAGAACCTGGGTCTGGATTACCTCATCGATCTTTAGGATTAATGAGAGACTCGTTATTAATCCTTGTGGACGTTCCTCTTCCGAGGCACCCACGGACGGCTTCCTCTCTTTGCTGCTTTCTCATTTCCTCTCCTCTCTTCCATTTTCCCTCATGCCTTTCCCTTTTCTCTTCTCCCTGTACCTTCTCCCTGCACCTTCTCCCTGTACCTTCTCCCTGTACCTTCTCCCTGCACCTTCTCCCTGCACCTTCTCGAGAAGGGACCTCAGGTGCCCAGAATAAGATGAGTAGAAGTCCCATGGGCCACTCCTCCCTGGCTGCTCTGGACATTTCCATTTCTAATTCAGTCATGTGTACTCATTCATCCCTTCTGTCACTCCTTTCTTTCAATATTTATTCTTTTATTTATGGGCCTCAGGTGCACAGATTTAGATTAAGCGCGATCTGAGGGTCCCAAGCCTTCTCCACACGGGTCCTGCCTGCAGCTCTTTTGTTATTTAATCTCCTGTGCTGGTGCTTGGGTTCAGGAGATATTTAACTATCTCAGGAGCCCAGGTTTGAATTAAGCAGAATTCTCGCTGTTCTCTCTCTCATCCCTAAGTAGCCCTCTCAGGCATATGTCTCCATGCATACCCATTATGTCCTCAACCTTTTCGCTGTGTCTGTCTGTCTGTCCTGTCTTTTTCCAGAATTGCATGTGTCTTCCTTTATCTCCTTTGTGCATTTTTTTTATCCCTGACACGGCTTGAGCACCAGCGATTAACTAAAGTCACCGATTCCCGCTCATCCTTATGTGGTCACTCCTAAACTTGACTCTTCCATGTTTTCTCGTTGATGGGTGAGTTTCCATGCATTCCTTCGACACACCCAACAGATAACATATTCATCATATTTAAACACTTATCTAAGAACGTCTGTTTCCTCTTGCGTTCATCTAAATCTTTCCCACCTCTTCCTTCTGCTCTATCTCTTGATTGATCTCGGTCTTTGTCCCAATACCATCAAAAACAACATTTACAACCTCTGGGCTATAATTTTGTTTCCTGTGTTTGTCTCGTAAGGCGGAGATGGAACCCAGAACTTGGCACATGCTAGGCAACAGCTTCATCCCTGAGCCAGAGCCCATCCCAGGGCCTCAATTTTGAATTAATATGGATGACTTGTGTTAAACAAGCCCCCCGCTCCTAGACATAATTGTCCCCACTTATTATCTTCTGCGCCCCTTTTCATTTTCTCCCCATCTTATTGTTACTTTCTATCACTCCCTCGCCCTTTTATTCTCTGGGAGATCACATGACCCTGGGGCTGGGCAGCACCCTCCCCCTAAGAGTGAATGCGAATCTTTATTCCCATCCATTCATTTGTACTCTCGGGCTTCCATTCAGTCTTTCTTTCCATTTCAATACTGGTTTCTGCACTTCCAGAGGGCAGGTGCACCTAATTGGATACATCATAATCTGCTATTAATGGGCCTCCCCTCCACTGCCCCATTGAAGCCCTCCCTGACATATTGATGCCTGAAAGGTCTCTTGGTCGGATGGGTCATTGTCCATCTCAGACGCACAGATGGGAATTAACCAGTCTGCTGACACAGCCCCTCATCCCGTCCCTAGCTGGGCCCTGTCTTCTAGCCACATTCATCTACCTATTTGTAAAGGCATTATTACCTTCCTCCTTCTCCTTTGTCACTGGCTGACTTTCTCAGCTGCACAGCCTGGTGAATCGAGTCACCTGCAAACGTCCCTCCATGGCACCTGCAGTCCCTATCGCTTTCTCTCCTCTATGCCTTTCACATCTACCATCCTTTCTTCCAGATTTCCTTCTTTTTTAGTCTTTAAGCCTTTCTTTGCTGGTAGAATTAAGTGGTCAGATTGGGAAATCTAGCCTAACCCTCCCTAGAGCTCCTCATCTGTTCTCTCTCTGTCTGTCTCTCTCTGTGTCTCTCTCTGTGTCTCTCTCTGTCTCTATCTGTCTCTGTCTCTCTCTGTCTGTCTCTGTCTCTGTCTCTCTCTCTCTCTCTCTATCTCTCTCCTGCCTCTGTCTTATTACAGTTTCCTATATGTCCTCTCTTTCTCACTCAGAGTTGGGGTGCCCAGTCAGGATTAACTATCCACCAGCACCAGCAGCCCCATACTAACCTAGCTGGCTTTCTCCTTGCATCCCCTTGTATTTTGTAAGCATCTTGTTTGTTTGTTCTCTCTTTCCTGCTCCCTTCTCTCTGATCATGCCATCATCTGTCTGTTTATAGACTGATGCCTCAGAAACCTGAGAGCTGATTTCTTCCTTCTGTTACTTCTTCAATTAAAAAAATTTTTAAAAAAATTTTAAAAAATTCCTTAGGTCCATGATATAACCCAATACCAGTTTGTACGTGGCCCTCCCTATACCTATCAGCTCAGCATTTTATTGGTTCATATATTGATCGCCTGTGCACCAATGAGATGGAATGGTGACTGTACACTCCCATCATGACTTGCTCTCTACACCTATTTGTTTACCCCTTCACACTGCTTTCACTCACCCAGCTAAACATGCATTATGTGATGTAACACACACCAGTGAAACAGCCTCCCAACATGAAAACCAGAGCACCCGTGCCCTCTTGACCCTTCTTACTTCCTCCCACCATGTTAACCACCGAAGTGTGCAAACCCATAGCCCACAAACACACACAAAGGGCAGATGCAGGGCAAACACAGCAGAGGTTCTTTTACCACCAGATTCTCCCAGGGTTTACCCTAGACATACAAGGAGCAAATCTGAGACTAGCCCCCCTCCTTCCCCAGACCCCCTTGGCAGGGTAGACACTTCCCCTTCTGCCCCTCTGGGCCCCAGTGAATGGCCGTCCCCATGAGAAACCTGTTTCAAGACCCCAGAATACATAGAGACACAAACATAGTACGGTCTTCCTGGTGGGAAACGACGGAACAGAGTTCATTTGTAAATAGGTGGCTTTGTCTACAGCAATATAAAAATATTTTGGCCTTTCAAGACAGATACAAAAGCAAGTCCCCATTACTGTCCCCAAGTGTCTCAGTCCTAAACAATAAAGAACTTGAAGAGGTTTCGATGGAAACTTTGAAGACAGAAAACCTGCCCATTATGTTTTCCAGACATTTCCAGGGGGTGAGCTCAGGTCATGGAGGCTTGAAGCCTATTTGAGAAGCTGGTCTCTCGGCCTGCATTTTCTCCTCAGCCCTTTGAAGGCCCCAGCTCACAAGGGCGCTTCCAATCCTAGTCAGTACAAGAGCCAGAGGGAGAGTGCGCAATGAAAGGCCCATTCATTTGGAAGAGTGAAAAAGAAGAAATTCTTTTGGGGTCCCACACTTGAAGCTGCCTATAGAATTCTTTTCAGACAGAGACAACGCTAGGCGGATGGAGGCTCCCATCTTACAACACAAGCGCCAGGTCAGCGCTCGACTTGGCTCACTAAGCAACACCCCGACCCCCGCTGCGGCCTCCATCTGCACAGGCTGCAGCTCGACTGACAGGGTACTTGGAAACCCCCCCACCCAATCAGTCATTATGTATGCTTGCTGTGTTCTAGCCACTTACGATTTACAGTTGGAGGGTCCTGAGGGCAGGTGTCCGTGTCCGTGTGTCCAGGGTCCCACGCAGGATTCCAGATGATGACTTTGGCTAAAAATCAGAAAGCTTGCTGTCACAGGATAGAATCCCACCCAGGAAAGCAGGTACCAGGAGGGGACTGGCAAAGAAGACCATGAGCATAGCTAAAAGCACCTACGCAGCTCACAATTATGGCTTAAAGCAGAGAGTCTCTCAAATTCAACAAATCCACAGAGACAAGAATCTCTCTGCTCAACTCACTCATTCTATGTTCGCCCCTACCAGCTACCTATGAAAAGGTGACTCATGTCCAAAGAGCCTTGGGACTAGTCTGCATGGTGGACTGAGGGCTGCTAAGTGGAAAGATAAGCTTTAGGGATTCTGGACCTATAAAATGCAAACTGATACCTACGTGGGCAGCCCACTCCCTGGTAGATGAAAGCTCTGAAAACACCCTGAAGGTAGGGCACAGGTTGTGCCCAGGACAAGCCAGTGGGCCAGCAAGATTCAGCATGGGCCAAGCTGAGCAGAGGGCCACACAACAGAGGCCAGGATTCCAATATGTGGGCTATGCTACAACCACAGGGTTTTCAGTGGGCAGTGTCTTAAACAACCATTGCATACACACACACACACACACACACACACACACACACACACAGGATGACAGGTTACCCCTAGGGTACCCATGCAGCCCAACAGAACACCAGCACATCAAGTCTTTACAAGTCCAGGGTTTACCTCAAACATGAGGTACAATAAAAACTCACATCGTTAGACAACTACCAAGTCCCACAAAAAGCACAATGTAGAGCCAGCCTCCTGGTGTGGACTCCTTTCTACTATTCACGAGTCAGGATTGTCCTATGGCAGGACAATAAACACACTATGTATATACAACATTCTAATGAAGGGCGAGATGGTGTTTCTGTATACTTTTCTATTTTAATTTTAATTTTGAAATAGATTCTTATGTAGCCCAGCCTGGCCTCAAATCTGCTGTTACAGAGAACGAAACTGAACTTCTGGCCCTCCTAGCTTACCTCCCAAGTGCTGAGATTACAGGCATGCACCCCTGCACATGATTTTATTTGGTTCTGGGGACTAAACCCTAAGGCTTCTTGCCTGCTAGACAAGCCTGGAGCTACACCCCAATCCCTGTAGTCACTGCCTTGATTTTTCTACAAGCTCAAACTGCTTGAGAAAAAAAAAAATAAAATGACTGCTCAAAAAAATGATTTAAATGAGTTGATTTTTTAAAATGTGTTACTAGCGTTTGGTAAAGGTCAAATTGTGAGGCAAGGGGGAGTCTGTCGTGTCTGGAAGTAGGGGGTTAGTATGGGAACAGGAGAATGCCAGGTTCAGTTGTAAACCCCTTTAAGTGATATGCAGGGAAAGAGCAGACCACGGGGGATGAATGCTGGGTGGGGGCACTACTGGGAGATAGGCAATGAGGGGGTTTGAGTGTGATGAGCTCTGGGATGTCACAGATCACAGGACCTGACAAACACCTAGTGCATCCTGCCAGATACCTGCCCTGCTGGCTCTCCAGGGACTTACTATCCTATGCTTACTTACTTCAACCTCCAGACGGGTTTCTCCACCTATACCCTCCATTCCCAGATGGCTCTCTGGCTGAGGTACCCCAAACCCCGCCAGGGTACAGTGAGGACACACCTCTCATTTCCAAGCCTCCTGAAAATTCCTTCTCTGGTCTGTGCTCCCCAAACCCAACTCTCCCATAACTGCTCGAATCTGTGTCTTAAAAATAAGGGTTCACAGGACAATCAGAAGATGCAGGTGACCCAAGCACTATTGGTCATCTAACAACTCAGGACCACCTAACTGCATAGTGAATATCCCTTTCCCCATGGTCCCTGAAGGCTGGGGTGGCCCTTCATCATAACCATGGTCCCTGTGTGACTCCAGACCAAGAACACACAGCAAGACCAAAGACGCTGCTGTTTTCTTGCGGGAACCTGAGCTGGGGCCTTTACTCGTCCATTCCTGTTTTCCTCTCTTTTGTTTTTAATAGCAGGGAGGTAATCAGAAGCAGCCCAGGGCATCTGGGTTTTTTCCTGCCTCTCCTCCAGGCCCCTGTGGACCCTAGGAGCGCCTGACTGTCCTTAATGAACTCAGCATGTAGACTCCAGGCTGCTTCACCAGCACATAACCCTGGCAAAGTCGTGCCTTGGTTTAAAAGCTGCATGTACCAGCTCTAGATCTGCGTGATGTATTAACAACATAGTGCGGGGTTGGAATCTTAACAAATGTCAGAAGAGCTGCAGAGATGACTCTCTGCAACCAAAGGAAAAAACAAGATTTTATAGAGTCCGCAGGAACCACTGTCACAAACATCTGATGGAAGACCTTGTAAATGCGTGCCCTGAGTTCATGCTACGTATATAAAATGACGGTGGGTGCAGTAAGTGCGGCCCCCACAACTCAACAGGATAAGAACATCCTAACTCTGCATCTTGAGATAATTTTTTTTAAAAGTTTCTCTCTTCCGGAGGCACACAGGACCTAACTGATCTTGTTTTGGGTACAAATACCTCACCAATGTTTCAAACGGAGGAAAGACGTCAAAGGACTATTTTTACTAAAATGTTGATTTCAAGAAATAGAATCTGCAGTTACACAGATGATCAGCCTTTTCCCGCTTCCTACCTGTTGAGAAAATACTACACTCTTGCTAGTCCCCCTGACAAATGTAAGCTGTTTGTAGAACTCATTTCCTGTACCTTTGTTGAGACCCAGGCCCTGGACATTACGGGCCCATTTATGAAAATGGGAGCGGTAATTGGGACATCTTTTGAAACCATGTCCCCTTCTCCGCACCGGGCCCCCATCAGCCCTCTAATTTTCGTTGGTCGGGTTTCAGAGGATGTTTATATATGCCTCTTCCTGGAATTTCACCTCTTTGCTTCAGGAGTGGGCAATTAGAGAGAATTAGGACCTATTTGGTACATGCTTACCCTTAATGGATAGAAAGGCTGAAGCAGCCTTGGGAACACAGTCTGCCAGTCTAATTGAAGCTGGCAATTTTTTGATTCCTCATTTCAGCTCGTAGGTATTGTAGCAACCAAGGTCACAAAACAAAAGCTGCAGTCCACCACGATAATGACTGGCACAGACTGACAGAAAAGGTCTGTGAGCTCCTGATTACCAATGCTGAGGCCCAGAGACAGACACAGATGAGTACACGGGGCGGGGGTGGGGGGGGTGGAGGCGGGTGGGTACCACTCACTGTTTTTACAAGTTGCTACCTTGGTGGCTTCAACTAGAAGTTCTTCCCTGAGTGGGCCAGGATGCCAACAAGAGTGATGCCAAGTGCCTCTTAACCAACGGGTGCACAATGACCCCTTCTGGACAGCACCCCTGGGACATATCCTCCTGCCAGGGGAAGTCTCATAACACAAGGGATGCTCTCTGGCCCAAAAAGGGTTTCCCACCCTGGCCTGTGGGATATTTGAATAATTAATTCCCTGTAATAAGTAATACCTTTGCCCCAGCACATGGGGCAGCAACGACCTCCACAAAGACCTGTGATTTCTAAAAGCTGTCAGCGATGCACTAGCTGAGCTCTGAGAACCCCCCTGACCACACTTGTCACTCAGGAACCTGCAATCAGACGACCTCACCCAGGGCTACCAGCTTGATCGACACTCCAACCCTCTGAAATCTCCAGCCCCCTCACCTCTGAAGCAGAGAGGCAGCTGAGGTCACATCCACAGGCAGGGCTGACAAGGGGCTGGGTTCAGACACTGGAAAGCAGCTCACCAGCTACCTCTCCTGGACCCAAGTACCCATTCTGAGCTCTGCCCACTGACTACCAGGCAATGTCTAAGGGACAATAACAGGTCTACCGGAAAGCTAATGGAGGTCCAGAGTGTCTAGTCATGGACCTCTGCATGCCCTCCACTGGTTATACAGGGACTGTGTCTGATTACAGGAAGGGCACAGTTAGGCTCTGGCCTCATTTTACAGACAGAGAAACTGAGGCTCAGAAATAGTCACAAGAACACCAACCATGACTGAGAGCCAGAACTTCTCGTAGCAGGGACTTTTGCCTTAGGACAGTCTAGGGCAGTAGTGGGACAATCCCTGGTAGGGGGGTGGTCACTCTGACTTTTTCTGCTCTAGGTCCCTCACCACACACTGGCCACACCCTAACTCAATTTCAGACCCCTACCACCGCCACCATCCCACCCCACCCCAGTCCCCATTTTCCTAACCTTGGAGGAACAGCTGCCTGTCCACATACAGGATGACCCAGAGAACATGCTGGAAGGCCAAAAAAAAAAAAAGCCACACAGCTGTGGTCCCTGGTGGCCAGAAAAGACATGTGCTCAGTCTTTGGCCCTTCCACGATCCTCTTTCCCCAACTTTCCATCCTGGACTATTGGCCCCATTCTGCATCTAAAGCATCTTTTGGGCGTTGGGCCCAATGTGATCACATTCTTCTTGCCTATAGTTAATCCTATCGTTCTTTCTCAAGAGACTTACACAAATCTAGCCCTGGGAAGGGCAAACTCAAGGGTCCCCAGGGTCAGACAGTGACTACGTGGGAAATTATACAGAAGGGGTCTGCTCCTAGGTACAACATACACACACACACACACACACACACACACACACACACACACACAGATGCAGGGGCCCCACACAGCACCCTGGGAACACACACACACCATGTTGAGTAGGTAATTGAGGTTTTCTTCCTTTCATCTGAAGAAAGGGCACCTTCCATTGACAGGAGCCTTTCACAGGACCTGGGAAACTCATGGAGGCTAGCTCTCCCAATTATCCCCAGGTGGCTGTGCTCCACAGGGCTCCCCCACATTCCTTTCTGCCTGAGCCTTTGTTTCCAGCTGCAGCGGGCCTCCGAGCTCCTCCTTAAGCCCTAGCCAAAGACCCCTATTCACTGAGAGAAGAGAAGGCCAACTCAAGGTGGTGGGGAGCCAGGCTCTGGGGCCCCACTCCCAGGCTAGGGGAGGGAAGACCTCACCATCTGCAATTTTCTCTTAAGCCCAAAGAAACTAGAGAGCAATTAAGAAAGTCAAGACTGTATGTCCCCTCCACCCCTGCAGTCGCCTTAATTAATTCCTCTCCCACACACACATCCTGCTTGAGTTGGAGGGGTGGGGGCTACTGGCCTCTGTCACCTGACACCTGCCCTATACACACACACACACACACACACACACACACATATACCCTGGACTTGGTTGAGAATGAAGGAAGATGAGAAAACAAACATGGACAATGCCTCTGAGAAGCCCTGCTAAAGCCACCAGATTTCTAAAGGAAGAGGCGGCGGGCTCCAGACTCTAGCTTCAGGGCCAGACAACCCCAGAACACACCAGATATTTGCATCAAAGATGGAGACCTAGGACCCCTCTCCTAATGCTGTTCTGCTCTGTAGCCCTGTTGCTGTGCTTCTAAGGTGCTCAGAAGGAAATACCATCAGAGGCTCCTAACGCTTGCCGAAAGTATCCCTTACTCCCACCAGACTAATTTTTCTTTAACACAAAGGCAACCTCACCCTGAGACACCCCTTTCCTCAGAAAGCTAGAGAACCCGAGGTGTCCGTGAGCAACCAGGCTTTACACACACACACACACACACACACACACACACACACACACACACACACCCCAGTGCCTCTCTTTCGGAGAGGCCTGTGCTTTAGTAAGTAGTCCCACTCAGAAAGACCCCATTCTCCTAAGAATTTCTATCTTCTCTAACTAGGAATGGCGGCCTAAACCTTACTTTCCTCCTTTTGTCTGAGAGGGATGGGGCTCAAAGCAGCAGAAGAAGGGGTAGCTCTTGGGACTCATTCACAGCCTGTTAAATTCCAGTCTCTAGAGAAGAAAGGGCTCTCAGGGTAGCTGCCTCCACCCAGTTCCTCCAGCATGACTCCTTCACTGCCCTTCACTGTCCACTGCTCTGTAACCTCTGAGGACCTTAATTCACCTCCCTCCACACCCTCTTTGTGTGACACCCCTTACTCTTCATTAACCAGCTCGTTAAAAGATCGGTAGATTTTTTTTTTCATTCTAAGAAGTCAGATTGCTCACAAAAAAAAAAAAATATGTAAGTTACTTCATGTAAATGAAGGAATAAGAAACATATGCGTCCTGCTGCCCCGAAGTCTTGCCAGGTTTTGACATCATTTAGAGAAATGTACTTTCGAATACATTTGGGGTTTAAATCACACAAATCAGGGGCCCTGAAAACTGCAGCCAGCAGCTTGCAGGCAGGAATGGAGAAGCAAAGGCAGACCCCCTCCACGAGTAACCTCAGCTTAGTTCTGGCAACTCTTCCTGACCGCCCCTGGGGCAGATGGACAGACACTCCCACAAGAAACCGCTGTCTTGTCCCACAGTCTGCCCTCCTCGTGAAGCACCAAGTTAGGAAGAACTCTGGGGAGCTAAGTGCCTATTACCATGGCGGATGACCAGAGATCCCCTCCCACCTTTCCACTAGGTGAAAGGGTCCCGATGCCTGCTCTCTTGGCAATTCAGGCCTCGTTTTTCACTCTTTATGACACTGGCATTATCCAAAGCATCCAAAAGAATTTTCCAGAAAGCTATCATTTCTTTCAATTCTCACAAGTACCAGCATCTCATCTCAGCAGTCCCTAAGACTCTAATCTGAGAGGCTAGTGGACTGTATATTAATTGAGAGCCTAGTATGCTCTTCCTTGTTCTTTAACCTAATATCACACAAAACCTAGCAAAGATGTATCGACCTGAGACTTAAGCTTCCACAATCCCTGAAACATCAGTCAATCAAAATGTACCTTCATATAAAGCCTGTTCTCGAATTCTAGGAGGGTAGGAGGGGTTGGCTGCAGAAGTGTAGGAGTATTCTGGGATAAGTGGGCATATTGTCTCATGGTTGGGTCTGTTCGGCCTCGTCTTAACCTAGCCTAACCCCCTTGGCTGAGCCTAACTCCCAAGTTCTGGGTTGTCCCTAATGAACAAGCTCAGAGCTGCAAGCCCTAGACTCACTCAGCTCAGACTACCTACCCAGTGGCTTTGTCTAAGCTCAGGGAGCTAGTATCCTGCCCCAGAGCAAAGCCCCCCCTCCCAGCCCTCCTCGCTAGCCACGTCACTGTGTTTGCAGGTTGCTCAGTAAATGCCAGCTACGGAGTAAATGTCACAAGACGGAGCCTCTGGTGCCCTAGGCACACACTCCCTCCTCTCCACAGCCTGCTTGGGCCCTCTAGAGAGGGGAAACAGGCAGGCGAAGGCCAGACCTGGGTGCTTGGACCACTTGTGAATTAGATTTTGTTTAATACTAGGATCCCATCCCATTTCCACTTCAGAGGGGGGAAAAGGTGGAGCTGTAGAGGAGCCATCTATAAATCTCATTTAGTGAGAATATCACGGACGCTGCATCCAAAGCAGAAAGAGATACCACCACGGGAAAGGCAAGGCCTCCAAGCAGGCTGACATGTTGGGAGGAATCTTGAGGCAGGGGCATGGAGTTCAAGGTTTCAAAAAGGATAGCAACGAGGCCAAAGTCAGATCTGGACCCAGTCAAATTGCTCCACTGTCTCACACCACCCCAAGTGGCACAAAGCAGGAGGATACTCCTTGAAGCCACCTTAATGGCTGCCCTACTCACCTGATCCTTCAACCCTTTGTTTTGGTCCTACCCACCCTACCCCAACACACACACACACACACACACACACACACACACACACACGCCTTCAATGGCTCTATGAATAGGTCTTGAGTAAGCGAACCATTCTTTGTGGTTCCAAAAGAACACATGATGAAAGTCTTCTGTGTCTTCTCCATCATATTCCTGTCTCAAAGCAATGTCAGGGGTGAGGAAAAGAAAGACAACCTTGTTCAAAACCACCATTTCATTCATTAGAGGACATTGGCATAGCCCCATAGATGCTGGACTTGAAATTCTCTGAAGAAACAACATCGCCATGGCTGGTGGGGAGAAATGTCTCCCCACCAAGGGTGGATAGCCACCCATGTCCACATCTCTGAATGGGACATGGCCAAGGACCCGTGGGTTCATATCAAGAACATAGCCAGGCTGACTGTGTGCCTACTGTGTTTCTCGCCATGGCTATTTCTAGGAGTGTAAACTACATGTGCCCTACACCCACTTACCGTCTCTGGTCCCTGCTAGACAGGGCCCAGGATGGACTCCCACGTGTGCTGTCTCGTGGCATCAGTCTCGGCTCCAGGCAGTGATTGTCCAGGTGTCCAGGTCCAAGATGACTGTGAGAAGTTCGGTAAGCTGCACCCTCCCCGTGTTCTCTTTCTTGAGTGATGATGTAATGTCAGTGAATTCTAACGAAGTTGTGTTTGTCGGCGCAAGAGACTCACCCTGGTCCGGGAGGGTTGCAACGTGGGGTCCTCGCGCTGGGCGTCGTGGGGTCCTCGCGCTGGGCGTCGTGGGGTCCTCGCGCTGGGCATCGTGGGGTCCTGGGGTCCTGAGTCTTCTCTTCTTCAGCCGGCATGGCCGGTGGGCAATGCCAGCTTTGAGGAAAGGCAAAAAATTAGAATTCCTACAAAGTGAACCCCCGGAAAGAAAGAAAAGCCACCTGTACTCACTCGCATGAAGACACGCAGCGGCCTCACCTGCTCTTCTGTGGAGATGGGCAGCTCTTGGAACCTGAGCACAACAGGAAATGGCACAGGAAGACGCGACAGGCCTGGATAGTAGCCCCCAAAACAACACCAAATGGTCAGCAAGGGGCCTAGGAGGGCGGAGCCATGGACTCTCAAGGACACACTGGTGCTAAGTGTGGTAAACACCCACCAGGGAAGGACGACGACTAAGTTCGAGTTCGACGACGAAGAAGAAGAAGACGACGACAGAATCTCCAGGGCCAGCAAGCCAAGTCTTAAACCTGTTTTAAGACCCTGATCACTCAGCCCCTGGAAACTAGGCCCACAGGAGATGAACCAGCAAGGGATTGTCCAACAGGCACGGGGAGGCTATTGGCAACTGAGGTGAGTTTGGGGAGGTGGAAGGGGGACGGGGTGGGGAGGGGGGCGGGAGGGGGGTTGGGTAGCACAATGGGATAGGGACCTGGTAGCAAGGCTAAGGGTAGCAGCTGGACCAGGTTATCCCCAGAGGACTTAGCAAGGGAAGCCAGACTGTAAAGCAGAGATAGGAGTGGCTGGAACCCGAGGGAGAGGTTGGCGTAGGGTGAGCCCAGGGACTCTGAAGCACAGGAAGGTGTTAGGGGGACACTATGGAAGGGCTATGCAAGCAAAATGCCATGTGGGTGGGTGATGAACCCCGGTACTGTAGAAGCGGGGGGGGGGGGGCAGCAGGTAGAGAAGAGGAGATGAGCAGCGCAGCCAGGCAGAGGCGGGGCCTGCACATGCTCTCTGAAGGCTCCTGGCATGGGACACAGTCCCCAGCCGTAATTGGGGACAAAAAAGGCTGGACTCTGAGTCCCAAGGGGAGGAACAAACTGTGGAAAGGGTCCAAAAGCCTCAGACCCCCATCCATCAACCTCAAGAGGGAGACCTGTGTGGCCAGGACAGGCACATCACAGCTGTTCCTTTTGCGCTAGCCTCAGCTCTAAGCTGCGGGGGGGGGGGGGGGGGCAGTAGCCCATACTCAGCCATGAATGGGGAGGGGAGGCAGAGAGGGGGCAAGGCCCTGGAGGTGGGCAGGTCTGCGTGAAGGCAGGGCAGGCAAACCACGCCCACCCCATGCCCTCTGAATGCCCTCTATGGAGCCAGAGACCATGGCTCTGGCTCCCAGACAACCTCCCAGCTTGCCTTCCCTGGGAAGCAGAGGCCATCAAGGGACAAGCTAGGTGGCAGGTGCCAAGCCCAGGGCCAGGACCATGGGCACGCTCAGTTAGGATCAACTGTGGATGACAGAGTAAACGCGCGGACGAATGCAAGGCGCAACCATAGAACCCCTCAATGGGGGCTGCGACTAGGGCAGGTGCGACTACTGACCCCCAAGTCCCTTGAGCCTCCCCATGACCCCTGACCCTTAGCTGCCCAGGTGTGGCAGTTGAGCCCGTCCATTCGTCCGCCTGTCCCACCGTACATCATCCCACATACTCTTACTGAGCCCCACTATTTACCGGGTTGGTGCTGGGACACCCAGAGGAGGAGGGGGTGGCCTAGGGGCACCCCAAAAGGGGCCAGACCCAATTGGGAGAGGGAGGGAGACAAACAGAGGGAGGCTGAGACAGAATGGAGGGAAATGGGCAGTAAAGGCAGAAAAAGTTGTTCTCTGAAGAATTGGGGGCTGGTGCTTTTCCTGCCTCCTCCCTCTCCCTCCTTGGCCTCATCTCCATAGCTTCCCAATATGTTCTGATTGATCCCATAGATGTTTGAGTACCCAGAATGCTGCTTGTGGGTCAACTACTCTGAAGCCAGCCTGGATGCCTGGACTGAAAGGGGAGGGGGACTTTTATACCCACTGGTGCACAGAAGCACCCTTGAGTCCCAGGAAGTGGACTTGGGGGTTGAAAAGCAAACTGTGCTCCAGGAAGCAGCTACCTGGACTCCTACTTACAAGCTTCCTGCCTTCCAGAACATCAAGGGCTGAGATATGGTGGCAGAGGGGATGGGGGGGCCTGCCCTGGGGAGGAAGGGTCTTGTTTGAATTGCTCAAGGTGCAAAAGTTTAGAGGCCTGGTGACCTAGGACTATAAAATATTGAACAAAAGCCCTAGCTTTCCAAATACTCCAGGACTCCTAGAATATCAGAAGTGGCTTCAGGGACCTGTTATCTCAATATAAATATTATTCTAAATATTATTGATAGATATTTGAGACAAGGGACCCTGCAGACCGTGGAAGTCTCTACAACTGTGGGCATGGGAGTCTTGTGTGTGGCTTCTACTTCTAGGCCTCTATCCTAGTACTCTCTCTACCTTTAAGTCCAGCACAGGGGTGGTGCTGTAGTGGACCCACTGAGGAAAGCGGGGTGGGAGGAGGGAGTGCCCTCCACCGGGTTTGTTGATTGCTGGGGTGTGACTGGGGAACCTGGCAGGAGTCTAGGTGACAATGAATGACTGTATGGAGCTCTTGTAGCTCCTTGACTCAAAGCTACCTTCAACTTGCAACCCCCATTCAGTGGGTCTTGCACTGGGATGGGGAGGGTCGGGGCTTAGTCTTCAAGGAGGGAAATCTACAACACTGACATTAAAGTGTGCCTTAGGTACCCAAGGCCCCCTTACCCCTCGCCACCAGCTCTCATTATGATAATCAGTGTATTTCCTTCGCAGACAGAGGGCTGCTTATGAGATAACTATTGGAACCCTGCAGACACCTCATTAGTTCCACAGCCTCTTCCTTCCACAAGGCCCAAGATTAGTCCCGTGTTCATTAAGGAGAAAGGACAAAAAAGTAGAAAAGGGGAGAAAAAAAACACAGCTGGGGGGGGGGCAGGGGGACTCTTAACCTCTGAGCCGGTCATTCCTTGAGACCCTTCCAACCCTTCCTGTACCGTCGGGACTTAATCACCAGTCCAGGGAGGCATTAGGGAAGGGGCAAGCGGTGCAGAGGTTAAACCTCAGGAGAGGAACTCAAAACCCCTCAATGGAGCTATGTGATATCGGGACCTCCTGGGCTGTGTCACTGGGTAATCAACTTAAAAGCTTCCTTCTGGTTTTTCTCCTCTAAGCCCAGGCTAACCTAGGAGGAAAGTTTTTGCTAGATGAGGTTTGGGTAGGTCTTAGTATTTTCTAAATCCCCTTTCCTTGCCTTTGCTGTCCTTAATGCTCGCCCTCTCCCCCCCTCCCACCACCCCTGCTCTGTGGTCTTCTCAGTGGGAACCTAACTTTGAGAAACCTTGTGTCCCAAATTGCATTTACTCAGGAATACCTAATTAATTCATCTCCCTTCCAGTCCCTCAGCTAAGGAGTCTGTGTCTTACCTGAGGGAACTCACCTGGCCTTCCAGATGAAGACCATTAACCCCGTTTTAGCCGAGGTAGCTTGGAAGAGCTGACCTATACCGTGGTCCCAGCTTTAAGTGCTTTTCCTAGGACCTGAACCCAGACCACCAACTCCAGAGGGCTCTAGGCAGCCCTGGCTGGGTGGCATGAGGCAGGCTTGGGAAACTGAGAGGACTAGGAATCTAAGTTCCCAGGGAAAGTGAGAAGAACTGACTGTGTCCGTGAAGCCAGTAATGTGGGAATAGAAGGAAGGGGACCAGAGCCGTGATGTCATGGAGCAGCAGGAATGGAGATGCATGTGTCCTTGTGTCCAGCCAGGCTGGAATCGTGCCAAGGGTCAAGCTACAGAAAAGTCTTTACCTGAGCGAGAGCCGTTCGATGGAGAAGAGCGAGTCAGGAAGCAGTGGGTTGGAGGGGAAATTGGAGGTGAGGAAGGGAAGCAGCGAGTGTAGACAGGCCTCGAGAAGCCGGGCTGTGAAGGAAAGACAGACACTGGAGTGGCAAGGAAGGAAGACAGGGGGAGGTGGGACTCCAGGTGAGCACAGTGGAGTCAGGAGTCCAGAGAGGAACTGAAGTGCAGGCTGGAACAGGTCCACGTCCACTGCCACTAAAACTGAAGAGGCCGTGAGGCTAACGTTAGGAGGGGGCCCCATCGGAAACCACTTGGTGACCTCTGCTTCCCTGCGTGGCGGCAGGCCGGCCCTGGATCAGGACAGGGAGTTGTGAGCATCAAATGAATGGACATTTGCCAGAGAGGGACCAGGGTAGCTCCAGTCTCCAGGTGCACAGAGCAGTGTAGACGGAGCACACGCTAGCGACAGAGCCCCTGGCCACTCTGCAAGCAGAAAGGGTCCCTCCAATTAGCCGGAATTAACTCAGAGTGGGTCTCCGCCCACTGCATTTGTCTCCTACGTGCTGCTTCTGCCTCCATTTGCCTCATAATCCAATCAGCCCCTTTCATAGGCCTGGACACTATTGTCCACGCCAAGCCGGGCTTCCCTAAAGCAACCCAGTTGGACTCTTTTTTTTTTTTTTTTCTGTCTTGTCTGGACAAAACTGCTTGGTTTAAAAGGCCACCAAAGAAAGTGCTGGTAAAAAAAAAAACAAAAAAACAAAAAAACAAAAAACAAAACAACAAAAAAAAACACCGAGGGTCCTAATTAGCCTCCGAAAGAGACTGTTCTCATTATCTTTGTACCTCAGGCATAGCCTGGTGCACTGGGCCCATGGTCAGCGTCTCAGAAAATGTTTGTTGAATGAATTTTTTTTTAATTCTGGAAATTATTTATTGAACACAGAGACACCCAGTGCCTACTGGGCACTCACCATTTTGAGAGACTAGGGCTGGTTGGTGGGGCAGTAGGGACAGCCCCACAGGTTAGTTAGGTATTTTTGCAATTTTAAGGCGATTTACAAGGCACTTTCTTGTGAGTTACATCGTTTGGTCTTCAGAAGCATTCTGTGGGGGTAGATAAACTGGTTTCCTCCCACCCCCCACCCCCCACCTCCCCCCACCCCCCACTTTTTCTTTCTTTATTTTTCCTTTTTTTTTTTAAATGCCTATTTAGGTGTGAAAGGAACCAAAACCCAGAAACTAAATGACTTGTTTAAGGTCACACCATTACTAAGAGGTGAAGTCAACATTTGCTACGGGACTTGGGCCACCCCCCCATCCCAGTAGTTCCCCAAGACCACCTTTGGAAAGTTAGGGTTTCCCACTATGAAATGTTTGATATGAATCGAAGAACTTTAGGCAGAGGACAGGGGATTGGACCATCAGGGGTCGCCATTGTGGCACCCATGTCCAACTCTGACCCCTTCTCTTACCCAATGTGGCAAGAGTTCAGTGTCCTCAGCGTGAATTTAAGTTCAACTCCATGAACGAGGCCTGGCTCTCCCAGTTCTCTTTCTCACCTTCCTCTTTAAAAATCATGAAAAAAAAAATATCAATGCCAATTCACCCCTCTCTAGACACGAGGCTACCCCCTTGACACACACGAATTGCATAGGAATAACATGGTCACATTATGTAGAAAGTGCTCTGGAAATGGCCACACGCTTTACTCATGTCCTTACTCAAAGTCTCCCGGACGTCCTGTTGTCTTTAGGAGCCCCTACCTGGCGCAAGAAGAGCCCTGGGCATAGGGGCTACAGGAGTCTGCAGGAGAATAGATGAGACACATGAGACATGAGTGGGCGGGGGACTAGATCCACCTGCAAACATTTCAACAAACACATGCTGAGGATTCTGCCCAGCCCTGCCTCAGGCTCCTGCAGTTCATTTAATTCTCACAACAACCCTAGGAGGTTGCTCCTAATGTCCCCATTACCCCCAAAGGAAGGGACATCTCCAAGAAGGTGGGTGGAGGAGGGGGAGGGGACATGCCTTTGGGGGTCAGCCACATGCTCATTCCAGAAGGAAGCACCCCACCCCACCCCACCCACAGAGTTGCCAGCAAGATGCTGGTCGCCCCTGGCCCAGGTCCCCCTCCTGAGAGGTTCCCAAAGGGACCCTTCTGCTCAGGACATTGTTAGGACAGCATGGTCAGTCACAAGGGACGACCCCCCTCGGGGAGGGTAGCACTCCAGTTCACTAGCAGATGAACACAAGCACAGATGTAGAGGAAAGGGCTCAGACTCAAGACACAAGCAGAGCAAAAGGTCAAGGGTCACGGCCAGTGCCCCCTCACTAGGGCATTGGTTCAAGGTTTGAACCCCAGAGAGAGACTAGCTGGACACAGATGATCCTCTTTGAAGCTTGTCCCTCGCTGTCCTGATCCCAGTGGGGGTCCACAAGAAGTTGGTCTGTATGCTAGTGGGTTCCTGGAATCCATGCTCCTTGGCTCTACAAATAAGCAAAGGTTAGAAAATTTATTAAATGCCCAGGTATAGGTATTAATTACAATTTAAGCTAATTAATTACAACTAATTACAATTACAGTTAATTATTTAACATTTTAAGTTGTCATCAATGGCTAATGGGTCTGGGGTTGATGAATGGGGAATGGGCAGGAGGAACCCACAGGCCATATAACATGCAAGCAACTTGAGGGAGTGGCTGAGGTACCAGGAGGTAGAGGTGCACAGCAGGTACTTGAGCAGCAGCCTTGGCGTCCAGAAGGTGGTCCTGGAAAACTGGTGTGAGCAGATGATGTCATCCCTGAAGAGAGATCCTGGATATGGGATAGGGTTGTTAGAAACCACCTTGATGACCTCTAATGGCCAGAACAAGAACAGCATAGAGAGGGAGGGGGCAAGTGAAAGAGAAGAGAAGGGAGGGGAAGGCTTGGGGGGAGAGAGGGAGGGGTAGGAGGGATCAGGAAGGAGAAGCAGGGATGGGGTGGAGGGGAGGAAGAGAAGGGAGGGGTAAGAGGGATGAGGGAAATGGGTAGGGGCGGGGGGAGAAAGGAGGAGGGAGGAGAAGTGGGAGGAGGGGTAGGAGGGAGAGGAAAATGGGAGGGGGAAGATAGAGGAGAAGTGGGAGGGGGGAAGAGGGAGAGGAAAATGGGAGGAGGAAGATAGGGGAGAAGTGGGAGGGGGAAGAGGGAGAGGAAAATGGGAGGGGGAAGATAGGGGAGATGTGGGAGGGGGAAGAGGGAGAGATGAAATGGGAGGGGGAGGAGGGAAAAGAAATGGGAGGGGGAAGGAGGGAGAAAAGAAATGGGAGGGGGAGGAGAGAAAGTAGAAATGGGAGGAGAAGTAGGAGGAGAAATGGGAGGGGAGGACAGCAATGGGAGGGGTACAGATGAAGTGATTGACAGGTCACAAGTGTTAGCTGTGTGCGCATGCGCGACTCTAGCGCTAGTCTGGCGGGCCAAGAACCATTTGCACATAGAGACCGCTAGGGGGCGCGCGGCCCGCACCAAGACTCCAATAGCCCAACCACCTGAGGCGCCCCCACAGGCGCCAGGGCGCAGCTGCTAGAGCTAGACTGACGTAGGAGGGGGGAGGGTGCCCAACAGGTTTCAGGCTAGAGGAGGGGGGGCCAGAGCCCACACCAGCCATCTTTAAGGGTCGCTATGCACCCCCATCGCCTCTGCCAGAGCCAATTTCCAGACATGACGCAGCACACACACCAGCATCCAGGAGCCGCCTTGCACCAAAGCCAAGACGATAAAGAGACCCTGCAGTAAGGGGCTGCCCCCAGACCACAATTCTACTCCTGATAAGTAAAAGCAGGCGCTGCCCCCCACCATTAGTAAATCCAATTAAGCATAATTAAAATGTAAAGACTCAGTTCTTAATATGCAACACTCATTTTTGAGGTCTTCAGCTATATGACAAAATAAAAGCAGACCACCCTGTCTCCCCCAACCCTCAAACACCCTTCTCCCCAAAACCTTGCCCCCCCCTCTGCCACGTCAACTCTCAAGACCCTTAGGGATAGCGACTAATTAATATTTTCGCAATCCTCCCTCCTCAAAAAGCCACACCTTTCTAAGACCCCAGAAAACAAAAATCACTGAAAATAAATCTGCGTCCATGACACCCTAAATCACAAGACCACTGCAGATGACGCCATCTCTGACCTATTGTAAATCCTGCAAGCCCACCTCAGTGAACCCATGTATCTACTAACATCTCCCCTTAGGTAAATGGACCCACGGTCCCGCAGCCCATCTCTCGCCCGACCCCCTCCTGCAGGAGAACAAAGGCCACCTCCTCTTCCCTCCCCACCCCGCCCCCCAAAATTCCGCAGTGCCACCAGCGCCCTCTTGCGGCCATCCATAGAACATTCTAGAAACCTGCCACGTAGCAGCCCTTAGGCAGCCCCCCCCACCAACCAGCCAGCCCAGGATGAGGAGGGGGCGGCCGGTGGGGGGGGGGGCTTCACAGGGACAAAGGAAACGGCAAAAGGTGATTTACCAAAAGTCAAAAGCCTTCAACACGTCAGAATCTTACCGCAGCCATCATGCGCAATGCTGAAAAGAACCCTGCCTCCAAATTCCCAATTCCCAGCACTCAGATAACCCCCCCCCACCTCCACACACCCCCTTTTCTGCATTTCTCTTTTCCTTCCTATGGGACGCAAGGACATGGGTTTTTTTCTACCCTAGCCCACCTCCCACATCTATTCTGCCTGCGCCCCCCCCCCCCGATTCCTTGACCCTAGCGTCAACTGCAGCCTTCTCTATGTGATCTGGGGGTCTCCGGGTAGATTTGCCTTTGACACCATCTCTTTCGGCTGTTAAAGTGGCTGCGTCAGGAAACGGATAGTAATGGCTTCATATTTTTTTTTCCTATATTTTGCCTGAGGTCAGGTCTATACTAAACCCGAGTATCTGGATTCAGAATTGCTGGTGAACATGAACCTCTAAATCTTACGCCCACGATCCACCGAGAACCTGGCTAGGAGAAAAAGATGGCTCAAGACCCCTCTTTTCAGGTACCTCCCCTCCCTATTTTACGGGGCTTGCAGAATGCGTCGCCGCCATGTCTCCCACCATTAATGCGATTCTAAAGGGGGCTTTCAACTGCCAAAATCAGGTTTTTAGATCCCAGAAACCAAAATACACTGGATTTGGGGGGGCGGATATCTCATTATTGCTGTTTTTCTTAATCAGGGTCTCTGCCGAGCTGCCCACACTCCAGGACTAAGTGGGAAAAAAGCCCTAGTGGACCCCCGCCCCAGGAAAATGTGCCTGAGGATTCCTTTCCTAACAGAATTTTGTGTAGGATGCTGGGGACCAGGCTAAATAAGGGGCTGCCTTTGGGGGAAGGTCCCCAGCACTGGCCTTTCGGCATGTCCAGGAGGACAGAGCCTGAGCCAGAAGGATATGTCGTCTTCATTTTTGCACATCCTTCCAGGCAAAGGATGGCTGACCACTCACCAGGTAAGAGTTCTTCTGTGGGCGCCCCGGGTCTCTGGAAGAGCTTCAGCCAAGGCCAGCGGAGCCGAGGCGAGCTCTATTCCAGTTCTTCGCCGTCTGCGCTAGGGGCTGGCTGGGTGGGGTTTATATAAAGGCGCAGAAGGGGTGGTCTTTGACGTCAGCGCATTCTGCTGCAATGCGCTCATTTCTCTAAAAGTGATTGGCCGGAAAAATGAGCCCCCCAGATTCTATGACAAATTGCTGTAGCCGCACCCAGACTGCAGCAAAGAACGAAGGAAAAAAAATCTGCCGCAGTGCCCCTGGCCGCCATGACCAACACCCTGTGGTCGCTGGTGATTTTTCCCTACATGAGCCCTAATTGTGGATAGAAGGGCGATTTATAGACACAATCTGGGGGGAAATAACCCCAACTGGTGATTGTCCTCAAGCAGCCAAGGATAAAGGTGGGGTACCGGGGATCGGCAGATGGCTTGCCTGGGTTTTTCAGAACATCAGTCAGGGGCTTGGGCTTAGGAAAGGAGAACACTGTTTTTTTCCTAATTGCACTGGAAAATTAAAAAAAAAAAACCCAGATAAAATAATTGATTCCCAAATGTTAGCCCGAGGCCGTCACCCCCACATAGGATACCCCGATTGTGACGGACTATCTTGATACGGGAAATTTGGCATCTTTGAGTCGAAAGGACCTTGATTTTGAGTCCGGGGCTTTACCGAAGATACAACCTGTGCACCAAAAACCTTGCGCTATTCCTTCCTTTCCCAAGGATCCGTTTCTGCCCATTAAGGGGGGTACCCAGCAACCCGGAGTCTACCGTGAATATAGACGCAACTGTGCCCCCCCAAGAAAAGTACTTCATTAGTGAAAATGGGGTCCTGTGTGGTAATGCTTAGCGTACACCCCCAAATCGGGCTGATTCCCCACACTTTGGAAGGTGCCCCCCCTCCGCAGCCCGAGTAGACAGACAGTGACACATGTTGCTATGGCGCATAGCTGCTGGCTGCGTACGCTCTGAGACTTGGCACAGGAGAGCTAATCCTTAACAGGTGGTACCTCCGGCTGCTCTGCCCTACCCTAAGTGGCAAAGTGGGCAACACGTCCATCAAATGTCCTCTCGAAAAGGTCAAAATGCTGTTGAAAGGGACGAAGGATCTATCTTAGGGTGACAGGTGGGTGGGTGGCAACTGTGAGTCCAAAGAAGAAGCGTCTGATGACAGAAAAGGAGCGAGAATGATTGAGACCCTAAAAGGAAAATCAGAGGCTCCTTGGAGGACATGAAGTTGGAAGAACCCCCTCGGCCTTATTCACTACGCCTCTGCAGCTGCTTTCACGTAAGCCCCTTACATCCAGCCATCCTAGGATACCATTGTAACTGGGGTCCTGGGGCCGAGGCACTGAGAAAAGCCACCGCAGAGCCCAGGGTTACCATTGTCTCTCCGGTGAGGTGACTCAGGCCTTTTCAGGGTGGGGGCGTTGTTAAGGTAGGAACTGACGCACTGCGGAGGGAGAAAAATGAGGGATTAGGGCTTTGGGGGGCATCACGAAGAGCTATCTGAATGTGTCAGATAGTGGGAGAGAAAGAAAACACCCCATTTCTGCAAAAAGCCCCCCAAAAGAAGGCCCCTGACAAGCTAGAAAGGCCTTCACCAGCCACAGACGTCATTATGCAGCAAAAAACATGGCTCCCAGCACCATAGTCAACAGGAGACATTTATTAACCCACAGTATTATTAGCTAGGAAACAGCCAGAGCTGGCTGGGGCCAATCATCAGCAAGGAGACCCTGTCGTCAAGCCCCTGTGGCCAATCAGACACCAGAAGGCCCAGTTGCTAGCCTCTGGGGGCAGAGGCAAGGGGTGCGCATTGTCGTGGAGGCTCATGTTCATGGCCCACGCGTGGGATTGCAATGGCCACTAGAGAGCATCAGTAGCCATGTACCTGAAGGCTGTCAGCACTGCAGCCCCCAAAAGAACACAAGCTGGAGCCTGGTACAAGCCGCTGGCCAGCACTGGCAGGACCCTCAGATCCCCAATGGCCGTTCTCTGAGCTCCAAGCCCTGTGCCCTTGAGGGAAGGAAGGCCTCCACAGCAAAGTCAGCCTCTGCATTTTTTCCCTGGGCCCCTCGTTCCTAAGCCTGTTCCTGGCAGCAAACCGTATCCCTCGGCTTCAAAGCCTTTACTGACAGGCCAAGGTAACAGAGCCTGGAAGCTATGTGTTTCTCACAAATGTACAGTGGTTGGAATCTCAGCTCCGTTCCCTCCCAGCTGGAAGGCCAAGGTCCAGGCCCTTCCCCAGTCTGGGCCCCTATTTCCTCATCTGGAAAAGGGAAAGAGTTGGACAGGAGAGTCCCCAGGGAACCTTCCAGTTCTGCTTTGCTTGATTTGAACGTATACATCAGGCGAGTCAAATGTCTTCCAGAACATTCTTCATGACAGTAATTAGTATCAGGTGTATCCTGCAGTCCATGTGGTTACTTCATCGTGAGGCTTTTCTTTCCATTGTATTTTATTTTATTTTAAACAGAACTCCATGGCAACATGTTTGCCCTTCTGGCTTCTTAAAAAAAGTAAAAAAAGAAAGATGGGGTAACGGGGGGCAGCAGAAATTGCTGTAAACGAATATCTACTGAGCGTTATGGCTTAATTGCAATTCAAAAGAACAAATTTCCATATGTTTAAATGTTTTTGTCAGCTTCTCTGGAGCTCAGAACCTAATTTTTTAAATATTTATTGGTCCAAAGCAATGGAAGAAATTCTGGAAGAAGCCAAACCTATGCTAATGTTTGGATGGGAACTGTTTCTCTGTCTGGGCAATGCTAGTATGTAACCCTACTCAAAAGGGCTATGTGAAGGCTCAGATTGGTATCTATGAAGGAAAACAGGGGAACAGCTCTACATTTGAGAAAGAGTACTTTCTCTCTGAGTGTTACAACGTGACTCTCCTGCAGGCTGGAGCACAGCCAGCTTTCCAGACCAGTGGCTTACCTAGCCTCCTCTTCCTCTTCCTCCTCCTCCTCTCTGTAGATCTAACACATGGTATATAGATTTTTCCTTCCTTTCAATTCTTTTCTTAAGACAGGGTACCCCAGGCCAGCTTCAAATTCATTATAGTCCAGGCTAACCTCAATCTTACAATTCTCCCATCCTGGCTTTTGGAATTTCAAGCAGGGTTTTTATTTATCTACTGATTTTTGGTTTTTTAAAATTTGTATTTAGGAACTCAAAAAGCTATGTGAGCTGGGTGTGGTAGCCTGAGTCTCTAATCCCAGCAGAGACAGATAAATCTTAGCGTTCAGGGCCAGCCAAGACACAGCAAGACGTTGTCCAAAAATATAAAATTAAAAAACAAAAAACAAAAAAAAAGCTATGTGAGCAGCCTCTTACCCCATGTACATATTTGTGGTCAAATATACAGATGTCCTCAGATTCAGCTAGGAAGTGAAGGCAAAGTCTTTTTTCCTTTCCCAAGCATAGGTTAATAATGCACTCTTGTAAAACCATGCTCTCAGCTATTGTAAAACAGCACATAAATGCTGCCCGCTCAGAATAGCCCTTCCAGAGTTCCCCTAGACGTCATTGTCCTCCAGATGCCCAGATATCTCTGGGCCACAGACTTCTCAACCCCTTCCTAACACACATAGAATAATGCCCTTGTAAAACCACGTTGAGAGCTATTGTAAAAGAGTATATAAATGTTACCCGGAAAAGCGCATCCAGAGTTCCTCTAAACGTCACTGTCTTCCAGATATCCAGATGCCCAGATATCTCTGGGCCACAGGCTTCCCAGTCCCTTCCTAACACACATAGAATAATGCCCTTGTAAAACCATGCTGAGGGCTATTGTAAAATAGCAATTAAATGCTGTCCAGAATAGCATTTACAGAGTTCCCTTAAACGTCACTGTCCTTCAGATATCGATATCTCTGGCCCACATGCTTCTGAACCCCTTCCTATCAGGCATAGACAAGGAGGGTCTTTAAGCTGGGTTTCTTTGGGAGTTGGGGGGGCGGGCTGTTTCTCCTGCTGTGCTAGGCACCTTCAGGAAGAGAAGGATTCATAAAATAGTGATCAATAGAACCCCCATCTTCTGGGAATATGGGACCTCTCCTTTAGAAGGCACACCAGCCCCAAATCCCCAGTGTCAGAAGTTCCCTGCTTTCCCTGAAGTCTAGCTCCTCGGTGTAACCTTAACTTGCAAAGAAGAGTTGGCCAGATTGTAGACGCAGAAGGAAAAATTTGTCCCGCGCCTTTTGCAGGAGACTAAGAGTAAAGTTCACTTCCTGACAGACTGCAGTACTTCATGGTAGGGCCTGTGTACGTGTCCTGTTTGAGCTTATATCAGCTTGAGCCATAGCCAAGGCCAGCAGTAACCCAGAGGTAATTGTTTACCAGAGAGAATCATCCCTTGCTTTATCTTACTGGATACACAACGTGGGAGAGAAGGGGGCTTTGCTCCTCAGGGCTTCTTTTCCTAAGCAGGGGTCACTGAGAAAGTTCGAAAGCACCCCTCCCCACATGGTGAGAGGACCGATAGTTGTTCTGCTCAAAGGGATTTGGAATGTATTTTTTTTTCTCTTACGACTTTTCAACTAACATATGTTACTTAAAAACTATGCACTTAGGAAAAGAAGAGGAAGAGGAAGCAAGAGAGATGGCCCAGCAGTTGCAACTCTCTCTCTTGTGGAAGATCTGGGTTTGTTTCCCAGAACCTATAGAGTGGCTCACTATAACCTGTAACTCCAGCAACACCAGATCTTATGGCCTCCGAAGGCACCAGGCAGCTGTGAGATGCAACACACACATGCAGGTAAGCACTCGTGAATATAAAATCAAAACAAATACATCTAAAAAAGCAAGTTAGAAAAAGAAAAGAGAAAAGCAGCAATCCAGGGCTGAGGAGGAGATGATGGCTGAGTAGGTAAAAGGCTTGAGACCCTGAGTTTGGATCCCATGGAGAAATTCAGACACTGAAGCTAATGCCTGTTATCTTTATCAGCTAAATAGGTGAGCTTTTGAGTTCAATAAGAGACTCTGTCTCAAAAAAAAAAAGAAAGAAAAGAAAGAAAAGAAAAGAAAGGTAGGGCTTAGGGTGTTATTCAAGCTGGCACCAAATTTCAGCTTTTAGCCTCGACAAGCATGCACACACGTGTGCACATGCTCACGCACACATACAGCACACGTGATCACATGTAAATACAAGTCCAAGAAGACTTACAAACATTTTAGCTTCTCCCATAGAAAGAAACCTACTCTACAAAAATCTTTTTTTCTAATAAGTTAAACATCTGAGGTCTTGGGGCTCACCACTACCTTTCCTAGGAGAAACTCTCCCGTAAGCAGTGGGCATGGGACACGAGGAAGGCACGCAGCAGCCTCCCTCTCTAAAAGGACTTTCTTTCTTCAGCAAAGAAATTCCTAATGGCTAGGAGCTAGGGAAGAGCTCTAAAGTTTCCTTTCTTCTGGAAGAACCTAGAAAAACCAGGACTAGAGGGCAAGGTAGATGAAGGTCGGGGGTTTAGCCAAGAGGGCCATTTCTGTAGGGCGGATTTTAGAATTCACATCTTGACATAGGGAAGAGATGGCCACGTCGCCAGATCCACCCCCTCCCTTAGCCCCTGGCTTGGGCAGGGGCCAACCCCGGATTCAGGCAAGGGGTTTTTTTGGCCCTGCTCCATGGAAATATTTCCTTCAGTGGAGCAAAGAACTGCTTCATTCAACTGCCTACGGCTAGGGAGGGGTGTTGACAGAGGGCAGTCAGGCCTGGGAGCACCCCCACCCCCGGGAGAAAGTATATCCCAGGTAAAAACAGGACTGGAAAGTTTGCTTCACTCCTCCTCCTCCTCCTTCTCCTCCTCCTCCATCTTCTTTAACTAAAAGATTGATGACAGTTGAAAAACTGCCACCCCACCCCAGAGGCTGGAGAAGACACTGGTCCTAGATTACCACGAGGCCTGGAATGTTGTCTCACTAACATGAAGGTTCATAGAGAGCTTGCTGGCCTTCTAAACAGCGTCTGGATCATATCAGAACCTACAGGCAGCCTTTCAGGCCTGCTGATCTCACCTCTCAAGCTAGACAGCAGCCTCTAGCTCCCTGAAAGAGAGGTCAGGAGGCACAGGAGAAGCCCAAGGCACTAGAGGTGAGAGAAGACAGTGCAGGGTGTGAGGAGAGGTGCTACTCTGGGCAGCCTATATGCTGCTGAATTGGAGGGATGAGTCCCATAACCTGACTCGAGGGGTGATCAGCAAAGAGGCACCCCCAACTCCAATTCTGAGCACAGGTAGAGTAGTAATTTTGCCTGATGGCCAAATGTTTGGTCCATGAGATCTTGAGAGTACACCATAGGTTTTAGGACACTTACTACCTGTATGGCTGTGGGCCAGTTGCTTAACTTGGGTGAGCCTCTCTCTAATAATAACTCTGCTTTGGGTAAAACATGCCATTGGCAGAGAAGATTAACTAGAAAAAGAATCTTACACATACTAATCATGCTCAGAGATAGAGGAAGTTGGTGGAAAAGAGACCTTGGTATTGACACTTTCATGTATTTTATAAACCTACATTTTAATTTATTCATGTAGACATGTATACACACACATATGTACGTATGTGTATGTATGTATGTACGTATGTACATTCTCTATGTAGCAGCTAGCCTCAAACTCCTAGGCCTTACTTAACTCTTAACTCAGGTTGACCTGAGTCAGCTGTGGAGGTATATGTACCAGCAACCTAGCTTCCTTTTCCATCTCTCCATACCTCAGTTTCCCCATGTGGAAGCTAAGGATAATCACAGCACCCATTCCCCAGAGTTATTATTCACGGGGTTCAGTAAGCCAGTGTATGAGAATCTCTGAGAACACCCGCTTAACTGAGCAGAAAGCTCAAACCGTTTGTTCCCTAGAGAGGGCACCTCTGGTGATACCACCTTGTCTCCAAGTGTGCAGAATCTGAAAACATTACCAAAGTCTTCTACTTGGGGCAACAACTCTGGGTCTCTTGGTTACAGGCTGTACATCTCAAGTTCTTCTATCAGCCCTAAGGATCTTGAGATCTGGGCAGTGGCAAAGACTTGAAGCTAGCCCACTTAACCCTCCAGGTTAGACCCTTAATGAATGGACATCCGGCAGCTCTCTTGAGGCTCTTTTGCACCGTGTTCCAAGCAATCCTTTTCCCTCCTTGCCAGCCTGGGTTGCTAGAGAAGACAAAGGTCACTGTGGCTCTCTGTACTTTCTCTCCACCTTGCAAGTAGCCTGGGCTTATGCTGTGCAAACGCAGTGCCCTCCGAGACACGGACTCAAACGTTCAACATACCCTTTAGGTGTTTGTGGAAAGGATGAACTTTAAGGCGCTGCCTTTAGGTAAACGGGGTTGCCCTTGTGCATTTGGTGATAAAGAAAGGTAAACACAGGCAACTTTCCAAAGGCCGCCCTTGCTCCCACCAGCTCCCAATAGGTCGTTCTTGTGACCTTTGGGGAGCAGACAGCCTAGGGAGGGTGGGGAAATGAAATGGCATCGGTTCTTGAGGACCCCATGCACTGAGAGAGATCGAGGCACTCCTCGTGTCTGCAAAAACTATGAAAATTAGCATCCATGCCACAGATCCCCTGTGAACACAGAATAAGACAGACTAGATTTTTTTTTTGAAAACCTTCCCTACTAGCTAATTGAAAAAAAAAAAAAAAGAACCGTATTGATCAATGTCCCTAGCAGGGGGGTTGGGTGTGTGGCAACGGAAGGGTAGGGGCACACTCAGGCCTGGGTGCCCCTCACCCCCAAGATACACCAAAAGTTTTCAAATGGTCACCCTGAATTCTGTAGACTTTCAAGAGAAAAAAGGGAAAAAAAAATCTAGAAAGCCATGAGCTAGTTCAAGGAACACAGGAGCACATCCTAAGCATACAAGGCAGGGAGGCTGGCACCACCAGAGGTACCAGCGACAAAATGACACGCATCGGGGGAAGTGACTCTCCTCATATGCTCAGAGCCAGCAGGAGAGCTAACTGTGCCCTTACTGTGCCTGGGCTTCCCTCTAGATACCTCTGCCTAGATCTCAAGTAGACAGCTGGTGCAGCCCAGTCTCTGGGGGTGGGTGAGCCCCCCCCCACCCTCGTTCTCTGGAAGGACAAGCCAACAAGTGGGAAATTGTCATTTAGCCGGCAGGGAGAGCTGAGTTGGGGGCTGGGGTGCCCATGAAAAGCTGGCGCTCCTGCTTGGGTGGGAACATCAGGAATGTGGGCCACGTCCTTTCCCGACAGTCTGGCTTTCGGTACGTTTCCCAGAAGCTCGTTCTGTTTACATGGAGGGGCCTCTCCAGAGCAGGGGGCCCACTCACATCCTGTTTGCAGCCCTAACTCACTTTCTGTCTGGCTCCAGGAACAGGCATCCTGGAGCGTTGAACGTATGGCCACGTGGCCAGCCCAGAGATCCAAGCAAAACCCTCTGCCTTCCTTCCCTGAAAGGCTACAGTGTATAAGCTGGCCCCCACTCTAGGGTTCCCACAGGGCCTCACACACACCCCACCCAGCAGGCACAGACCCAGGCCCACTTATGGCTGTTTCCACAGCTTGAGCCTGGATCGTCCTTTAGAGGATCATGAGTAGATAGATCCACATGGAGGAGCCCCACTGGGAAAATCAGGACGTGACAAGGGGCCTTATACAATTCTTCTCTCCCACCTCATAAAACGAAGCAACAGAAGAGTGGGGTGGGTGGGAAGAGGAGGAAGACGATGGGGGAGGCACAGAGACCAAGGTGACAGAGAACTGGCTAGTGAGACCAGACTGTCCTCTCATATTGTTCCTTGGCAGAAGAGGAGGGTTCCCACAGACATCTCAGGGACTGTAGCTAATGAGTGAACGTAGGGTGCCTTGGTCTCCCTGGGGCTTCTGCCTGAGACTAGCGATGTCCAACCTAAGTCCCTGAGCTTCGTGCAGTAAGGGTTGCTGTGAGCACGGCCTAACAACACAGACCTATGAGCTTTCCTAAAACACTATACATTTCCTTTTACATTTCCTTTTAATTTGATTGCACAGTTGAGTGTGTACTTTGGCAATGACAGAGCCGTGTCGCAACGTCTGTCCTCTCAGCACTGGGAAAGAGTCCTGGGATCCCGTGTGGGCAGGAAGAGCAACAAGGATGAGAGGAGATAGGGCAGCTGAAGCCGAAAAGCCCCGCTGTCCTGGGAAGACATGTCAGTCTTGCTAGGGCGTTCTTGTGACAGTGGTGTCCCTTCTGAGAGGTGATAGATAGGCAAATTCCCTACTGCCCTTCCTTAATGGCTCTTTTTGGGACTCACTATGGTCCAGTTGGTGGCAAAGATGGCAGAGGCTCTTGAAATGAGGAAAGGACTGTTGAGTGGTTAGAAGCCATTGGTTTCGAAGCACTCCTTTTTGATCTTTAACTTTGGGCCTTTGCCAAGAGAGAACGCAGGCTGTCACACTGTGGGGTTCAACCTCTTCCAGATTGCTCAAGCTTCAGTGCTGGGCTTCAAGCCCCCATTTCCTTCTTAATGGCCTCCCTTGGAGAATCTCAGGGAAAAGGCTCAGCTGACCATGTGCTGGATCACCCAGAGCTGGAGACTGGTGTCAAGTCTTGGAACTCACTAATCTCAACACAGGTATCTGCAAGGGGAACCTGTAAGATGGTTCTTGCCTCCCTGGGACCCTCAAAAAAAAAAACCAGGCTGTGGTCTCAATACAATGTGGTGTCTAAAGCTATAGTGATTTCTCCTGGGCTAAAGCTGGATCAGTAGAGCTTCAACTGTGAGGCTTAGGGTGACATGGGACTTGAAAGCAACTGTGAATCCAGTGTGTGTGTGTGTGTGTGTGTGTACATGCAAGTCTGCATGTATGTGCTGAGAGATAAAGATAGCTTGTGGTTTGTAGGATAGTATCTGGCCTGGCCTAGTACCTAAGCAATTCTAAGAACCCTAGTATCCCACCCCCCCTCTGCACAGCCAAGACCTCGGGTCTGCTTAAACAGGAAGGGAGGCTGAGGCTTCCTTGTTCTGACTGCCCCATCCCCCACCACTGGCCGCCAGCAGGGATTTCCTGGGCTTAGGATCAGCCCATTCACTAGGAACCAAGAACCTTGGGGGAGGGTTAACCGGTCATCAAGAAGCCATTTCTCATGAAAGGGAGGTTTTTTGGGGGTGGGGGAGGGGTGTGAAGTTCTCTGGCCTCTGGGGGGTGGGGGGCAGGGGAAGGTGAAGGCCCCTGGCTGGTAACAGTTAAGCTTCTCTAAATAAAGATGAACAAAAAGTTGCCCAAGGTAGTAGATAACCTGTTGTCTGAGAACAAAGACCCGTGTAATCACAAACCAGAATGAATTGTGGTGAATCACAGGAAACTGTCACAAAAAGCTGCGCTGGGACAGATTGAAACTGGAAAGCCAAGGGGACAGACTCTCCACTGTGGCTAGTTATATCACCACGGAATTAGGTTGTGGCAAACCGCGGACAACTGGCAGACCTCAGGTAATTGACAACCTCGAGCCGACCGCGGGTAATTGGCAGCCATAGGCAGCTGACGGCTGCAGTAAATGGCATGTGGGTGACTGGCAAACCCCAACTTAGCAAAAGAAGTCACTTCACACAACTCACTGTCCTCAGCAGTTTTCCATTGGAGCCTTGAAGCCAGAACATTGCCACAGCTTACAAGCTACTCAAGGGGAAAATTAGTAGTCTTGGGGGTGAAACTGTAGTCATCAAACTTCCCTGTAACCCTAAAACCTACTATCTTAGGTTCCAGGCCTTAAAGATGATCACAGGAAGTCAACTGTAGCAGCTGTAAGGAATTGAACGCTTGGTCAGGTGAGAGACATTTGCAAAACAAGTAGGTTCAGGTGTTGGGGGCTTTCTGATTCCTATAGCTTAGGGGTTTCTCCATCCCCAGTGTAATTTTCTGTCCTAATTTAGGGAAAAGTCAGAATGGTAACTCCAACCCAGCCTGCAGATCAGAGGTTTCTGTGAATCAAATGGGAATTGTTGTTTTTGTTTTCTGAATTGTGCCTCCATGCCAGGTTAGGACATGCGTTTTCTGCCCTCAGGTTTTATAAAATACCAACTAGTATCTTTCATTCACTATGTGGGCCAGGTCCACAAAACTACCCCTAAGAGTTGGGGTTTCAGGCAGGCTCTCTGGAGAACCAGGCATTCAAGGGCTCAGGAGCGGGGGGGGGGGGGGCCCTTGCATTTGAATGAAAGCCTGTAGCAATCCAACCGCAGCTTCTTAGCATATATTCAAGAGTATTCAGTATTCCAGCAGTGTTTTGTCACCTGGATAACAATGAGCAGGCCTGAGCTTCTCTGAGACCCAAAGAATTGAAAAACTTTGTGAGCCGTGGTCAGAAAAGTGCTTCGAGACTAGGGTGAGCCAGGATTCCAAGAGTTGTGGTCAACAAAAGCATCTCTGCGTACCACGAAAAAAATCTGGCACACTGTAGACACCATACCATGAGGAACTGGTAAACCACGGACATCCACACTTCACTGTGGGCAGCTTGGAAACCTCAGCTCTGACACGTAGGTTTGCTCTTTGTCTTAGCCATAACTAATATCCTGAAAGGAAGTTCCAGATTTCAAACCCCAAACTCAATTCCTTGAATCGCAGAACTGAGCAGAGACAGTTGGCAGAGCGGCTCTTTCCCAGAATCCACTGGGCCTGTTTTGGGGGCAGCTTTGTTAACCACTGAGTTCTGGTCTATTTGCAAAACAATAAGAAGGGATGAGACTCCCCTAGGATCCGTGGAGCTTTTCAGTCTTCCTTTTCTTAAAGAAACAGGGCGTCTCCTGCAGGCTTCCAGGAGGTGTTTGAAGATTGGAATTGACTAAGTGCAACCTGGGGAGGAGGCATTGATATTATTCTTACCCTTGGCCCGGTGAGAGATGCTCAGAGAGACAGTGGGGGAAGTCACTGTTCAAAGAAACAATTTCTTAGACCTAAAGCCTCTGCACTCTAGGATTAGGGATTTCCACACAGCCCACAGCCTGGCAAGGCTACAGCAGGGAGGCAAGAACTCAGAGACTTGCTGTACGTGCACACGGGATCACGGTGACTCAACCAAGGGCTGCCAGGAGAAAACCGGCGCTGTGGCCGAGGAAAATCGGCTCACAAATTGCCATTTAGAATTTGAGATGTGAAAGTCCTCTTTATTTCCTAGCTAACCTGAGCTCCAGGCTATTGGAGGTCCTGGGGGGACTCTGCAAGTGCCAGATTCCATCAGGAATTCCAAAACTCAGTTCTACGGTCTGTATGGCTACAGCACAGGAGGGAATAAGCTCTTACTTGTGTGAGCCTGTTCCCAATCTGTGGAAATGCTTAGGCAGTTCCCAGTGCTCAAGACATTCTCCACTGACAAAATAATCCAGCCCTTCCCTCACCACAGGAGTTAAGGAAAAGAAGGAAACAGCGCAGTATAGTTGCTGCGGCCCTAGTTTCGCAGCGAACCGCGCAGTAGTCTGCGGTGAACCACGGGACTGGTTCACGGCGATCCGCGGCACTGGCTCGCGGTAATCCGCGGCACTAACTCGCAGCAGTTCACAACACCAGTTCGCGGTCATCCGCGACACTTATCCACTGCGAACCACAGCAGCACTCCGTAGTGAACAGCAGAACTTGTGCACAGTAAGACATGGGACTTGCCCATAACAACCCACAGCACTTGAGCACAGTCAGCTGTGTACTAGCCTATCGTGAACTGCAGCACGGGTCCACAGCGCACCATGCTAGAGATCTATAACACACCTCCGTATAGATTCACAGTTCTTCCTAACACCGGCATGCTTGTACCATGGTATGTACTATAAAATGGCTGCACAGTGCACCATGGTACGGACATATCTCTGCACACATATGAGATTCACACGAACTCATATACAGTGAGTCATAGTGGGTACAAGAGGCATTGTGCTTGGCATAGGATATGCCATGGCACAACTACACAGGATACTACAGAGAAGGCCTGTCGACTTGTAGGAAAGTACACAGCGTAACACTGCCCTGGCACAAAGTACTACAGCTCAGATACGAGATACATCATGGCATAGACATAAGGTCCACGGTGTGTGTAAACCATCCTATACAGTACACCATCTATGTACCAAGAGGCACCTGGCCTGTACCAAAGTAAACCCACTTTTCTGTGCCATGAGACACCAGGCCTGTACCATAGTATATCTTGAATTTGTGCCTCAGGGCACTAGTTTATGTTGTATAATCCACGCATTTTTGCCATGAGATGCTTGGTTTACACCGTACTATACTACGTAGCCGGTGCCGCCAAGCCATTGTATACCGCGTAGCTGTGCCGCAAGGCACCTGGCTTATACCGTAGTATACCACGTAGCTGTGCCATAAGGCACTGGCTTATACCGTAGTATACCATATATTTGTGCTGACCTATATTGCAGTACATCCATGTGTCTGTGCTACAAGACACACCAGGCCTATTCTGTAGTATACCGCGTATCTGTGCCGCGAGGCACCCGGCTTGTACCATACTTACTATACTATGTGTCTGTGCCCTGAGTCTATACTACAGAACATCCATGTACCTTTGCCACAAGAAATCAGGCCTATACTATAGTATACCATATATCTGTGGCGCAAGGCACTTGTCCTGTACCGTAGTATAATTGTATTTTTCTGTGAGGCATCTGGCTTATACCCTAGTACACCCACATATCTGTGCTACAAAACACCAGGCCTGCACCTTAACATACCGCGTATTTGTGCCACAAGCCACTTGGCCTATACCGTAATATACCATGTATTTGTGCTGTGAGGCACTTGGACTATAACGTAGTATACCTTGTATTTGTGCTGTGAAGCACCTAGCCTATACCATAGTGGCCCACATAAGAACATTGTTCCATGATACATCCTTTTCCTTAGTGAAGGATTGCTATGCCCATGTCATAATGCACTACTTGAATCTCTGTCGCGGTAAATGTGAACTGTGTCTTGGAGCTTTAAGCCCGTGTCATATTGCCCACGCCTGGGCCACGAAGCTTTGATCCTGTGCTGTGGAGCTTTGTGTGAGTGATATGAACGTGATACACTACTGCTCTGTGCTGTGAAGCCTGAGGCTGGGATTGTAATCTACCATTTAGCCCTGCCGCCGCACATCCAGTACCGGGCCGTAACGGACCGTGTATATGTGCCATAGAAAAGTTGAGCTTGTGCCGTGACGCACTGTACTTATGCCGCGGTGTTCTATGTTGGCACTGTGGTGACTTGTGCATTATGTATCTGCGCCACAAGGCACTAATTGTATGCCATAGTGTACTTCACTTTGAGGTCCAGATCAATGGTATACTAGGGTGAAGGCCTGTTACCTCATAGCACTTTCCAGTGTAGAAGGTTGGTCTACTATCACCCAGAGGTACACATAGGACAGGATACATCAGGGCATGAGTACAAGTGCACCTTGGCACAACTCCATGGTACCTTATAGCCTGGGCCTAGTGCACTGTGGCAGAGATGTGTGGACCCACCATGGCACAACTACATGGCACAGTACGGTAAAGGCATGATGCATCACAAGACCTACTCAACATAGGTCCGCCTTGTACCTCATTGAAGGCCCCCAGGGATCCTTAGTACTGCCAGGTTGACTCATCTCTCAGTCCTCCTGACAGTTTGAAATTGCTGACGTGGGTTTCAATGCATCTCATTCTCACTGCCGCTAGGCAACCAACCCCACACACATTCATCAAACCTCCCCCCACTGTTTGCTCAAAGGTAAATAAATAATCTAGGAGCACCGAGTGGTCTTAAGGTGGCCCCATAGGTCCCAAGCATGCCCCTCAAACCTGATTTTTCCAATCTTTGGGCTTCTGGGCAAAAGGACAGATCCTAAGCATTTCTACACCCCCACCTGCCTCTCAACCTCACCTTCCTTAGACGCACCCAACCAAGCAAAGGCAGTGGGTGGAAGCTTGAATTTTGATTGTCTAATGTTCCATTTAGAGTGGGGGCGTCTTTATCTTTTCAAAGGAATGACAGCAAGGAACAGCAGCCCCTCCCAAAGACAACTTTCCTGGAGCGGTTTTTCTGGCCAGCACTTCCCTATTCAGAGAGTACTTCTCTTGCCTTAGGCTTCAGGGAAACTTACCTGTCACACAAATTCCCTAGCTGGGCGAATTCTGTCCTTGGGGGCATGGAGAAGAGTTTCATTCTATGCCATTGAGAACTGGACTCTTGGGGAGCCCCGTGTCTAGATGATTGATGGCTGTTCATTGTTTGACTGTTATCTCAGAGTTCTAACATCATTTATCCCATTGAATGTCTTGAGTTCTTTTTCCCTACTCTTTATTAGGGTTTAAACCTAGAGTTTTGCTTGTGTGTTCAGTAGGTGCTCTACCATTGAATACACACCCTAGCCTTCTGTCATTGGGTCTCGACCTAAGTTCCTAGAGATCGTTTTTATTCTTTAATACTGGAGATGCCCAACCCAGGACAGTCAGGGCACCTCCACCCTCTTTTTGTTATTGTTGTTGTTTGTTTGTTTCCAAGACAGGGTTTCTCTGTGTAGCCCTGGCTGTCCAGGAACTTATGCTGTAGACAAGGCTGGCCTTGAACTCAGAAATCCGTCTGCCTCTGCCTCCCAAACGCTGAGATTAAAGGCGTGCGCCACCACTGCCCGACCCACCTTGACCCTCTCTATATACACACACACACACACACACACACACACACACACATATATATATATATATATATATATATATATATATATATATATATATTTTGCCAGTTTTCAGATTGACTTATAAGAAGTGTGACTACCCCTAACCTCTGTGCTAGTAAGAAAACAAAGTTGTGGGGTGAGGGTAGGGGTCAGATCCCCTCAACACAGATTCTACAGATGAAACTAGAAAGGGCCATGGGAGACTTCTGAGGAAAGACAGACACTGAGCTCAGAGCTGGAGGGACAGACAAACAGCCCTGAGAGTCTGGAGCTGGGGCATAACAGGTTCCAAGAATCCTACTCTAGAGTTAATCCTTTACAGTGACAATGTTTAGGCTCAAGATGGTCACGAGGATGCGAGCAGGGTCTCCTCTGGAGGACTGCTGAAATACTGGGGCATGTTGAATACCAACAGATAGCATTTGATGTGTGACAAGCTGAGGAAACCGGGCAACTCCCTGTGGACAACTCAGAGAAACCCGGTGGCCGGAGATGGCTGGAGAAGGGATGTGTTTGTTACCCAGTTAGAAAGATCCAATATATCTTCCTAATGTTCGCTGGAGCCTGTCTCCTTTAATTCTCCCAATAGCCCAATCTGGAAACTGACACAAAATTATAACCTTTAAGATAATTATAGGAAAAATTCTTGTCCTTTATTTAGCTGGACCAGGGGTGGGAGGTGGTGGTGGGGGGTTGAGGACCACAAAAACAAATGAGAAGACAATAGAAACAAAAAATCCAAAGGATCCAATGGTATGTGACCAAGGAAGGCCCGCTGCCTCCCCACCCCGCTCTCCTGTGTGTGCTGTGGGGGATGGGGTGGGCCGGGGTGGGAAGCCTATTGTGGAGGAAGAATCTTATTTGTGGGACACATTATCACCCCAGGAGGGTGTGGACACTCTGGGTCTGAGAGTTCTCTTTTCTCACAATGGGTTGGGTGTTTGTTTGTTTGTTTGTTTGTGGCCTGGTGGGGAAACCGAGGAGGCGGCTGACAGAGTCCTGTTTCTTTCATTGGGAAATCAACTACCTGAAAGGGCACCTCAGTAGCTCAGAGAGCCTGGAGAGAAAGCTGAAGCGAAAAGGGGGCTCTCCTGGAATTTCATCTTCTGAAAACAAGTTTCCACACAAATTCTTCTTCCCTTGGCCACCTGGATACTACCCTTTCTTGAAATTCAGGGATGACCCCCCACACACACACACTTCAGGGTCTGGAATTGCGGCGAGGAGGTTCCCCAAAGCATGGGCTGTGCCTCACAAATTCCTAGGGGCCAGTCATGCATATTTCCTTTCAGTCCAGCAGGAAATCAAAGTGCAGGTGCTAAGAGAAAAACCAAACCACTGTGCTGAACAAAGATACCTCTGGCTCAGGGGCTGACTCTCATCAGTTCTCCCCTCAAGACCACATGTTAGGGATTGGGCCAAGTTGGGGTGGGGGATGTGGGGGATGGGGGTAATATCATGTTCTTCCTTCTCAGCTTCTTCTTTCTTCTCTTCCCAGATGCATCCCCCGCCCCCATCCTCACGATTCCAGGAAGTCCATTCATGAAATGCTGGCAAAATGGATGCCGTGAACTCCTAAGAACACGCAGGTTTTACCTAACAAGGAGAATCTGGAAGCCATTTATCCCAAGCCCTAGCTAGGCTACAGAGCTTTCCTTGAGTATCTGGAACAAAGCTGTCCTGGACAGAGAGCTAGCTGGCACCGGAATAAGACCCAGAGATGATCCAGAACTATTCAAGCACGTTTAAATTTACACTTCCCTTGAACTCAGCAGTCCTCGTGGGAGAGAAGATAGCAGGCCCTCACCCCTCCATCCTCAGCAGAACCCATAAGCACCTGTGTTCTTTTCTATCTGCATGGCAGGACAAGAAGACACCGTATGCCCCAGGATACAAGTGGAAGCCTAGAACATGTTTTGAAGACTCACCATCCTCTGGGCGTGGCAGTTCACATCAGCACTTGGGAGGCTGTGGTGGAGGACTGACTTCTCATCTACCTTGGATTACATAGGAAATTGTGAGTCTTGAAGCCAGGCAGTAGCGCCTGTTGGTCTGATTCTTTGTCTTTAGAGTGACTTTGATTCTTCTCGGGTGTTTTATATTTCCACACACACTTGAGAATCCACTTAGCATGAGTTTACCGGTTTCCATACTTTAAAAAAAAAAATCCTCCCTAAGTTTTTATTAAAATTATGCTGACTTGTAATTTAGGGAAAATGGGTATTTTGGTTTTTTTGTTTTGTTTTGTTTTGTTTGGCCTTTGCTTTGAGGGAGGGTCTTGCTTTGTAGTCCAGGCTGGCCTCCAACTCCTCACTCTGCCTTCACACCCAGCCAACAAAGATGCTTTATCATGAAACCTGACAAGCCATGCCGCTCCTCTTATTCTCTTCTGTGTGATTGTGTGTGTGTGTGTGTGTGTGTGTGTGTGTGTGTGTGTGTGTGTGTGTTATGGGAGTTGAACCTGGGTCCTCTGGAAGAGCAGACACTGCACTTAACTGCTGCACCACCTCCCCAGCCCCCCCATTTATTCCCCCCACTCTTTTTTAAAAATTAGATATATTTTATTGTACATGTATGATCATGATCGTTTTTTGCCTCTGTATGTATGTGTAGCACATGCATGTTTCATGCCTGCAGAGGTCAGAAGGCACCAAATCCAGTTCCAATAAATATTCCATATGGAGTCATAAATATGTATGAAGCACTGTGTCGCTGATGGCAAGGGAACCCAGGTCTTTTGTGAGAACAGCAAGTGCTCCCACCTGCTGAACCTTCTCTCTTGGCTCCTCTCTGTTCGCTCCCATCCTTGCCTTCTTTCCACAAGGCTTTATGCTTTCACTGTGTTTACCTTTGACCAACCCTGGGTGTTTCATGTTTTTGATATTCCTATAGGTGGTACTTTTTTGTTGTTGTTTTGGGTTTTTTTGTTTTTGTTTTTCAGTTTTTTGGTCTTTTTGTGGTTGGTTTTTGTTTTTTGGTTTCTGGTTTTTGATTTTTTTTTTTTTTTTTTTTTGAGACAGGGTTTCTCTGTGTAGCCCTGGCTGTCCTGGAACTCACTCTGTAGACCAGGCTGGCCTCAAACTCAGAAATCCGCCTCCTTCTGCCTCCCAAGTGCTGGGATTAAAGACGTGCGCCACCACCGCCTGATATAGGTGGTGCTTTACTTTCTAGTTATTTGTAACAAATGCATAGAAATTCAGTTGGTGTTCAGTTTTGCTAAACCCATCTCCATAGCTTTGTTACATTAGGTTTTCATAGACTTTAGACAAAAATGCAGTGGGCACAGAGTTTGTAATTATCCCTACTGTGCTTCTAACATCTGGAGATAAGTAATAAGCTACTGTTCTCATTGCTCATATCAGTAAAGTGCCCTCTCCCTCCTCCTTCTCCCCAGTCTCCCTGCTTGCAGACTTATCCATTTAATTAGTGGATATATTTCTTGTGGTATGGGGACTGAATGTTGAACTTCTCTGGTTGACAGGCTGCAACAAAGCTATACCCAGCTCTATTTGTACATTTTATTTTGAGACAAAGTCTCACTAAGTTGTCCAGGCAGGCCCTGAATTTACTCTGTAGTCCAGGCAGGCCTTGAACTTTCGATCCCCTCGGCCTCAGCCTCCGGAACAGCTAGGATCACAGGCCTAACCGCCAGGCCCGACCTGACATCTTATTGATCTTTTACACTATCAGCTTTTGGTTTCATTGATTTTTCTCCGTCACGTTTGTTTTATGATTTGTGGCTTTCTGTTTTGATCTTGGTTATTTCCTCTTTTCTGCTGACTTTGAGTTAAGTATGTTGGCCTTTAACTGGCTTATCAGTTTGGAGGTGAGGGACGGGGGACCTAAACTAAACATTTGACTCTGTCTGCTCCAGAGGTGGACAGAGTCCTCAAATTCCAGTATGTCAAATTTTATATAATATGCTGTTTATGTTATTTATTTATAGTACACGACACTTTCTGGCTGGCGTGGTGGTACATGCCTGCAGTGCTAGCAATAGGGAGGATGAGGCAGGAGGATTGCCACAACTTTAAAGCTAGCCAGACCTATATAGACAAACACTCTAAAAAATTAAAAAAAAAAAATTCTGTCTGCCTTCCCCCTTTATTTATCCTTCCTGTTGTTTGGGTCTAGGGTTGTTTGGAAATTGACTTGGACCTGTATCTCTTTAAACACAGCACTTGTCTTGCTGCCCAGACTATGGTCTATCTTTATAAATGTTTTGTGTGCATTTGAAAGAAATATCTTGTGTCCGGGTGGAGTGTTCCATAAATGTCAGCCATGTCCAGTTGGCGGCTTGGCCAGTCGTCCAAGCCCTATATAACCTTGCTGGCAATTCCAACTACTTGCTCCATCAAGTATTGGGAAAAAAGATGTAGAAATGCCCACCTAGTGTGGCAGAGTCCTCTCTTTCTCTGTGTAGTTCTTTGTGTGTCTGGAAGCTGTGCGGGGTCAATGTGCCCAATGGATTAATGACCCCGTTATCATTACAAAATGAACCTTTTTAGCACTAGTGTTGGGCTTCTCTCTGAAGCCCACTGGTCTGGCATTAATGTGGCCTTTATTTTCTGGGCCAGAGATGCAACCTAGCACCCCCTGCTTCTTGTCTGGTAAGCATGCTACTGCGGGGCCACACCCACAGTCCTCAACTTTCTTTTGGTCAGGGTTAGCAGCTCACTCTCTTCTCTTCTCATCCTTTGTGCTTCCACGTCCTTGCAGGCAGAGTTGGACCTCACTTGTCTGCTAATGGGGGTGTTTGTCAAAGTAGCGCAATGAATGATTTTAGTTGCATTTAAGCCTATCTTCTACTTGGTTCCCTTTTCTTTACCCAGCTCCCTTTTCTCCTTTTTGTGTTCCATCTTCCAAGCTAATTGTTACTTTGTATCGTACCAGTTCATCTCCCTCATAGGTTTGTTAACCATAATTCTTCACTTTGTTGCTTTGCTCGGGTCGCTTTAAAAACTGTAGCACACACAGGGTGCTTCCCACAGAGCCCGAGGACCTCAACCCAAGACTGTGGTCACAAATGTTACTCTCTCTGCTGTGGTCACAAATGTTACCTTCTGTGTGTTGTAAAGTCTACACTACATCTCCAGTATTTTAAACTGCTAATTATCCTCTAATGAAATCTAAATATTGGACTGGAGAGATGGTCCAGTGATTAATAGAGTTCATGAATATGACTCTCAGGACTCAGACTGAGCAGCTCATAACTGTCTACAGCTCCAACTCCAAGGGAACCCCACGTGTCTGGCCTCCACGGGCGCCAGTACTCATGTGCATGTGCCTGCATACATATACATAATTAAAAGTAATAAAATAATTCTTTGAGACAGAGTGTCATTATGTAGCCCTAGAACTTGCTATGTACACCAGGCTGGATGCTTTAAGTCTGAGATCTGCTTGACAGCCCATTGGATTGGGGTTAAAGCCATATACTACCACACATATATATATATGGAATTTAAAGAATTTTTTTTCAAAAACAACCCAAAAAAGTCTTGAATATTTACCGACATAGCGTGATGTTTGGTGTTCCACGTTTGACAGGTTTACTTGACATTTCCTGAGCTGTGGGTACACCCTTTCAGTTCCAGGATGTCTGTAAAAGGTTTTACTGCACCTTTGTTCTTGGGAGTTATTTTCAGAAAGGGTGGAATTTGAGAGTGACAGCTCTTTCCTTAAGGACACTTCAAAGATGCTGCTGCCCTCCTCTCCTTGCCTGTTGTTTCTAGGCAGAAATCTGCATTAATCCTTGGCTTTGTTCTCTAAATCCTGCCTTTCCCCTGTGGCTGCCTTTAAGGCTTTTTCCTCCTTTCCATGGTTACTAGTTTAGACAGATTGTGGGGTGTCTGGGTGTCATTTTTTGCTCCCTTGGTCTTCACTTGGGGTTCATTGAGTTCTTCTGGTTGTGGGTGAATCTGACCATATACTGATTATTATTTCTTAAAACCTCTTCTGACCCAGTCATCCCCTTGTGCTTCAGGCTCCCTGGTCACCTCTACACTGAGATGCATGCTCTCACCCAACAACTCTCTGGTGCTACTTTGGGTCTTTGATTCCCAGACCCCTAGGTCCCTGCTCCTCCATGCCCTTCCCCTGCCATGTCCAATCTACCAATGGTCTCCTGTAGTGTGCTGTTCACCTCGGAGGTCCCTGGAAGTTCAATTTGTTTCCTTCTTTTCCTAATCTCCTGCACAGCTATGTATCTTGAAACTCTGAGATATAATTGCAATCACCCTTTCTAAGTCCCCTGCTGCTTATTCAAAAGTCTGAGGAGTCCCAGGTCAGCTGTAATTAACCAGCCTCCCCATTGTGGGTGGCTTTCCTGAACCTCTTTGAATGTCTGGTAAACTTTTTAACTGGCTGCCAGACCTTGGAAATTTCACCCTGAGTGTGCGCTGCATATCTCTGCATTCCTGTAAATATTCTTGATCTCCGTTCAGGGGTGCCGTCGAATTACCTGGGAACGGTTTCATCCTTTTGGGTCTGGTTTATATCACATAAGAGGTGGGTTGGAAACACAGTTAATCTCAAGCTAATTATTTCCCTCTGGTGGGGATAGAATTCACCTTCTGAGAATTCCATCCAGCACCCTGAGAGTGTGAGGCTTTCCAGACTGACTGGGGGGATAACTGAAGTGATCCGCAGCCCTAGTGAGGGAATGCTGGCCACTCTCCCTGTCTAATCTCTTTGGATGATTTAAACTGTGGTGGTGGTTGTTTTGTGGAACTTGGGATAAAACCCAGGACCTGTTGCACATTAGGAAAGCATTTCTACCTCTGAGGGGCACCCACAGTACCTGACATTTTTCTCTTTAGTACACACATACACACACACGCACACACACACACACACACACACACACACACACACAGGCACAATTCTCTTTGCTGGATGCCTGAGGGAAAGTTCTGGAGGCCTCAGGAGTTTCCTTTCTTTATGGCCTTCTCATTGCACTCTGATCGGAGAGCTCTGGCACTCTGAGCAAGATCAGTGCTGGCTACTGAGCAAGGGTGGCCTCCAGAAGCTGTCTGGACTTTCCCTCCTGGAACTAAGGCCTGGAATCTCAGCCCAGGACAAAAGCTAGAGCAGTCACTCTTTTGTTTCCGGTCTTTCAGCCATGTTCATCTTAAACCACATTTTCATATATTCCCCAGTGTTCTTGTGATGGTGGGGTGTGTGTTCGCGCATGTGTGCATGTGTACATGTGTATGCGTGCATGTGTGTGTGTGTCTGTGTGTGTCTGTGTGTGTTTTCTTATAGGCCTTTAGCCTTGGTCTCACTGATTAGGCAGGGCTGGCTAGCCAGTGAGCCTCAGAAATCCTCCTGTCTCTCTACTTGATAGAACTCTGAGAGATTCCAAGTACATGCTACCATGTCTAGCTTTTATATATGGTTTCTGGGGAATTGAACTCAGTTCCCTCATGTTCACCCAACCTGCGCATAATCAACAGGACTATCTCCCCAGCCTACTTTTGTGGTTTTACATGAGACTCAATCTGTTCTCTGCCATCCCAACTGTAAACATGGAAGTTCGGCAGTTGTGTTTCCTGAGGTGACAGCCCGTATCCCCACGGCTTCAATTAGGCATGTTTAGATGTATGTCCTAGTCTGTTTGACGGGAGGGTACAGTGGGCATTCGGGAAATCTCCTAGTGTTTATGTATAAAAGGCAGCCGCCTGCTTTCTCTAGGAAACCAAGAATATGTTCAGGCAAGCATGGGCTCTACACTCTCGGAGGGTCTCATGGGGTCCCAAGCACACAGCCTCTGGCTCAGTCAAGCTATCAGAAAGCCAAAGCTCATGACAGAATGGACAGAAGTATCAGAAGCTGGTGGTGTTGGGGAAGACATGGCATTGAGACTAGCGCCCTTGGAGGTGGAGTCCGCAGGGTGACAAGTGAAGGCTCCCACCAGCTGTTATTTCTGTACAGCCAGGGCGGGGGCTCAGCTCCGGAGAGCAACCAGTGTTTCTTGCTGAAGGCCTCTCTTCTTTCCGAGCTACCTCTGGACCTGAAGCCCCCTCCTCTCTCCCTCAGGGCCTTTGCCTGTGGGACAAGGTCAAGCGCGCCAGCAAGGCCAGCTCAGGGTCGAGGCAGGGCAGGCTGGGGCCTCACATGGCTGGACCGCCCAAGCCAAGGGGTTGCCAGGGTATCAGCTAATCCCTACAAGAGGCCGGTAAGAGTGGGTTTGGGTCCCATTTTCCATATTAGGAGCCAGAACTCCTGAGGTACTCAACTGGCGGAAGGGCCTACTCTAAGTCTTCCTGTTCTGTAGTCATGAGCTGCCCCCCTTCACTCAAAAACTGCTGTTCCTTAAATTCCAGGGCACCCAGACCCCTGACTCTCACCTTGGCCCATTGCCTAGGTAGAAATAAGACACCAGAGAGCTCCCTGCCATGCTCCAGGCCTTCTCGGTAGAACAAAGCTGTACATTCCCAAGCCATCTGTGGCAGGTAATGATAGATTGAGAGGCTGTGGGACGAGGGTCTGTCCTAAATAGGACGTGCTGAGAGTCTGGCAGGAGACAGCTATGTCCTGATCTCTCACACATGCATGGGGCTAAAATTGGAGTTGAGGTAGTCTTGACTTTTTCCAACCTTGGTTCACCCATCCTTGGCCTTTACTTGGGAAGGGTGGACAGGTGGTCCTGGTCCCTGGGCCCATGTGCCGGAATTCCTGTGCTCTCAGCAGACACCCTAAAATAGTCCAGGACAGGAGACTCGATGGCGCTGTACCCTGCCTCCCTGTGAGGAGTCACGGGGTTTCTGTGGACAGACACAGGGGCTCATCCCTCCTGCTCCCCAAGCCTGTGGCGATCTGAGGAGCTGAGGCACCAGGCAGGCCTGGCCCTGGTTTTCTACCCAACTGCTTGTTACCTGGGGGCTTAGGGCAATTCTCCTAAGCCCTTCGAGCCTCCCATTCCTCATTTGTTCAAGTTCTTTGCCCTTCCCTCTGTGGGGCCCGGAGACTCATCATTCTCCAAAGTGCCTTAATTGGTCCCTTTCCCCATTCCCAAAGCCCTACAACCCTGTCTTAGTTCTTCCATGGACCCAGAACACCCAGGGTTGGCTATGCAAGGATTCATCCTGAGCTCTGAAGTGTGCAATTTACTTCTGCCTAAAGCCGCCGTCCTCTGTTGGTTTCAAATGTCCCCAGCTGACATACAGGGAGAGCAGTGTGGTTGCTGTTTGAGTTTCCTGGCAGAGAGTTGATTTACCAGGTTCCAACTTGGGGCCCAGGGGCCAGGCAGGGCCTTTGCCTGGTGGGAAGCAGAATGCGGCCTGAAGTGATCACACTCAGGGGACTGTGCGCCTGATTCTTATAAGAGTTGGTCAAGAATGCTCTCTGTCCTGGTTTTAAGCTGGGAAAACTGAGGCCCACCAGTAAGAAGTGACACATTTAGTCGCACACAGCCAGCAGCGAACAGACCTGACGGCGACACCCAGTTCTAGCGCCATCTGGCATGCATGTTGGTATCTCTACCATCATATACACACACCTAAAGCCATAGAAACTTCTAATAAAGGTCTCTTATTCTCATTCTGAAGACACCAACTTGTAGAAGTCAATCAAGAGCTTCCTGGCACTGTGTCCCAAGTCCTGGGTTGTTTTCAGAGTTAGGAATCTGAGTGTGTTGGGTATGTTGGCCAAGACCCCAGAGCACCTCTGATGCCTGCTGGCTCCCTGTAGCCATCTCAAGACCTTCGCCTGAACCTGGTGGGTGGGTAGAAGGGAATGACATCTTTTCCTTATAAGTCCAGCCCTTGGGACACTTGGGTAGCTTGGTGCCTGGCAGCTGTAAGCATTGCTGACCTTCTATTTGTGGACTGTAACCTCTGAACCATTCTGAAAGGTCCTTCTGAAGTGGTGGCTCTATAGCAAGAGCCACCAAAGGATTGATCCTGTCTCCAAGGGCCTCAACTCTGCCCTTTGGTAAGTTTCAGGACAAGTACAGTTATGTTGCAATTTCTTATGGACTCTTACTGGATACTCATAGGTCGCTGGGCTTTGCGTGACCCCAAAGGAGGGTCTCCTTCCCTAGTCTGCAGAGAGCTATGGCTCCAAAGTGACAAGTTTAGCCAGGTTTGGGAGTCTAGGTCTGTGTGTATGTCTAAAAACCATAGCTGATCTTTCAGAGGGGTCACAAAGTCTGTCTCTCTCTGCAGATGAGGCCAAGAGGCCTGGGATCCCAAGCACACAGGACAAGAAGCAGGAGGTTTTCAACTTTGAGGTAAGTTGAGTCTGTACAGTGTGTTGTAGGCTAGGCTGAGATACAAACTGGGGCCCCCATCTCAAAACCCTACACAAGACCCTGGCTCCAGTCCCAAGAACTGCAGAACAGAAAACTAGCACCAAAAAAGGTCTGCCTTCCAGATTCTTCTTCAGATACCTCCCTAGCAGGTGCTCAAGGGCAGTGCCAACACGAGGTGCCATGTTCCAGGCTATTTCCAGGCCCTGCTTCAGTTACAGGCATCTGAGTTTTCCAACAGGTGGCAGGACCACCCGATGTCCCCCCATCACAAGTGGAGCAGGCGCCACGGAGAAGCGGGACAGAGTACGTGCAGGCTCATTCCGGCACAGGCTGGAATGTATACGGGTCCCCGGGTCTGGTTTCAGCTCTGCCTTTCCCCCCTACATTCCACGAGCAGCCGTTGTGTTAACCATGGCCAGAACTAGCCTCTAAGGCCCTAACAGTTACACGCTTTCTTCCATTATCTGACCCAAAGCTGCACAGGTGTTAGAAGGACAGCTTCCCGAAGTTTCCAGGCTGAGTGTAGGGGGACAGCAGTCTCTGAGAAAGTCTCTTCTAAACTATGTAGGACCTACAGAGTTCTCTAGAAGGGTGTCCACCCCGACAGTGCAAGTACTTTGAGTTTTAAGACCAGGGGCTGCAGAGAAGGTAGTTAGGTATCTTCATAACTCCCAGTATCTTCATCTCTCAGGGGACAGAATTGAGAACCTCTTCCGAGTGCAAACTGTTTGGTGACATGACCTCCCTTGAGGTCCTCAGTGGCCCAGCATTCTCTTGGCCTCCCCTTCACCTCCTAAAGCTTTCTCTGTTCATGAAGAGATAGCCAGACTCTGGCTGTTGCTCCTCAGGGGTGAGCAGACAGGAACATCCACTCTAGCTGTCCCTTGGATGGCTTTAAAACCATCCCCCAGGATATTGAAGGATAGCTAGGAAGTGAGGATTGACCGTATATATCACAAACATGGAGCGAGGAGCCACACCCGGTCAGTGGCAGACCCTGAGGCCTAGGCAAAGAGCAGGAGAAGTTCTACTAGATGTAGGAACAGCTCCTCTCCCCAGTGGATGAGGATTAGCCAGGAACTGAAGGACTTAACATATACAGAGGCCTGGGTGGGAGACCGCTCTCAAACCCTTCCTTCTGCATAGCACAGCTCTCCACACCAGGCCCGAGGGTATGCATTAAGATCCTGTCCCAGAAGTGCCATCTATATGTGGAGGGAGAGTTTCAATAGGTCTTATCGTCCCATCAAGGGAGCTTGCCAAGATCTGTTTGTCCCCAGGTCAGGGAGCCTGAGGAAGCTCTGTATGAGGAGACAGCAATATCTAGGTGACCTGCCTAGGCCTCTAGCCAGGTTGGGGCCCCACCCCCCAGCCAGGCAACCCTGCCTAGGTTTCCCGGCCTTGAGCGTTGGAAGACTGTACAAAGATGGTATTCATGGTGAGGCCTTAAGTCCTCTTCAGGATGCAGCAGGGTTTAAATAAATACATAAGGAAGCTGCCTGCTGGGGCCAGACCGGGCTTGTCCAGGGTGGTGGGTGCAGCTCATGGTAGGAGAGAGAAAACACAGCTTCCATGTGCATAGCTACTCCTTAGCCCTGGGAAATCTCTTTCTCTTTGTCCGATTGTAGAAAGCTCCCATAGAACCTGACTCAGCAATGGATGGGATTTCTCCAAAGTCAGACACTATCTGGAGGCTAGATAAGGGCTTTAAGCTTCCATGGCTACACTTAGCAGATTCTGGGATTTCTCTCTTCTCTCATTTACAAAGGCGGTGCCTGGGGGTTGGGTATCCCACAGTGAACATCTAAGAAATGAGACACAGTTGAACTTCAGAGCTGGCCCTGTGCTGGGCATCTGAGCAAGTGAGGAAACTGAGGCATAGAGCCAGCCTTGAAACTAGCAAGCGGAAATTCAAACCTCCCCTGGGAGTATGTTCTCTGGTCTCTGGGTCCCTGTGTGTGTGTGGGGGGGGGGGGAGTGCTGACCTTCGGTGTGCTTGTGCTGCCCACACACCACCCCCAGCCTGCGCAAACAGAGCAGGAAAGGCCTCTGCATGACCTTTGACTTTTGAAGAGATTCCTGTGTCTGGATGACCTCTGACTTCTGAAGGGAGTTACCAAGGCCAGGGGCCCCGGTGACCTTCTGTTTGAAGCTCGGCTTCTGGTTCTGATGTACGTTAGGGGCAGGAAGAGGGCAGAGGGGGCTGACCACACCAACCAAGCATGTGGCTTTCCTCTGGCAGGCCCAGGGGACACTGTGTCAAGGTCTGACAGTGACTGAAATATGGACCTTCTTCCCGTCCCTCATAAGGAAACCTGGTTCTCCAAAACCGGATTCTTTTAAAGAGGGGATATTGGAAAGAACAACCACTCTCTTGAGATAGCAACTCAGGGAAACAAACTCTTGCTGGGACGGTTAATTGAGGAAGTTAGACCCTCTTCTTCAGCCCCGCAGAGGAAGGAGGGCTTCTAGGAAGAAGTTCAGTTCCCGCTAAGCCTTGAGCTCTTGCAGTCTCTCATTGGAAAAAGGCCTCTGGGGAAAGGCAACAAACTGCCTAGCAGGGTCAGCTCCAGCCAGCTGACTGATAAATGAGTACTCAGCCTTGCTGGATAGGATCCTCTGACATAGATAGATGGGGGATCAACAAACCCTGGAATCCTCCCACTCTCCAAGCAAGACTCAGCTCCCCCAAAAGCAGCCCCTGAAGGCAGAGGAAAAGAGGCACACTCTCCCTCCCTCCAAGTCCCTACTTTTCTTATGCATTTTGCATCCTCTGTTGTTGTATAGCCTCTCCCAATTTAATAGATTTCTCCAAGTCATCTGCCATTATCGGAGTGTGGACTGGCATAACTGTTTTGGAAGAGCACTTCAAATGCTTCTTTTCAATGTGCTGTATGTATGGACAGAACGCTTGGGTCACTCCCCCCGCCCCCCCAGCAGCTCTATTTGTAATTAGAATAACAAAAAAAATGGTGGTGACCTCATTGTCCATCATTAAAGAAATGGCTTGATGAAATGCTTCCATTTAAGGAATACTATTTACTACTTGGTTGACAGACAGAGCGAAGCCGGGTGGCACGCGCAGGCAGGGGAAGTCGGGAGTGTGTTGTTGGGAGCAAAGACGAGTTGAAGGGACCGTCTGTGTCGGATGATCCCATCTGTTAAAAAAAGCATGAGTGTGTACATATTTAGTTAAATGACTGGATATGCCTAAAAATATTTGGAAGGAGCCACGGCAACCAGTCAGCAGTGAATATTTTGGGGGAAATCTACATTCTTCCCTATCTGAATCTGTTACAACAAGCTACTTCTGCCACGTAAAAGTAAAGATTGGCCAAAACGGCTTTACCTTCTGAGGCAATCAGCGTCCCAAGGGAGCATTGGCATATGCACCCTGTGGGCTCTGCCTAGTGCCTATTTGAGCCACATCTGGGCCTCCGGAGGGAGACGCCTCTACCCAGCAGAGATCTGGTTTACTGGGTGTCTACAGATGCAGACCTCAGCAGGTCTTGTCCCTATCCTTTGATGGGTTGTATCTTTAGCACTTTGTTTCTTTGTGGACTTTGGTTGGATGTGGACAGCGGAACCAGAAACATCCAGGATCCACTCCTAGGTCATAATGGATCCCATTGTCTCTGTGCCTTATCTCTTCCTTTCGTTCATTCTGATCTTGTTTTCCCTCCTTGTTGCCACTCCTGAATTTTGCCCCCAAACTGTGAGGAAGTTGTCCCAGCCGGTTTCATGACAGAGCTAGATGTGGGGACAGGAGGCTGCCTGCGTCTCCGGCATGGGTGAGTGTTTTGGACCATGGGTTGCCAACATGACACCATGACATCTAGCCCACGTGGTGGAGGACAGAAACATTCTCTGTGCTCCTTCTGGAACTTAGCAAAGTCCAGCTCTGAAGTGCTGCCCTCATAGACCTGGAACCCCTTGTTGGGAGAATATCCTGTAATGAGAGAGAACAAGGATGGAAGGCTAATGGAAGACAATGGACTCTTGTCCTAGAAGTAGATAAGGTAGGCTGAGGACAGGACGGGGCAATCCACTGAGGAGCTACGGCCTCATCACCTATCCTAGCCATGGAGACCTCTCCATTTTATCTCTCCATCCCTGTCCCACACACCTACCAAGAGCTTATTAGCTCTGATTTTGACTCACTTAGGAGGGCAGGTGACACCATCGTCCACATATACCCAAGACATGCACATTTTTCAAATGATAAATCAAGAGAACAGATAAGAAACAACCATCTCATGGTGGCCACCTGTCCTTGCAGTCACCTGGAGAGGGCACAGGACCAAGGGGTTTCTCCAAGGCGACTGTGGCAGAAATAAAGACTCTGTGGCATAAACATGGAGCCGTCTCCACCATGCAAGTCCACATCAGAGCACTCACATCGAGTCTGGAATTACTCCATGCACAGCCAGCCCAGCAATATACACTCAGTCCTTCATAGGAGCAGGATGTAGGCTGACATGGTTGTGGGCGGTCTCAGTCCGGTTTGGCTGAGTTTGCTTTGTGAACCGGACTGTTTCTCAAGCTGCCAAAGGATGATACATTGTTGCACATCCAGGAAGCTGTACTCTGTCGCTGCGGAGGTTCCCAGATACAGCTTTGAAAGACAATTCGTTGCTCCAGGGAGCCAACAAGAAATAAGGCAGACTAATAAGTCTAGGGGGCCACTGCTCTAGCTATTCAAGAGATGAGGGCCAGCTGGGTCACCCTCTCTGGAGGGGCCAAAAGGACAGTGACAAAAGTAAACCCCACTTCAGGGCTTCGCAGGATGCTGGACACCGCAATGCTATACCCACTTGACTGCTGAAGAGACCGAGATGGCACGAGGTTAGACCTCTCTGCCCTAGCCATAGAGCTAGCTATGACACAGGTGGCCTGGGGCCTGTATCTTTCCAGACCCCAGCCTGTCGCCATGTCCAGATGCCACCCTGGGCCAGGATAGGATCTGCCTGAGACCTCCAGCAAGAATAGAGAAATCAAGTCAGCCCTAATTAAATCACACACAGAGTGTGGAGGATGGGGGCCTGTGCCACCTGCCTGCAGGCTTTATTGTACCCAGTTAATCCTGTCCAGGTGTCTTCTGGCGGCCCCTGATCAATTAGTCACTGCAACTGAAGCTGAGTGCAATTAATTATTCAATTTTGAGCTGTTCCAGCTTAATGCGGCTGAAGTGACATCATGTAGCCGGGGCGTGCTACAGGCAAGGGACAAAGGCAGGCAGGGCTGAACAAAAGCCCCCGTGCAGTGCACCTGACCTGTTCTGAGTCAGTACTAATCCTCCGGCCTCACAGAGCGAGCCCACTCACCTCACACTTGTGCTGAGCTGAGCAGGTGTGTACACCCCCACATGGGCCTGCTGACCTCAGCCTTCACCGGGAGGACAGGCCTCTGGGGTCAGTGACCCTCATTAATCAGTTTTCTGTCCCCACTTGGCTCTGAGTCCTGCTTCTTCCTCACCCCAAAGCCTGAATTTGTAGCTCTGAGGGACCTCATTGGATTCTTCCATGGCCTCCGCTCTGCTCTGCCCTAACACCAGGCACTGAGGGGAGGTGGGGGCCCAGGAAGCCCTAAAGCAAGCACTGAATCTGAGAGGCTGGGCAAAATCCCAGCAAAGCCTTCCTTCACTGTATGGGGCCCACCTTGAAGGCAATAAAGGGAATTAAAGCTGATTGTCCTCTCTTCCTCTGTGGCCGGAGGGAAATACCTTTCTTCCCAATTGGATCTCAGCACCAGCATCTACCTCCCTATCACCACAATCAAGCTCTCAATCTGACTACAAGTCCCTGGGATCTGCAAGTCTCAGACTTCTTCTTCTTCCTCCTGCAAGTCACACAGAGTTTTGTGTGCACAAAACCAGTTCCTAGTTCCTGTCTTATGGGCTTAGAGTGGTCCTTGCATGTTTTTGCAGCTACCTTTTTCTCCGGGACCCTGTTCTCTTTCCTCTTGCTCTCCAGAGTCCACATCCACCCAGCTCTCTCTTGGATTCCCCTCCCTCTCACAAAGGGTCCCGAGTATGCGTTAATAGACGTCCCCAGCTCAGGACAATGACCTCTCTCCCTGGCTGTGTTTTCTGGGCACCCAGTTCTGTGCTAAGCGCTTAATGGACCCTCCAGAAATGTTTGCTGAATTCATGAAAAAAAGAAATGATTAAATCAGCCAAATTGAACTCATTATCTCCACACATCCCCCCCCCCCCATTCCTTTCGTCAACAAGGGAGACCCTGGACCCTGTACGAAGATAATGGTGTCATTACCGCCTCCTCAGACTGCCCAGCTGCCAGGGGCATCTCCACTCTCTTCTTGTCACACCAGTAACCAATGAGCTTTCTGACTGGCTTCAAACACACCCCAGTCCTGCATGTTTCCCTGATCCTCCTCACAAGCTGGGCTTGAGGCTTATTGTCTCTTCCCAGTGTGTCTGTGCAGGTCCATTCTGTGCTCGCTGTTTTCACGATCACCCCTGCAGCCTATAGCCAAGGTGGTTCCTCACTGACCTTTCTGAAACGCCAACTGGACACAAAGTGTTCTGCTTTCAAATGTCCAGATGGCCAGGGTATAGAGAAGTGGGAGACAATTTGTCTGGTGTTCATGAGGCTCAGGGTTGAACCCTCGGTGGCTCAGAAAGACTGAACAAATAAAACAAAATGTTCAGGTGATCTGAAAATTCAATTTCTGGGCATGCACTAGGGGGAAGAAGAAAGCCAGCAGGTCCTCTGACAGAAACTTGCTCATCCATATTCTTTGCAGTGTTGGCCACAGCAGACTAACAATGGAGACAGCTAAGTGTCCCCAAATGGAGTCCACCCGATGTGGTCAGTGGGCACAGTGGGACGATGCCTGACTTCAAAAGAGCAGGACACAGGCCAGGCATAGTGGTGTGTTCCTTTAATCCCAGACCTCAGAAGGCAGAGGCAGATCTCTGTGAGTTCGTTTCAGAGAGAGAGAGAATAGGAAGGCAGGGCCACAGTGTGCAGCTACACTGGAGATGTGAGATGCCAGACTGTTGTTCTGAATAAGATGAGGAAGGATAGATTCTATAACTCCACTCATACGATGAACACGGGGGAGGAAACACTCGGATGTGGGGGAGTGTGGAGAGCGCTGCATCATGGGAGTGGAGTTCTGACTGGCATGAATAGTGATGGCAGAAGCACAAAAAGCGTGCCTTATGCCTTGACCGTGTGAGGTCAGAAAGGCTGGACTTAGGTGATGTCTACAGATAGGAAAATGTGATGGCAGTTTTGTCCACAACAGACCAAATGTATGGCAGTTCCCACAAGAGTGTGAGAGCTGACAAATCCCCACACTCAGGGTGTTTCTCCCCCTTCCCCCCCCCCCGACTCTTCCCATCTCTCTTTTCTTCTTTTTCTTTATTTCCTGGCAGTGAGACTAGAACCAGGAACAGATCCACATCAGGTGAGTGCTCTATCACCAACCCCCGCCCCCCCAGCCACTCTCTTCTGGTCTTAGATGTGTTCTCACTATGTGCTTTCCACCTGCTGTGTTCATAAAGGTCTGTGCTGCACACCTCTGCCATCTGGACGTCCTGCACCAATCATACAAGTCAAATGTGCCACAGACTGTGCTGTGCAGCTTGGTGCAGGGACACTATGACCTGCTCACAGTGACCGGAGGACGTAATTCATGATGCACTTCTAGAATGTGTTTTTGTCATTATGTGCCCCGTGAGTATACCTTAGCACAACTTTTAAGTGCCCTCAAATTCCTAACTTCCCAGAGTCTACATTAGCACTTCTTCTGGTTGGGGAGCCTCGTGCACCCCTGTAACCTCCACTTTGCCTTCACATGCTCCACTCTGGGTAACCTTGCCGTCTCAGTCCAAGTCTCTGACCGCACCATTCGACCACACCTACTCTCTCCCCACAGCTCCAATTATACCTGGCAACCAGAAACCGTGGATAAATACTCGGTGAATTAATGAAGGAGGACTGAATGTGCGGCTTGTTTACATCTAGAACCTCCATGAAGTCTTCCTTGTTTCCAGCCCCTGACAGCCCCAGTGCACCAAATCTCTAGAAGGAAGGAGACTGAGTACAACAGAGGAGGAAGGTGTGGACCAGGTCCTTCGAGCAGCTCTGAGAACCGAAAAGGTACGCTCACTGGATGACAGCCCATCCATCAGCTGGTGTGTTTATGCAGTCAACTTTAATTGGTTTCTGTGTGTGAGGGAGCTCCTTCACGAAAAAGGAGGAAGAAGAGAACAGATGGGGAGGCAGGGGGTACGGCAGAGCTGAGGGGTCTAGCCCAGGATGTGTGCAGGGAGGACTGTCCCAAGGGCACAGGCATGTCACCTGAATCATGAGAAGGCACCGGAAAGGCCCCGAGACTTTCAGTGTGGCAGCCTTCTTGTTGGGAAGAGCTTGGATAGAATGGAGTAGGGAGGCTACAAGCACAAAGCCTGAAGCACCCTCTTAACTTTGAGCCATCTAGAGTCCCTCTCAAGGCCCATGTTCCAGAGGAAGAGATATTCAGATATAAAGTAGCTTCTTGACCTTCATTTTTGGTATTGTGAGGATGGGCACCTTGCTTGGGACCCCTGGGCAGGAAGGGAAGGCAGCCGTTGACCGGATCTCCCTAGGAGACTCTGTAAAGATCTCAGGACCGACTGAAACCCAGAGAGCCCTCTTGAGTCAGCCATCATAGCTGTAGGCTGGCAGGGCTCCCCACAAGGTCATGTCTAATTGTCCTGTGGCCTAACCGATTAGCACAGTTACCACCAGCTCAGGAAGGACTCCCTGAGCGCCAGGAATTAAGCTGAGACTTTGCAAGTTCATGCTTTTGCCTGCCCCAGTGAGCAACATGGATACCCGTGGGCAGCGCTGGGCCTCATCCAAACCGGGCTCAAACGCTCTCATTTGTTGACTAATGTGGCCTCATTTAAAGACTAGTGTCCCCCTCAATCTAGTTCCTCGTCCAGGAAATTCCACTTGGGACCCCAGAACCCAGTTTCCCCCAGAAGCAATTCCGGAGGGAGAAGTCGTGCCCAGCAGGGCAGGCTGCGCCCTGCGTAGGAGGGGTGGGGGGGATACCAAACCCATGGCTTTCTAAGAAAGGCTGTTGGCCAGCGCCTGAGGCAACGGCGTGCCCACATGGCCTGGCCACAACCAAGTCTGCCTGGGTGGATTCTCCAGGAATCACCGGGTCCAGAGGATGTGGTCAGAGATGGTAGAAAAAGGGAAAAGGTTGTTCTCCACGCATTCTCTGAGTGAGGACTGAGGATGGCACATCCAGGAAGCACTGGAGACATCCATAGAGCTTGAAGAAAGGCAGGACAGACTTAAAAAAAAAACCCAAACAAAACAACCTTTTAATAATAAAACATGTTCAACATATGCTATGATATAGATGATCAACTGCCTCATGCTTTTCGCAGGAACTGTGACCTTCAGGGCACAAACTTGTAGGCTAAGTTGTAACTCCTGCTGCGTGTGGGTAAGCCAGCCCCTCATACGCTGGGCACATACACCCAACATTTCTTTCTACCATGGATGTATTTTGGAGAACCTTGACTTATGCCCTTGGAAAGCCCTCTGTTCAGATGAGGACCCCCCCCCAACTCTACACATGCGCATAAGACTCTCTGGAAAGTCCCTCTGTGTCTTTTGAGGTAGTCCTGGAACAGGGGACTTGAAGGTGCCCAAGAGCTACTTTAGGCACCAGGAGACAGACACATGCCACCTGACACTGTCAGAGCCCCAGCACCCCTTTGATGAATGTGCTGAGCTCTGAAATAGGCTTCAAAGCTAGGGATATGTGAGGTTCCAAATCCAGGCTTCTGTGGCTATTAGATTTCATGATTTCTTCTGCAGCCTTGGTTACGGGTTAGCACGAATCTTCTCACCCCTTAATTATAGTCCTGGCATTCGAAAAACACACCAACACCTCTCCCTCCCTTGGCGCCGTCTCTTCATTCCTCCGAACTCCCAAAAGCCATGCGGGTCAGAGTTAATCCCCTGTGCTGTTTATGACTATCCCTGTCCCCATGCTCCCCAGCTGACCACATACTTCCTGGCCCTTGCCACCACCTGCCTTACAAGGCAGTACTGTCCGCCAGAGATGCTACTTTGGGAAGAGTCAAGGGGACACAAATGTCAGGATCTTTTTTTATGTGCTGAGCCAAGTCATTCCAAGGGCCTGGAAAATAGGCAGCGTTCTGCACCACCCCCGAGTCACACTTGGACAAATGCTGTCTTCCCCAGGGGTGGGAGGTGGAGGAAGAGCCCATAGCTGCTTCTGCTGCATGCCAATAGAGCAAACACGAAGCATTTAGAAATTTTCCTCTCAACTGCAAATCTGATTTAGGTCTTGATGCCTGTCAACCAAATGAATTAAAATGGACAAATAATAGCCGCCAATTCCGTCTCGGTACAGAGAGGAAGGCAGACCCTTCATGATGGAGACGGACAAGGCTTATTCCCTGAGTGTGTGCATCTGCTGGGGACACTGCAGGAAAGCCAAAAGGAGCCTGTGTGTGTGTGTGTGACCACCAAGCTGCAGAGGCAAGGAAACATGAGGGGGAAAGGAAAAGTCCATTGTCACAGAAAGGACAGCTGGATCTAAGGGATATGAGCTGCAGAAGGAAGGGGAAGGGGAGGTTCCTCCGAGCCGCTTCACTCTAGGCTGCAGGAACACAGGAGGAATGAGGCAGATCTACATGGCCCTTGTCTAGCGTTACCCCTTACCTGTGCCTCACATGGCCAAGAGGAGGGAAGTGGACATACTGGCAGTTTAACAGGAAATTGAGAAAGACACCAGGTCATACAGAGTTGAGACAACACCAGACACTTAGCTTAGAAAAGAAAAAAAAACCTGCAAGTAGGGAGGTGGGGCACAAAAGCAGATTGGGGTGAGACCAGGAGGAGCCCCGTCCCCAGTAGACCTAACCCACATGTGTTTCTGCCATACACTCTCCCAGACCACACAGGCTTCTGATCTCCACCTGCTGGCTTTGTTCCTCCATACGAGAGTGGGACACCAAGAGCCGGCAATGGAAGCTCAAGGACCCCCGTGTGCCCCGGCTTCCCTCCTAACCCACGCAGGAACACGCGGCTCTGTAGCCCCCAGAGGGCCTCCATCAGCTCCTCCTCTTCCTGTAACACAGTGCCTACAGAAACCCCTAGTACAAGGGCTGGCCGAGAAGCGGCCTGAGGGAGCTGTGTATGTGGAAGAAGCCTGTGGAAGCCTCAAGGACTCTGTGGCCTGGGGGCACATCAAAGCCAGGGAGGGGACTGAGACTCCCTGCCTCAGAACAACTCTCAAACAAGAAACATTTCAACGTTTTCACAGAGGACTTGGGGGGTAGAAGTTTTGTTACCTTCTACCCCTTCCCTGCAGTGGTTAAGGGAAGTCTACAGAGGCCCAATTCTGGGAAGCCTTGAAAGCCAGGTCCAGCACCCCCTGTTCCCCCCATCTCCACTTTACTGGCTATTAAGGGTCTTGCCTAGTTGCTACAAGTCTAGCTTGTCTTGGATATAGCCAACTCTGCAGGCTACTGAACAGCTGTGCCCCCGCACCCCTCCCTCCGTCCATTCCTGTCCTGGGCTTGCAGCAAGGATACTTTACTTGTAGATCAAGAGTCTTTTCTCACTCCTCTTAGGTCACTGGGCAGGAACGGTGGCATTTGCTGCCTCTGCACATGGTGGTAACTGGATCAGCAGAGAGCCCCTAGCCATCCTTCCTACAAGGCCTGCGCCATCCTGAAATAGCCCAAATGTATGTATGGTATCTTCTGGAACAGAAGAAGCCAGCATTTAAACATCCCTGGTATCTTGTTTATGCTTGGTAGTTACCAGCAAGGCAGGTGGGCTCTGTAGAACCTCGCTCCTTGTGAGAGCTCCCGGATCAACAGCATACATATCTTCCGAGGCTGGGGGCTGAGGTCAGTACCCACATAGGCTGCTGTGTGATGGACGGTCTTCAACACAGCTGATGTCTGCCATCACAGGCCCAGCTCCAGGACCCTAACTCTAGCCATTTCCTTTTATAGTAAGAAAAAAATGATGAACCCAGAAAGATCATAGGAGCTGCATGGACAGGCAAGGGCCCAGGCGGATGAGGCACCCAGAAGTTCACAAGGGGAAACTATTGATTCTTGAGACTGAACTCTGAAGAGTGAAAGCAGGCACAGTAAAACTCCCACATGCCTAGTGGCCACCAACCCAAAGGACAGTCCATTGCCTTCATCCTCTGTAGTAGTGGCTGTACGTGCATTATAGGATATTATCAAATGATGGCACCATTATAGTCTCCCACAGGTAGAATATGCGTGCCCATCTGTCCAATAAGAAATAAAAATTAAATGATAACTTTAAATTATTTCGGTGAAGAACGCTTTTGATATGTTAAGAACAAACTAACATCATATGCATTTATATGTGTGTGTGTCAACAAAATTTTAAGTAAAAACCAATATAAAATTGTGTATTGTATTATAAAAAAAATATATAAAATTAGGACTAGTGAGGCGGTTCAGTGGGTAAAAATGCTTTCTGCCAAACCTGACTATCTGAATACAACCCCAGACCCCATGGTGGAAAGAGAAAAATCCAGTTACAGCACACACACACACACATACGAACACACAAGTACACAAATATGCACACACACATACAAACACATATATATGAAACTATTCTTGAAAATATTTACAAAGGAAACATGCTAAAATTATTAGAAATGGTTATCTCAAAGTAGTGAAAAGAATTTTTTGTTTATTTTTCCATGCTGGGATCAAACCTGGAGCCTAGCACATTCTAGGCAAATGCCCTACTGTGGAACTAGAAACCCACAGTGTGGGTTTTTATGAATGTTGTTTCTGTTGTTTCCTTTTTTTGTACTTGCCTATTTTTTTTTTTTACAAAATTCTAAACCGATCTGTAAGTAGAGAAAAAAAGGATTAAGCAAAAGAAATAATAGTGAATTTTAAACAAGTACACTTTCTGAAGCCTCTCCAGGCACTGCTGCCTTTTGTCCCCAGGGTAAAGTCACTTCCTGCTGAATTTGCTGCTTTTGGACTTTACCTGATGGCAGTGCAGGGGACATCCTGAGCTGATAAGGGACCGGTGATTGCAGACATCAGGAGGGCTGCATCCTGGGATACCTGTGGGACACCTCTCCCCTTTCTATTTACTGCTATCTGGAGACACAGAGCCTGTGTACACACACACACACACACACACACACACACACACACACACACACTCGCCTTTACTGCCCAGCCCTAGGCTAATGTTCAGTGTAACCCGCTAAGCCTTACAAAACTCTAACAGGCACTGGGTCCAGTCTGATGCCTACCCACGAACCCAAGAGTTCTCTCTCACAGAAAAGCCAAGTCTTCAGAGGGTTCTGGCATAGACCGGAGTCCTTAGAGATCTAATGAAACTCACAGCTCAAGAGAGAGAATTTGGGGGGCAGGGAAAACCCATAGAGGACAGAGGTCGTAGAACAAAGGGGGCGGGCTGAGGGGCTGTGTGACTGTTAGGGACACGGTGAGAAGATTCCAAAGCTGGTGGAGAGAGGGAAAGATAAGCAGGGTCAAGATAAGATAGCCCTTGTTTGTTCTACTGGAGGCAGGTTTGAAGACTGGGGAACAGTGACATTTTAGCTTTCCCCTTAACTTTGTCTTCCAGGGGAATCTCTGCTCAGTCGATAGATCTGGAGCCGCCATTTTCCTTCATTCAGATTCCCAGACTACCCTCCAGCAAAGAGCAAAGACTCTTGTGTTATGGATAGCCTGGGGATTGGAGGGGTTGTCTGAGATGTAGATAGCACACCAGTCACCAGTCACTCATGCCTGCTTCTTCCTACCTGAGGTTGGTGGGGGCGGGGATGGGCGTGTCTGTGTCAAACCTAGGGGGAGAGATGACACCTTCCTTTGGATGGGTTGCACTGAAAAGACTTAAACCCTTGTGGAAACAGCAGACTACTGAGGAAGTCAGAGTCTTTCCAGAAGTCGTTAGAGACACCATCTCCTCCGGAAGGGAGGAGTGGGGGCCAGAGAGCCCAGGGCGGTGCTGGGTCCAGGCACAGCCAAGGACACCAGGTTCAGTGCGAGGGAGCATGCTGCCATCGTGTGGAGGTCTGACCTGGAAGGCCCCAAGAGCCTTGGGACACCCCCTGGGCCCCCAATGAGAACCTCACAGGCCAGGGTACCTCTGGCCCCCAGACCACAGGCCTAAGTGGGCCCAGATGGCTTTGGCAGTATGACTTGGCTGGGTTATGGCATCCTGGGGCCTCATACCCTCCAGGATAGAAGGGCGGGTGGTTTGAGCAAGCAAACCTAATCCCAGAGCCTGTCAAGAGAGATTGACAGTCTGGGAAGGGGCAGCCAGGCTGGAGCCAGACAGGGCCAGATCCCTAAACTGGCTCTTCTGGCTTGGGGCTGATTAACCCTGCCCAGTCCTTTTGAAAGGGTGGACACCAGGGTTCCTTGGAGACTCACCAGAAAGGCCCTCTTCTCCTCTCATTACCATATTGCCTCCTAGGTGCCCATCCCTGCACACCTTGTGTCCTAGGGGTACCCAAAGCAGCAGAGAGTAGCCACCATCCTGGTGCTGGCCCCAGTCCCATCTTGTATGCTTGGAGCTTCTTCCCATGAAACAGATGGGGACGCTGCTCCTCCCTGACCCCTTCTTCTTACACCAGGCGCTCCCCTCCCTCTGTGTTGGCAGAGGTAGGCAGTGCAGGCCCTCTTTCAACCAGGCACCAATCCATCAAAACTAATAGTAACCTGGTACAGGAAGATCATGAGTTCAAGGCCAGCCCAGGCTACATAGTAAGACTCTTTAATTAATCATTTCTTATTTTATTTATTTATTTATTTATTTTAAAGACAGAGTCTGCTGCTGTATCCCAGGCTGTCCTGGAACTCATTATGCAACTGAGGTGACTTTAAGCTTCTGCTCAACTTTCCTTCTCTCTTCAGAAGGCAAGGATTGCAGGCACACACCATCAGACTTGGTTTTATGATGTGCTAGAGACTGAACCTAGGTCTTTATCAGGAAACACATGCATTTTATCAGTGAAACTACATTCAAAGCCCTGCAAGACCCTGTCTTTAAAAAAAAATCCATTGTAGCTCTGTCTCCTGGGGTCCCCCTGGGAGGCAGACATTCTGGGAGAATAGATACTAAGTAGACTCTTGGGCCAGAGGGGTGCAGAAAGGGCCTCCAGGAGTTATATAGGTTTTTTCAAGGTTGAAAATGTTAGGGATGGAAAGAAGTTCCTGAAATGGTGGATGACATATAGTCAGAGAGCCCCCCAGCAGAAGCAATGACCTACTGATGGCAACCCCAGGGAACACACGGTCCAAGTTCATGACTTTTGCCCTTCTGGATACTTAGAAGAATGTGGGGAGATGGGGAGACTCTGGTGCAGACTCTCCTCAAAGTGAGGTCTGAGCAGGGTTTCATGCTTGGCGCTAGGATGGGTCTCAAGGTCTATCATGGATCACAGGCACAGTTTACTAGATGTTTGTCCCGTAGAGAGGCTTCTTCTGCAGCAGACGACATTCCCCACCTCAGACTCTTGCTATAGGAGGTACTCTACTTCAAAGAGCAAGCCAGAAAAAAAATAAAAATAAAAAAGACCCTCACTGGCTGTTCTCTGCTTGTCCCTGACCGTTTGTCCTGTGTTCCTGGAGGCTGCTGGGCCCTGGGTTATCTGGGTTCTGTCACATCTGGCCTGTGGAGGCTCTCTTGGAGCAGGGTCTAGTCAGTGACTATGATTCGCCCCTCTGTCCCTCTGGATTCTTTTTTTTTTTAATTAATTTATTATGTGTAAGTACACTTCTTCAGACACACCAGAAGAGGGCATCCGATCTCATTACAGATGGTTGTGAGCCACCACGTGGTTGCTGGGATTTGAACTCAGGACCTCTGGAAGAGCAGTCGGTGCTCTTAACCACTGGGCCAGCTCTCCAGCCCTTTTTTAAAAAAATTATTTAAGTATTTATTTTATGTATGTGAGTACACTGTAGCTGTCTTCAGACACACCAGAAGAGGGAATCAGATCCCATTATAGATGGTTGTGAGCCACCACGTGGTTGCTGGGATTTGAACTCAGGACCTCTGGAAGAGCAGTCGGTGCTCTTAACCTCTGAGCCATCTCTCCAGCATACCTCTGGATTCTAAGACCACATTTGCCTATCTGGAAACTCAGTGTGCAGAACAGGCTAGCCTTTGAACTGACAGAGATCCACCTGCTTCTGCCTCCCATGCTGAGATTAAAGGGGTGCATCACCACATCTGGCCAGTACTTTCATTCTATGCCCTAAATATTAGTCTCAGATGTGAAGAAGTTAAGGCGGTGTTTTGTTGACTTAATGGATGTAAAGTTCTGTTCTCTCTCTCTCTCTCTCTCTCTCTCTCTCTCTCTCTCTCTCTCTCTCTCTCTCATGGTTGTTTCATTTTGAGACAGGGTCTAGACCAGGCTAGTCTCAGATTTGCTATGTACCTGAGGATGACCTTGAATTGCCAATCCTTCTGCCTCCATCTTCCAAGTGGGCGATGCTGCCATTCTCAACAATTGTGCCATGGATCTATCCCAGGACTTCCTACGTGTGTCACCAGAATCCTGTCAGCTAGCTACATCGCCACCTCTCTTCGTGCAGGTGGGCTCCCCATGTGAAAGACATCCTTGCTGTACCAGAAGGAAGGACCTTCAGTCTTAGCATCTAGGTTGGGAAATCGTAGCTGAGAGAATTCTGTGCAAATCAAGGCGAGGAGCTGGCCCCTCGTCCCACCAACAGCTCCTCCATGCATTTCACCTTTGTCACAGGCCTTACTACATTCCAGCCCACTTACACCTCTGGGTTCCTGTGTCCTTAAGACAGCTTCCTGGCCACAGGAAAGTGGTGCTACCTTTGCTTCGATTTTCCTTATTGATCCGTGATGATCTAATTGATTCTGTTCTCAGATCCAGTCTCAAACCCCTAAGGGGCAGAGCTCAAATTCTCCCTCCTGGACACTGCCTTCCAACATGGAGATTTCTGTGGTGTAGCCGGATGGCTTTCAACACTGGTCATTTCCGTCCCTTGGGAGCGTCCACGTCTTACATGTGACTCCAGACACAGACGGGCCACATCCCAGCTGTCAGAGCACCTTTGAGAACCAAAATGCTTGTCACACCCTTACTTAAAACCCCAAGGGGGGAAAAAAACCTTCAAGTCCCAACCGAGGCTGACAAGACTGCGCAGGATCTGTCCTTGCTGGCTTTCCTGCCTCCACCTCACGTCTCCTTTTCTCCTTTGCCCTTACCCTCCGGGCACTCCACAATGGCTCTGTTGTTGAGCTTCCTGGGGCCTCTGCCCGAGCCTCCTCTCCCGAGCCACTCCCACTCCACCTCATTGCCTCCTGTCCCTCATGTGTCTCTGTGTGCACGCCACCTCCTCCGGGATGCCCGCTCCAACCCCACATGGCTGTCAAGGCCCTCTCTTTCCTTGGAGAGCTTTGGAATAGAACTCTCCTCTTGTGGCTCCGTTCTGCCTACGAAATGTTGCAGAGCCAAGGTGTATCTTTAAAACTGGACCCCTATGTGAGGGTCCAGCTTTCAGAACCTCAGCTTGACCATTCATGAAAACAAACAACAAAACAGAAAAAGGAATGGAAATTTCCTCTATACTGGAGAATGGGGGATACTTCGGCGAAGGTTCCAGACAAGCTTTTAAAAGCGGCTGATGGAGAATTTACGCAGAGGTCCGCAGGGTCTCCCGGCAAGCACAGTGCTGATGATTAAAACAAACGACCTAATAAACATCCCAGCAGCCTTTGCACATGTCTCCTTCTAGCGAGCCTTGAGAAAATTAAGGGCTGAAGTGATTTTTTTTTCCCCTTCCCCATCAAGAAAGATGGGGCCACTTAATTAGAGCTATCCTTAATCTCGGACCAAGTAGGTCTAATTTCTTCAAATGATTCCACGTTTTATTAATTTCTCCTTCCCCCTTTATTGAAGGGTGACTGGACAGCGGTGCACTTTTAAAACCCTGCCTCATTTTCCTCTGATGAGCACGCGGCACTTCCAAGCTCGTTAATTCCACGAGGGAGAAGACCCCCCAGCCAGCTAGGGAGGCAGTGAGCAAGAAGGCTGGAGATAGATCAGGCAGCCTGTCCTCAACACTTGAACTCCCAGCGGGGGCTTCATTAGCGCTGTGGCAGGCAGCCTTGTCAACTCAGGGAAGAACAGCACCTCACAGGGCTGACACACTGGCACTGGTGGGGTGGCGTTGTGTCAAGCCTCCACGAGTCCCTGAGAGGCCCACGTCCCCTGCTTAGAAATCTCACACTACTTTGTTCCCATTCCTTTCCAAACTAAATGCAGGCACGCACCCACGCACGCACACACCCACGCACCCACATATGTACCCACGCACGCACCCACGCACCATGGAGGGGAGAAAGTCAGGACCCCAATGCTGGGCGCAGAACTCAAGAATTTTCCCTTACATTGTCCGTTTAATGGTTGGGAAATCTTGAGGCCTATCCTATCCTCAGCCTCTGGCAGAATGGCTCAATGACTGTGTGTCCCATTCGGCCTGCCTGCCACGTCTCAGCTCCGGAAAGGCCCACGTCTTCAAGGAGATTGTATGTTCTCCTAATTTCTACCTGCCCTTCATCTCACCCGCCCTCTGCACGGGTCAATGTTTGCTGAATGATCCAGTCAACAAGCAAGCCCTCGAGGGGCCCGATGTTCAAGCCAGGAGTGGCTAGTGAGGATCTTGGTAGACTTTGTACACTCAGCCCCCAGCCATTTTTCGTTCCTTTCAAGAAAGCAAGACTACCCACTCCAAGTCCTTAAGTATGCAGTGAGAGGCCCACCAGGTAAGAGGTCCAGAACACTCTGTGCTGTGAGCCTTGGGACTAGGATGTGTTCTTGCCCATGAAGCTGACAGGACCTGACCCCAGGCTTGAAAAATCAGTCTGTAGGCTCAGTCTGAGAATAAGGAGTCAAACATTAGAAGGGAGGGGCAGTCACTATGTCACTGTTCCCAGCTCTTCCTAAGCCACCTGTCCCCCCTTTTAGCACATAAGTCAACCAAGCCCCCTTTCTGTGAACAGCCTCCAAGGACAGGTAGGGTTTCCTTTAAGTGGTTCTCAACCTTCCCTAACGGCGCAACCCGTTAATACAGTTCTTCATGTCGTGGTGACCCCGACCGACCATACAATTATTTTTGTTGCTAGTATGTAACTGTAGTTTTGCTACTGCTGTGAATGGTAACGTAAATATCTGTGTTTTCTGATGGGCTTAGGTGGCCCCGTGGAAAGATCAGTTGACACATCCCCAAGGGCTGCAATTCACAGGTTGAGAACCTCTGCTTTAGAGAGTCAGCAGGAATGCCCTCAGGATAGTGGGAGCAGGAGGGAGGTGCCAGGTTAAAGAGGTTTGGCGAGCAGCTTCCCCTGTGGGGAGCGCTAAGCCACAATGACTTCAGGGAGACAGCATGGAAGAAATTTAGGGGAGTCCCACGGGAGAACAAGGGGGGCTGTTCTAAGATCATTAACCCCAGCTCTCTCTGAGACTTTCCGACATGCTCCAATAGCCAGGACACACATCCAGCAAACTCACAGAGCTGTCCAATCCATGTCTGCCAAAGTGACCAGAATGGATCCAATGTGCATGACTACACACTTCTTCTCCACAAGGGAAGGACCCAGGCACAAATGTCTCAGCTGCCAGCCTAGCGTGTGCCCTCTTGCTGTGGGCTCAGCTTCTACCTCTGTCCATCTGCAGACTGCAACTAAATTGGCCAGGAAGCTACTGTACTCCAACAACTCAGTCAGCACTGCATTCTGACCACAGCTCGCTAGAGTGGGGAACACTGGTACCCAGTGCCATCACCATCATCTGAAACTCAAGGGCGTGGGGTGAATCCAGAAGGAGGGGCTTCTTGGTTTTGCAGGGACTCATTATCAATAGCAATAAAAGGTCCATCTCACAACACACTTTTCCATTCCATTCAGTTTGAGACTCTTCTTAAACTCTTTAAAAATTTTTACTGTAGCCAGGTGGTGATTTTACTATTGCCTTTAGTCCCAGCACTTGGGAGGCAGAGGCAGGCAGATCTCTGAATTTGAGGCTAGCCTGGTCTATAGAGCAAGAAAGTTTCAGGACAACTTGGGTTACACAGAGAAACCCTTACTCTTAAAAATATTTTACTACATTTATTATTTATTTATTTATTTATTTATTTAGGGGAGGGGAGGATGGTGTGTGTCTCCATGCATGTATGTGTGCCATAGGGAGTATGTAAAGGACAGGAGACAACGTGAAGAAGTTGATTCTCTCCTTCTATCATCTGGGTTTCAGGTACCAAACTCAGGCTTACAGGCTTGGCAACGAGCTCCTTTACCTGCTGAGCCATCTAGATGACCTGCTGATGCACACTTAAGGCCTGCATCCATCTCTGCAAAAGCAGACAAGTATGGTACAGTCCCTGTGGAGACTGTGGTGCTTGGGAGAGCCTGCTTAACTAGAAAGCCTGAACCATAAAAGGGATGGTTTCTAGAGCTGGGTGCTGCAGATCCAGGGTCTCCACCAAGGATCCAGGGTGTCCACCGAGGATCCAGGGTCTCCACCAAAGATCCAGGGTGTCCACCAAGGATCCAAGGTCTCCACCGAGGATCCAGGGTCTCCACCGAGGATCCAGGGTGTCCACCGAGGATCCAGGGTCTCCACCGAGGATCCAGGGTGTCCACCGAGGATCCAGGGTCTCCACCGAGGATCCAGGGTGTCCACCGAGGATCCAGGGTGTCCACTGAGGATCCAGGGTCTCCACCGAGGATCCAGGGTGTCCACCGAGGATCCAGGGTCTCCACCAAAGATCCAGGGTGTCCACCAAGGATCCAAGGTCTCCACCGAGGATCCAGGGTCTCCACCGAGGATCCAGGGTGTCCACCGAGGATCCAGGGTCTCCACCGAGGATCCAGGGTCTCCACCGAGGATCCAGGGTCTCCACCGAAGATCCAGGGTGTCCACCGAGGATCCAAGGTCTCCACCGAGGATCCAGGGTCTCCACCGAGGATCCAGGGTGTCCACCGAGGATCCACTCCCAACAGAAACACAGTGCAGTCTACTTAAGGGAGGAAGAATATGGAGGAATTGAGGAGTTGACAGCATCAAATCTTTTTTTTTTTTTTTTTTTGGTTTTTCGAGACAGGGTTTCTCTGTGTAGCCCTGGCTGTCCTGGAACTCACTTTGTAGACCAGGAACAGCATCAAATCTTAAGAGGCTCAATCACTTTCTTTTTCTCTACCCACCTACTTGCTTACTTACTTATTTACTCATTCATTTATTCATTTATTTATTGCCACAATAGGGAGTTGAACCTAGGAGCACTTGTGTGCTTTCTCTGCGTCCCTCTCTTCCCCTCCTGTTGTAGGTGTTTCTACTAGGAGCCTTGTGCTCTTACAATACCAACTTAGCAATTCCCTTAGAAAGATGCCTTCTGCCAGCCACAGGACAGTGCCTGGGACACGCATTGGTCCAGTTCAGAACAGGCTGGCTGCTCTTAAGCTGTAGTGACTGGCCTCATGAAGAGGAGAGGGACCGGCAATGTGAGGTCTGCGGCTCTGCTGCTCTCCTCCTAGAATGATTCCCCAAGGCAAGGATGATGGTTTGTCAAAGCAGCTCTGTGGGGAGCATGTTTTCAGCTGTCATGTGGAACCTGATACCTGGTGGGTGCTTATGAGTGTTTGCTAATAAACAAATGAGCACAGAGCTTAGTAAACACCATGTGTGCGATGTTATTACTTTTATATTCTCACCTGTTCCTTTCTGCTTAGGCACACCTGGGGGGGGGATCGGCTTTGAGATCTTGGTTTTTATTTTTTCAGCAATAAAACAAAATCACTGCTCTGGAAAGCCTCAACCCTCCCAAACACAGCATACTGATAAGACCCATTTCCAAGATGGCGGCCCCATAACCACCATTTTTTTTTTTTAATTTTCATGTTATCCAAATGTGTCAAAACTCTCTATCTTAAGAGTCTGGATATGGGTTTTTACATGATCTCAGACATACAGGGAAGATGTGCTGATGAAATGGACCCTCCAAGGTACCACCCATAATCACCATTGACTCCCCTGGACACAGATATGTTCACATTCTCCTACTTACTCCTGGGCTACAGGCTTACCTCTCTCAGCTGAGTCATCTCTTGGGGGGCGGGTAGTCATCCTCGTCCCCAACACCCAGCTCCAAAACATGGTCCCTTATGGGGATCTGCCTACATATCACCTATTGCTATAGGCATGGGGGGGGAGCGGGGGGATGTTCCGCAGCACAGAACCCTCTCTCCAATTCTGGTGGGTCCTCATAGGACTAAACAACCTTTCTGCTATGTCCCCCTCCCTTTAGTTCCTGCCCCACTGGCTGGGTCCCAGGGACGATTTCCTTCTTGTGTGCAGATTTCCATCTCAGAGACCAAGTGCCAGGGAATCCAACCTGCAACAGATGGTACCAGAAGAGCTCTGAGAACCTCTGAAACAGGATTCTGGATCTAGCCCAGCCACCAGATGGCTGACAATGAGGACTCTATGGCTGGTGGCATGAATACACGAATAGTCCCTGCTGAGGGCTGGAGGTGTAGTTAAGATCAGCAGGGAGAACATGCAGGAGAGCTCAGTGGATCAGGTATGGGGGCGGGGGAGGGGCTACAAGGCAGCTTGGCATCAGGTACCTATGGAGTTGGATGACTGTTGCTGGGGGCAACTGAAGCAGTGTAGGAAGACAATCAAAGACAGAAGGTGGCTAATCACCAATTAAAGGCTAATTAAGATAACAAGAAAGTCTACTTAACATCATATAAATTAGAGACTACCACAGCTGGAGGGTAGGAAAGGCTGAGGACCTGACCTAGGACTTAATTACAAGTGTTAGAAAGCCATGAAGAGGTTGGTTCTCAACTGAGGCAGGCCCAACTTGCAGGTCACTGCTGGGACTGGAGTCATCTGGAGGCTCGCTCCCCTAGTATGTGTGGCACCTGGGTTGGGGGATGCAGCAGTTGGGAGCTGCGACAGCTGCCACAGCTTGGGTTTGTCTGTGGTTTCACCATGTGGTGTGAACAACAAAGGGTCTTCTGAGCCCTGGCCCGGCAGCTTCCAGCCCCAAAGCACATGCCCAAGGAACGGGCCAAGGGAAACCATCTACAGCCTGGCATATGGGGATCTATGCATGACCTAGCGTATGTATGCCTCATCAGATGATGCCACATGGAGGGAAACGTCTCTCAGAGGCAAGAGCCTTAGTTGGTGCCCAGCTATAGTGTGTAGAAAGGTTAGAATCCATAGAATGTCTATAGATGTGTCAGAAATGACTAATGGTTTGGTTGACTCCCACACACACCTAAAGAGAGAAAGGCTGGGAGGTGAAGGAAGAGTCCTGAGGGAAAGACAGGCAGATGGACCTTCTGGGAGGGTCTTCTGGGAGGATCTCTACGCTACGCTGAATGTCCTTCAAAAGCATCTGTAATGCAAGAGGACAGGGCCACCGGATAACAGTGTCTCTTTGTCTTCTCCATACCTGGTTCACTGGCCTCTCCTGCTCACTCTATCCTGGTTTTGATTGTGCATCTAGTCCTCACGCCATTAGCAACGGCATCTTGATGCCTCCAAAATTCAGAAGAGGTATCTTAATCCATCTCCTATCACCTCCATGGAGCCCCACAGGCTGGAAAGTTAGAAATGTGGGAAGACAGTGTAGCTCATGGCTCGGGACACTCAAAATGGGGTAGCCACATGGATGAGGGCTTGTTGTGTCATGACACAGGGGGAAGTGAGTGAACGTAGGTGACACAGATGGGAAAGCAGACAGAGCACATCTGTGTCTGAGGCCACCTCACGCTGTAACAACCCCACTTCTGCTCTGGTTGCATCTGTTGGTTCAGAAAGTCAGAGAAGAGCCCTTATGGTCCAACCACTTTTGAAACATCTGTTGGACTGTTACAAAGACCATGAAATGTCTTGTGTATATGTGCACGTGAGTGCTGGAAGCATATGCCTGCCTATGTGTATATGAAGGTGCATGTGTGTATGTGTGGAGGCCAAAGATCTGTCAGGTGTCTTCCTCTGTTTCTAGCTGCCTTAACTTTTGGGCATGGAGCTTCTGATTAGGCTAGACTAACCGGCAATTCCCCAGGATCCTATTATTTCCACCTCCCAGATCTGAGATTGTAGGCACATCACTACACCCAGATTTTTACATGGAACTGGGGATTCAAACTCAGGCACTCAGGCTTGTGTGGCAGGCATTTCCTTGACTTACTGACTGAGCCATCTCTTCCTACCCAAGGCTATAAAAGGAACGCGAGTTTGGAGGCATAAATCAAACCTTGGGAGTCAACAAAATAGCTTGACCAGCTGAATGTCAGACAGCCTTTGACTGGTCACATCAGTATGGATGAAGCCTACTGGTCTCTGACCACCATAGTCTCCACTCGCTGACCACAGCTGATAGGGCCTCAGGTACTGGCTGAATGTTGAATCTGTCAGCAACACTGACCAACCCTGAGCTTCTGATGTAGCCTAGGCTTTGAGATCAACCAACTACTCCATGGCAAGCTGAGCATTGCTGGACCCTTCCACTCTGGAAGAATTCCTTGTGGTAAGAGTTGACACATGTGCAGTGTTTAGAGTTGTCCGATGAACAGGACCAAGACGGTGTGTATGCAGAGGAGATTTAGCATCAAGAACTTGACCAGTATTGATGTGGCTGAGAAGTTCATGGTGGCAATGTGACCAGCAGCCCAGAGACCAAGATTGCAAAGGCCTAGAAGTCTCACCCTATACCAGGTCTTCCATGATTGCAAGAGGCCAGTTTACTTAGTGGAGGGTAATCTGCCTCCTGTAGGGTCCACCAATTTAAATATCAATCCCAGGGTAACACAATTAATCACCCCATCTGAGAATAGGTTTGCCTCCTTATTTCCACTGTCTGACCACTTGTCTTCACCCCCTCTGAAGAGCACAGGATATTTGACTCCCCAACATGGGATCTCATGTAAAAGAACAGCCAAGAATTTGAGAGGACAAATACAAATTCAGGAGCTACTGAGCCTACTCGGTTACTCATATTGTACCCAGGAGTGTTGGCATGGTCCACTGCAGACACAGTGAGGTAAGTCTGAGGTTGACTCTGTAAGGCTGGGATGCTGTCCTCCCGGGGTACACCTACCCTTACTGGAAGATCAAAATATGCTGTTCTTCCCCCACCTGCAAAGTGGATCAGCAACCACTGAGACGAGGGAGAGATGGCTCTGCACGTCCTCGCCCCTGTGACCCAGGACCCAGATGTGGAGGACTTGAGGTGCCACGTCTTATGACCCAGCTCCTTATGACTACAGAGGCCAGAATTTCCAGGACACTCTCTCTACCTAGAAGCATAGCCTCGTAAGTTTCTGTGGACTTGTTGCTTTATAAAAATCTGCCCATTTTAGGCACTCAAGTTGGTGATTTTCAGTAAACTTGCTAGGTTTTTTTTAGAACCATCTTAACAGTCTGGGCTTTTGCTTTGTTTTGTTTGACTGTTTTGAGACAAGTCTCAATGTATAGTTCTGACTGGCCTGGAACTCACTATGTAGATCGAGATGGTCTTGAACTGTCAGAGATCCACCTGCTTCTGCCTCCCCAGTGCTGGGATTCAAGCTATACTCTACCACACCCAGCAAGATAAATGAATCTTAAATAAAGCATAATAAAAATAAAACCACCATCAACATTTTCATGCAGTTTGGGGATGCTACTGTTTCATTTTTCTTAGAGACCCAGGGGGCAATGGCTAGGATGCCTGGTCTAAGCATGTTTAGGTTTCTATCTGTGTGTCTCCTGGGGGGTGCTAGAGTCTCCTGCATTCCACACACACATGGGACACTGAGTTACACCCCTAGCCAAGTTTAATATTTTTGAAAACATCACCACCACGTATGAGGAAGCCTAGTTCTCTAAAACCTGGCTAGCACTTGTCCTTGTCTCTTTTCCACTACAGAGGCACTGGAGTGATATGTTATTGTGTGTTTTTTTAATTAATCAAATTAAATTAAATTAAAATGGATTAATTTTATTCCATGTGTCTGAGTGCATGTATGTCTGCACATGCCGGGTGCCTTGGGTCAGAAAAGGTCACTGATACCCAAGAATTGGAGTCTCAAGTGGTTATGAGCCGCCATCATCCAATGGACACCTGGAATCAACCCTAGGTTCCCAGGAAGAACAGCAGGGGCTAACCACTGAGCAATCCCTCCAGCCCCTCACCATAGTTCATTCACTTTCCATTTTCCTAATGTCTTTGATGCTAAGAATCTGCTGACGTTCTTGTTAGTCACGTGTTTATTGTCTTTGCTGGGATGTCTGTTCAAATCTCTTACCCACTTTAAAAAAAAATAGTTGAATATCTTCTAGCTGAACTCTCTCTCTATCCTGGTTACAAATCCTTGATTGGATATGCACTTTGCAAATATTCTTTCCAAGCCAATGGCTTGCCTTTCTGTTTTCCTGATGGTGATTTTTTTTTTAAAGTGCAAAATTCTGAAAACTTGCATGTGCACGTGTGAGTGGTGTCTGTATGTGGATGTGTATTCCCACATGCATGTACAGGTATGTGTCAGTGCACATGTATATGCCTTCACACGTGCACGTGGAAGCCAGCGATGGATGGCTTCAGGTGCTTGTCTTAGTCTCTCTCCCATTTACTTACTGAAGCAGAGTCTCTCACTGAACCTGGAGTTGTGCCAGCCTCCCAGGCTATGCTACAGAAAGGCCTCCATGCCTGCCTGGCTTTTACATGGGTGCCAAGGATCTGAACTCTGTCCTCTATGCTGTACAGAGAATACTTCATCCACTCAGTCATCTCCCCAGCACAGAACTTAAATATTTCATTATTTTTTCTAAATTTTGTGTGTGTGTGTGTGTGTGTGCCCACACGTGTGTGCGCATGTGTACGCATATGCATGTGTGGAGACCAAAAGAGGGTGTCAGATACCCAGAAATTGGAGTTACAGCAGTTGTGGGTTCTGGGAACTGAACTTGGGTCCTTTGCAAGAGTGGTAAGTGCTCTTAACCGCTGAACTATCTCTCCGACTCATAAATTCAAATTTTTGGTCAAACCCACTGTACCCATTTCCCTCTTCAATATTGATTTCCCATTTGTCTGCTTGCTTTCATCTTTTGTTTTGTGGTTCTTGATTTTATTTTGCTTTGTTTTCTTTCATTTTTTGAAACAAATGTAGCCCAGGCTAGCCAAGAAATTGCCGGCCTCTAACTAAATTCACCTACCTCTATGTCCCGAGTGCTGGAACTTAGTATGTGGACCTCTAGAACCCTGACAGTTTTAAGATTTATTTATTTTATGTGTGTGAATGTTTCGCCTGAGCACACATATGTGCACCACATGTGTGCCTGGTGCTCGTGGAGATCAAAAGGGGGATGCTGCATTCCCTGGATCTGGAGTCACAGAAGCTTGTGAGTTGCCATATGGGTGTTAGGAACTGAAGCTGGGTCCTCTGCAAGAGCTGCCAGTGCTCCTAATCTCTGAGCCTTCTCTCCAGCCTCACCTTTCTCTCCTCTTTTCTTTCTTCTCTGTTGAGCTTCCTGCCTGCCTAAGTCGAGGTTGTTTGATGTTTTGTTGTATGTGTCTCTAAGGGTTGTGAGGCTTTAGCTCCTATATTGCGATGTTTCTTTTGAGTTGACGTTGGGAGGAACAGGGTAAAGCAAACTCTAAGCTCTGTAAATGGATAGTTGTCTCCAATGGCGTGAAAATCTGTCCTCTATTCACTGAGTGGTCTTTGCAACTTACTTATCAGTTCAGAGCCAATGGGATGGCTCAGAATACTGTAATGGAAGCCTGATAATCTGAGTTCTGTTCCCAGGACACACATGTGGAGGGAGAGCACCACTCCCAAAACCTGTCCTATGAACTCCACAAAAGTTCACTGTGCCATGCACACCACCCGTATCCTCAAAATAAATAATAAATAAATAAATAAATAAATAAATAAATAAATAAATAAATAAATGGAAGGAAAAGACAGGGTCTTAGACCAGAACAAACCCGTGCACAGCCTTGCTTGCTCTCTTCCTTGCAGGCTCCCAGCAAGCTCTCTCCTCTCTCCTATTCGGGGACCCCCTGCCTAGGGAATGGTGCTTCCCACAGTGGTCTGGGCCCTCCTGTATCTATTAGCAATCAAGACAGTCCTCCAAAGGCCAACCTGCTCTTCATAATTCCTCATTAAAATCCTCTTCCCAAACGATTCTAGGCCATGTCAAGTTGACAGTTAAAACTAATCAGCACAAATGTAATAATTTCCTTTTGAAGAGTCAGCTGGCCAACGTGATGAGCGCCCTGCCCTGGACTCTAGGTAGAATACTGTCTCCATTATCCAGGGCACACAGCAGGCGTTGGAACTGGGAAATCAAAGTCCTTCCATTTTGTTCTTTTTCAAAATCATTTTTGCTCTTCTGGGTCTTTTCATTTCCATATAAATTTTAAGATCAGCTTGTCAATTTCTGTGAAAAAGTCCTGCTGGGATTTTGATAGAGGTTGTGTTTGCTCTATAGATCAATTTAGGGAGAATTGCCATCTTACCACTATTGATTCTTCCAATCAGTGAGCGTGAACTGTCCCTATTTATTTAGCTACTCTTTAATTTCCCTCAGCACTTTTATACTTCTCGGCGTACAAGTCCCCACTTCTTTTTATTAAATGTATTCCTAAGTACTTTCTCCTTTCAGATGCGATTGAATAGAATTGCTTTCTTAATTTCATTTCAGATTGTTCATTGCTAATATGGAGAAATATTATTGATTTGGGCACATTGATCTCGTGTCTTTGACCTTATATTTTATCTTTGATAAATGTATTAATTGTAATAATGTTTTTATGGATTACTAGGATTTCCTACATAGAAAGATCATGCCATGTAGATACAGTTTTGTTTCCTTTTTTTTTTTAAAAAAATCATTTTTTTACATTAAAGCGCTTTTATTTTGAATAGGGGTATGGCATGCGTGTGCCATAATGCACATATAGGGAACCCAAGGATAACTTGTGGAGGTTGAAGTTCTCCTTCCACCATGTGGGTTCTGGGGATCAGACTCAGGTCACATGGTTTGGCAGCAGGCACTTCTCCCCACTGAGCCATCTTGCCAGTCCTACTTTTCTTTTCCAACATGGATGCCTTTATCCGATCCGATCACATTATCTGAAGTCTCCAGATTGGACTAAGGAAATGGTTTATCAGATAAAATGTGTGGTGTGTGTGTGCAACCCCACAGCAAGTGAGGCGGAGACAAGAAGACCCCTGGAGCCCATTGGGTCCTCAGCTTAGTGGGATCAGTGGGTCCAAGCTCCAGTGACTGCATCCTGTCTCAAAAACTAAGGTAGAGAGTTGCCCACTAGAACCTAATGGTAAGACCCTATTAATGACGACACCATATACTTTGGTCACAAGTCACGGAGAAATCAAGTTGGTACTAACTAGGAAGCTTCCTTCCTACTGGATGGCTTTCACAGTACTAGAAAGTATTATGAAGGCCGCTGTGGAGAAAATTCATCAACAATCTTTCTCAGCTCTGAACCCTGCAGAGTACAATAACCAGGCAGGCGAGGTATGCCCATGGTGAAACCGAGGCATGAACATTATGGAAGCAACCGGCTGCTTTCTGACTGGACTTAATCCCTGATCCACAAGGGAAAATGCATACCTAACACTGTAAGTATGACCACAGAACCATGGTGTGGAGCTAGCTCTCGGGCCCCAGGCATAAGTCTATTATTACTCTTAGGGTCCTAAATGGACATGGTATCAAACTACGATCTAAATTTATATCTCTATACCCATCGATGAGTGTGGCACTCAGACCTCATCAGAGAAGTTCCTTTACACAGTGGTCAGTGATTAACATAGAAAGTGACACAGAGTTAAAATTCAGAGAATAAGGAAGTGTCTGTTGAATTCTCAGCTGGGACATTTATAACACAACCCCTCATCCCCAAGACTCAGGGACCATCCCAGAAGAGGGGTCAAGAAGAGGGTAAGACTCTGGCATTGGAAAGGGCCAAGACAAGACATGACAGGACAGGACCACTTCTTTCATGAACTCACAGCATCTGTGGTTGCCTGCACAAGATCAAACCATTCAGCATTCCGGTATGGAGAGGGGCTTCACAAGACCCCATAATAAATGAGGAACTGTGGACAGTTGATGGCTTCTAGGGAGGAAGAGCTCTTTTAGGGTGTGGCCCCTCACAAGATGATCATGCTCAGTGGACGGACCTTTGGGTACAGGAGCAGTGCAGCGTGGACTCAGTTGGTTATTTTTTTTTTTAATGACATGAAGTTGGGAAGGGCCAGGTGAGAGAGCTGGAGATGAATATGATCTGACCCAGGGTATACATATATGAAATTCTCAAAGAATTAATGATACGTTACACTTTAGAAGGGCTGATGAGATGACTGAGTCGGGAAATAGACAAAGCCTTTCACCAGGCCACACCTCTGTCCCATGAAGAGCTGGACCAGTGGAAAGGGCAAAGCTTTTTGTCTTGTTCTTGATCTCCAGGTGACAGCATTAGTGTCTCACCTTAAATGTGATGTGAAATAGTTTTTTGGGTTTTGGTTTTTTTTTTTTTTTTTGAGAAAGGGTCTTGCTTTACGGTCTTGGCTGGACTGGAGCTCACTATGTGGATCAGGCTTGGCCTCAGATTCACAGAGATCTGCCTGCCTCTGCCTCTTGTGTGCTGGGATTACAGGTGTGCACCACAGCTCCCATCTTTTTTCCTTTATCTCTCTTTCCTTCTTTTCCCTCCCCTCCCCTTCCGTTCTGCTTCTCTCCTTCTCTCTTCCCCTTCCCTCTTCTCTTCCTCATCTCCCTTCTTCCTCTTCCCTCCTCCTCCTCTCCACTCCTCCCCTCCCTTCTCCTTTTCCTCCTTTCCTCCCCTCTTCCTCTTCCCTCATCTCTCCTCCTCCTTTCCAGTCCCTGTCCCCTCCTTCAGTCCTCTCCTCCCCTCCCTCCTCCCCTCCCTGTCTCCTCTTCCCTCCTTTCCTCTCCTCTTTCCCTCCCCTCATGTCTCCTCCTTCCCTCTCCTCCAGTCCCCTCTTCCCCTCCTCCCCTTCCCTCCCCCCTCCTCTCCTCCAGTCCCCTCCTCTCCTCCTCCCCTTCCCTCCTTCTCCTCCACTCCTCCCTTTCCCTCCTCCCCTCCTCTCCTCCAGTACCCTCCTTCCCCCCCCCCTTCTATTGCTCTTTTCACCATTTCTCTCTGTTTCCTCTGCGGTCTCTTTTTTTTTCTTCCATCTCCCTTTTTCCTTCCTTTTCTTTTTTGACATCTCTTTTTCTTTTTGACATTTAGGTTTTCCTCTTTCAGAGTGAAGTTATGTGATTTGGGTCCTAGATCCTTGTCCAGTTGTCTAATGTGTTGAGACAAAGTCGTTCATTATATTCGTTTAAAATCTTCTCTACATTCATTCCACAGAGTCTGGGGCCCCATGCCCATGTCATTGATGATACTGGTCGTCTCCACAATGTCTTGACCATGATTACAGACTCTTCCTCTTTTTTTGACCTTTTCAAAGAATTAACCCCAGGTTCTATTCCCAGATCCATACACAAAAGGTCATAGTGAAGGTTAAAGCATTTCTGCTTCTATAACAAAGCACCTTAGACTGGATAATTTCTCAAAAACAAATTAATTTCTTAAATATGGAAACTAAGAAATCCAAGTCTAGGGTCACACTGGACTAGATGTCTGGGGAGGGTCTGCTCAGTAGATTTCATCTTCTCAAGGCATCTCTTGGGAAGGAGCACACACGGTCCTTGGTTGGTACAAAGATGCGAGGCCCAGGCATCTGAACCTTCCATCCACTCCTGAGAACACACCCTCTAGCTTCAGCTTGCCCTGTCTCTTGTCGCATCTCACCCTAGCCCTTTCTTTTCTGCTGTGTGAGGTTGGAATGAAGGGTTCGAACCCCAGCCCCACTCTAGTTATTTTTTTAATTATTGCGTTAATTAATTACCTAGCTAATCAATCATTTGAAGGGGCAGTGTCGTGGCACATAAGGACATCAACTCAGGAACTGGTTCTCTCCTTCCTTCATTGAGATACAGAGACAAAAGTGGGCATGGCACTGGGCGGAAGGCGCCTTCATCTCATTGGCCCTCTAGTTCTTTTAAACCATTTTCTTAACCCCTGATACCATTTATTTTACCAGCATTGCTTGCTCTCCTTTCTTTTAAAAACATTTCAATGATTTATTTATGTGTGTAAGTGCACACAGCCCGGTGCACCACATGTAGCTGGCCCCCACGGAGGCCAGAAAAAGGGCATTGGAAACCCTGGGACTGGAGTTACAGAAGACTGTGAGCTGCCATGTGGATGCTGAGAATCAAACCTGGGTCCTGCAGAAGAGCAGCCAGTGTTCTTAGCCACTGAGACATCTCTCCAACCTGGAAATCGTTATGTAGACAAAATGGACCGGAACTCAGGTCTGCTTGCCCTTGCTTCTCAGATGTCAGGATCAAAGTGTGCACCATTGTACCAGGCCATTTACAATGCCTCTTAAAAACTATATATGTGTTATTTGTTTGTTTGCTTGTTTATGTTCTTAAAGGTTATTTTTCTGTGTATGTATATGAATGCGTGTAATCACATATGTATGTGAATCATATGCACGTATAATGCCCAAGGAAGTTAGAGGTAAGCATCAGATTCCCTGGACCTCAAGTTATAGGCAGTGTGAATAATCAGGGTGCCAGGAACTGAACCTGGGCCCTCTGCAAGGGCAGCAGGTGGCTCTCTTAAGTGTAGAACCATCTCCCCAGACCCTTATTTATTAATGTGTAGAACTATCTCCCCAGACCTATCTTTCTTTCTTTCTTTCTTTCTTTCTTTCTTTCTTTCTGGAAACAAGGTCTTGCTCTATAGCCCACCTTGGCCTGGAACTTTTTCTGCTGGCAAGCAGTTGCAGGCAGAGGCAGGTGAATCCGAGTTCCTGTTCATTTAGTGTATGTACTAGGTCCCAGGCCAGCCAAAGATACATAATGTGACCCTGCCTTAAAAGATTAATTTATCTCCAGGTAGTGGTGGCCCATACCTTTAATCCTAGCACTAGGGAGGCAAAAGCAGGTGGATATCTGAGTTTGAGGCCAAGCTGATCTAAAGAGTGAGTTCCAGGACAACCAGGGCTACACAGTGAAAACCTGGTCTAGAAAAACAAAAAAGGCCGGTTGTGGTGATGCATGCTGGTAGGGTTTGCTGAAGGAGGCAGAGGCAGGAGGATTATGAGTTTGAGGCCAGTCTGGGCTACAAGTTTAAAAGAAGAAGGAGGAGGAGAAGGAGAAGAAGGAGAAGGAGAAGAGGAAGAGGAAGAGGAAGAGGAAGAGGAAGAGGAAGAAGAAGAAGAAGAAGAAGAAGAAGAAGAAGAAGAAGAAGAAGAAGAAGAAGAAGAGGAAGAGGAAGAAGAAGAGGAAGAAGAAGAAGAAGAGGAAGAAGAAGAAGAAGAGGAAGAAGAAGAAGAAGAAGAAGAAGAAGAAGAAGAAGAAGAAGAGGAAGAAGAGGAAGAAGAGGAGGAGGAGGAGGAAGAGGAGGAGGAGGAGAAAAAGAAATAAAGAAAAACAAAAAGGAAGAAAAAAGAAAGGAAGGAAGGGAAAATTAATTAACCAATCAATTAAAGCAAAACAGTCACTAAAATGGTCTGCTGGAAAATATTCAACAACAACAACAACAAAAGAAGAATTCAGTCACAGAGGAAAGAGAATCAAAAGGCAGAGATACATCAAAATGTCAGGTGTAGTCAAAAAATAACAATAATTATACTAAAATAATGTAACCTGAAAACTGAAATGTAGGAATTGTCACAGTTTATAAGACAGTGACTTATGGCGATCCTCCTGCTCCACCTCACGGTGCTGGGATTGCCACTTGCACCACTATACCTGGTGTATGTTTTTTCAAATGTTAGTCGATGGCTGTAGCTCAGCTCACAGCACTCACCTGGTACATAAGAACCTGGATTTAATTCTCCAAACTAAAATTTTGTTTCTAATGATTATTCCTGAAATCACAGAGCACACCTCAAGGAGTCAGTGGCATTAATCTTTCTCTAGGATAGAGAAGTTCTCTCCAATACAGTTTTCTCTTCTCTCTCTCTGTGCTGAAACCACCATGCATTACGCGTTGGTGTATTATGGTTCTGTTAGTGTAGTGTTGTGGTTCTTATTCTGTGCAATTATGTTTTATATCCAGAGACAAGAAATATAAACCATTTGTAGTTAATCTGTGTTTGCGTTTGCCTGTAGGCTAGCCTAAGCGGCTGCTTACTATTTCCTCATGGATGGCTCTTACCATCTGGTGTGATTTCTTCTGGTCCAAAGGACTGTCTTTCACGGGCTTTGTAAGGCACGTCTGCAAGCAATGGACTCTTTGAGCCTTGTTTGTCTCTGTTTTGTCTTTGTGCGTAAAGAACAGTTTTGCTGGGTATAAAGTTAATTATTTGATAACTTTCATATCTCAGTATTTTGCTCTTGTACCACTTTTGGTCCCCTCATAGCTTCTAGAAAGGAGTCAAGTGTGTCTGAGTGTGAGTCCCTTGTATAATCATCATTTTACATTGTTACGTTTTTTTGTTTTGTTTTGTTTTGTTTTGTCTTTGAGTTTTCAAGACAGGGTTTCTCTGTATAGCCCTAGCTGTCCTAGAACTCACTTTGTAGACCAGGCTGGCCTCGAACTCAGAAATCTGCTAGCATGCACCACCACTGCCCGTCTACTTTTATTTTTTGAGACAGGGTTTCATGTAGCCAAACCAGCCTCAAACTCCTAAAGTCCACCTCTCCAGTGCTGAGACTATAGCTGTATACCAACCTTGCTTACTGATGTTTGTTTAAAGATGTGTTATAGTCATAGCCTTTGACCATGACATGTGGTTGTGGATTTAACTTTATTCTATGCTACAGTCAGAATACCTGTGTTCCCCTCAGAAATTTACCCATTGAAATCCTACCAGCACAAATGATGATATTTGAAGATGGAACCTTGTAGAATCAGAGTGATGGAGCCTGTCTATCAGAGTCGTATACACAGGACTGGTGTCTTTATAAAATTGCTAAAGGGGCAATGTGTATAGCTCAGGGGGAGAATACCCACCAGGCTTGTGGGAGGATATATGAAGCAGGAGGAGGGAGAGAGAGACAGACAGACAGACAGACAGACAGACAGACAGACAGAGGCATGGAGAGAGACAGATTGAAAGAGAGTGGGAAGGGAGGGAGGGAGAGAGGGAGGAGAGATAGACAGACAGACAGACAGAGACATGGAGAGAGGCAGAGAGATTGGAAGAGAGTGGGAGGGAGGAAAAGGGAAAAGAGAGAAAGAAGGGAGGAAGAAGAAAGGAAGAAAGGGAGAGATTGGAAGGAAAGAAGGAAAAAGGAGCAGAAGGGGAGGGAGAGAGAAGGAAGAAGAAAAGGAAGAAGGAAGAGGAAGATGGAACAGAGAGAGGAAGAGGGAAATGGAAGGAGAATGGAAGAGAGGGAAGAAGAGGGAAGTGAGAGAGCAAACAGGAAGAGAAGGAAGGAAAGAGTTTGGGAGAGGGGGTGGAAGGCGGGACAGGAAGGAAGAGGGAGAGAAATGCAGGGAAAGGAAGAAAGGAAGGAACATGAATAAAGAAAGGATGAGAAGAAGGGAGGAAAAGAGAGAAGAGGAGAAAGCATGGAAGAAAGAAGTCAGGGAGAATGAGAGGAAAGCAGAAAGGAGGAGAAAAATAGAGTAGGGAGGAGTGAAAAAGGAAAAAGGATAGAGAGTTAGGAAGACCAAGAAGAAGAAAACAGAAAGGAAAAAGAGTAGGAAATGAAAGATATGGAAAAAAGAGAAGGGAAAGGAAGGAGGAGAAGGGAGAGGAAGAGAGAAATGGAGGGAGGGAAGAATGAAAAAGGAAGAAGGAAAGAGAGATGAGGGAAATAGAGGAATGAGAAGGAAAGAGAATGAGGAGAAGAAAACACAAAGGAAGGGAGATGGGAAGGGAAAGAGAGAAAAAGAGAGAAGGAACAGGAAGGAAGAGAGGAGAGGGAAAAAGATGAGAAAGGAAGAAAGAACAAGAAAGTATGGGTAGAGAATGAGGAGGAGAAAAGATATAGGAAGAAGGAAGAAAGAAAGAGGGAAGGAAAATGAAGAAGGAAAGAAGGAAGAGTGTGGCAATGGGAGAAAGGGAGAGATAAAAGAAGGGAAGGAAGAAGAAGGAATACAAGAGGAAAAGGGAAGAAAGAGAGAGGTAAAGAAGGGAGAAGAGAAGGAAGGGAGGAAGAATGAGGGGAAAGGAGTGGGAAGGGAGGGAGGTAGAGACAGAAGAAAGAAAAGAAGGAAGAAAGGAAAGTATGGCGAGAAAAGGAAGAGAGAAAAGGTGAAAAGAAAAGGGAAGGACAAGAGGGAAGGGGAGAGGGGAAAAAGAAAGGAAAAAATAAAGGAGTGAAATGAGAGGGACAGAAGAATGGGTGCAGGGGAGAGGAAGGGAAGAAGAGGAACAAGAACAGTAACATAAAAGAAGGGGCGAGAAAATGGAAGTGGAGAAGGAGGAAGGAAGGAAAAAGGAAAGAAGGAAGGAAGGGGTAGGATAAGATAGAAGAGGAGAGAGAAGAAGAAAGGAAGTTCTAAGGTACAGAAAAGAGAAGGGGAAGGAGTGGGAAGGAAGGGAGGAAGGAAGGAAATAAAAAAAGGGGAGAAGAAAGGGGAAAAGAAGGAAAGAAGATGATGAAAATGGGGGGAAGAGGAAGAAGGAAGTAAGGGAGAAAGAAGGGAAAGGGGAAAAAGAGGAAAGAAGGGAGATAGGAGAGAAAAGGAAGAAAAAGAAAGAAGGAATGAAGTAGAGGACAGAGAAAGGAAAGAGGGAGAAAGAGAGAGGACAAAAGGAAGAAGGAAGGAAGAAAGAATAAAGAGTGGATAGAAGGAAGGAAGTGAAGAGGGGAGGGAGCAATAAGGAAGAAAGAGGGAAATAGGAAGAGAGGAAGAATAAAAGGAAGTAAGGGAGGAATACAGACAAGGAGGGTCAGAGAGGAAGAAAAGATGAAGGAAGGAAGGAATAAGAGAGAGGAAAAGGGTAAAAGAGAAAGAACTAAAAAGAAATAAGGAGAGGAGTGGAGGGCAGAAAGGGGGACAGAGAACAGAAGAAAGCAAGAATGAAAAGAAGGAAAGGAGATGGGAGGAAACAAGGATGAAAGAAAAATAACAGGGAAATAAAGAGGAAAACAAGGAAGGAAGAAATGGGAGGCGAGTGAAAGGAGAGAGAAGAAGGAAGGAGAAAAGGGAGAGAAGGGCAGAAGATGGAAGGGATGGAAGCAGGAGGAAGAGTGAAAAGGAAAAGAAAGAAGCAAAAGAGGGAAGGGAAGAAGGGAGGAGGAAGAAAGGAGAAAAGAGGAAAGAAAGGAAAAAAGAGAAGGAGGAGGGAGGAAAAATGAAGGATGAGGGGAGAATGACAGAAAGGAAAGTTGGGAGGAGGAAAGAAGAAAGGAGGGTGGGAGGAGGGAGGAGGAAAGAAGAAAGGAAGGTGGGATGAGGGGAGGAGGGGTGTGAGCAGGGGTGGGAGGAAGGAGCAGGAAAGAGGGAAGAAGGTGGGAGGAGTGGGAAGAGGGGTGGGAGGAAGGATGAGAGAAGGGAGGTGCAAAGAAGGAAGGAGAGTGGGAGGAGGGAGGAGGAAAGAAGAAAGAAGGGTAAGTGAAGAGGAGAGGTGGGAGAAGGGGTGGGGGAGGGAAGAGGAAAGAAGGAAGGAGAGTGGGAGGAGTGGGAAGAGAAAGTGCAGAGGAAGGGAGCTGTTTGTTATGCCTACTGTGCGCTCCTCAAAGCCTTCCTTGGGCTGGGGAGATTTTCCAGCTACTCCCTGTTTCCTTCTTCGTTGTTCTGTTCTTTGTATCACGTAGGCTCAGGCTTTGTTGAGTCTGCCTTCTTCCAGTTGGAGCACTGTTGAGTCCCTCAGCGGGTTTCCATTGCAGCGGGTGCACGGTTCAATTCCTGCGTTTCTCCCAAGTTCTTGCAATGCTTTATGTCCTGTCTACAGTCTGTTTAACTCGCTGACGTCATATGACTTTGTTTATTTGTATGTATGTATGTATGTATGTATGTATGTATGTATGTATGTATGGCTTTTTAGAAAGAGGGTCTCATGCAGCCCAGGCTAGCTTCAAACTCTTTTATGTAGCTGGGAATGACCTTAAATGTCTGCTCCTCCTGTCCCCATCTCCCCAGAGCTGAGACCACAGGTGTCAGTCGCCTTAGCAGAGCAGCACTACTACCTAAGCTGTGTTCCAGGTGCTTCTTCAATACTTTAAAAAATATTTTTATGTGTATGAATGTTTGCCTCTCTCTGTCTCTCTGTTTCTTTGTGTGTGTGTGTGTGTGTGTGTGTGTGTGTGTGCGTGTGTGTACCATCTGTGTGCATGTCTGTGGAGTCCAGAAAAGGGCTTCAGACCCCTGGAATTGGAGTTCCCGGCAGTCACTAGCTTCCACGTGGTTTCTCAGAATCCAACCTAAGTCCCTTGGAAGTGTAGCCAGTGCTCCTAACCACTGAGCCAGCTCCCAGTCCCTTTAATTCTTTAAACAGGACATTCTGCTAGTCTTTAACATCTAATCCTGAGTCTGTATCTGCTAAGGCCAGTACCTGGGATCACCTGGGTGTTTCCACTCACTGTTCCATGTGTGGCTACACTTTCCTATTTCTTTGCATGTTTCATGTAACTTTGGGGGAGAGATGAGCATTTCAGATACCCATGATAGCAAATCCAGATTCTGTCATCTCTGGAGACTGTTACTGTCTTTGGTGACTTGCCTGGATGGTGGTGTGTGCTTTTGTGCCTTTCGTTGCTTTGCTTCACTTTCTTCGGTTTCCCTGAGACAGTGTCTCACCACTAGCCCAGGCTTGACCTCGAAGTGAAGATTCCCCCTGCCTCAGCGTCCCAAGTGCTACGATTACAGGTGTGCATCAGCACATTCAGGGAGGAAGATGAGTTACGTAGAGTCTGCTTCCTCCCCAGTGTGGAAACTCTGAAATCTGCATCTACTTTTTGCAAAAATGTTGCTCCCTTCGGTTTTGAACACAACAAGATGGCTCAGGAGGTTAAAAAAAAAATGTTCTCCGCCAAGTCTGAAGAGCCTGATAACTTGAGTTCCAGTCCACAACCCACATGGTAGAAGGAGAGAAGTGACTCTCACAAGTTGTCCTCTGGCCCATGCGTGCATGTTTGTGTGTGTGTGTGTGTGTGTGTGTGTGTGTGTGTGTGTGTGCGCACGCGCACACGTGTGTGTTTCACACTAAAAATGCAACAAAAACCTTAAAATAACTAGTAAGATAAAATAAGTGTCACGTGCTTTGGCTTGACCCTGGGTAAGCAAGGCTTGTAGTCAGCCAATATGGCTAAGAGATTTGCTTCAATACCCGGTGCTGCAAACTCCTACCTTCTCTATAGTGAGGTGGATGCTCAGAGTTCCATACTCTGCAGCTATGGTGAGGTTGTTTGTTTTTTTTTTTTCTTTCTGTTTGCCAGTCCCAGCACTGGGCCTTGTCCTATATCTCTTGAATCTCTGGATACTCACAGCTTTCAAGATCTCCAGAACTGTGTGGTCATCCCCCCCACCCCCACCCCCGCCAAGGCTATCTCACCTCCACTGTCTCTCTTTCAAAGGTGTGTCTGGTTGCTGTTTCCCTAGTCAAAGTCACACCAACTGAGGCCTCTGTGACATCAGCTTTCCTTATTGTTACACCGATGGCAAGTGCTTTTGACAGTGTCCCCAGACTTGACAGTGTCCCCAGACATGGCATTTCAGATCAGACAAATTAGATCAGCTTCTCCCCATCCCCGGTAGCAGCAAGACTTACAGCTCTTGGTTACCCTGTGGCACAGTTCTAGGAGAGTTGGACGAGACAGCTTCCAAGTGGAAACAGAGCAGACCCTGCCATTGCCAACCAAAGTTGGGAGGCTCTTCTTGAGTCATTTGATTTGTTACATGTTTCGGTGGCTTTCCAGAGGGCTGACAGTTTGGTACAGTTTTATCATGGCGTTCCTAGAGTCAAGAGTTGCCAAGGTCTGCCTTGCTTAGCTTCTATTATTGGTGTGTGAACTCTTCCTATCAAAGGACCAAAAGACAAGGGGAGGAGCCTCCTTGCTGGGAGAAATCAGGGGGCTTCCAGGGAGGGATGAGTCCCTGCTCAATGAGGTGTCAGAAAGCATACAAGCATACCTGGATTAGTTTAAGGACACTTCTTCTTAGACCTTTACTCAATGAAGCTGTTGATAAGCATATGTCACAAGAAAATGTCACAAGCCTGACCTAAGCAGTATTTGGAGAGGGGATGAGGGTCTAAACCACCTTTCCAGACAGGCAGCCTGGACCATTCTAGATACAACACAAGGAAGGGAACCTTTAAGATGAGGTGGTTATAGCAAGTACCCTTCAGGGGCATCCCACTAATGGTCCTCCTCCTGTAACTTCCTACAGGAAAAGGGCTCCTAGAAGCCAGGGAGTGACTTTGGGATCAGAGCTTGAGGTTGGACTGTTCAGGAAGATCTGTAGCCTCCACTGTTAGAAACAGATATATTTCCTAACAAGCCTGTCTACTGGTACCAGTACTTTTGTCTGAAGACAATCTTCTGACTGGGATAAGACCCAGAACCATGCTCCATGACAGATGTGTGTCTCTTAAAAAGACTTAAATCCTACCTCCAGGACATGATAGCCCAGAGAAGCCACGTAGCCTCAACGTTTCTTGGGGTTGCTCATATCTGTTGGAACTATATGGTAAAGTAATTCATTAGGGGTTTCCCCTCCTGATCACTTGACCCCCTACAGAAGTATTGGAATGAACACTATCCCTCGGACAACTTCTCGTGCAGAACTCTCCACTCAGAATGTTCTGCCAAGGGGGGCCCAAACCTGCAACAACACTGTCTTCACTCATTCGATGTGATCATACTCATCAGGTCCAACAATTACCTCGAATCCGTCCACCCTCCCTATTCTGGCAGCCAGCAGAGAGGAGAGCGGTCCAGAACAAAACCCCAAAAGTGACTACGCACAGATGTTTAAGTCGAGGGCGACTGTTTTATGAACGGATAATTAAACGCTTTTCCAGGATAGCATCTACGACATGAAAAGTGTTACTCTGGAGTGCGACAATAACTCCTGAACACAGTCTCCGATGGGGAGTGGGATGACAGGCCTTCAGCATCAGTCTGGGCCCGGTTCCCAGCTTGGGGTCGGGGGGGGGGAGCAAAGATGTGTTTCCTAAGGGAACCAGCGTGCTGAGTGCTTGATCTGCTCTGACACTCGATGGCCGGCCTGAACTGCACAGTGGTTGGGAGCAGCATTGGCTGGGATTCGTAGCACGTGAGCCAAGCTGCCCCAAGAGGCGGGGTAAGTGGCAAGTGAACCATTTGTTCCAGGAACTTGACTTTACACACAACCACAGGGCCTAGTTCCAGGCTCTGCAACTCTCTTCCCCTCTGTTCCCCTCTGAGTTCAAAGAGCACAAGGCAGGAGTTCGAGAGAGAAAGAAGGACTTGTGTGTGTGGGGGGGGGAGATGTCAAGAGCAAGCCACACCCACAGTGGTGCGAGGTGGGGGTGGGGGGCCATGGGGCTTGAAGACAGACAAACCTTGGTCAGCTGTTTCCTCTTGCTTGGGTGGTGTTGGTGGCCATCCTGTAGAATTTGGAGGCTTCCATCACAAAGTTGAACATAACACCTCCTCAGGATACAAAGGGGAGGAGCCAGGGGAAGAGAGGGGTGGGTTGAGGGCTTTTGTTATCCTACTTGGGAAGCTATTCAGCTCCGAGAGCCATCAGCTATGGGGGAGTTGCTGACAGGCTGTGGCTCCCTTCACACTCTAGATTATCCCAAGGCCTGCATCTTGTGCACTCAATATTCCCAAGGAGTGGGAATTCTGAGTAACAGGTAAACTGAGCAGAGGTGACTCATGACAGAGCCCCAAGGCCACCTCTTGTCAACGTGATACCCATATTCATCTGGTGCAGTGTCCAAATTTTATATCTATATCTATGTCTATGTCTATATCTCTCTATCTATCTATCCACCTATCCATCCATCCATCTATCCGTCTGTCTGTCTGTCTGTCTATTCCACATGGCTAAGTGTCTTCCTAGCACAAGTGTCCACACTATAGAACTGTTCTATACACAGTCAAAAACACCCGGACTCTTCTACTAGAGGAGAGCAAAGCCTCTATGCTCTGCCTTTCTCCTTCACACTCCATCCTTTCAGGTCTTGTAGCTTCAACACTGAGACTGAATGTTGACAGCTATGATGGCAGCGCCCATGTGTGGGAGAAGGATGAGAGATGAAGAAAACAGAGGCATCTCACACCCACAGCTATCACCAAGTTGGCAGCTTCACAAGTCAGCCCTCGTTTTCAAGTCCACCCGTTTTGGGGTTTGCTTTTAGATTTACTTATTTTATTTTGTGTGTAAGAGTGCTTGGCTCGCAGGTAGAGCCCTGTGCCTTGTAGGCTCAGTGCCGGAAGAGGTCAAAAGAGGGAGCTGGATCCCCTGAAACTGGGGTTACAGAAAAGCCATGGGCCATCATATGGGTGAGGAAACCAAACCCTGGTCCTGATCCTCTTCAAGAACAGTCAACACTCTTAACCACTGAGATCTCTCTCCAGCCTTGACTGATCTGATAGCTACGTTCTTCGGGTACCCATTTCATATCCCCTCAACCTGGATGACATTCCAGCTACCCCAGCTTCCTCTTTGTTTTAAGGAGTTGCCCCAGCACTTACCCGTGAAGATCTTGAACCACCAAGGGCCCCACTTAAACCAGGTTAATGTTTTTGTTTGTTTGTTGTTTGTTTTGGAAGTACTAAGGATGAGCCCTGGGGTCCCCTGCAGGCTAGAGAAACATTCTGCCATTGCCTTCTGTCCCTAATCCTCTTCTTAACTTTTGACTCACTCAGAAAAATATGACTGCTTTTAATCACAGGACATGGGAGTAATAAGTAACCTCTAGATGTTTCTGCATTTCAGATGTCTTCCCCTGATTCTTGGTACATGGTAGCTTCGGATGGACCAGGATCACTTGTCCCAGACACAAAAAAACCTACATGTGATCGATTCAGTGGCCTGATGACAGTCTTACCATGGAGTTAGTGGTATAGCCCTCTGAAGGCAACAACGACACTCAGAGGCCCTGTGGAAACTCATGTCTACAGAAGTATCAGAGGTAGGACGGAAAGCACACATGCAGAGTAACCTATAGCTCTACCACTCAGCACAGTGCCCTCTTGGCCAAGACACTCAAACAGCCTCCAGCACTTGACTGATCCACTAGATAGTGCTTGCCAAGGGGACCCAGTGTGGGTCTCTGCCATTGACATTTTAGTAGCTCAATCATGGCCCTGCGTGATGCGCTCTATGGAGGCATAAATGTTACCAGTCGGTGTTACCCCATCATTTCCAAAGGGATACTTTGTACATGAAACAGTGTAGCAAAGACAAGAGAATGAGGTTCTGGGATCCACACAAATCAGCCTGCCCACCTGGCTGACTACATCTTCTTCTACCTAGCTCACCCGTTGTTCAGTTTGAGTGACAGTTCCAAGATGCACACATCAGCTTGGTGTGCAGTTTGGAGGTTTCCATCTACCTGTTTGTCCCTCTGATGTTACCACTAAGGTTTTAGTTGTAATCTTGACCATTTCCTGGCTACTCTCCCAAGTCGTTAGGCAATAGTGACCTACAGCCATGGCCGTCCCTCCTTCTAGATGAAATGAACAGCCTACATTTTGCTTCTTGGTACACCCCCCACCCCCAGCCGCACCCTAGCCTCGATGTCCACCCCTGCTGCTTGCTCTTGGGTGGAACCTCTCTATTATGCAGAACTGTCTGAAAAGGAGGCTTAAATGTTGTTTTCTTTCTTGGTGAGTGGCTCCCAGGGAACCTCCCCATGAAGCCTTGATTACAGGCAGATGGAGAGAAAGTGGGGCTTTAAAGAATGGGAGCTCTATCTGGGTCACCTCCTTCTCAAACAATTCACTACTACCTAGACCGGTTAGGGCTGTGATTTGGTACACAGCTTCATGTGGTGATAGATTGCTTCCTGGCAGGCCCAGATGGAAGGCCATGAAGTGAGTATCTCAGGTCACAGGGCAGCTTGGGGGCCTGTGGTCCAGAATGTGAGGGCCAGGGGAGCACAATGGCCAACTGGAGGTGATATGTGCCTCCTAAGAAGGACCAGTCATCTAGTGGGTTAACTTCTGAGGTCAAGCGCAACCTCTGCCCAGCTCTTCACACACCCTGAAATACGTTGGGTCACTTGGCTTAACTGAGAAAGTGTCTGAACAGTGCACAGGGGCTGCGAAGCTTCCCTCCCCTGATTCTGGGTCCCACTCATTTTCAAGTAGGTCATGGAGAGGGGTTTCAGGTGGTGATGATCTTCAGTAGAAGGAGCTTCTAACACCAGCACTTCCGCCCTCCCTACCTCCCTCCCTCCTTTCCTCTTTGCCTCCTTTTCTTCTTCTTCCCTCCCTTCCTCTCTCTGACTCTCCTTCCCTCCCTTCATTCCTTCCTCTCTTCCCTCCACTCCCCTCTCTTCTCCCTTCCTTTTTCCTTTCATTCCTTCCTCACCTCTCTCCCTTCCCCTCTGTGTCCCTCTGTCCCTCTCCAGCTCTGGATTGAACCTAATGCATCCATATGTTCTATCAGTAATCTAGATCTCTAGACTTTTTAATTTTCTTTTTTATTTGGATAATCTCCTTTTTTTTTAGGGTAGCCTTGAACTTGCTCCATAACCCAGGCCAGCCTTGGATTTGTCAATGCCCTTGATTTCAGCTCTCTGGGTAACTGGCATGACAGGCCTGTGCCCCCCTACACACACACACACACACACACACACACACACACACACACACACACACACTCATGCACACACTTCCTTATGAGTAGGAGGCCCTACAAGGAGCTCTTTGTCTCTTGCCCTGGAGAGACTATTCTGACATGTCCCTAAACCCCAGGACTGCTCAGGTTTTCACAGTGGAAGGGGAATTTCTTTCCCACTCTCTGGCCTGCAAGTGTCTCAGCCTCGTGTCCTGCACCCAGGGATAGGCAGCTGAGGAAATGCAGTGTGAGAAAGCAGCAGGATGTAGAGTGTAAGTGAGAGACAATCAGAGTCCTGGGGAGCAGACTATAGCACGGTGCTGGGAGAAAAGATACACCCCCTATGCTGTACCCCGAAGTCCAGCAGGGATGATGGGCCTCTGGCTTTGCCAATATGGTTGGGAAATGAACTCACTCTGATGGTTTCTGCTAACAGACAGAAAGGGAAAAGCTCTCACCAGCGCAGAGCTGTATGCTGGGGAGTTCCTGTGTGGACAGGCTTTGACAATGGAATCACATCACAAACAATAGCCCCACAGTTTATTTTTAAATAATTCATTGTTGTTCCCCAAGATCTATTGGTTTTCTTCTCAGGCTAAATAGGCTATTGGACAAAAGTAGACCATCCTAGTAATTACCATCCTTCCATCTTCCAAGCCCACAATACTAGCAAATACTAGCTATTTTATATTCCCATCGAAACCCACCTGGGGCTAGGGAACTTGTCAAGAAAAGAGGGGCTGGCTAGCGAGCTTAGGTGGCAAAAGACTTGTCCTATAAACACAAAGACCTGAGTTCAATCCCTAGGACACAAAAACCGTGCATGGTAGCATTTGCAGTGCTAGGGAGGTGGACAGGTGGATCTCCAGGGTGCAACTGGCCAGCTGGTCTAGCCTATTCAACGAACCCCATGTGTGAGTAAGAGACCCTCCCAAAACACAAGATGGCTGGCTCTTGGTGTGCATGTGGATGAACACACTCACACACACACACACACACACACACACACACACACACACACACACACTAGAGGTCTTTTTAACTCACTTTTAGAAACCAAGAGGCCAACTTCCTGTGGTCCTAATCTGTTCAGCTGTGATTCCTTTATGAAATGGTAGGTGGTGGCACATCATTGGGCGAGAACTATTCAGGTTGTCACCATCTCCACAAGGCTACTTTAGGAACCTCATCCGCATCTGAATCACGATCTCCATCAACAGGGTCTTGCTTCTGAGACACCATCTTCATGGACACAGACAATTCTAGTAGTTTGGCACCTTCTTGCCACAGGAGTCTACACTCCACAAATCAAGTATTCTGCTAAAGAGGGCTGCAGATACTGAATTTATAATTCCAACGATGAATAGGAATTCATCACGTTAAGAAGTTGACTGCACCTGAGTCAAGAAGATAAACCCAGGTGCAGTCAGGGAACCACTGGGACCTTTAGGAGACAGTTCCATTGATAATTTGACCTGCAAGGTCCCCATTCTGACTTGAGAGCACAGTATTGCTTTGTGTATCCAGATATAAGACTCCCTCATGGTCCTCTGTAATCGCCGATAGATATGATGCACATGAAGCATTCATTGCAGTTCTGTCCCATTGAAGAGCATAGCAGCTGTTAGGACAGTTGGGCATGTGAGCAACTGCTTCTGGTTCCATCTTTATCCTCAGCTTGACCGAGACATGTTAGGTGCACTAGGTACTGGCCAGGGGTCTGTGAGTTACCATAGCTTGTTACACAAGGGTGTACTCAGGGGGCAGGGGATACATACCCTGAGGTGACCAAGATGGAACCTCACTGGATTCTGTTTATCAATGACCTGCTAGGAGGGGAAGCAGCCAGTTACCAGAAGAGGGAATCAGATTCCATGACAGATGGTTGTGAGCCTCCAGGAGGGTGCTGGGAATTGAACTCAAGACCTCTGGGAGAGCAGCTGGTGCTCTTAACTGCTGAGCCATCTCTCCAGCCCCCTGAAATCATTCTTAATGGAGCAATAAAGTTAAGAAAATCGGGAGGCAAAGCAAGGGCAGCCATGAGTACACAAGAATACATGTTGGTGGGAGCTGGGTGCTACTGCTACCTGACCAGCAGATGTGGGTGCTTATTCTTATTTCAAAGTTGTCATCTGTTAACACTAGAAGCTGCAAACTGGCACCTGCTCCATAGGTTGCTAGCCGAATGACATGCAACACTTGCCATGCGGGTGTGCCGTTCCTCAAAGTGCTAGTCCTGACCTATGGCCTTACTCTGGAGTCTCCCACATGTGTCAGCCCTGGGGACAGGATCTTCTCTGTCATCCTGTGCCATTCGGGCTGTTCACCGACATCTCTGGCTTCTACCCTATAGGTTTCAATACCACCCATCCAGCTTTGACAATGACGAATGCCACCAGACACTGCTAATTATCTTCTCGTTGAGATGCCATGCTTTCAGTCTCTCCATGTTTGTGATAAAGTGCATGGGCATGAGGGACTGACATTTCTTTAAATGTTCTGCTTCATGCTTCAGTCATGCGTTCCCGCCATGCAGAAAAATACCTGCCAGCCCTGAGCCATGATATTTAGTTTTGTTTGTTGCTTTTCTTTCTTTCTTTCTTTCTTTCTTTCTTTCTTTCTTTCTTTCTTTCTTTCTTTCTTTCTTTCTTTCTTTCTTTCTTTCTTTTTTTGAAAAGGGTCTTACTATGTAACCCTGCCTGACTTGGAATTCATCATGTGGACCAATTTGGCCGCAGACTGACAGATTTGGGCCTGTTGTTTCCAGGGTGCTGGGATTAAAAGACACCGCACCACACATTCCCCCTGACTTTTTGGTTTGACTTGGTGGGAACGCTTTTTTCTTGCTCACATAATCCTCTCAGCTAAAATTCAGAGTGAGAGTCTCAGGTAGTCTAATATAAGTTGATAGTGTTAAATGCATAAATTAATTCAGGAGGTTAATACAGAAGTAGAAAGTTTTAATTTGAAATACTCAAAATTATCGGGTGTTTGTTTGTTTATTTGGTTTTGCTTTTTTTTCCAGGCATGGTTTCTCAGTGTAGCCCTGGCTTTTCTTTACTTTTTTTTTCTTTTTAAAGATTTATTGATTTATTTTATGTATATGAGTGCACTGTAGCTGTACAGATGGTTGTGAGCCATCATGTGGTTGCTGGGAATTGAACTCAGGACTTCTGCTCACTCTGGCCCAAAGATTTATTTATTGTTATATGTAAGTATACTGTAGTTGTCTTCAGACACACCAGAAGAGGGCATCAGATCTCATTATGGATGGTTGAGCCCTGGCTTTTCTTAACTCATTTTGTAGACCAGGCTGGCCTCGAACTCACAGAGATCTGCCTGCCCCTCTCACTCTCCTGAATGTTGGGTTTAGAGGTGTGCACCACTGTCTGGCTTCAAATTGTTGGCTTTATCAATAGATAATGTTTTCCTTCTTACTGACTTCTTGGGCTATTTCTGAGCTGTTGCTGTTGTTGTTATGTTGTTATTGAGAGAGGGTATCACATATCCCAGGCAGGCTACAACTCACAATGTACCAAGGGTGACCTTGAACTGTTGATCCTCCTGCCTCCACTAGCTCAGTGCTGGGATTACAGGTGACATCACAACCATGTTCACTTTATGCAGGGTTGAGGGTGAAACTCAGGTCGTGGTTCATGCTGGACAAGTTCTCTACCAAGTAAACTATGTCCCTAGCCCATCCCTGGCTTCTTTCTTCTGGCTGTTTTTGTAGTTTTTGGGGTTTGGGGAAGATAGCCGTTTAATCTCCTTGGTGATAGGCATGTCTCCCTGTTTTCTTGTCCTTTATTGATTTTATTTTGTGTGTATAGATGTTTTGCCTGTGAACCACATACATTCCGGTTTGCATTTTCTTGTCTTGTGTGCTGGCTAGAACTACTCTGACAGCATGCAGTACCAACCTCACAGTGCTCTTTCACACGAGAGAAGGCAGCATGAAGTGAAAATGTCAGGCGAACCAAGCCACAGAGCCACATCCAAATGTGGACCCATCACCCACTGTATAGGCCTAGGTTTGCATCTTGCAAGTCACGCTGACCAGTAAGATGCAGAATAACTTAGGACAAGCTGTTTATGACTTAAGGGACTGTGTGTCTTCTAGCTCTCTGAGACCCCTTTTCATCCTCCTTGAGAGTTCCTGGCTTACAATTTAGTTACCCTCCTGTGCTTTCATTTTTTTTCCTCAGGCATGGTAAATCAACCATGAGCTGGGTAAGTATAGTCTTTCTCTCCTCAGCTGAAGTGGGCCTGGGCTTCTTCCTCCCTCTGGGTAGGAGTTAAGTGTCTCGCTGAGCAGAGGGTCTTCGCTGGGGTGACAGGGACTTTCCTCAATAGTGTAAGACAGTTAACAAGTGCATGATACATACTGTATGGCTTCACAGGTGTCCCAGGACTAGAGTTGGACCGGCTCTGTCTGTGCTGGGGACCTGGACTGGCTCCTGACCACAAGGCCAGTTTCCACAATTCTCTCTGTCCTGACTCCCTTTCTGCAGCCCCCATCTACCTGCGCAGGTGTGATGAGGCTTTGCATAACTATAACAAACACCTAGGATAATGGAGTTATGAAGAGTAAAGGTTTATTTTTGACTCTCTGTGTTTGAGGATTTCATTGGTCCCAACGCTTTGGGCTTGTTGGGGGTATATCCTGGAGGGAACTCATTCCTTCTACTTTGTAGGTTGAAAGCAAATAGAGAAAAAGAGGAAGGGGCTGAGGCCCCAAATCCTCTTGAAGGGCACAAGGCCATGACCTAAAGACCTCCCACTTGGCCTCACCTCTTAAAAGCTCCACCTCCTCCCAGCAGAGCCAGTAGGGTCCAGCCTGGAGCACAAAGTCCTCAGGAGTAGCCCTAGCCATGGGATGGATATTTTCCTAGGCTGTGGATGCTAAGGATGCCTCTCACATTCCTCTTGACCCAGACCTCACCCACCCAGCCAGCCCCCCCCACCGCCCCCCCCAAAAGTCACTGGATCTTCCATCTCACATTTGGTTAGAGTTGCTTTCCCAGAAAATGCTCTTGACCTTGACCTGGGGTCTGTTTCTTTACTCATCAGCGAGGAAGGTCACTTCTCTTTGTAACCCAGTATCAAAACTGGGTGCTCCTACTCTATTACCCATTTGCTGGACCTGTGTTCCTAACCTCGACATTTCTCGTTCCTTCAGTGTTGGGTGCTGGAGTTCCTGGGTCAGGTTGACTTCCTTCACTGACTCTCTCCCCCATTCCCACTGATTATGTGGGGGAAATTTGTGGGTTAATGTTTTGATAGAAAATGTATTCTCCGTGTAGATGCTTCTGTGTTTCCTAACTCCACATGATCATGCTAGTTTCCTATAGCTTTTAGGACACTGTCCAGGTACAAGATCTTACCTCCTCTTCTAGTCTCTCCTGCGCTTTATGTGTGCACAGAGGGAAATGGGCCTCAGCAGATACAAGAGACACTTAGAGGGAAAATAGGCCTGGGACTCCAAGGGGCAGAGAATGAAGCCAAAAAGAGGTGAGAGGAGTCAGGAGAGTGGGCAGAGGAAGGAGGTGATCCCTTAAAGACACCAGGTTCTGGACCTGGGCAGCTGGGCAGACAGGGGTGCACACAGGTCACAGGAGAGGCTAGAGATGGGCTATTAAAGCGAGGATCACTTCTTGGACCAGCAGGAGCTGAGGCTCCCAAGGCCACGGGTATGGGTATCGGCTGGGCCTCCGGAGTGGGGTATTCAGAAGGTGTGTCAATTTGACACATGGCTTCTGGTGTCCTGGGATTAGAGGAGTAGGTACTACCAGGACACACAGAGACTGAGTTAGGAGTAAGAAAGGAGCCTGCACACCTGTCATGCTCCAAGTTGCCCTTGTTGGGTATCCACTAACCCGTGTTCTCTCTCACCTTAGCAACAACTATCTAATAACCCCCAGAAAGGCCATGGAAGAGCCCACAGGGCTCTGGGCCCAAACTTGGTGTTCAGGAAGTGCTTGTTGCTCGTGTGTGGATCCCTAGGGCCCCTGTTCATATCCCTCTCATGTCCCAGATCCATTCACACCTCCTACGGGCAGACACACTGAGGGAGCAAGATATGGACAAGGTCCCCCAAGTCCTGGTGGTCTCAGGTCTGTGATTAGGAAACATCGAGGTTTCAAGTCCCCCACCCTTAACCCTGTGGCACCAGGCCACAATGAGAGCTGGAACTCAAGCAGAGCCCCAATATTCCCGGCCTGTGTTTAAGGCCATCACGGGTGGGGCTGGTGTAACTGGCGAAATCATAAGTAAATAGCAAACACAAGTAAAGCCCTTGTTCCTTTATTTAACGCAAAACAAGGTTGTTGTTTTTTCTTTGCATTGCGTCTGGACTTGCCTGTCAGAAGTGGGGGAAGCTAGAAAGAGCGCCCTGATGGACATTTCATTAACATTTTGGTTACAGAATTATCACCACTTTTAATTTGGGATCGAATTAGTTGAAAATGTCCCAGGCAGCCATCTCTTAGCTTCACCACCCGTTGCGTACACTGCACTACACCAAACACATGAGATGTGAGTGGGGCAGTCAGAGATTCGATGCTCTCAGCAGATATCGTGGGGGTCACAGATGGACCGGTTCTGCGGACGTGAAGACCATGGTGAGACTGCAAATGCCGCTCCTGTTGCGTGGTGGTTGGATGCCGTGGAATTTTGACGGGGCGGCCTCATCGATGTTGGTTTCTTGATCTTTCGTCTCGTCGGAAGGTGTGATGGTGGCACTCGGAGGGAGGCGCCTGCTCTGGGCCATCCGGCTTCCATGGTGTTTTGGGGCTTTTCTAACCTGCACTGTGCTTGGCTTCCTGGGGACACATGCCTGTCTACTCCCCTCCCAGACTATGTCCCTCAGCCTGCACATCCCACAGCTCCAAGAACACTCACTGCCTCCCACTCTTGCAGGTGCTTGGAAACACTCCCTGACTGCATGAATGGTGGATGATGAATCTTTTGGATGGATGAGGAGTTGCTAGGAGAACAGCCGGGGTCCCCCCTTTGTCACAAGAGACACAGAGACCCGGCTGCTCTCCACAACATGGAGATCAAAATAAAAAATAAATAAATAAATAAAAATGGCCGTTTCGTCCAATTGTAGAATTTCAAATTGGGGAAACTGAGGAACAGAATCATTAGCAGACTCAGTCAAGGTCTCACGCTGAGAGGCCAGGGAGGGTATCAGAAACCCACCTGGCATTTGCCATTGTTATTTTTTTTAATTTTTTTTTTAAAAACGAACTCAAAATGAAATGGGATAATGATTCGTGATTGTGAGTTGGTTTGCCTCAGGGCAGGGGCTGATTGGAGGCAGGAGAGGGGTCTGGAGGGAGGGAGGGAGGGAGGGGCCTAGAGGGAGAGGAGGCCTCCTCTCCCTCTAGGATGTGGGAAGTGGTGGGAGTTTGGGGAGCTGGGACACACCCTCATAAGGATGAGAGTGGAGTCCAATGGGGAGGGATTTCAGGGTGGGACTGGAAGGGGTTTGGGCTGAAGGTAATGAATGACCAATGACTGGGGAGAGATTCTTTTGAGTCAGGGCTTTGGGTGAAATGAACCTGGGGTAGAGGTTGGAGGGGTGATTGGGTCGATAATGTGTGGACAACGGAGACGCGAGTATGACCAATGGCTGATGACCCTGAGGTGTGTGCTGTGATCATGATTTGAATGACAACGGTGACAATGACTTGCAAGCAAGTACTCAGAGCAAGGTAAACACGACTCACACTTAAAGCTTAGAGCATAGGTTCCTACCCAAATAATCTAAGAAGCAAAATATTCCTGACGGGGACTCAAGGACTGTGGAGCAGCCGGACCCCAAAGGGGGGCTGGGAAGCTACACAGGACTCTCTCCCATTTCTTTCTACTTTTTTTTTTTTTGGTTTGTTTTGTTTTGCAAAAAAAAGATAGATGCTCTTTTTAAAAAAATAAGTCAAAAATTCTACTTAAGAAGCTGGCTAGGTGTTTGGGGATCTGAGGGTCCTAACCTCAGCCACACAAAGGTACATCCATGGCTGTGGAGAGTTGCTTTCCCACTTTTGCCACAGGACAAGAAAACACCCCACAAGCAATAGTTTGCACTAAAGCCCGTGAAAACCTTGGCGGGGGTTGCATTGCTCGCTCAGGGGGGCACTTGTGGTTCAAGGTACACTTAAGTCTGAAAGCTCATCTCTACTCTACAGAGTGACGGGCAAGCATAGGGCGGGGTCTGGGGGCCATGAGGTGGAGTCTTGGGGGTCGGGCTGGGGTGGGGAGTGGGTTGCTCAAGAGGCAACACCAAATGGCACATTTTGACCTAAAGGGGCCAATTTTTCCCCAAACTGGACATGAGCCAGGAGGCTCTCCATTTTGAGAAACGCTATTGGGATCGACCTCAATATCAAGTGTACAGCCAGGATAGGCCAAAACCTTTCGGATCCCAGGATGAGACCAAGTCTCCATCAGATCCTACTCTTGGAGTCAAGAAGTGTTTTGGTATATATCCCTCGTTCCTAATTCTGAATTTGGGAGCTAGAGAGGACTTTGGTGTCTGGGTGTTTGCACCCCTCCCTTATAGGGAGGGGTGAGGAAGTGGCCCAGGGTTGGAGGTGGGGGTCTCGCCAAGGGTCACACAGCGAGTGAGCAGTAGGACTGGGACTAGGTCCCAACCTCTCTGCCAGCAGCCAACCTGGGGTCTCTCTCTGCCTGGCACACAGCCACTACACACTGCAAAGTTACAATCAATCGGAAAGATCTAAGGGTTGCGGTGTGAGACTTGATGTGAGTGTGCGTGAGAATTAACGAACGAAAGAGTTTAGCCCTTTTCACAGTGAGTGGTCAGCACAGTAATCTTATGGTTTCACGAGGACCTGGTGGCTGACTCCCCCCGCCCCGGGAGAGGGACCTCAGCACCAAGTCCTGGTTCCGTTACCATGTTTTTTTTTGGTCTTTTTGATATTTTATATTTGATATTTGATAAGAGTTTAGAATAACATACTTATCTTTAACTCATTTAGAGATGAAATTATTATTATTATTATTATTATTATTCATTATCATGCATTAATAGGGAGGAAGGGGGTTCTTAGATAGCGGTGGCAGCATGTCACACAGCAACACAAGACAATATGTAAGCATAGCGTTCACTAGATTCCACACAATAGAGCAAACTCCACCACAAAGAGAAGCGTATAGCGAGCTCTAAGGAACCCCGATAATAGAGGAGGGTCTGGGGGGTGGGGGGTGGGGGTGTGGGTGGGATGGGGTGGGGAACGCTGCTTAGATCTCCTCATCACCAGCCTCCTTGTTGAAGGTGGTCATGTCGATCTTCTCGGGGAAGATGATATTGACCGCCAACTCCTCGCCACTGTTGTACTGTAACAGCAGGTTCTTCTTCTTGCGTAGCATGTGATTGTAGCGCAGGTTGGACACCCAGGCCTCGCACTTGTTGAGAAAGACGATGGCCACGGTGCCCAGCACCACCAGGCTGGTGAGCACGCCCAGGATGGTGAAGCAGATGGCCTGTCCCTCGGTGAGGAGAGGGGTACTCTTGTTGAGCTCTTTCATGGACACCTTCAGGATGTGGTGCTCGGGCTGCTGAACAGGCAGCTCGTGCACCCCGGGGGTCAGGCGGTAGGTGAGCCCGTAGCTGCTGGGCAGGTGGGTGACCTGCACGGGGGTAGCCCCGCGCTTCTTCGCGCACGTGGGACCCGTGAACGGGGGCTTGCACAGACACTCGAAGCTCACCTGGGTTTGCTGGAGGCAGGTGCCCCCATTCAGGCACGGGCCACTGGCGCAGTTGCTCACCGGGCGGCTGCAGGTCTTGTCGACGAATCCAGCCGGGCAGCGGCAACGGAAGTCGCCCCCGATGTCGGTGCAGACGCCATCGTTCTCGCAAGGGTTAGGGGTACAGCTGTTGGTTACAATCTCACAGAAGTTGCCTGAGAAGCCAGGGGGGCACAGGCAGGAAGCATACGAGGCCTGGCCTTCATCATCCACGCAGGCGCCTCCGTGCTGGCAGGGAGAACTGTAACACAAAGACAGGGTAAAGAGCCCTCGGGGGCTGGGCTAGGGACAGAGCAGTAGGAACAGAACCGAACTCCCAAGCCCTATCCCAATGCCCTCTCTGACCTCTTAGTCTCTCAGCTCAGCGCACAGATTGTAAGTCACTAGTCAGATGGGGAAACTGAGGCTGGGAGAGACAGCATTAGTAACAGTTTGGAGTAAGATCTTTCAATGGGCTCATCCCTCAGATGAGGAGGGTAAGAGGTACAGTTCCTGGGCTCTCCAGGGGAGGTCTACTGTTAGTTAGGGGGTCCAGTCTGCACCCCCCCATCCCAACCCACCCCACCCCTGATCGTTTTTATTTCTACTGGAGTGGGCCCAGTCAGCTATTGTGAGGGAAACCCTTGGGGGACTCTCCGTGAAAGACATACGGGTTGTATCTATGCTGGCAGGAGTGGTGTCTGTGGCGAGCTGTTTAATAGTGGTCTATTCACCCAAGTGCAGCTTGCAAACTGAAGCTATTTGCTCAAAGCCGAGCACATGGAGCATTTAATGTAAGTGCTTTTAAACGAGCTAGCCCTTTGTCATCTGATAAATGCCAAAACTCCGGGGAAAGAAAAGCACCCCCCCCCCCAAACACACACGAGGAATAAGTATTGCAGCTTTGGGCCAAGGGCTGCAGAGTAACTGGGCTCTGAAAACATCCTAAGGGCCCCTGGGCTCTATTTTGACAGACTAGTTCAAGTCTGTTAGAGCAAAACAAGTTGAAAGGTCTTGCTCTGCGTTTTTCCCCTTTTCCAGTAAACAGCAGTGGAGTTCAATGGTCACTACCTTCAACGTCTCTTCTAAATACAGATCTTTAGACCCCCCCCCTCCATGTTCCTGACTGTTCAAAGCTCCAGCAGATTCCTGGATCTTGAACAGAACTCCCCTCCCCCAGAGCCTCCCCCCACCCAGCATCTCCTCCAGTCTCCTTAGACTGGATTTCCCAGGAAATCCAATTGAAATGCCCCGAACTGCCCCCTACAATATGGTAAGAGGGTTTCACGGCCTGGCCCTGCTGAACTCTGATCTTTTATTATGTTGCCTTTAGAAAATTATCTAGCTTAGCCTCTCCTTCCCCATTTCAATCAGCTGTCAATCACCAGCATCGGAGCCTGGGGGCGTCGGGGGAATATGAGATCGCCGTCAGGACCATTAAAAGAAAAATTACGGAAATGACACATTCCTACATAAAGCCCCCCTCCCAGTCAGAGCGGATTGGAGGGGGCACGGATTGTGGGAGCACAATCTTTCATCAGGTTACAGGTCCTATGGGTTAGGCTGAGAGGGCCCTGGGGGTGAGGGTGGGGAGGGGGGAGAGGCAAGACTCCTAGAGCGAGGTTAGAATATTTACCCATTGATCACGCAGGGCCCAGCCTTGTGCTGGCAGTCCTTTCCAGCAAACCCAGGGGTGCAGGAGCATTCGTACTGGCCTTTGTCGAGGTCCACGCAAGTTCCATTGTTGGCGCAGGGGGTTGAGGTGCAAGCCCGAATGTCTGGGAAATGGGGGAAAAAATATAACCTAGTGCTTAGCTTTCCTTTCCAGAAGCCAGAGTGACAGGAACCCTAAGTGGCTCGGCTAGTGATTTCCAAGTAGGGGGTCATAGTGGGAGGGTGCAATGATTCTACAAAAAGAACTGAAGTACTGAGGATTAGGAAGGTCACTGGTGAGAAAGCCAAGGCCAGAGAAGCAGCTAGACCCTTTGCTGGCACCTTGTAGTGCGGCAACACAACCTTCATCACAGAAACTTCTGTTCCTCCACGAAACAGGGAACTAGCTAAGATGCCCTGAAGCTTGTGTCCCCTCTTACATTTAGGTAAAGGGTCTCTAAGCCAGGAGCCAGTAAGGGCTGACACTTCAGGAGAGGGGAAAAGCCCCCACCCCAAAGGCTCTTCACACATTCCCAACCAAGTCCCCCACTGGGAAACAAGAAGTCTAATTTAGCCGCAGCCACTGCCTTCCCCAACCCGTGGTCCCTCTGTTCTCAGGTTCTGAACTAAGGGGGTCCAGGGATAAAAAGGCTACATCTTTTGAAGGCAGCAGAATTAGAACTATTGAGCGCTCTCCCGTCCATACGGGGTTTCCAGAAGCGCTGCTGTATCTCCACTGTGGTTTAATACCCCCTGTCAGGACTACTTCATTATTCAGGCTCGGCGAGCCAGAAGAAGCTGAACAAAGAGGCTTGGGGCAAGGGTTCTCTGACTGAGAGAGACCCCAGCTCCTCAGCAGGACCAGGAAAGGAACCTTTGTGGCTGTCCAACCCACTGTTCCGCAGAGTTCAGCTCCTTCCTGCTCTGCCTCAGTTTCCCTCCATATAAAAGAGGGGGGGAAGCTCTCTTTGCTGATCTCTAGGGGTTTTCTATAATTTTGAGCTGTAGAAAGCCAGGGCTAGCCAGAGAGACTGCTAGTGAAGGCAGCCCCCAGGAAGGGTTTCCCGGTGTTAAGGCTACACATGGAAATTTTTTTTTCCTCTCTCCTTTTTCAAAGGGCCTTGCACCCTGACTGAGGGGAGACCAGTGTCAATCAACAGAAAAACCTGCAGGAGCCCTGTGTGGTGCAAGAAAACATAAAGAGGATTTATCTTTCCGGGATAGCGCCAGCAAAACGTTAGTGCACAGAGTCTCTGCAGCTGCCTTGGGCTTCTCTGCCCCTGCACTACTGCCCACTGGGATCTTGAATTTAAGATAAAGATCTGGCGACCACCACCCCAAGACTATGCCTGCTCATTCCCCCTAAACACCAACTAACTCTCCAAAGCCTCCCACCCCAAAGAGGGGGGTGGGTGGGGGGGCGGGCAATTCAGCTGCTGCATGGAGGGCTCCAAGGGGATTCTCTGCTTGAACTGCAGCTGTGGCCAAGCAAGCAGTCAGGGAGAGAGCCAGCAAATTACCCAGGGGCTATTTCCCCCTTGGGACAACCCTTGACCCCCCGCCATTTCCACCCAGACAACCATGAATCTGATGGAGAGGGGCTATGCAGGCGGAAGGATCTGTGAGGAAGAATTCTGTCTGGAAAGCTCTTTGGGGTTCAGATTTTTAGAATGGAGGAATCCAGACTAAAAGCCTGCCCTAGTCAGTGGTTTTTCCTAGCACCCCCAAACAAGTAGCTGTTCTTATTGTTGTGGCTGCTGCTGCTGCTGCTGCAAGGGGCTGCAGAGCCATGGCCGGAGCATGAGTCAGCTGCAGCAAAACCCTTCCTCCACCTGCCCAACCACCACTCGGGAGAGGGAGACTATAGACAATCTGGGGTACCCTTTGCTTCTTTGGTCCTTGGTTTCCCTATTTGTCACTGACAGTGTTGAGGAGACATTTCCTTGGGCATCTAGCCATCTGCCTTCCTGCTGGGATATTGCCTTGGGGAGGGGCACATAAGCCCTTATTGGGGAGGGGGCTCATAAGCCCTTATTCCCCAGGACTTCAGCTTGTCTGGATTTTGTGGACAGGTTTAGTAAATGAGACAATGCAGCTGTCAATCTACAATGATCATATAAATTAATGAAGTCAACAGATTACACCAATCTGCATCTTAACCCTTTCTCAGCCTCTCCCTACACCCAACCTCCTGCAACACCTGAGTGACCCCCCCCCCGCCCTGTCCTCCCTTGTGGTTTACACTCAGCCCACCCCTCCCCTATTTGTTTGTTGGCTTCCTTTTCTTGATGTTCTGAGCCCCAAGAATCCCCTCTCCCACAGCACACACAGAACTCCCCAACCCCCCAACTCCACCAACCTGTGCAAGTAGCCCCAGTCTGTGGTCCAGCCACCCTAAGCATGGTGGGGTGTTTTTTTTGTTGTTGTTTTGTTTTGGTTGGTTGTTGTTGGTTTTTCTTTTTCTTTTTTTTTTTTTTGTGAATCTTTATTCAACAGGCAGTTTCCCCTCGACCCCACTCCTGACCCCCACCCTCAAGTTCCAGAATCCCCGCAGTACTGAGATTTAAAAAAAAAAAGTATAGTCTATACATTTGAGGCCAGCAGGAAGTGCATAGACACTATAGATCACATACCACAGATAGAGAGCCATAGGGGTTCTGGGATATAGCCCAAGGTGGGGGTGAGAGAGGGAGAAGAGGGAGAGGGGTAAGAAGAAGGGATGAGGGTAGGCTAAAGTCAGTGCCCACCTATTTCGCAGAATCTCCCGTCCCAGCCGTCCTTGCAGATGCACTGCCATGGTTCCTTGCAGACTCCATTAACACAGCCGGGGGCAGTTACGCACTTGTCACACTGGGGGCCCTCCCAGCCAACATGGCATCTGTGTGGACAAAGGAGAGACAGCAGGACACATGAGGGGAGCAGGGGTCCAGAGGGGACTCCAGTTGTCTTCTGATGAATGGAGAACACTTGGTGGTCTTTGTAGAGTCCCAAGCCAGAGGCTCCCTAGTACAAACAGCAGTCACCTGAATGGGAAACTCAGAGAAAGGTGCTCAGGGGCAGAAACACAAGGGGCTTCCAGACCCCCAGCAAGAACCACATATGGTGAAGTGATCTACAGTGGCCTCCCCACCCCTGCAAGACATTCTTCTGATCCCCCCCTATCCTGCACCCCTCCTTCTCTCTCCACCCTCCCCCCCCACCAGCTTTCTGCAGAAGAAAGCTGTGACGCAGTTAATTTAGCAAAGCCCCCCTCCCTTTCAGCCTGGCTCCAAGACTCCACAGGACCTCACCATGCCCCCCCCAAACAGCTTCTTCCATTACCTGCAGGTATTGTCAGCCTCGCAGAATCCATACTGGGGGTCGCAGGGTGGGTCACATTCAGCCCCTGAGAAAGAGAAAAAAAGGTACACACGATTCACCCCACAAGGCCTAAAGAACACTACCAAGCCCATTTCCTCTCAAATGGCCTGCTGCCCCTCAGCAGCGGGGCTCAAAGACCCTCTTGGGTCTTTTCAGCCTGGCACACAGTAGGCATTTCTTATCTGTGGATACCTACCCAGAAAAACATTCTTGCTTGCTCCTAGCCATGGGCTAAGCACAGCACACCCCTGATTCTCCAAGTGCAAAGCAGACACCTTCCTCCCCAAAGAAAATAAGAGCCCCCAGACCCCCAAAAGTAGGAATGAGGGACAATGGAGAGGCAGCCTTTGACCCCTGGTCATTCTGTCGAGCCTCCCATTTGCAAAGTGAGCTGAAGGGGAGATTTCCAGGTCTCTGGAAAAGCCCAGACAAGCCCACCTGTCTAGCTCACAAGAGAAGCATCTAGATTTTACCCCAAGATTAACCCTAGTTAAACCAGGCAACCGAATCCTATCTCCCCTGTCTCTCCTAGCCCACGCTGGTCACAGTAAAAGAACTGCGCAATAGCTCTGCAGGGCCTCTGAGATTCCAACGCTCTTAAGGGAGTGTGACACTTTAATAGACACCTACTGTATGCATTTACTCAACCAGTTCTCGGGCTTCCCAGACAGCCCCCGACCCCCCACTCACAACTATTGGCGCACTGAGGGCTGGGGTCGCTGTGGAAAGGGGCCAACTCTCTCCTGCCAGAGACAGATGGCCTCTGCAGACAGAAGTGTCGCAGCCCCTCACCTAGAGAAAAACGCCACGCAAGAGGGGCTCCAGCTGTGCTCCTGTTGGAAACTGGGGGCTACGACTGCAAGAATACCCCCCCAAAGCCCCCAAGACCTATTCCTAAGCACATAGGCCATGACAGACACCCCCAAAGTCGCACCTTAAAGCATTTTTTTTCCTTAAATAGAATACCTCCCAGTGCAGTCTCCTTTTTCCATACCTCCTCAATCCGCGCAACGACACCCCTCTTGAACGCCACTTCTGCGGGGCTAGAAGGGGCTGGGACCCTCCACCTCCCACAAACCCTGGGACCCCCGGATTGGGCTCAACACGCAAGAGTGGCGCAGGGAGGATGAGGCGGGCACAGTGAGGGGCTTAGGGTTAGGCGGGACGGGCGGGACTTGGGGCGCACGGGACAGGAAGAATGGGGTGGTCGGCGGGGCATCGCAGGCTTCCCCAGAGGGGGCGCAAGCCAAGCCGCCAGGGGGGGGCTCACCATAGGTGCTGTGGCCGAAAGCCAGCAGGAGCAAGAGGACGCGCAGGAGGGCTCCGGTCGCGATCATCTCGGGGCGGCCTGGGTCGCGGTCCGGGGTTCGGAGGCGGTGCAGGGGCTGCTCCGGGGGCTGCGCTGGGCTTCTGGTTGCGGACCACCAAGGGGGCACGGGTGTCCAGCGGGAAGAAAGCCAGGGTTGCACCGGGGCGCACGCTGCTGCTAAGTGCGGCTGCCGAGGAGCTGCCGCTGCGGCCCGCGCGCCGCCTTTTCGTACTGTCGTCCCCCCCCCCGCGGCCCCCGCCCACGCCCACGCCTCGCGCGCACGGGGCAGGCGCCGGCCAGTCCCGGTGACCCACCCCCTGGCGGGGCCGCCCCCCCAGCGCCGCGGCGCCCGGAAGCGGCTCGCGCACGCGGCCGCACTCTTTGGCTAGACGGGTACCTGCGCACGATGGGCACGCGGTCCGCACACAGGACAGCACGCGGCTGGAGGCGGAGGCGGCGGCGCTCACACAGGCCCCGCTTAGCGCAAGTCTCAGGAATCAAGCCAGGCGGGCGAAAGCCCTTGCACGCACTCAGAATACAAAAAACGCTCACAGACACAGTAAGACACTTGGGGCTGGAGTCCCGCGCACACATGGCGCGGGTCAGAAGCCCAGGAGGACCCAAACGCACACCACGAAGATGTGGAAGATGCACATGATCACAGATGCACACACGAAAACCACCACGAAAAGCCGAAGCCCCCCGACGAGCCTTGCCATTGTGGAGTTTGGGGAAGGTGCAGATGCACTTGTCCCACGGACCCCCAACCCAACACACCTTTCAGCAAGGCAAACCTTAATGCCTGTCCCTGGGGCACAGGTCACAGACCAGGGCAGCAGGAACACTGTCCGATCTGCTCCAAGCAAGGAAAGCGCCAGCTATGAAAGACTGAGAGTCCTCCTGCCTATGCCGCCCCTCCACGCAGCCCGCCTGTAAACACAGGAGACCACTGGTAAACACCGACGACATCATGCGTCACCCCCCACCCCTCCTCCTCTCGCAGGTACCACAATCACAGTCTGGGCCTTATCATGCTGAAACATAAAAGGTACGGATTCTTTCCAACATACACAGCCACACACCTGATAGCAACACCTATGCCCAGTCCCCAAATCTGTCTCAAATTTGAGGAATCATCCAACACACAAATTACACCAAGACACACACAACCCAGCCCATCTTTGTTCACAATGACACATATTGACAGTCTCACTAGTTTGTTCACCGTCAAATGAAGACAGACAGACAGACAGACACAAACACACACACACACACACACACACACACATCCTCACTCAGTGGCTTTCAACCAGGGATGGTTTAGAGGATGGTAGTGTGTGTGTGTGTGTGGGGGGGGTATTGATTCTGTCAGTGTTCCTGGGGCAATCCCTTTTTCCTGCTAGCCCCCCAGCAAGGGTTCAGAGCATTTTACTCAGCTGGGAAGCCCCCCACCCCATTTCCCATTCTGAGGTTCAAAAGGAGGAGGAGCCCAGTGAACTGATAGATTTACTGGGCCAGAGAGGTGGCTTGCTGGGTAAAAAGGTGCTTGCAGCCAAACTTGAGTTTAATCCTTGACTCCTGCAGTTGTCCTTTGATCCCCACAGAACCCCCTTAAATAAAATGTAAATAGAGTCATTGACATAGCACGTTTGGTAAACTGTAAAGGAGCTTGCCACCAAGCCTGCCACTGACAGCTTGAATTTAATCTCCAGACCCCACATGGTGGAAGGAGAGACTGAGAGCTGTTGTCTTTCTTGTCAGATCAGTACATGACTCTCCCCCCCACCACACACACACACACACACACACACACACACACACACACACGCACCCCTCTGTCTCTACTTGTAAAAAAGAAAGATGTAAAAAAAAATCAAATAAATGTTTTAAAATAATAAGATAAAAAATTACTTATTTATTTGGTTTTTCGAGACAGGGTTTCTCTGTGTAGCCCTGGCTGTCCTGGAACTCACTCTGTAGACCAGGCTGGCTCGAACTCAGAACTACACCCCGCCTCTGCCTCCCAAGTGCTGGGATTAAAGGCGTGCGCCACCACTGCCCGGCTAAATGTTTTTTGTTTTTGTTTGTTTTTCTTTAGATGTGGAGGTTGAATAGATGACTCCTCAGTAACGCTCATTTATTGTTTTTCCAGGAGACCCAGGTTCAGTTTCCAGTACCTATGTGGCAGCTCACCACTGATTGTAAATGCAGTTTCAAGAGTACCGGACACAAATGTAGCATACACACATAAAAATGTTCAAATAAAAAAAAATGTAAATAAATAAATAAATAAAAATAAAGTCTTCTAACCTCTGAGAAAAGATGGGATTTTTAGATGGGTAGTCCAGGTATTCTCAATTTGCATACATTAATGGTTGTCTACTAGTCTCAATTTGCATCTTTTAATTGTCACCTAGCTCTCAGAGGCTGTGAGCTTGTGTTTCCCTAGCCATGACTCCCTTTTCCTCACATGAGGTAGGATGGTTAGCTAAGGGACATTAACTCTATGAATCTGGTGTTGGGGGGGGACTTCTTCAGCCCAAGGGGGGGGCATCTGACCTTGTCCAAGCAGGTTGGAAGAGTCTTGCCATCTTAGGGGATTGGAAGTCAGACAATGGGAACCCCTAGGGCAGAAAGCTGGGGACAGATGCATGGTTTGAAAGAATTGGGGGTAATGTTCTTTTCTCTTGCGCTTTCTAAGGACACTGTGAATGAGGGCTGGAAGAAAAAAGGCCTCCAAGCAGGCTAGAGGAAGTAGTCAGTGTCCTCCTGAATTGCTGTGGACTCCCTTAGGCTCCCCTTGTCTTCAGGTAATAAACCGAGGCTCTAACATAGCAAGTATTTATGTTTGGGGAGGTGTTGTTTGGATCCCCCTCCCCCCGAAGTCCTTGGTTAAATTGAGAGTAGCTGACAGGTGCCACTGTCCCCTCCTTGGTGATCACTGAGGTCTCCTTGGCTCTCCTTCATGTCTTCCTTCCTTCCAAATCCCCTGACCTCAGCCTCCCAAATTATCCCGAGCAGTGCAATGTGGCTGGCAGACTGGAGGGGCCGGGTTCTCAGCCAGAGCTCAGGGGATCGGAGGATCTTGGGGATGGGCCCCTGGGATAAGGGCTCCTGCTTAAGGCAGCAGGAAAAAGTGGGGTACATTGAGTACAAGAAGCCCCAGATTAGTGAGGTGAGCCCCTCACTTAGACTCCATTTCTCCTTCCTAAGCACCCTCTCCACCCTGCCGTCTCCAGGGCTGGAAAGGAAAGCAAGTCACAGGCATAGCCTAGGTGCCTAAATGTCATGGGTTTAAACTAAAGGGCACTCTCTTGGCTGATGAGAGCTTGCTTTCTAATCCCAGATCCATCCTCTGCCTGCAGAGAGGGTGCTGGCCTGTCACCCCCTTCTCTGAGCCATGTTTCCATGTCTATAAGCAGGGATCACACACCTGTCCCTGAAAAGACCTCAGGTCCAGCCACAACCGGGGCTGGACTTCAGCACCAGAAAGCAAGAGGGATCTCGGAGGGAAGCAGAGTCCTCTTTTGGAGCCCCTACAGGGTGGCTTTGGGTGGGGAGTTTCCTCTTTCAGGACGCACAAGCCCAGGAGTTTTATGAGGGTTTGCTCTGGTCTCAATAAAGCGTTTGTTAACGCTGCAGGCTGAAGATGTCGTGTAATGAGCATACGCCGAGAACAAATGAGTGAGGCAGGAGCAGTAGGGAGGGGAGGTTGGAGATTGTCACAGGCTCAGAGGCTGCACAGAAAGCATGAAAATGCCAATCCAATCCCTTGGGGAGAAGTCGGCACAGTCTGCCGTTTGCCAAGCAGATCTTGGGGGCTGGGAGTCACGCCCCGCTCCTCTAACCGAGCATCCCTCCTCGGCCGGCCCCTCTTCTTCTCTGGCGTCTGCATTCAGACCCCTGGTCTCACAGGGGTGAGGCCGGCAGCCCCCTGTGGCAAAAGCACCGCCCAACTGTCACCATGGCAGGGCGGTAGCGGGGGGCCTATGCAGGTAGCAGAGACTGAATCGGCTCTTTATGGGGGGAGGGGGAGGGTCGCAGGAAAAGTCTAGGCCGCCTCGGAGTTAGGTTGCTTCTCTCTGGCCAAACCAAGGACTCTGTAACTTCCAGGCTTTCCAGACAGGCAGGAGACAAAAGCAAAGGGATTCTGTCTTGCAAAAGAGATGCCCTGGCTATGGGTCAAAGTTTTCTGAAAGAATCCAAAAAATGCTGTCTCTGGCCCATTTCCAGTACCCGGCTCCCCTCTCCCTATCATTGCCTCCAGCCCTGGGCAGACCACTTGGCCCTTGATTAAATACAGAATCGCTGGTCAGGGAAGCTCAATGGGGTGGAGCTGATGGGCCTCTCAGACAAGCCAGCCTTGGTCTGCACAAGCGGGTTAGGCCAGCTGGTCGGGGTGGGGTGGGGGCGCGGGGGTGGGGGTATTGGGGGGGAGGGGGTTAACCCCAGGTTGACATCTTGCTCCACACCCCCATTGAGAATCTCTGAGCCTTGAAGCTTTGTTTCTGCCTAGGCTGGACTGTGGGGCTGGGGAGGTGTCAGATTCAATGCTGATTAGTCCTGGGAAAGTCTACAGATAAGTAAACTGAGGCCTGATGAGGTTCTCAGGGTTAGGTGTGTGTGGGGGGTGCTTTTTTTGCTCTCTCTAAAGCCGACATTCTCCATCTTCCGTTTGTGCAAGTACACTGTCCCCCCTCCCCCTCCCTTTCTTCCGCTTTTTTTTTTCCTCCAAGACAGGGTCTAACTAAGAGTTCAGAGACAGGGTCACACGTTAGACCTCACCACTTGCTACCTCTTCTTACTCCCCAAGATCTCTTCATTTATGTTCTAGTAAAGTGGGTTTCAGGTTCACCAGAGCTTCCTGGGAGCCTGGAGCTGTGGGCCTATTTCAGATCTGAGCTTCCGGGAGAGGCTTGAGGGTTGTGTAGATGACCACAGAACAGCAAAGCTGGGATTGAAACCATGAACTATGGAGACTGGGGCCCCAGCTCTCTGTTCAGAGGGCCACCCACGGGGCCAAGAGAGAATGGGACCACTCCAGTGTACCTCCAAAGCCCTGCTTTCTTTCTTGGGGTAGCAGGGGTGACTCAGCACTCTTGAGTGCTGCGTGATTCTTCAGGCAAACGGCAGAGCCGGAAGTGGATGCTGAGAAGCACGAGTTTCTGCCATCCAAGCCACGGGACTGGAGAAGAAATCTCCTCATCCCTTCTCTCTGCCACAGAGGGGCAGACCGGAGGCAGAAGACCAGGGAAACGGGAGGCACACTGGGGGTACATTTAGGCCCGAGACCATGACGGTTCTGTTTCAGGTTCAGTCAGAGAAAGGGTTCTTCAGTCCCATGTGGCTTTACAGGCAGATAGCTGGGAACGTGGCCTCTGACCTCAGAAATGCGAGCCTTTGGCCAGTCTGATGTGTGGGGCCCGGAGAGGCGCATCCTGACCCCTCCTGACCACACTGAGGCCTTCTGAAGGCAGCTGGAGCACAAATCCTACACAGCCCAGGGTTCTCATGGAGGTCTGCCTATAATGTGGGAGACCAGGCTCTGCGGCAGCTTTGGCAAGCTTGAGACACAAAATCACATTGGTTTGGGTTCCACATGTAGCGCTGGTTGGGGGCAGGGTATCCCCCTTTCCCCAGACACTAGTTTTTCCTTTATCATCATTGAGAGGATTAAAAATCTAGACCTCTCCATTTCTTCAATGGCACGGTCTCCATATTAAGTTCATGTCATTTGCACTGACCAAATTATCTTCTTAAAGGGCACCCCTGAGTCATTCTGCAGCAGGGAGACACTCTGGGGGTCTCTAAGAGTGTTAAGTGATTCTTCATGGTTCTTTTACTCCCAAGGTAAATTCACCCTCCAACCAGGAGGAAGGGCATTCAGAAGAATGAGGAATCTCTTCTCTTCTCTTCTCTTCTCTTCTTCCTTCCTTTCATTTTTTTTTTTTTTGAGACACGGTTTCTCTGTATAGCCCTGGCTGTCCTGAAATTCATTCTTGTAGACCAGGCCGGTCTTGAACTCAGAAATCCACCTGCCTCTGCCTCCCAAGTGCTGGGATTAAAGGCTGAACAACCACTGAATCTTTTCATTCTGTAGCTGCCATGTTACAAGCGTTGGCCAAGACTGCAATAATTCTCCACGTATCACACATTCTCTCAGGAGTTAGTTTCCCGTAAAACCGTGAGTGGCTCTCCTCCTTCAAAACAATATTCATCTATTCAGAATCAGCAAACACCCTACTGTGTGCCTAGGAAGGGAAAGGGGCTCTGCTAGATGTCCAAAGGGGTTTAGGCTGGGGAAGTGGGAGGAGCACTCTTATAGACTTTGGGCTGAGTAGGATGCATAGGAGTCCTCCAAGTGATGCTTCTATGGGTGTATGTTTGGGGGATGACGTGAGTGAGGCTTGTGCTTGCGTGCTCCTGCGCAGCTGTTAGACTGTGAGACAAGAGACACGCTGAATACGTGTGACTATGGCCCCAAGATGGAGATAGAGAAAGCGAAGAACTTAAGAGTTCTCATGCTCTCCAGAGAACCCAAGTTCAGTTCCCAGCATCTATGCTGAGCAGCTTACAACCACTTGTATATCCAGTTCTGGGGCATCCAATGCCCAACACCCTTTTCTGACCTCTGAGGGCACCCATACTTGCATGAGCAAACCTAACACCCATGCACATGATTAAAATTGAAATCTAAAGCAAGCAAAATATATGGGAGGAGACCGAGGCAGGAGGTTAATACAAGCCCCAAAGGTCTGAGGCTCTATGGTCAGCTCTTGTAAGAAGCCAGAACAAAGTATAGAGGTTTAGTTAGGTTGTGCCACAGGATTAAAATGGAAAACAAAACAAAACAAAACAAAACACCAAAAAAACCCACAAAAAATAAATAAACAAACAAAAAACCAAACCAAAACAATCCCGAGGCTGGAGCACAATCCAAAAGCTTTGGAACTAAATTCTGTCCTAATTTGCCAAACAATGGCTTCAGAATCAGAATCCGCCTCGTCCCAGAGTCCTTTGACCACGACTGCAGCAGTGACTATGGCATTGGCGGTAGCGGCAGGGGCATCTTGCCCAGACTTGATCAGAAGCCTTGGAAATAAAGCCAAGATGTCCCTCCCTACCCGTCCAGTGAAGAACCACCCACCTTGGGTTGGGGAGAGTGAGTGACAGCAGAGGCCAAGGACACCAGATCAGAGACTGCTTTTAGTCACCAGAAGGTCCTCCTTTCAAACCTGGAGCCTGGGCAAGGAGGATCCTCCTCCTGGCCCCAGATCAGTTCTTAGGGTGTGTGGGGGGCGGGGGGGGGCGGGGGGAACAGAATTTCTCGCTGGCTCTCCACTGTCTACAAAAGAGAGTGCTGGGTGGTGGTTTGGTCCCCCCATCCCCCCCCCAGTTGTTGGCAGGAAGTTCTGTCAAGTTTAAGGCTCTGAAAACTTCGCTCTCGAGGAATCTAAGATTTTTTTTTCCTCCTTTAGTTTTGTAAGGAAACATTTCCATTTTCATTCAATTGTATTCGAAAAATGTTTTCAGTGTACTTTTTGGGTCCAGGACGGACTTGAGAATCTCTCGAATGGAGAAGGCTATCACCCGTTCCCCAAGAAAAGGAGAGAAGCTTAAGCCAGCTTGGCTACTAGCGGGACCGCGCCGAGTCGCGCCGCCCCCTCTCCTACAGTTCTCTGGACCTGTAGGAAGCCTGTCTGTGGCCTCCTCCCTGGGCCTCATCACTGGCCAGAGCACATCTTCTCACTCCGGTGTTAATGGATTGTGCACATGTGTCTGACCTCAGCAGGACCAGAGACATCTTGTTCCTCCTTGTACCTCGCGGCTGGTGGCCTGCAGTCCTGCCCGTGAGCTGGTTGCGGATTAAGTGAATTAATGAATAAATGAATGAGGCGCATCGTGTTCTCTGAGGGTTACCATGGGCCCCTCAGAAAGAGCCCGTGTCCTAGCAACTGGCCCCAGCAGCAGGTCCCTCTCCGACAGCAGCCCTCTCCTTCCCAGGGGTGGCTGACCTCCCCAAGCAGCCTTCCAGGAGGGTCCCCTAGGCTGCAACACTGTTGCCACTTAGTTCAATCACAACCGAGGCCCCCAGATCTTGTACTGGGAATGTGGGTAGCAGTTGCGTCAGACCAGAGCCCCCCACTGCCTCCCTCCAGCAAGCGCCTGGTTCCTCTGAACTGCTCTCTCTGCGTGCGAGCGAGCGAACTGTTCCTATGGTGACGCTCTGCACCTCCCGGAGGCCCTACCTAAGCAAGTCTGCAGCCAGGCTCCCGCCAGTGACAGGATAAGGGGAACAAGGGGGCGCTAGCCTGAGCTGACCCACCCCCTACCTCATGAACACACAGGGTGGCTTAGAACCCAAACCGGAACTTTTGATGATCTTTCATGTGATCCAGGTGTAGAAATGTCCCTCTCTCTTAGCTTCCAGCTCCATTCCCCACCTAGTCACATACTAGAGGCACTGCTCAGAGAGGGCAAGTGATTCTCTGCTGGTCACACAGCAAGGACCGGACAGAGTAGGACTAGAATGTTCAGAAGTGAAGCCCTGTTAGGAAGACTGTAGAGGCTTATTTCAAAGAGTCCTCCAAGAATCCTCAAGGTAGTAGGGCTTTGTTTAAAAAAAAGAAAAAAAAAGCAGGGCGTGGTTTTAACCCTAGCACAGGAGACAGAGTTTGAGGCCAGTCTGGGCTACATAATGAGACTGTCTAAACCACAAAAATCTAAAACAAACAAGCCAAAACTGATCAAAAAGCTCAGAGGAACTGGCTACACGGCTCAGTGAATAAGGGTGATTGCCGCCAAGTCTGAATACCTGGGTTCAATTTCAGAGACACAGATGGTGTAAGGATGTAACTTACTTGTGCAAGGTGTCCTCCACACATGCACAGTGACACCCCCCCCCACACACACAAAATGTATAGTAACAAGTCCAGAGACTAGAAACAAGGAGAAGGATCAGGGTTGGGACTAAGTAGTCCATCCCCCCATTACTTCAGTATCAGGTTCTGGGTTGAACACACACACACACACACACACACACACATACATACACACACATATACACACATACACACATATACACACATACATACACATATATACATACATGTACACACACATATACACACATACACACATATACACACACATACACACACACACATATACACACCATACACACACACACACCATGCCTTATTTCCTTTCTCTCTTTTTCCCTACCCTGGAATTCAGCTTTGATTCCCCCACTCTCCCACCCCTGTCCCAAAGTTCCTATCCAAAGCCTGTTCCAAGTCTGAGACCTATTGGCATCCCAGATACTAACCCAATTTCTAAGCCCCGTTCTGGCCACGACCTGCCTGACCCAAGCCCCTTTCACCAACCATGATAGTAGGAGGGATCAGAGAGGTTTTGCCACAGAGCAGTGAAATCTCCCTTCACTCTCCCACAAATGAGCTGGACTTGGGAGGAAAATTAGCTTTCTCGGGGCTCTAAGCTATGAATTTAGTGCACAGTAGGTTCTCATTAAGTTTGTGTGGAATCGAATTGCAATGTCTTAAGAAGGAATCAATAGGGAAGTCCTATGCTTGCTTGGGGGAGCCGGGGCCCCTCAGAAGTTGTCCTCTCAGCAAGTGCGCTTCTCTTTACTAGGAAGAGTTGCCTTCAGCCTTACATTGATTGCTCCGTAAGTTTCTTTTCAATGGCTTTTCCTTACCTCCCTGTAATGGGCCAATTATTTCCAACTGTATTTTACCTCGTTCTGACTCCCGGTCTGAGGGGCAGCAACAAGGCCTGACCCCTGACCTTCTCCCTTCCCCATCCTGGTGTGGCATGTGGGCAGCCCCACCACCTCATCTCCACACTGTCTGGGTTGCCTTGGTTTGTTTTCTTGTTGACAACATCTTTAAGATTTGATACAGGCCAAGGAACAGGAAGCTAGCAAGGGCATGGAGGTCATGGGATGGGGGCAGGGAGCTGGAGGGGCTGCTTTCCAGCGGCTGTGAAGCCTCTGGCCTATGAGGAGCACTTTTTTAAGAGTCTGGCCTCCAACAAGACCCTCTGCTGCTAGCAGGTCGAGAAAGCATAGTGGCAAGTCTGATAACAAATCAAGTCAGCAGCCCACCAGCCAGCTTCCATAGGCCCAGAGAGACCTAGACCCAAGGCCTCTAGAACCAGCACCCATGATCTAAAATGGACTCTCCAGGCCAGGATCCACTTCTGGAGATCTGGGCCCAATCTCCCTGCTTGATGGCAGGGAGAGTTAACAGACCCTGTGAGCTAAGAGGCAAGGCTGGGGAGGTCTGTGTGAATCAGGGCCTCCCAGGCGGGCTCAGCACAAGACAGATGGTTCGCACAAGATGGTGAGATCAGAGAGAGCTTATTAGAGAGACTATTTACAGCAAAGTGGGTGAGGTGAAAAAAAAAAAAACAGATGACAGCAGGCCTAGCTACCTCACAGGCCTGGGGGTATCAGTACCTGGGCTGTAAACTCAAAGCTAGGAGAGAAACTATGTGCTTCAGTGGAGGAAGCTCCAGTTCTCAAGGGATCTGATCTCCATCCCAGGTGATGGCCAAGTTCACCGGTCTAGACACAAATGGCCAGGAGTGGAGGTTCTGCAAGTTAAAGAAGGCTGCAGGACTTCCCCGGGTTTAGTGTTTTTCCCACATGTGCATATGTGTGCACCGCATGAGAGCCTGGTGCCCACAGAGGACAGAAAAATAGATGTTGGGTCTTGAACCACCATGTGGGTGCTGGGAACCGAACTAGGATCTTCTGCAAAAGCAACAAGTGCTCTTAAACGACTGTGCTCCAATCCACCATCTTGGCCCTGTGTGAGCTGTTCACACGGCTGGCCCCTGCCTGATGTCCGTAAGCACTCTTCTTCAATCCTTTTTATGAAAAAACAAAAACAAACAACAAACAAACAAACAAAACCTAACAGGACTCCAGATACTAGGAGAGAGTGAAGAAGGTATTATTCCCTGTAGGTCCCCAATGTTGTAGGGACATCGATTAAGAAAACGAAGACATGGGGGCTGGAGAGATGGCTCAGCGGTTAAGAGCACCGACTGCTCTTCCAAAGGTCCTGAGTTCAAATCCTAGCAACCACATGGTGGCTCACAACCATCTGTATAGCTACAGCGTACTCATATACGTACAATAAATAAAATCTTTAAAAAAAAGAAAAGAAAATGAAGATATAGATACTGTGCAATAGATACTGTAGGGTCTTAAGAGGGAGAGTGGGCGATGCAGAACCGGAGAGGGGAGGACCAACTGTGGCCACAGGGGAAAAAGCAAAAGATGGATATAGGTATCCAAGGGCTCCAGGATGGAGAGAATATGCACAGTTGCGTGCGTGCGTGCGCGTGGGAGCTGAAGCCTTCACTTAACTGTCAGAGGGACCCAAGGGTGTTTGTGGGCTGAAGAGGCTGCTAAGGATGACCCAGTACCTAAATGGTTAATTGAATGAGGCAAATACAGCCTGCTCCTCTGTGAGCTTCTGGCCTGTTAGGGAGCTGAGGAGGATTTGAACCGACGCTTCCATGAGCCCTTTAATTGAGGCTGCAGCATTCTCAGGAAGGAGGGGGTTCGGGAGGGGGGGCACGACACGGGGCAGTGAGTCAATGTGCCATGAGTCCCTTCCATCTGTGCCCCTGGTGCCACTGGCAAAGAGAACAGCCGTGCTGCGGAGCCCAGCCTGTTGGATGCTCTCTGCCACTGGCCTTGTAGTAGGCACACTTGGGTGTTAATTGTGCTTTTAACTTTCAAAGTGGTTTCACATTGATTTTATTTACACAGAACCTGGCGTTTGTCACGCTCTGCCTCAGAGGCTAGTGAGCCACTTTGCTCACTGGATCAAGAGCCTCTGAAAGGTCTGCCTGGTGCGGGGGGGGGGGGGTGGGGGGGTTCTCATCTGTATCCTGGACACACCGTTGGGACCCAGAGAGCATTTGTTGACTTAATGCGTGATGGATGGGCAGAGAGCCAGGTAGAGTACTCTCCAGGAAAGGTGTATCTCTCTTGTCGTGACCATCAAAGGGGTCTTGTTTGGACTACCAGAGATTCTCATCTGGTAGCCACCCCTCAGTCCCTCCCATGCCAGACAGGACCCCCTCCTAGGGACTCCTCTATAGAGTCATGCTCCTTGACCCTAGAGGGGATCTCAGTGGTAAGGACTGGGTGGTGGGTGGGTATGTGAATGTGTTTAACTCTGTCTTCCCTTCAAGGTGGGGAAGGGTTCCATGTGGCCCCAATCCAGACCTCTTTAGCACCCGGGGGTGCTGGGCCTGATCACAGGCTGGTGTTTAGTTCAAGCAGAACGGAGCTGGAGCCGCAGGGAGGGGCTGTTCTGTCCCTTTCCACGCAGTTGGTGGGCTGCCTGCCAGCTGGGCTACACACAGGCCGTGGGCAGGGATTCCCCTGGGAGGAGTTGTGGCTTTCTGGTAGTTTTGGGGTTGCCTGCACTTCCTTGATGCCAGTATTTTTAACTTGGCCCAGTTTTTAATAAACTGTCTGTGTGGGGAGCAGTAACCGACAGTTAAGGGATTCAACTAACTACAGCACTACTCTAAGGAGGAAAAACCTCTCGTGACTGGTTCTGAGCCAGGGAAGACCTGTGCTTCCTGGGGCCACGAAGCTGCAGGGTTGGGGCGGCAGGGTGGCAGGGCGGCAGGGCGGCAGGGCGGCAGGGCGGCAGGGCGGCAGAGTGGCAGGGCGGCAGGACGGGGGGAACCAGGAATTGTAGCCCCTGGCAGCTGTATTAGAGACCTGCCCTCCCTGCCTTTCTGTGGCTCAACTTCGTGTCAGACCCGCTGTTGCCTTGCCCTCCAGAGGATCCTCTCCTCCCTCCCCTTCCTCCCTCCGTAAGTGCTTGGCTCTGCCACACATTGGGGACCTGGCAGGGATTGTCCCATCTCTACCTCTGCCCCTAATTACCACCTGCTTGCTCATGCCTGCCATCTCCTAGCCCCATAAGACCGCACTTCCCCAACCCTTCACTGAGGGCATATGGCAGTCCTCAGGGAGACAGTCTGTCTGTCTATCCATCCCTATCCTTCTATCTGGGTTGAATAACAAGCAGAAGCAATGGCTCTAGTCTCCCCTCATCTAAGAAGAGTGAAGGGCACAACTTTCCCTTTCTTTTTTCTTTCTTTTGGTTTTTCGAGACAGGGTTTCTCCGTGTAGCCCTGGCTGTCCTGGAACTCACTCTGTAGACCAGGCTGGCCTCGAACTCAGAAATCCTCCTGCCTCTGCCTCCCAACTGCTGGGATTAAAGGCATGTGCCACCACCGCCCGGCTGGGCACAACTTTCTATTGACAGATCCTCTACCATCACAGCCAGGTCTAGCCAGGGTCTGTCACCTCCCTGTCCTCATCCTGCCAAGGCTATGGACACAACTCTGACTGTTTTGTCCTTAGGGACAATGAGACCCTCTCTTTCATTGGGGGAAGTTTCTGGAGTCAAACTACAGATTGACCCAGAGAACAACCGTGGGTGTTTAAATACTGGTTTTCCGTGTGATCTGAAGGGTGCCACAACTGTCTGCCTCCCGCTCCAAGGACTCCACAGCCACTTGGCTTCCCATGTGTAGCCAGGGACCCCAGCACCCAGTTTCGAGGTCTTTGTTGAACAGTTGTCACATATTCCGTGGATCCCCCACATGTATCTGAAAGATACTGTATACTGACAGCCCTTCGAAAGGGTTGGGGGAGGGTGGGTCACAGGGAGGGAATGAAACAGAAGGACAAGGGAGTGTGTTACCACCACCTGCCCAAATTGTCCTTATTACAACCATGGAATGTACCCATTGAGCCTCAGGGTGACGGAGTCTCTCTCAAGGGTGGGGGCAGCCAGGCCACCTGCTCGGGATGTCCTGACAATGATGGTCTAGTGGGCCGCCTGTGGGTACCCTGGAGCCCCAAATTATCTCGGAGCTTCTCGGCTCCTGTACGCTCCTTAGTTCTGCTTAGGATAGAGAACACTGTCCGGAACAAAGCCTTGGCGATGTTCCCAGGTTCCACATCTGCGTGTCTCCCCCCCTACCCCCAAGGCCTCCCACCCCCCAACCCCCACTTGTCGAGACAGAAGCAGGCAGGGAGGGCTTTGCAGACACGGATGGGGGCATTCATGTGTTCCCTGGCCCTGACTCTGTAGGAACATCTGCCGTGGCTCTTTCTCAGAAAGGAGGCTGAGACGCTTTCTATACGCCTTGCTAGGGAGACTGGGGAACAGCACGGAGGACAGATCTGATTGTGAGATCAACAGTGTAGTCTGTGGAACAAATCAAAAGAGGGTCCACTGAGGGTCCAGGAATTTCAACCTGGGAACTGGCCATAGGAGTCCATGGACTAGTGGAGAATGAGCCCCTGGATCCCATTGCTGGACTGGATACAATCCTGCATTCCCTGCCTGGGCCTTAATATCTCCTTTGACCTTGGAGTCAGTTAAAGTAAAACCCAAAGTCCACTATAAGCTGGCATCCATTAAGGCAAGGTCAGATGTCCCTCCGTCCCTTCTTGTCTGCTCAAGGACTCGTCTACCCTGGGGTCTTCCTCCTATGCTGCCCCAGACACTGAGAGGCCCATGTCCCGCATGGCCACTTGTCTGTGCCCCAGAGTTCAATCCCCATTGTTTACTTGTTCACTTCTGCCACTTGTCAGGACACAAGTGTGTCCTGTAGAGTCTGGCCTGGACAAAAGGCCCCAAACAAGTTTCAGCTTGGCCATTTATGCAGAGTCTAGTGGAAAACAGAACTCATTCAGCATGCTTGCTGGTGAAGGTCACTGCCCAGCACTGGGAATGTCACTGGCAAATCTGGAAGGTTCTAAAGAGTGTCTGAACTGATACGATAGTCTGAGTGTGGACTTCAGCTCCCATATTGGAGGAAGAAACTCGAGTTTTGAAAAGAGGGTCGTGTCTATAGCTAAGGAAGCACAGACACACACCAGGGCACTGAACCCCCTTCCTGGCCCCCCTCTAAGCTTGTTACTGGGTCTTTGAAATGGGAGCAGACCTTGTAAGCGCGTTCCACTCGGCTGCATTCCTAGTGGAAGGAGCGTGTATACGGGGAAGAACAGGTCACAACTACTGAAGCAGAGGCCCCAGCCCTGAGCAAAAGCCCAAGGCGGGCAGACAAAGCGCGCAGGTCCAGTCAGACTGTATGAGCTACCCTCTAGCTGAGCAGCAGGAGTGCCACAGGGCCCCAGCGGGCCTTTGGAAGACATCCCAATGGAGGTAGGGATGAGTCTTGATAGGTTCAAAGGGGTGTGCCAATTCAGGGGAGGGGGAGGCCTTCCCGGCAACAGGAGGAGGTCCAGCCGGGGCAGGCCAGGGCACCCGGACGGGCGCCTGGCTATTTTGGGAGCTGAGTCTCAGAAGAGTGAGGGGAGCAGCTGTCCCTAAGGAGGTGAAGCTTGGAGGGGTCCCCAACATGACCTTACTGGGCATTGCCACAGGAAAAGCTCAGGCAGCTTCCCAAGAAGTGAAGCTTCAAGGTCAGAGTCACAGCGGTCACTGTGGCAGCCATGATGGAAGAAGGGAATGGTGACAGCTGAAAGGCCAGGGGGACAGAAATGGGGCAGAGGAGGAGGAGTTGGGGTGCTGTGAGGCGTGGCTGGAGTGGGGAAGCTAGAGGAGACACAGAATTAGAAGTTTAAAGGCAATTCTCCCCTTAACAAATACCCCTCCCACTCCCCCTGTCTGTTCCGTTTAACACAGAGGAGGTAAATACATTCAAATATCCGCAAGATGAGTAGTGGTAAGATTTTTTTTAAAAAAAGGCTTCAGAACAGTGTGTATACAATAAACTCATTTATGTAGTGTGAAAAGGAACGTACCAGATCTACTTTTTCTATTTTTATGTTTACACATACATAGTTGTTTCAGGAAGATCACACAAGAAACTGTTACTAGCATTCACCTCTGCTGAGTGGGCCGGGGACTGGGTTGGAAGGACTCACTTCCTCACTTTGCATTTAAAGTGCTGTGCCTAAGAGTCAATGTTACTCTTTAAACCACTTCTAAAATAAAAAGAAACAGAGTGGGGGAGATGGCGGCATCTGGCTTGTATCCATACATGACCGGATATGGTTATCTGGAAGGCAGTGCGGGCCTGAAGGCCCCAGAGGGCTCGTCCTACTCCCCCTTTCTTGTGCCTCAACTTTTCTACCACCCTGGGTCCCGCTGGCTCCCCGGGCAGCACACCTGCCCCGCCTAGCGCCCCTGCTCTCGGCGAGCTGGCTGCGCCCCCTGCCGGCGGGTCTCCTGGCCTTCCCTCGCCAACGTGGAGGAGGTGGAGGAGGAAGAGCTCTGGAAGGCGCCTACTCGGGCAGCAGTTTCCAGTTCATCCCTGGGATGTCTGCATTTCCTCAGAGAGTGGCTCCTGTAACGAAAAGATAAGAGGGGAGCCGTTGTGAATGAATGCAGGCAAGGGGAGGCTATCCATTATCGTTTTCAGCCTAATGAAGCCCTCTGAAGGCTCTCTTCAGAGTGATAAATTCCTCCAGGGCCTCAGTCCTTCCAGTCACGAAGCCACAGGCTTGTCATAACTCATGTCCCAGGAACCATACAGCTTGTCCCAAACTTCCTCAATACAGGCTGCTCAGGAGGGCCCAAGAGGGAGGCCGATAACAAATTTTTGGAAACACGGCCGTTCGCAGCTCGTCGTGCAGGCATTCTGACGATAGTCCTGGGGGCTCATTCCTCCCCATTGTCCATCTCTGTCAGCCCCGGCAGTGTGGAGGCCAGGCAGAGGAAGCTGGCAGGACTGTGGATGTGGAGAGGGGACCCAAAGACAGCCAGGAGTCTGTAACTGGGGCTATGGACTATCTAAAGAGTGGGTGATGTGAGAGGGGTCCTTGAACTCCCAAGCAAGGTTTTGGGGCAGTCATACGGGATGGAAGGTTCCTTAGGCCTGCAGAGTTTCTCTCCCCCAACTAGGCCCCCTGCCTTCCAGTTACTGCTCCTGACGTCCGTTCCCAGCAAACACAGCCAGGTGGCTGGATGCTCTCACCCCTCCTGGGGGCAGCACAGACAGCTGCGTGAGACACAGTCCAGACTGCGGCCTGTTCCATACAGTTTCCCATCCGTACAGCCAGGCTCGGCCAAATGACTCCCTAGTGTCAGGGCGGTGAAGGTCTTCTACACCCCCCTCAGCAGGAGGGGCGCGCAGAAGAGGCCCATTCAGGGGTGCATGAGGATGCGGAAGGGGGACAGAGGCCCAGGCAGGGGCTCTTTTACTGTGTGAACACAGAAAGAATGAAGCCTTGCTTCCTCCAATGGCTTCTTTACTCACGCTGCCCACCCCGATGTGTGAAGGACACTCTCATGTTGGCTCAGCCCTTGTGGTAACATGGTTCCCAGACCTTTGGCCTTCCCTATACAAACATAAAGCTCTTCGTAACGTGGCTCTCTGAAGGCCAGCACCACTTTCACACAGACCCTGTGGTGACACGGATCTGAGACCTTTGGCCCTTCCTTGTACAAACAAGGGCCTTTTCCCAGAGTGGTCCTGTGTCCCATCCACCTCCCAATTAGGGAACGTGGGATGTGCAGCGGTCTCAGCCTGCCATGGGACTACTGTGAACAGAACAGAAGAGATATTTTGGGCTCTCCCCTTCCTGGAAGCCTGGTCCCCGGCTGCCACCCTAGGGGGATATATGAGAAGAGTCCCGAGAGGTGTGGAAAGGGTGGGGCAGGGCAAGGCGGGGACGGCTCCAGCCTAGGACTGGTAGTGCCACCCAGAGGCCTGGGCCAGTAACTGACCTGTGGGAATCTGAGGGGGTCTCTGGGCCAGGTGTGGCTGTGGAGAACAGGACAGAGAAAGATCCTGGGCCTTGTTGTGTGTCCTCAACTGCTTCAGGAATATCTACAAAGCTTGCAGACGATTCCGTCTATTTCCCTTGCTTGGCCCTCTGGGTCTAGAGTCGGGGGCAAAAGGGAGCGTGTGAAGGCTGGGGGCTGCCTTTGAATGGAGACTGAGTGCTCTGGCCAGAGAGTTTGTCTTTCAGCTGGGATTTGGAGCCAGAGTGAGAATTTAAAATGAGAAGTAACTGGTTGGCTTTGCTGCTGTTGTGCTATTTAAAGAAAAATCAGAGAGGGCAGAAGACTGAGAGACAAGAGAGTCACACACAGTGACCTCCTCAGGAGCTCAGTACTGAGACCCTTCAAGGGTTGGCCTCCTCGGGATCAGCGGACTGTGTCTGCAGTCTGGCACTGGGCAATCCCACAGCTCTCTGGGAGGACCTTCCCTGTGACTTCCCAGATGCCCCAGCCCAACTATGGACCACCTCAGAGCCCAGACTGAGGTTCACCTTTTGTTTGAGACATGTGGGACTTAAAATTATATATATATATATAGTCTTTTAAAAAAACAATTTATTAGGGGAGGGAGGAAATGGGAAAGGGGAAATGATTTGGAATGTAAATTAAAAAAAATAAAATAAATAATTAAAAAAAACCAAAAAACAAAAAACAATTTATTAGCCAGGCAGTGGTGGCGCACGCCTTTAATCCTCCCCAGCACTTGAGAGGCAGAGGCAGGCGGATTTCTGAGTTCAAGGCCAGCCTGGTCTACAGAGTGAGTTCCAGGACAGCTAGGGCTACACAGAGAAACCCTGTCTCGAAAAACCAGAAAAAAAAAAACCCAAAACCAACCAAACAAACAAAAAACCAACCCCCCCAAAAAACCCTATTTATTTATTTATTTATTTATTTAATGTATATGAGTACACTGTCACTGTCCTTAGACACACCAGAAGAGGGCATCAGATCCCATTACAGATGGTTGTGAGCCACCATGTGGTAGCTGGGAATTGAACTCTGAATCTCTGGAAGAGCAGTCAATGCTCTTAACCACAGAGCCATCTTTCCAGTCCCCTAAATTTTACTTTTTAAAGGCAGGTATAGCATTCTACTGCTGTGGTCACAGAACAAAGGAAGATAAGCCAGGAAAATTGCCAAGAATTCATAACCAACCTGAGCTATATTTTAAGACCTTGCCTCAAAGGATGAAAACTAAGATCTGTTTTATTTCTAATTGTGTGTATGGGTGTGTCTATGACTGTGTGCATGTGAGTGTAGGTACCCGAAGAGGCCAGAAGATGGTGCTAAGATAGTTGTGGTTCCCATGCGGTGCTGGGAACCAAACCCAGGTCCTCTAGCAAGAACAGAAAGTACTCTTAACCTCAAAGCCATCTGTCTCTCCAGCCCAAAGTCCCTGAACTGTCATGAGAAAATGCAGCCCTGCTGTGGCTTCTCTGTTGACTATTGCTTTTCTCATAGTTCAGACACATTCTCTAATTTTTCTAAAGTCAGATATATATGATATATATAAGATATATATATTATATATATAAGATATGATATATAAGATAATAGATTGTTTGTGTGTGTGTGTGTGTGTGTGTGTGAGTTTGTTCACAGCCATGGGCAGGCACCATCTCAAACTTCACGACCCCCTAGTCTAAACATGGCACATTGTACCTGTGGATTTGGACCTCTGGCACCTTCAGGAGGACCCTGTCCTTCTTTACCTCAGCTGAGATGCCTTTCAATGTTCCCCAGCCTGGTTATGCCTCCTGGCTGGGGACATTGGAAGACTTACCAAGACGAGGAGAGCCACCATCGCTTAGGGAACTGAGGGCAGTCAGGCCTTTTCCCTGGCAGCACTTTACCCAGAGGCTGGCTGATCCCTGACCCAAGGCCACCTCGTCTGCTCATCTCACGAGCATCCTGACAGCCCGTCGCTATCCTGTACTTATTTCCAACACCCCCAACCCCCCAGCAAAGCCCTTGGATTTATTTTCAAACCATGTGCAGGATCCATCACATTCTTTCTTTCCGTGCCTTCACTAGCCAAGCTGAGCTTGCAGAAGCTCTTACCAGGATCATGGAAACCCTGCACTTGGCCTCCCAGCTCCTGCCAGAGAAGCAGGTTGGTTGTTAACTATGTCCTTCTGGTCCAACCTCACCTTCTCCTGGCAGCCTGACTGCCATTGCTTCTCAGACTCTCCTCCAGCCACAACAACCCTAACCCTTGTACAACGTGCTTGCTCCCGTTCCTAAATGTGAGTCTCTTCAAGTGTTTTCTGTCTTGGCCAAGTTCACCCTCTCAGGCCATTTCTCCACATTCCTCTCACTGCCTCTGTCCTAACATCCATCCATCCACCTGCTTAGCGCTTCCTGACGACAGTCTTTCTTTGTCAGTGGGAGGCTTGCGTGGAAGGACCCTCTTGGCTATGAGTCATTTCCTTGTGCCACATTTGACATAAAAAGAAAGCAATTCTGTAACCAACCTTTTATCTGTTCCCTGAATCCTTCATGTAGTCCTGAAGGCCCTGATGGCTCTGTTTCCATTCGCCTCAGCCACCCCCTCCTCCCCCTTAGAGAAGGTTTCAGGGACCCCGAGGAGATGGGAGCGTACCCCAGGAGCACAGAAACTCTGTGCTGTCCTTGAAAGCAGGCTTAGCTCATCCATACGGGTTCCCACTGTGAGGAAGAAAACCCCCTGATGGACGTTGGTTCTGATGTTTAAACCCTGCCAGTCCAACAGCTTCATGACACCACCCAACCTGTTTGACCTCCACAGTTTTTCTGTTCTTCATCTGGGGTCAGTGCCATGATGCTGGATTTGCCCACCTGGACCAAGACTGGCCTGTCATTACATCTCCTCTGAGACGACCTGACCTTCCAGGATCCCTGTGCTGGGTTCATTCGTGGGAGGCTCAGAGAGGTTGAAGGTCTGTCTCATAGATACAAGGACAGCTTACAGTGGTGGACCCACACTAAAGCCTACAACTATAGGGGTATAGAGTATAGAGGAAATCTACCAAGGAGGGAAAAAAGCCCATCTCAACCCCAATACCTGCATAGGTTCTCCCAGGGTCTTTAGTCCATTCCCTCCCCCAGCTGCCTCCACAGAAGTCTACCACATTCTTTCTCTGCCATATAAGTCAACTCAGATAAGCAAATAGGTTTCCCAGAGCTGGACACTGAGTGGAGAAGGCACGTGCTTTTCCCCAGGACTGACTGGCTTCTCTGACTCCAGATTCCTCAACTTTAAGAACTGAGAAGTGCCGGGCAGTGGTGGCGCACGTCTTTAATCCCAGCACTTGGGAGGCAGAGGCAGGAAGATTTCTGAGTTCAAGGTCAGCCTGGTCTAAAGAATGAGTTCCAGGACAGTCAAGGCTACACAGAGAAACCCTGTGTCGAAAAACCAAAAAAATAAAAAATTAAAAAAATAAGACCTGAGAAGCTTAAAAAAAAAAAAAAACAAAAAAGCTGTGAAGACCCATGTTCAATCCCCAGTGTCTACATGATCTTTTTGAAAACTGGTATGACATGGTAGCGTTACTGACATCCCAGCACTGGGCAGTCAGAGACAGAAAAATCCCTGGGGCTCACAACTCAACCAGCCTAGCTCACTGAATGAGTTCCAGGCAAGTGAGATACCCTGTCTCAGAAAACAAGGTATCCCTGAGATTGTCCTCTGGCCTACACACACACACACACACACACACACACACACACACACACACACACACACACACACTGAGCAGCTCACTGCCTTCCTCACCAGTGCATGGGGAGATATGGGGAGATATGGGGAGTGAGGTTCTGAGACAGCCTCACTCTGTAAGTTCTACCTCTGTGGGTGACTTCTAAGCACTGAGACCAGATTCCTTCTGCTGGGACTACTGAAATCCAGCCAGGGTCAACACAGGCCCCAGAAGAGAGACACAGACGTCCTTTATCAGCCCCCTCCAAGACACCTGGTCCTGTCACTGACCCTCCAGGAGAGAAGGCCGGTATGGATGGGTAAGAAGACTGCCAGTCTTGTTCCCGGGAGACAGTGCGTGGCTGCTGGTGCTGCTGCCCGGCCCATATAGCGGCCCTCCTTGTTCAGGGCCTTGGCGGGTGCTGGGGCTGTGTTGATCTTGGAGGGCTCACAGGCGCTTGCAGTGTTCCATGCGAGGTGTTCTCAGCTGCTTTATGGAAATTATTTTATAGCCCATGTAGGTGTTGGGCAGCTCCTCCCCTGCAAATATTTCCAAGCTAAAAATACTGTATTCCCGCTCCATGGTGGAGAACTTTGGGGACCATGTAAAGGTCTGCATCTCCAGCTACCAGCTCAGAGAATACAACTATGCTTTTCCATGACTCAGCTTTTCTAGGGACCTGTCTTTCTGGGTGACAAAAGCTGGCTGCTGTAGTCCAGCACACACACACACACACACACACACACACACACACACACACACACACACTCACCATACACACACAGTCACCACACACACACACATACACACAACCACACACATGCACACACACACACACCACACACATGCACACACATCACACACGTACACACCACACACACCACACACATACACAAACATGCACACACGTACACATACACCACACACACAAATACATACACACCACACACACACATATACAAACATGCACACACGTACACATACACCACACACACAAATACATACACATATACACACAAACATACACACACATAAATACACATACACACATAAACACATACATATACACATATACACATGCACACACACGCACACACATACACATGTACACACACCACACACATACACACACAAACACACACACACACACACACCACACGCACTCAGGACAGAAAGCGTTTGAATATAAAGGTTCACATGCTGAGGACCTGATCCTCAGTTGGCTATTGGGAAAATAACAAAAATCCTGAAAAGTCAAAAAAGTGGGAACTGGCTGAAAGAAGGACTTGGGGAAAGTCTTGTCTTCTTTCAACATGTTCCTACCACCATGATGCGTTACCTCACCAAGTCCCAGACCCAACAGAACCTAGCACTGTAGACTTACATCTCTGAAGCCATGAGTTGAACTCTACAATTCCACTGTGTCACTTGTCTTTTTGGTGTGCAAAAGCACCAAGCAAAGGGTCCTTAACTGACCCCATAAGAGTCTGTAATCTCCCCACCCTACGGAGCTGCCCACAACTCTGTCTGTATCACATAGGGACCTCCAGGGGCAAGTTCAAAACCCAGAAGTCAAGATTTGACTCAGAATTTTTTTCTATCTCTCTATCTATCTCTCTATCTCTCTCTATCTATCTATCTATCTATCTATCTATCTATCTATCTATCTATCTATCTATCTATCCATCCACCCTCTCCCTCCCTCCATCTATCTATTGAGTCTATCTATCGAGACAGTGTTTCATTATGAAATCCCAGTTGGCTTGGAACTCACTATGTAGACCAAGTTGGCCTAGAACTCACTATATAGACCAAGCTGGCCTAGAACTCACTATGTAGACCAAGCTGGCCTGGAACTCACAGAGATCTGCCCTCTTCTGCCTCTTCAGAGCTGAGACTAAAGGTGTGAGCCACCACACTCCAGCCCCAGATTTTACTTTTAAAGCAGGGGGGATGGTTTCTTAGACAGTCAGACATCAGGGGCTGACATGATGGGCCAACAGGTGAAGGCCACACTTGGTGACCAGAATTCAGTTCCTAGAATTCACGTGGTGGTATGAGAGCATCCGTCCTATGCAGGTTCTTCTTTGACCTCTTCACACAGGCCTTGGTATGTATGCACATGAGCATGCGCGCGTGCACACACACACACACACACACACACACACACACTCACACAGCCTTTAATCTCAGCACTTGGGAAGCAGCGGCACGTGGAATTCTGTGAGATGGAGGCTTGCTTTGTCTACATAGTGAGTGCCAGGACGGCCAGTGCTAAACAAACAAACAAATAAATAAAAAGAGTGTTTTAAGTAGTCACAATGATGAATTTAATGTTATATGCATGTATAGCAATGCTACATCATTATTATATTATTGTTGGGGGGATGGAAGCCAGGGCTCTGCTGGCATTAGGCAAGCGCTCTGCTGCCTGGCCACACTCCAGCATCTTTTCTTTTCTTTTTCTTCTTCTTCCTCTTCCTCTTCCTCCTCCTCCTCCTCCTCCTCCTCCTCCTCTTCTTCTTCTTCTTCTTCTTCTCCTTCTCCTTCTCCTCCTACTTCATCTCCTTCTCCTTCTTCTCCTTCTCTCCTTCTTCTTCTTCTTTTATTGTTTTTCGAGACAGGGTTTCTCTGTGTAGCCCTGGATGTCCTGGAACTCACTCTGTAGACCAGGCTGGCCTCAAACTCAGAAATCCACCTGCCTCTGCCTCCCAAGTGCTGGGATTAAAGGCGTGTGCCACCACTTCCTGGCCACACCTCAGTATTTTACAATAAAAAAAAAATCAATCCAAAGAAGGAGACAGACAAGGAAAACCAATAATTTTCTCCATTTATTTTTCTGTAGAACTTTTCGCAGATGCTGACTTTTGGGAGAAAGGACCCCATCTTGTGTTCCATCCTCATCTGGGGGGCAGTTTCGGGGTCAATGGCGCTCTGATTCTGAGGGTAGGAGGCACCTGGTGCTAGCTGGAGATGCCTTTGGCTGTCTCAGGGGATGGAAAAGTTGGCTACAGCATCCTTCAGCAGAGGCCAGGCTTTGCTCTGTGTCCCAGGGTGTACAGGATGCTGTGCTCCAGGGAACTTTCTAGCTACAACATGGATCAACCACAGACACAAACCCTCACTTGGGGAGGAACTCGAGACTGCTGGGAAGACGTAGAGGGGCTCAGGAATGCCATAGCCACCTCCTTCTCTCCATTTCACCCATATGTCCCTTGGCTGCCCCCCCAAAGCACACTTTTGCTGTCCTGGAGTTTGGAGACATACAGCCAGGAGGGTCTGCAGCTCCTTGGGTGATCAAGATAGCTCTAGGGGACAGGCCTGGCACAGAGCGGTATTCAGGGCCTCGACAGTAGCCAATTGCAGAACCTTCCTGCTGTCCCTTTACCTCCCTGCTTGTCCCTCCAACATGGGCCCTGACAGGTGCAAACCCTAATCTATCTTTCTTTCTTTCTTCCTTTCTTCCTTCCCTTTCTTTCTTTCTTTCTTTCTTTCTTTCTTTCTTTCTTTCTTTCTTTCTTTCTTTCTTTCTTTCTTTCTACCAGAATTTCTACTTCCCTAGAGATTCTATTTCCAAGGGCCACAAGTTGGTGGCTTCCAGAAACGTACTCCCTTGGATTCCAATATCAAGAGGTCACCAGTACTTGCTCCTTCCAAAGGATCTGAAATTAGAGGCTCTTTGTCTCTTCCAGCATCCAATGCCCCCCACCCCCTGCAGTCCTTGCCAAGAGATAACTTCACTTCAGTCTCTGTCTCTGTGGCCACACGGTTGATGCCTATCACCTGTCTAATGAAGAAAGAACACTTGTGAGGGACATCACAGGCAAAGGGACCACTGAGGGGTCCTAGATGAAAAGAGACATGACCTCCAGGAACCCCGCTTCCACATACAGGAAACGGAAGGGGAGCCAACGTGATCCATGTTGGACCGGGAGGCTCTACCTCACGTACGTGGCCGATCTGATGAGCTTTCAACCTTGACTCCAGTCATCTGGGGTTCTCTGTGACTTCCACATTTGCCATTAGATTAAGGGCCACACAGCTGAACTTCCCAGGCAGGCGAGCAAGTAAGACCCTGTAGCACTCAGAGGGCGGGGCTGGCAGAGAGAACACAGTGGGACAGGAGCTCCAGGCACCTAAAGTCCCAAATCACCAACAGAGAACCAGGCCTCAAGGTTTCTTTTCGCTAAAGAGAAGGTCTAGTATTAGATTCTGGTAATGGTTGTACAATTCTGTGAATTTACTCATCACTATCGAATTACACGCTTTGAATGGGCAATCTTCATGGCTTATAAACACTTTGTCAATAAAGCTATTTTTTTTTTTTTAAAAAAAATCAAGTTTGGATACGAAAGACTGAAAAAGTCCTGAAGGAAGACGGAGGAGGCAGACTGAGGCTAATCCCTGAGGGTGAATATTCTTGGGCATGCTGGGAGGGGAACTGGCCTGATAAAGCCAGTGCCACCTGTACCTTGTGACAGCTAGAGGGATGATATGAAGAGTGGAGTGGCTTGGAGCTAGGTATGAGCTGTGAGGTACCAGTCCCCTGTCTCCAGCCCATGCTGGCTGGAGTTGACCCTGGCTCCTTGTCCCATCCCTGTGTCACCCAGCTCATGTCACCCCAAAAGGCCCCTGTGTCATCTTGCTGTTCAACCACGTGGGTCTTCTCTGAAGCACCAGGTTCCCTCAAACCCAAGCTGTTCTCTCCCGGGCATTTGTTTTAACGACATATCCCATGCCTCAGTTTCCCAAGGAAGAGATGGTTGCCAGCAGGCCTCAAAGCAGGAGGCCACAATCCTGCTAGACAGCACATGCCTCTTTCTCAAGGGTTCTTCTGCTAAGTGCTCACCTCCAAGGCAAGAGCCTGAAGACCTGGGACTTCATGTCCCCCTGTCCCCCTGACCGAAGCAGGTGGGATAGACATATAGGTGCAGCTAAAGCTCCAGGTATATCCAGAAGATCATTGCCAACCTTGTCCCCAATGCTCACAAGGCCATGGAGGCTCTGCCATGGGGACTCAGGAGTGATTAGGGGGGTCAGAGCAGTGATATGCTTCAGCTACCAAGACAGGGCTTCATGCTGTATGCACCTCCAGTCACGGGTAGAGCCCCGTTCCCACCTGACATGTGTGGGTGACACAGAAGCATTGCCAGGAGGAGATTGTCCCTGGCTTACTTTTCATATGTTATTATTATTAATTTTTATTGTTGTTGTTCATTTATTATGATGATGATGATGTTATTTTTATTATTGTTGTTGTTGTTGCTGTTGTATGCATGCGGAGCGAGGCAAATGCTTACAGCTGAGCTACATCCCTGTCTTTAATTAGCTGATTAACTGATTGATTGATGATTGATTGATGCATGTGTGACTTCCCACGACACACATTTGAAGGGCAGAACACTCACAGGAGTTGGTTCTCTCCTCCTACCGAGCTGGTATCAGGGTCAAACTCAGGCCGTAGACTTGACAGGAGCCCCTTTGCCCACCGAGTTTTGCTTTATTAGTTCATCGGCCTCCTCCTCCTCCTTCTTCTTCTTCTTTCTTTTCTTTTGACTTTTTTCTTTTGAGACAAAGTCTCACCTAGCATAGATGTGAGCTCTGTAGCCCGAGTTGGGACTTGAAATTATAATCCTCAGCCCCAGTTTTTATTTCGCTATGTTCTTTCTAAAGATTTACTTATTCTATGTGTCTGAGTGTCAGGATGCATGTGCATGTACTGATGCATTCCCGCTGCCGGAGGAGACCGGAGGAGGGTGTTGAATCCCCTGCATTGGCATTGCAGATGGTCGTGAGCTACCATGTGGGTGCTAAGAACTGAAGCTGGGTCCTCTGCAAGAGCGGCAAGTCCTCTTAATCAGTGAGCCATCTCTTCAGCCCTAGGCTTATCTTTCAAAGTGCACCTTGATGTTTGTTTGAGATTATAATGTAAGTACATCTTTCTCTTTTCTCTTTCTTCCCTCCGAGCCCTCCCATTTACCCTTCATTTCTCCCTTTCTAATCCCCCCTTTTAATAATTATTACAAACAAACACACACCACACACACACACACACACACACACACCAACATACACGTCACACACACACCAACACACACACCAACACACACATCACACACACATACCAACACACACCACACACACACACCAACACACATACCACACAAACACACACCAACACACACACCACACACACACACATCACACACACACACATACACACCCATAGGCACATACATACACACATACTACTACACCACACACATACCACATACACACACACACACCACCATACACACACATACACACACCACACAAACAGGTGCACACACACATACCACACATACACACACACACACCACACCCACCCACACACACACACACACATACCACACAAACAGGTGCACACACACACACACACACACACACCACACATACCACACCACACACACACACCACACACACACACACACACACACATATACCTCAACACATAAACATGTGTGCTTAGTTTTAATTGGTTCTTTAACCAGCAATGAGGATCACAGGTTAGTAATGGGGTGTGGAAAGTGTTAGCTCAGTAGCACTAAAACACCAGAGCTGGGTGATAAAGATGGTCATACCCACGCAGCTGGACACACTTCTTCAAACTACCCAGCCACACACAAAGGCATCGTCAAGACCCCTGGCAAACTGTAGCCCCCAGGAACATGTGCAGGCATCTACAGGTCCTTTCTTCACAAGGACCAGAAGGTGCCTCCCACAGGTGTTCTCAGGCCTGTGAGTAGATACAGAAACAGCATTCCAGCCATACAGTGAACATTCAGCCACAGAGGGAAACCAAGTCTAAAACAGACCGCAACTGGAAGAAATCACCCCAGCATTGGGTGACACGAAGGGAACCAGGCACTGAATTTGCGAATTTTGATTCTATTTATACAGAATGGCCAGAAGAGGAGAATTCTAGAGATAGAACCTGCATTCCTGGCTGTTGGGGTCTGGGAGGATGGAGAACCATTGCTCTGGGCCTGGGATCCCCTTCAGGGACCAGACTATCTGAAAACTAGGTGAGGGGAGGGGTATGCAGTACTGGAATGACTGGGTCCTCCATGAATTTCTCATAGCGTCCCGAGATGCCAGTGGAAACTGGGTGAGTGCATCTTGTGTGGTGTGGTCTGGGGAGGATAGGTAGTTTGCTGGGCACAGCTCTAGGCTCTCTTCTTGGCCCTCGGAGTAGAGGCAAGACTCATCTCAGATGCCTCAATAGCCTAGGATGATCTTAAGCATCGACTCAGAGAGTGGACTCCGTCCTTGCAAAAAACGAACACAGTGCTTGGGTGAAGCCGTTTTCCCACTGAGAAAACTTCAAGTTGCCACTGGTAAAAACCATCCCCGGCAGCCAAGGCTGTGACATTGACAGGCTGGTCGTGCACTCAAGAGAGGACAGTATCTGAAGCTTTTGCTCTAGCACAGAGCCTGTGGCCTTGCATCCATCCGCACAGTCCTGCCTGCGCCAACGCGTGGCCAGGATCAAAGCCTTCAAGGCCATCCCTGATGTCTCCAGAGGAGATGTTGACTGGAGCTTGTGTGAAGCCTTGAACATTCTGCAGCTGGGCGTGTCCTCGGCAATGCCAGCAGTGTGTACATAAAGATGTGTTGACCAGTGGTGGATGGGGGGAAGGTTCTGCGATGTGGTGAGTTGGCGGTGGAGGAAGCGCAGGAGGTAGTGGACTATAAAGGTTCCCACGTAGGATAGAGCCCCCACGCTGGCCTGGCTCTTCCTGCATCTACACACCCAGCTCTTGGAGATCCTTGCCCCATGGTGCTCACCTCAGGAAGAATGGTAACAGACTATACTCAGCTCCACCCCTTCTAGAAAATTTAGAAAGTAAGAGGGAAGAATCCTTGACTGCTGCCCCCTTCCTCCAGATGTAATCTGGGGAGGTTAGAGGGGCAGAGAGGGTTCTTAACCTGTGGTCAAGTGGCTATTTTTTTTCCAGAAAAGGAGAGGGATAACTGGGATGTGGTTCCCTTGGCAGACTGCTTGCGTAGAATGCAGAAGCGCCTAGGGATTCATCCCCTGCCTCACATAAAACTGGTTACCATGAGACAGACCTGTAATCAGGGTGCTTGGGAAGTAGAGGCAAAGGGACCAGAAATTCAAGGGCATTCTGATCTACATATCAAGTGAGAGGCCAGCCTGGGCTACATGAGGCTCTGTACTCCAAGGCAGGAAGTGGGGCCCGGAAGGAGAGGGCTGTGCTTTAGAACACAAGAGCAAATTCACTCCTCAGTATGATGCTGCGTGACTCACAAGGCGGGGGATGTGCATTGATGGATCTTGCTCAGAGGCGTGGGTGGGTGGGAGGATGGGAGGACCCTCCCCCCTCCGAGCACTCGCTCTGTGTCTGGCTTGGAGGAGGGGGCGCGGAGAAAGGGGCACGAGGTCAGCCTCGGAGACTCCTGGCTGTAATAAAAACTCAAGTCTTGGAGCAATTAAATTCTCAGCGTTTGTCTAGTCACCTCTGGGCAGGTGCGCCAGATGGAGGGCAGCGCGAGCGATCCCAGACGCCATGGCTGACAGTCTTTATGTCATTCGTTCTCATCTCATCCTGCCAGGCTTTAACAGGGCTTAGGAAGGAACACCAGAGCCGCTAGATGAATTAGAAGTGGGCGAGAGAGACTAGAGGAGAGCGAGTAAGACCAGTGTTGGGCCCTTCAGGGCAGCCAAGGTCTGCTGCCGAGGGGTCCTCTCAGAGCTGCGGGCAGCAGCTCTGTCAGCGGCGGGCAGGCCCGTGTCTTCCTTGTCCTTCACCAGGACGCACTGCTTCCTGTGATGCCTTCTTGCTGGCTGCGTGGCAGTTTCAGGTAGAGAGGAAACCACATCTGAGTGGTCCCTCAGTCCCCAGGGAGTGGCTGCTAAGGTAGTGTTTGACAAAGGAACAAATGAGCAGAGGAATGAACCCGGGCAGCTAAGAAAAGTCCCCTCGTCCTACCAGCCAGACACGAGTGAGAGGCTTCCTGTCGCCACCACGGCATTGCTGCCCAGAGCCCAGCTCTGCTTACCTGCCCTTGTGTCAGAGGCTTGTGTGACAATTTCAGTCTGTTTATGCGTTAATATTATGAGACATCTGTCCTGGCAGATTCTTGCTCTGCTGTGTGTCCTCAATCGAGTTACTAAACCTCTCTGTGCCTTTACTTACCTCTCGCAGGAGAGAGTTCAGGGATTCCTCTCTCTGTATACACTGAGCCAATGCTTGGCACACAGCAGGCATGAGGCTGGGGTGGCTCTCTATGTTTTTGACTGGACTCTGAGCTGACTCCACCTGCAGTAGGCCACACTCCTCTCTCTCCAGGAGGTCCGTACTGGTACTCCAAGTACCGTGGTGGTCTGCTTGGATATCTCTGGTTCCATTGTCCTGTGTAGTCTGAATAGACTGTGTCAGAAAGCCATCAAAGTTGCTGCTTATGTGTATGTCTGGGCAGTTGCTGCTTTCTGAGAGTCACTGGGGGAGGGGGACGCAGTTATCCTTACCCTGGCCACTGTCTCTGCCTGGATCCCCCTTCCTGGGGGGGGGATCAAGCATGATCACCAGCATAGCGCATACCTAGGACACTGCTCTTCCTCTACCAGGGCAGCAGGACAGTGGGAGTGTCCTGTGGCTGAGGGTGAGAGGGTCCTGCAGCTGAGGGTGGGAGGGTCCCAGGGTTGTGGGTGGGAAGTCAGGGAGGAGAGGATTGCAGAGAAGTGGCAGAAGAGAGAAGATGTAGGAGGGAAAGAGAACTGAGAAAATGGAAGGGGAAGGAGAGGTGGGAAGAGGAGGGAGGAAAGAGGAAAGAGGAGGAGGAGAGATGGGGAGGAGGAGAGTCAAGACAGGGAGGAGGGGAAGAGAGGGGAGCACGGAGTTAGGGGGGTGGATTGAGGCAGGCATAGGCCTCCCTGGGGCTCGGCAATGCTCTGCACACAGCCCGGGCTGGGTAAATGTTTGTAAAACGAATCAAACCAAATTGTGTCCGCAGAGAGCGCAGGGCACACAGCCTAGAAGCTTCCGGAGAGGCTTGTCCTTCAAGGCTCATTGCAGGCAAAAGTGCTACTTGAATACAGGTTGCTGCCTATCACCCCCTCAAGGAGGACTTGGGGTGGCATCCTGGCTGCATGGGCAGGGATGGGATGCTGAAGAGAAGCCAAGGATAGTTGGGCAGGGCTGCAGAAGAGGAAGGGAGGGGGGGTACCAAGGCCCCGAGTTTCCACCAGGCTACCCGTGAGGCTGAAGATGGAGCGTGGGGTTTAGGGACATAAGAGGGTTTTCATTGTGTGTGGATCTTTCCCAGAATGGCCAGTGGGGTATCTAGAATGAGAGGTAGCTGCAAGAGAAATGTTGGAAAGTTCCAGAAGGAAAGCATGGAAGAGGGATGTAGAAAGAGAAGGAAAGAGGTCTTTGGAAATGCCCACTGCCAGGGATGAGCTGGCAGGGGAGTTAGCTTGGGGTTCAGGGTCCAGCTGGCCGGGACAGGCTGCCTTGGGGTGCCTGAAGGGAGCCAAGAGACTGCCGTCCGCATGGGTGGGCTTGACTTCCTTGCTGCCAGGCCTTAAATGTCTGTTGGCATCCAACTCCTACACTATCACAGTGTGACGCTGGAGTGTCCCCCACGACGTTGTGCTAGGGGCTTGCTCATTCACAAGTGGCATCTTGGGAGTGGACAGGATGACAAAGCATTTCCTCTTATCGACAGGTCACTGTGGACTCTTGATTTGATGGGGCAATAGAAACTTAGAAGATGTATCTAGCTGAAGGTAGTGGGTCCTTCAGGATGTGTCCCTGGGGTCCATATTATGTCCGTGACCTCTTCCCCAAGTTCCAGGCCACCGTGAGTATTCTTCTTCATTGAATCACAGAACCAGAAACAACAACGGGCGACTGTGAGCTGAAACTCTGAAACCATGAGCACAAGTAGCCTTTCCTCCTTTATATTCTTGTCATAATCAGGGCAAGCCAACTGACACAGGAAATTACATTCTGTTTACAGAGACACACACCAAACGAAAAGGCAAGTTAAGGTATGGGTAGCCCAGCAGTGGCTGTGTGGGTATAAGCCACACTTTCAGAGCACCAGGACAGCTTTGCTTGCAGATCAGGGCTGGCCGCTCTGTGAGGATACTATGTAACAGTTTCTTGCAAGATTGAAACATTTCGTCCTGCGGGAAGCGGCCTTGAACAAGAAGGTAACAACTCAAGATAACTTCAGGAAGTCCCTGAAACTGACCAGATTCACTAGGCCACTCCCTGCCAGAGTAAGGGATAAAAGCTGAGAGTCCCCTCACATGGAAGGAAGCTGAGTTGTGAAGTACACCCAGAAAAGTGACACAACAAAGAACCTAAGATCAGACCAGCTGCCGGGAAGAAGCAGAAACCAGTTGAACTGCCTGAAAGAGGTTTAGACCATTTGAAGCACCTAGAAAGGTGCTCTCCAAACTGTTGAGCTGCCTGAAAGATGTGCAGTGTGCTCCAGGTTCCCAGATCTTTAGTAAGCCATCACCCCTATTCCTATAAGTAACCCCAATATAATTAACTGGTTCAACAAGTTGGACTTTGGTCTGTTGTGGTGAGTTCCCTATCTGTGGTAAGTAGATGTGTGTTATGTCTCCCCAGAAGTTTTATCACACACAACTTGGGACAGGGTCTTAGCATTCAGCTATAAATCCAAGAAGTGCAAATGCCCTGGCAGGAGTTTGTCCTGGGTATATTGGAGTAAATACGGAGGCCTACATGGAGGTGGAGTGAGCGCTGTGATGGAATGGCAGAGACAAGGTCGGGGGGATGAAGACGGGAGTTACTTGAGAGGTGTGGCAAGGACTTGAGTTTGGCTGACTATTCTTGGAGCCTTGGATGGATTTAGGGGTGAGGCCAGGCAGAAAGGTGGCTAACAGACTCTGTAGGTATCTCATAGTCATCCACAGAGACTGAGCCATGGCTGGAGGTTAGCCGGGGATGAAGCCCATTCTCAGGGGATGAAGCCCGAGAGCTCCTTATTAAGGTAGCCAGCCATGAGGTGCCTGGGAAAGAGGGGTGACAAAGATCCCCATCTTGGGCAACACCAGGAACAGGTACAGGGAGGACTCTATCTCAGACAGCTAGGGATGTGTCTGTTCCGACATCATGAAACACTGCTAGATAGAGAGCCTAACTCGAGGAGGTCCAGGCTACAGATGTAAATCCAGGGCTCGCCAGCCAGAAATAGAATTTACAGCTACGTTCAGGGTGAGATCACCACAAGGGACCCCAGGCGCCTGTCCCTGTCTCTTCTCTGAGGCAGGGCCACTTCTTGGGTCCTCTGCACCTTGGCCCCAGCCTGGCGTCTGGGCAGGCAGTGGGTTGGCCCAGCATGGGTGACCAATGACCCACTGCAGAGACAGATGTAGAGAAGTAACTGGGTCAGAACCAGCCAGAGAACAACAGGGCTAGACTACTGTCTGGATCCTCTTGTTACGTCTTATGGGGGGGTCTGTCTCCCCACCAAACCCAGTGACTTTCATTAGCTTCCTTCACCGTGGAAAAGCTCTGTAGAGTGTGATTACAAATCCCGGGGAACTCATGGCCGTGTCTACTGCTGTTGTTGAAGATAATGCATTTTAAACAGCTCTAATTTTGAAAGGGTTCATTTGACCCCATCTCTAGGGTGACCATATTTCCCAAACCCTGGACCTGTGATACTGCCTGACACTTGCCTGGGCTGATGGATGGCCAGGGACAGGACCGAGTTTTTGCAGCTGGTCTGTCTCGCCTCTGCTCTTCTCTCATTCTGCCCGCGTGCCAGGCAGGATATTAAGAACTCACAGACGGCTGCTATCTTCACTTGTAATGGGTTGACTCCATGAAACCTATTTGGGAGGATATTATCTCTGCCTCGCGCGGTGGAGGGAGGGGCCTTTGGGAAGGAAGACACTCTGAGGACTAACTTTTTCCATTTTCTGCCTATCATCTGCTGTCAGAGAGAAGCAGCTTCCCAGGGAACATGGAGGTGGCCCTAGAGCGGGCTGTGGCTTCAAGGCAGGTGAGCCTGTCTGGGCTAGGTGCCAGTCCCTCATAATCATCGAGGCAAGCGCTAATAGGCACTTTAAAAGTGCCAGGCCATATGCCAGGCTTCCTTGATGAGCTGCCTCATCAGGACTTTCCAAGTTTCCCAGGAAACACGGTGTGTGATGTCACCCCTCTTTGTAGGAAGCTACTAGGTCTCAGAGAGGTTGAGACGCTTGCCCCAAAACACACAGCCAGCTTGGGAAGAACAGAGGAGTTATGGTCATCTTCCTCAGGTGCCTCCCCTAAGCCACTCCCAAGTCTTCACTTACCTTGACCCATTTGTGTATCACATTCATCTTTGAAGAAGAGGGATCATGGGAGCACTGGAGAGCTGGCGAGACTGGGGATGTGGCTCACTTGGTAGGTGCTGGGTTCAATACCCAGCTCTGCACAAACTGGGCAGGTCTGTGGTCTCAGCACCCAAAAGTGGAGGTGGAAGGATCACAAGGTCAGTGTCACTCTTGACTATGTAGCAATTTGGAGGCCAACCTGAGCTACATGGTAACCTTGCCTCAGAGAGAGAGGTAGAGGGGGGATGGTAATGATAATGTGTATGAAGACCCATTTAGGGACATGCTATTAGCAGCAAGGACGGCCCACTGGGTAAAACGTCTCCCATGCTATTATGAGGATCTGAAGTCAGGTTCCCAACACCCATGTAAACCTCAGACATAGTGATACGTGAATGTCACCCCAACACTGGAGTGGTAGAGACTGAGACATCTCCTGAGCTAGGGGCCAGCCAGCCTCATGGAATCTGTGAGCTCCAGCTTCTGTGTGACGCTGTGTCTTGTTGAGTAAAGACAGCAATCGAGGAAGACACCCAGCATCAGCCTCTGGGCTCTACACATGCGCACACCCTCGTAAACATGTGCAGAAAAGGAAGCAATACAAATTTAAAGTAGTATCTGCTGTTATTAGAATTCCCGTGTTCTGAGGTAAACTGAGACACAGACACCTTGGTTTCCCAAAGAGAGGCAGTGGGTGAAAGACACTGGCCTCCTAGGGGCTTGAATCTGGAAAGACTCCCTACCCTGCCTTCTCTCTTTGTGGCCACGAGTAGAGGGAAACTGTCACCTTAGGGCCCTGAGGCACCTTTCACTTAAGTGAGCTACCCAAGATACCATGAAAATAAATAAATCTTTATTTAAAAGCCAAGCGTTGCATACTTGTCATTCCGGTGCTCAGGAGACGAGGCTCACTGGCCTCGCAGCAAGGTCTTATGAGAAATCTTCAGGCTGGGTAAGAGATCCCTATCTTAGATCACAGAGTGGACGGACAGCACCTCACAGACAGTGAGAAATTACACTGAGCTCGACCTCTGACCTTCACCTAAAACATACACCCAGGCACTCAAACACACACGAACATTCATGGGCATGCACGTGCAAACACACACACACATACACACATACACACACACACACACACACACACACACACACACACACACACGTTACCAGCTCAAGCCTGAGAGGCCTTGTTTCACACCCCTCTTTAATGTGGGGTGGTAAGCTAGATTGGGAAAGCTAACAGTGGCAAGCATCCTGGATTCTAGTCTCCATTCTACCTACCCTTAGCAGCTATGTGGCCTTGTGGGAATTACCTCGCCTCTCTGTGCCTCTCGATCACCCATCTGTAGCAGGAGAGCTAGCCCTGTACTTTAGGCAGTGAGTCCTTGGCCTAGCGGGAACAGTGCCTGCAGCTTACTGCACTTAGAGGGGAGTCACACCCATCCTGCCTCACAGACATGTCTCCCAGGTCTGTGTCATGTGTCACTGAACGTTGCTTGTGGGATCATCCTTTTGGGACTGTCCTTGCTTGCTTTGGACTTGCTGTCCCCAATACTCTGTGAATTTGATTTGCTGGGGTCCGATAACCCCCCCAGTCTCCAAGTCCCAATTTGGCCACAGTTTCCCCGGGGATACATGGCAGAGGAACAATCCAATGGCGTCTCACAAGCAGAGTCTGAGCTGCCTTCCTAGCGGAAGGAAAATTCTAGAACGAGAGTCAGAGCTCCATCACTTGGAGTTTTTAAGATTCCCTGAGCTTCCCACTTGCAGGAGAAACAGCTTACTTTCAGATTAGTCAGCCTGTGTGAGTCAGTCAGGGGCCTCAGCAACCCTGCTTGTGGAATATTGATGCAGTCTGCCCTGCCAAGGGGGCGGAGGGGCCTCCCGGGGGCCCAGGGCCCCTGCTTGCAGCCATTCCATCCGCTTCAAGGTTTGCTTGGCGCCTCACCACGCACACAGGCAGCCCCATCCTTGTTTCTCTGGCCCAACAGCATCTGCCCCCCCCCTCCTCCAGAGACAGGGTGATTAATCCCCCCATACTGGAGAAGCAGGGGCCAGAAAACCACATAAGTCATGCCCACGCTGACAGCAGGCAAGGTAGACGCCCAGAGCTTTGGCCTTGGTGCACATTGGGGAGGGAGGCCCCATTGGCCTTCTGCTCGGAAGGGGGAGAGGGGTCTGGAAAGCAGATTCCACACAGAGCAGTGTTGTCTCCAAGAGGAGAGGGGGAAAGCAGCCTACACCCTTTGAGGCGCCATAGTCCCCACCTTCCTGGGTTCATGTGCTTTCATTCCTTCATGTGCTCACAGCCGTTTGCAGATCGCTCCCTCCCTGGGGCTCCTAGGTGGGCGGATGTGGGGTCTTGTGGAGAGAGACAGCTCCCACATGAGGGGCACCCAGAGAAAACAGGCCATGTGTGCCGCCTGGCCGTGGAGGGGCATGCAGGCAGACCTGTCGGGAAGGCGAGGTCTTAACTGAAGCTTAGGGTTGTTTCCCAGGGAGGTGGCATTCCTGGCTCATTGTGGTATGGGGACCAGAGCGAGAGGGACCTGTGAGGCAGAGGACAAAGGCAATAATGTATGAACTAGAAGGAGAGGTCAGCCCTGTCTCTCCAGATGTCCCCAAGGCTGCACATGGAGCCAGGATGGGGTGTCTGGGGAGTGCCTGGGGATATTCGGGAAAGCGGCTATGTAAGGTCACAGGAGGGCCAGTGGAAAATGTCTTCACCTGTCTGGCGCCTGCCTCTGGGGTGGGGAGAAGGACAGGAGGGAGAGTAAGCTCTTCATTCCTTCTAACTGACAAGGAGCTTAGACTTGTCTGCAACTGACAGATTCCAGGATCCTCTACCTGCACCTCACCCTCCTCACTGTCACCCCAACACACCCAGCCCTGACATACCTTGGCCTCCCTCCATTCTGTAGGGGGGTCACCTAAGTCCTCTGAGACCCGATTGGATTGCATGGCTCTCCTCCCATTGCTTTGTAGGCCTCTCCTGGATTGCTGGAGAAGTGGGGAAAGCCAAGAAGCGGGCTCTTCCTGCCTGATTGCGCTCTGTCCCTCCCTGAGCTCCATACACAAGGAAAATCAGCTCTCCCTTGAGGTTAATCCATTCTCCTTTCCAAGGGTCAGGTCCAGGAAGGAGGCCTTTACAGCAGCTTGGGTTCCGTCCCCCCCCCCAAGGCCTGAGGATGATGATTGCCTACCCAAGACATGGAGGTCATAGTCAGACAGAACAACAGTCAGTCAGGACCTCAGGACTAGGAGAAGATGGCTGCCACCTGGAGGCTCTCTGGATTTAGCAAGAAGAACCCAGCATATTCCTGCTTCTGGGTTCTGCAACTTGGAAGGGTTGCAGTGGGGTCAGTGCTGGCGCCAGCGTTGGGGAGTAAGTTTGGAACCCTAGGACCCCAAGGAGCACTAGGACAGCCCCTCCTTATACTCACAGCTCCTCCTTCACTTGCCATTAGCCCCAATTTTGACAGGTCCCAGAAAAGAGGCTCGAGTGGAGCAGGGGACATAGGGTTTGGTCCCCTCAAGGCTCTGGGAGGGAGGGCCTAGAAGGGATCAGAGAACACCTGGCGGTGGGAAGGCCGAGCCAGACCCACAAGTCTGAGCGCAGACTGGGTGACGCTTTCCCTCCTTTTGCCTTTGAGACAGGGATGAGAGCTTCAAGTGGTTAAGCCAATCGTGACAGGAGAGAAGAGACGCTAGGTGGGCAACCCTCTGCCTGACACGTCTACTTTGTGTACTCTTTTCACTGAGCTGCCCTTCGGCCTACAGCACTCGCAGCCACAGCTGGATTTGTCCCTGCTTTTGAATCTTGTCATGCCAAGTTCTCTGACTGGCTATGGGAATTGCAGGTGTGCAATGCGCCCATATGCACAGGCCTTGTCCCTGACAGCTCTCTGCTAGCTGAATGTGGCTCATCCTAAATGCCCAGAGAGAGAAAGAGGTGGGGATGCACATAGTAGGGATGTGATTTTCTCTCTCTGTAGAAGGTTCTAGATCAACGCTTACATTGTACTTCCTTCCCTGTGAATTCTTAACCTGGTGTGGCTGAAAGTGGAGAGCCTTGCTCACATAGAACTGAATGTCTTGAGGTCTCATCCACACAACACTGGAGTTCCAGGGTCTTAGTTGGGTTTCACATCCCATCCAGTTTCCTAAGGTTGCACACACACCTCCTTGAATCTCTCAGGGCCTACCTTCACACAAAATCGAGTCTTCTGAGATCTAATTCAACAGTGAGTTTCTCAGGGTCTCACACACTCAACATTGAGTCTCCTGGGGTATCAATCAACATGGAGGTTTTTTGGGGGGTCTCACCCACTCAACATGGAATTTGAGAGGGTCTCATTCAGTTAACATTGAATTTCTTGGTGCCTCACACAACCCTGAACCTTTTGGTATCTGACTCAACATTGAGTCTCTCAGGGCCTCACCCATGCAACATTGACTCTATGAGGGTCTCTTGGGTCTTCACTCAAACACCGAATGAGATGTAGCTCAGATCTCATCGCATCTCCCTGGGTCTGTAGGTTCTCGCATACAACTGAAACCTCACACACATGCCTGCCCCTTCTTTGGAACCCCCTTGGCATCCCGTGTTGAGACAGGTCCACCTGAAATACTTGTGTGTTTTCATGAGTCTCCACACAACGACAGAGGGCAACATCCTATATTGTCCCTGTTTGGTGCAATGGATCACTGTGGGTCTCAGGAATACAATTTCCCAGGGAAAAGCCAATAGAGAAAGCTTTCTAAGACTAACCCTACCTGACGGCGGCATAGCCGCTGTCAAGAGGCACATGCCCTGTTGAGCCAGGATCATGTCTCAAAGGACCCCCGCTGCACCCCCTTTTTGCAGACCAGACTTGGTGACTCCTTGCCTGGAGCCTCAGTTTCCTCTCAGGGAGATGTCTTTTGGTGCCATGGGGTTGAGCCCAAAATATCACACTGCCTTGACCACCAAGTACTGGTTTTTGTTTGTTTGTCTTTAATGCACTTTTTATGTTTTATTTGAGGGAGGCTCTGTGGACCACAGTGTACATGTAGAGGTTAGAAGACAGCTTCCAGAAAGATCTCCCTCTCCTTCTTCTTCTCCCTCTCCTTCTTCTTTTCCCTCTCCTTCTCTTTCTTTTCCTTCTCTTCTCCCTTCCCCTCTTTCTCTCCCTCCCTTCCTCCCTCCATGTGGTCCCAGGTGAGAACCTCCTCAGACTTGGCCATAGTACCTCCATCTGTCAATCCATCTCACTGGCCCCAAGTACTGTTTTGGTTGTTCTTTTGTTCTTTGAGTTTGTTTTTTAACAACATTGACCTAATAACAAAGAACAAAGCTCAGAGTGAAATAGACACGGCCGTGAGCAGGATGCCCATGTCACTTAGCTGGGAGGGGCAGCAATGTCCCTGGAAAACCCCCACTTACTTCTCCAGGTCCTGCAGAGCCCCAGACTTCCACAAGTGAATCCTAGCCAGGGGCAGTCAATCTTCTGCCCCTGTTGCTCTGCTGAGGGCCAGAATCTTCCCTTTCCTCTTGCTGTCTACTTTCTCCCATAGGCTTGTCCCTCTATATGGCCACTAGGCACCTAGAATCACAAACTTGTGCCCATGATCCAATACCCTACCCTGGAATTGGACCCAAGCCAGAGATGCTCTACCTTCTAGAAATTTCTACCACACAACCTTCACCCAACCACTACCCCATCACTTATCTGACCACTCTTGGTATCAGAGCTTCTCATCTCCAACTCACCCTCAAGGGCTCCCTTTTACCTCTTCGGGAGACCTTACCATCTCTACACTTGGGGTTCTCACCACCTAAGTCCAGTTTGGGGAACAAGTCGGTAGCAGATGGAGGATCAAAATGTCACTTCCTCTGAGGCCCCCAGGTGGCGTCTGTGATGTCACTTCCCAAGTGATGTCACTTCCCCTGTGATCTCCGGGAGCCTTCTAGGATCAGGATGGTTGGCTATCTCTCCCAGTCTGTGCCGGAAGGCCTGGAAGGGTATTTAGGTGAAAGGAACAACAGTGTATGCAAAGGTCTGTGTTGAGCACCAGGACTGCCGAGTACCGTAGATCAGGAGAGCAAATTGGAGACACCATGCCTGGAGCTGGGAATCTAGTTGGCTCTCTCAAGGGAGGAGGTAGTCTCTGTTCAGAGGACCACAGGGACCATGGCTAGGTAGGTCTGGAGCCTTAAGAGGGATCCTGGAGAGAGACAGGAAGTGGCTTCTGGCCCAGATCGCCTGTGCTCAACTTCTGCGCCTTCCTCTTTCCCACAAGGCTCCTGGCCAAGCTGTTGAGGCCACTGTGCACTTTCTAACAAGATGGGATATTTGTAAGGCTTATTAGCTGCTGGAAAGTCAGGGGCTGCGGGCCAGTCTGTTGTGGTGGCTCAGTGGCAGTAGCCTGCCCAGAGTACACTCTCATGGCCTCTGGCAACAGAAGAGGGTAGGAAGGGACACCCCAACCAGGCATCACCCCTACTTCCCATGTAGGGTTTCTCAAAAAACATTACCATGTGGGAAAGGGCCTGCCCCAGTTTGTATCCTCACAGACATGGGTTCAAATCCAGGTCTGCTGCTTGCTGGCCAGGCGCAAAGCAGATCCTCTGGGGACCCCGCCACCTCCCTGTATCAGGGGAGGTGACGTCCACCTGTGTTCTCGAGTATCCCAACACGTTTTCCATTCCCATCGTAGACCCTCCCCAGCTGCACTCGCTCAGTGGAAAGGAATGCACAGCCCCAGAGCCCCAGAGCCCCAGAGCCCCAGAGCCCCAGAGAAGAAGGTCGGCCACGCCAGGCCTTGAGTATCTCTGGAGCAGCAATACTTGGGGCCCAGGGCCCCTTGCTCTGTGAGCCTAGCCAGTAATGAAGACCATGTGAGGACTGCGGGCTCCCTCCGCCTTCCTGGCTTAGCAGAGAGGCTCTCAGGAAGTGTGGAGGGAGGGGGGGGTCTGCCTGGCTGTCCAGCTGGAAGAATTGTGCTGAGAAGATGGGGAGCTAGCAGGGGTCGAGGAGGCCCACTCTTCCCTGAAGCGATCTATGCATGTAGGACTCTGAACACTACCAGTCCCCCTCAACCTGTTTCCCCAAACTAGGCATCTTATCCTATTTCAGAAAGATCACTAATACTAGAGCTCAACCGTACAACCATTTCTTCAGGAAAGAAAAAAAATAAACTATCGGTGGCCTTGGGTTTAGCTAGAGGAGCACTGTGCTCTGGTGCAAGGAGCACTGAGTGTGGCAGGAGTCAGCTGTAGGTGGCAGCTCAGACACAGAAGGGGGCACCAATGCTCTCAAGAAGCCCTGAGACTTAGTTTGGGAGTCATAATTACCAGCTCTAGATATGCTGGGGTCCAAACTCGGTTTTCCTAGTAGGAGCATGCCTCTTCAGAGGGCTGGGCTCCCAGGTGGTTGGTGAGCTCCCTAGTGCCAGAGGGAGTGAACTAAGTCTAATCCTTGAGTTCCTAGTGGGTGCCTCAGCAGCCTGGGTGTGCGCCGGAGGGCTAAGTGACTTCCTGAGTTCTGTGAGGTCTGGGGCGCTCCTCTCAGCAGCCTGAACCAGAAAAGCCTAGCAGTACCTCACTCACTTGGACTCTGAACACACCAGAGACTGAAGGAGGAAGCTTCCCACGGCCAGAGGAGACCTGGGCCCTTCCCGGATCCTGATTTAGCTAGTGGATGGAGACCCACCAGCCCACACTCCCAAAGGGGCCCTCATGGCCTGCACACTGCTTTCTGGCTTAGAAGAACCAGATGCTCTATTCACGAGGGTCTGCCCAGGCTGTCAAAACACTCCCAAACACCTAGGGTCTAAGGGGTACATATAAATAAGCCATCTGACCCGTCTTCTCTTGTGCTGGGAGGGGGTGCCTGGTAGACCACCCCACCCTGGTTTCATACATGGGCAAGAAGACCCCATCTATTGAGAAACAGGGCCCTGTCTTAGCCTGGTTCACATGAACAGTCAAGCCCCAGTCCCCAGCCCTCAGCCCAGTGTCCCCTACTGTTCCGGCTCCCACCCCTGCCCAGCTGCCAGAGCTAATCCAGGCCTGTGGGAAGCACAGGGCGGGGGGGCTGCCTTGCTGGCCAGAGGAGCCTCGATTCACCAGGATGCTTCCATGCACAGATGCGCCTCTGGGCTCCAGCTCGGGCGGATTTGATAAACTTGCTAAATTGCAATTCTCTGTGGCTTAGGGGAGCTGGGCCTTAGCCAGAACATGCATTATCCTCTGCAGCTGCAGGCTGCAGAGAGCCAAAGGGCGGAGGCCTAGTTGGGGCTTTCCCACCCTCCAGCCTGGGGCCCAGCGATTTTGGGGGGTGCTAAGCCTAGAGCCACTTGGTCCCAGCCAAGCAGACTCATGATATTCACACTGGATCTAGGAAATCTGGTTCATGGCACAATCTCCCAGAAGCTTCTACAGCAACGTGCCAGCAGGGGCTGTGTACCCACATTTCTTAGGCAAGCAATGTTGGGGTCCTAGGTTAAACTCAGCTCTTCTGGGCAGGGATGCTATAAATCTCCTCTCAAAAGCTGGCTACCTTGCCTCATGGCCCTGTTCTAGGGACATAAAAGGCACTTCTAATGGTAGCTTAGAGGCCCAGGGGACCCTGAAGTCCAGCTTGCTACCCTCCCCAGTGCTGGTAGAGGAAAATGCTATGCACAGTGGGACTGCAGGAAGACTGGCGTCTCTAGACCCCAGGGTGAGCTGGGGGTGTTTTTGACGCCAGAGCCTAAGCGCTGTTCTATTCTCTAGACAATCAATTTCCGTACACGTACACAGAGAGCCTCGGCTCTGCTTCCGGCTGCCTCGTCTCCGGGAATAGCTGCTTTTTAATTACATGGAAAGGTCACCAGGAAAAAAAGAAGCGAGAAGTCTGTGTCTTCTTATTCTTCCTCCCAGGGCTAAGAATGTTAAAACTAAGTAGCTGAGGGGCGAAGCTGGGGGGGGGAGGATGGTTGGGTAGGAAACCAGATAAGCGTTTAAGGGCTAGTGCCTCAGTTTCCCCAGCTGCAGAGTAGAGTAATAGGTTTGCAGAATGACAAAGCCTTCCTGAAACCCAGCCACCCAGCACCTCAGTACTCCTGCTACTCAGCCCAGCACTTCTGCAACCCAGGCACCCAGTACTTCTGTTACCCAGATATGTGTATACACTAAACAAAATGACTCTGCTCCCAAGGAGCTTAGGGTCTAGTGGATGGAAAGAGAGAAAGAGAAATCACTTGATTCTGGTATCCTACTACATGAGCTCTGTCTAAAGTGGGGAGTTAAGCCAGTCAAAGAAATCACAGAAGGCTTCTTGGAAGAAACAGCCCTGAGCTTAGAGCTCAGACAGGCAGTGGTCAGCAAGAAGTCTTACTCTCTCTGAGGACGGGCTTCCCAGCTGCTGACCCCTGGCCCCTGGTGGTACTTCTTCATTTTCTGACTCCCATTGTTGTACCCAGAATGCCTTTCCTGAGCAGTCTTTGCTGCTTTCTGAAGCTGTGGACAATTAGAAGAGCTTGTCCTTTTACCCACTCTGTGTACCCCCAAACCCCAGAGACCCTCAGCCAGCACCCCGAGATGGTGTGAGCTGGAATGAGGAAGCTAGCCCCTACCCACACCCCTTGGGCTGCTGCATAGTGCAGGGCTTGGGGGTATGTCAATCACCCTTTTAAGTGAGGGAAGATATTCCCCCCCTTGCTGCCCCCGCAAAGGGAATTCAAAAATTGGATTTACTGGTCAAATTAATGAAATGCATGCATCCTCAGGCACCCCACCCCTGGGATGCTTCCTTTACTGACAAACAAATCTTTAAAATACAGTCAGCCACCTCCACAATATACAAGCAGCCCCAGCATATGCGTTCTCCCCACCCCCAGGAGGGACTGCCAAACGCCCCTAGAGTTCTGAAGGGGGGGGACACCGAAGGGGTTTTAATTTTCTTCTTTCCGCTGACTCCAGCTTACTCTGTCAACAGCATCTTTTTATGATCAGGAACAAAGATAGCATTTTTAATAAAAGAACAATGCATCGATATTACTAATTACAGTTTTGATTTTTCAGAAGCTCCCCACCCCAATTCCCTCTGGTCCCCACAGGGTAAGCGGCTGGCTCCTTGGGTGGTTGCCTCTGAGCAAAGATTTCTGCTCAGGGTCTCCGGCTTCATTCGCTTCGTGCAAGCGCCAGGCAGCTCTTCATCCTCATGGGGGCTAAGGCTGCCTCCCACTCCCTGGATCTTCTACCCCCCCACCTAGCCCACTCCCCCAACCCCCTCCCAGCCTGCCCGCTCCCCGCTTAGCCTGGTGTGAGACAGGGAGTGGTGTGGCCACTGCAGAGCTGGGAGTGATGGATGGCTTGTTCAAAGTACAGCCTTATTAATCCTGTCTGGTCTGGAAACCTCTGCATCCAGGGCCCAGGGCAGCAGCCAGTAGGCCTTCAGCAGCCGGTAGGCCTTCACCAGCCTCGCATCTTCAAACTTCTGGGTGTACCTCAGGCCTGGGGGTACCTCAGGTCTGGACCTCACTTTCCCCATCTGGTGTTGTGGAAGTTTTTCACTGAACCCCATGTGAGGATTTTCCATCATCCTTCTGAAGCCGATGTGACCAAGTTGCATCTGATCAACCCCTGTCTGTTCATCTGTGAACTGAGGGATGCTTGTGCCTTCCAAATGGGTCTCCTTCCTTAGAACAGCCCCGATGGGTGGTGAGGGCTGGGAGGATGGACAGACAGAGCCTGAGCCAGGCTGCATGACAGACAGAATATAGAAAGAATACTAGGGAGGGAGCAAGGGAGGCTGAGGTGGTTGGTGAGAGGCGACTAGGAGGGGCTCACAAGAACCTGTCATCAGATTCTGTAGAGGCTCCTCTCAGAGCCCACATGGTGCCTGAGTTGTCCAGACAAACTGGAACAGGGGTTCTGGGCCACCATGGGAAGGCCTCACTGGAGAAGGCAGAGTAAATAACAACCTCCAGTCAAAGGCAGGATCTTGCTGTCCATCAAGATGGCCCCTGGCTTAGTCAGACAGTGATGAAGAGATGACTTGTAGCATCTCCAGGTGGCCCTGTTGGGAAGCAGCGCTCAGCCCTGCCTGCCACATGTTGGCTGAGGAACAAATATTACCTTAGCAGATCGGGAGTGTTGCTGTGGATAGCATGGAATGAGTATATTGGTGTTCTTCACTGTCTCTACATCAGGGCCTTTGCATGCGCTGTTACCCCACTACCAGAATGCTTCACCCATAGCTGCCTGTGTCAGGGACCTTCCTGTCTTTCATGCTCTGCTTGGGTTTCAGATAGGCCTCTGGTGCTATCCTCAGAGCACTCTTCTCCCCTCCCTTCCCCCTACTCCCTCTATGGTCGCCATGGAGTGTGAATCTACTTGAATTTTCTTCAAAAGCCCCATCTTTCCCCCATAGTGGCCTTATCCTGTTTCTCCTACAAAGATACTTAGGAGTTCAATCCCCCCACCCCCACTGTTTATCGAGGTGTGCCTGAAACACGTGTGGCGCACAGTAGGGCTTCAAGTGTGGGCATACAAGTGTAGGTACTCAACAAAAGGACTCAAAAATGGTGTCATTACTGATCTTTCTCGACTAGTCATTGTCTTAAGGGTGACTATGGTCCAGGGATAGGAACTTGGAAGGTCACACAGCACTCTGTGGCAAAGAAAGATGGAGAATGCCTTCGTTCCGCACGGCAGCTCTTATCCCTTGCTCTTTCGTCAGCAGTAGCTCAGGCCCTTGGAGAGCCGGTCTCAGGGTTCTCCGATAATAAAGGTAAAAGTTATGGCTTTCCTATTCCTTGGGAAGAATTAATTCTGCTGCCAGGCATTTGTCCCCAAAGCTCTCGGATCTGGGGATCAAATCATGGCCCTGTCTGCACCGACATCGCACTTCAATGTTTCAAAGGCAGATTCCTGGGTAAAATATTGCTGTCCCCAAGGCCCTCACGCACAACCAGCCCCCAGAGTAATCTCTCCCGACACAATACAAATAGGATACAGTGTTGCCTGTCCTGGCTTTAAATGAGAAAGTTAGAAAAACAAAACGCAGAGGTGGAAAGCTACTCTGATCACAGGAGCCCAGAGTAATTGCCTTCCAGCAGAGAGCCAGGCTGCGCCAGGGGGTTGCATGGAGGGGGCCCCGTCCCCACTTGGACTTTGAATATTAACTGAAGTTTTATTTACGGTTCTTCTTGAGAGCTCACGATTCTCAGGCGAGGCAGGGATTGTAAGGAACACTCTCGCATGAAAGTCAGGCTATAAAAAATAATTAAGGGAAAATTTCCCCACAGTCCCAGCAGCCCAGAGGGTCCCTCTGCAAACATATGACATGGAAGTATTGGGGACGGTGACTTTCATGGAAGTGGGCCCTGGGGAGGTAGTGCCACCAGCATCCTGAGGAAGGTGGCTTTCTTTAATAGAGGGTGTTATGTGATGTTTGCCTAGGAGTATCTGCCTTTTTCCCTGTGTGGGGAGACTGAGGCTGAGGAGATAAGAAAGCTCAGGGGATCCTAAGGCTTCCAAAGACAAGATCAGGCTACCACGGTCCTGTGGGCTCACTGTGGAGTCAATCTGTCTGAAAGAAATCTGGCTGAAGACAAAAATCCGATTTCATAAGGTGGTAAACCGGCCTTTCAGGCAGATGTCCATCTCAGAAGAGAGTTCAAGGTCACCTTCAGTTATGTAGTGAGTTTAAGGTTAACCGGAGGTATATGGGACCTTATCGGGAAAAAAAGAAAGGAGAAAGAAAGAAATAAGTAAAGAAAGGAAGGAAGGAAGGAAGGAAGGAAGGAAGAAAGAAAGAGAAAGAAAGAAAGAAAGAAAGAAAGAAAGAAAGAAAGAAAGGAAGACGAGTCTGGCAGTGGGGCTGGGGTACTGGGAAAAGGACCTGGGTTTACCACCATGCAAGCTTTGTACAGCACCCAGCACAAGGCTGGTTGTGACCAATTGCCACCAGGAATGGGTGCGAGATGAAACCATAGGTCACATGATCCAAACATCTGTTATCCCTTAGGAGGGATACCATTGTCTCCCAGAGCCTCTGCACCCGCCCGGGCCTCCATATGCAAGTTCCAAGACAGGCCTGGTGGCCTCCACCTGGCCCTCCAGGCCCTGACATGAGCTATAACTGGTTTCCGAGGCTGACTGAAATCCCAGGAACAGGGCAGAGGGGTCACCTGTGAGGAATGAAGAGTGAACTGAGAGAGGAAGGAGTCATGAGCAGGTCACAGGCCCCTCTGCCCCTCCCCCATCCCCTCCACCCCCTCAGCCCCTCCTGAGCCCAGCACAGTCAGCTCTGTGGCAAGTCCTTGTCCTCATTGGGTCACCACATCCTTACCTACGGAGGAGGGGGGAGGTGCTGCAATCTATCTAGGCCCTGCAGAGACACCCATTTGCTCAGTCTGCCTATGAATGGATGCCTTCAGCAAGAAGTAGGGAAGAGTTGGGTCTCACAGGGGCTGTTGGATGCTCTGTAGCTAAGACAGCTCCCCTCCTGATGACAGCTTCTCCGGGGGGCCGGGGGAAGGGATAGGACCTGAGGTCTCTTGCACCCCAGGGCAAGTGGGCACTGGGGATCAGGGTATTGTGACCCTAGAGACTCCATGGACATTTACTGAGTCAACCATAAGGAGCTAGATACACTTTGCCAGGAAATCTATTTCATACCTGACTGGACAGCTCTGGCCTCTTGGCGGTTTTGGACACAAGGCCATGCCTGTGTGTTAATGAAGGCAGAAAGGTTGTGTGTGTCCTGTGAACACACATGTATATGCTAGAGGGTATGTAAGTGGCTTCAACAGGATCTCTAGAGAACCTAAGTTGTCTCCTGCTCCCCTTCCAGGGACCTGGGGTCACCTTTGCTCTTCCTGACACTTAATTTCGCTCTTCCCCCTCTCCTGGCTCATCATCTCTGCCATGCTCACCCCCCAAACCTCCAATCTCTTGGTCTGTCCCAGACCCCCATCTCCTGGAGACCCTCATCTCTCTTCCCCCTTGAGCCTCTATTAGGAGGTCACAAGTTCCTGGGGATCCCTCCCATGCCCCCACTCCAGGCCAGTCAACTGCTGAGCTCACCCCTCCCCAGCCAGGCTTGGGACAGGTGAACCACTTCCCAGAAGTGGGCCTGGCAGGCCCGGTGGTTGGACAGGCCAGAAGGGTCATGGGAAGATCCTGCTGCAGCTGCTCGGGGGTCCTCTGTGCCAAGGAGCCCCCTCTGTGGGAGCACAGCTGCCTGGCACTGCCAGAGGGCACATCTGCAAGATGACAGCCGGTGGCAGGTTTGAGAACAAGAGAGGCCTAATCTCCATGTCTGCCAGCTCAAGAACATTTGATCTGTTGGCAAGGAACATGGGGTCGCTTCCTGCTCTGGGCAGCCCAAGGATACTGCATCTGTGCCGTAGCTAATGGGTGACCCCGTGAGATGAGCAACATCTGGACCTGGGACCTTCTCCCTTTCTTCCCCACCCCTCTCTCCCCAACCCCTGTCCCCTGGATTGGGAGTGTTAGAGAGGTCGTTTCAGGCAGGGTGCCCCCAGCCACCCCTTAACAATATGGCTGTCAGTGTCCAGTCCAGAAGCTGCTGACCAGGGAGATCACCAGCTCTCACAGGTCCCCTCCAGCCTAGTCTTCCTCCTATAGTGGAAGTCTTGTGGCTTTAAATCTTCTACAAATAACATTCTCTCAGAGGCTCCAACACGGACCCAAGTGGTTCAGGGAGACCTGAGACTATATGGTTGACAGGGACAGCTTGGGGCCTGGGTAGGTACAAGAGCCCATGCTCCTGTCCTCCTGGATGTAGATGAGACATTAAAGCTCAATCCTACTCATCTGAGACACAAGGACGGCATCTTCTACCTGCGGAATAGTGATAAAATTGTCACCTTGCAGGCTCTATGTCCTCAGCTCCGTGTTGGCAGCCGTTTTTCTGGTGATAAGCAGTCAACTCTCTCCTAACCTCCCCCGAAGGTATATGCTATCCAGATGTTGCACACAGCTGTGGACAGAGGAGCTGGGAGAGGTAGGATGAAGGGGTGGAGGCTGAGGGCAAATGGTGTCTGCAGAACTGAGGCCAAGGTGGGATCTGTCGGCATAATCCGAGTTAGAATGATGAGGGGGCTACTTTGACCTTAAGCTCTTCTTGCTCCTCCATCAATAACACGAGGAGGGCACCAGCCTGTCTGACCCCGGAATCCATCACTACAACATCTTCATGGTTGACCGCTGCCCTTCACCCCAAAGTCAAGCCTGGTAAGATAACAGGGCCATTAAAGGGAAGAAATGTAGAGTGTCTCTGCAGCAGGAGGAGAGCTGTGCCCAAGGATCAGGACCATGGGGAGGTGCTGGGCTGAGCACACTCTGCCCCACTGTGCTGTGCCGTGGAGCCCTCTGACCATGATGACCTGCCTTTAACCCCAGTGAGGCCAGAGAAAGGGCCATATTGGGCCTTTGCCTCCACCTATCACTAAAGCCCATATGTGCAATCATTTCCAAGATGGATGGTCCGCACCGGTGACCCTGTCCTCCTAACATCAGAGTCCCAGAAGTGGGTTATTCCAAACACTGAGGCCAGGCTCTGCTCCTCCTGAACCAGCCCTCAGGAACTGGACTTTTTCAATTTTCCAAATGAGCTTTTTCTAACCATTGACAAGCCCAGGACACAGATGTCCACACGCTCTCAGGATACTTGACAAGGATACCTTCATTAGGCTGGCAGGGCCTGGACAAGCCTGGGTTGCCCCAGAACCCACTTCCAGATGAGTTACCTACCAGGCTCCCATCCTGCTTTCAAGAGCTGGCTCAGGAGCGCCCTCTTTGGGGCTGAGACAGTTGTCTTTTCTCTTGTCCCCACTCTACTGCCCCAAACACTGAGGTGCCTGACCACCGTCACCACCCACTGGTCCACACTGCACCTCATTTACTTCTTGATAGAGGCAGAACCACCTTTGATCAGATCACTTGTCCAGTGAGCAAAATGGACCTTAACAGAGCTCTGACCAGGCGGAATTGCCCCTCAGCTCCCCAAATTCCAAGGCTGTTCTGGCCCCCACTTCCCTGCTCCTCCTCCCACATACAGTTGTTCAAGGATGACTTCGTGCCAGGCATTGTACTGTATGTCAGGATGTTAAGATGGGGCTGGGGGAGCTGGGTGCCAGGAGAGACAGGTGCTATGGCAGATGTTTGAAGGGCAGGGACAGGAGTTGGCTAAGTATCCCCTTTGAGACCAACTCAGAACCAAAGACCACCAGAAGGGGCACAGGCATTGCTGACACTAAGCACTGAGAAATGCCCCTGAAAGGCATTGTTTCCTGAGCTGTCCCCTCTACCAGCCCCCATGCAGACAGCAGGCACTGCTCAAACCCCAGAGGACCTTGCAAAGAATCACAGTACGCCCCTCACTCATCTGGGGGTCCCAGTGGAACCCCGTAGTCTCGCAATCGCAGCAGCGCACATCTGTTTATGTGCTATTGAAAGCCACGTTGACAATATATTTGTTTAATTTCCAGGAAGAGAGGGGCGATTTGTCAGGGTCAGGCATACGTCTTGCATAAAACATTTTGATTAAACTCTGTTGGCCAGAGAATTATTTCCCCGTCATACTTAGGAACATCTAGCTATTCCCTAATTGAAGGCGCTGCCTCGCCATGTAATGCTGCTGGTGTGGAATCCTCCCCAGAAGAGAACCCAAGGTGTCTTGGGAGAGGCGTTAGCTTGCATAGGCCGAGAACAGTGCTGTGTTTTCAGCTGGAGACAAGCCAGCTTCCCATAGGGAACAGAAGTTATTAACAAACATAGGAGGGTCAGCAATATGTCACCGTGCCATCAACCACCCGAAAGGTATGGAGGCCCCACGTGCATCCTGTTCACACGGCACCATTGTGCTCTCGTGCAGAGGACCTAGCCAACTTTGGCCTTGCAAGAAGAGGCCGGCCGAGGGGCCCTGCAGCTAGCAAGCAAGCCAGAGGCCTCCCTCGGCCATGACCCAGTCATGCGCAGTAGGCCTTATCTGTCTCCTGAGAGGGAGTCGGGCCAGAACAGACTCTGTTCCTGGAGTAGAGGGGGAAATTTGAGGGAGGGGAACACTGAGGTGAGAGCAAGAAGAATGAGAAGTGCTGCTTCCTGTCCTGGTCCTACTGTGTTCCTCTTTCGACAATCAGCGGCTTCACTGAGTAGGTGGTTTGCACTTAACTGTCTCTGGGTTGGAAAACAGAAACACACAGAAGCAAAAATGATCTGGATTCAGAGGGGCCCAGGATATGTGACATGTGATGCCAGCCTGATGAAGACACTAAAACCCCAGGAGAGCCTAGACTGAAGGAACTTGCCACCCCAGGGACCGTAGAGCAATGCTAGGTACAGTTTCTTTTCAGTCCACTATGTCAGGGGACAGGCCTGTTCCTTTCTTCCTGTCGTGTATGGAGGAAGGCAGGGCTAGTCAGTACTGGCACGCCTCCTCAGAGAACCAGATATAGCCTCAGACTCCTGCCTCCAGCACCCAAGGCCATGACCAGGTAAACCCTGGTGTCACCAGAGCCTAGTTCTTTCTTTACGTTTGCAGATTCTAGGACATCACTGTCTGATGCTGTAGTCGTGAGCCGTGTGTGACTGTTGAACACACAATGTACTTAATCTGTCGAGATTTAAATAAACATAGCATGCTGGCTTTCAAGAGAAGCAGAGCCCTGTCATGAAAGAATCTGAGTTCTGGTACATAAATTTTATGTTGATTTTATGTCAGAATTCTACGGTGTGGGTAGATCAGGTTAAATAAAACATAAAACCAACTTCACCAGGTCTTTTTTTTTCCCCTCTTAGGAAACAAGGATCTTGTTTTTCTCTTCACCCACTGGGTTCCAAGGCTGAGGTTGCCTTCCATAGCGCCTCTGGTGGCTGGAACAGGTAAGTTCACAGCACTGAGGACCTGTGGCCAGGGTGAGGCACTTAACGGACCCTGCACCTCACTGGGTTCATCTGTGAAATCACGGTGCTGATGGTTCCTTCTCTTTAGGGTTGGTGCTGAGGAACATGCTAATTGATGCCTGGCATGTTGGCAGAAGGGTGTTCTGGCTACCTGAGTATCTTGTAGCCTGGGAGGTGGGCCTAGCGCCTTTGTTTCTGTGACCCTCTCACACTCAAGTTCACCTTAGAATAGTCTTCTCTCCTCCGAGAGACAAGAGTGGCTTGCTACAAGGGTTGTTCTGGGTCCTCGTTGGTAATGAAGAGCTTCCTGTTGTGTACTGGAAAGGTTCCTGCGCTGGACCAAAACCATGCTGGAAAAACTCCCTCATGGTCCTCATTTGGGTTCCGGTTGGCCATTCCTCTGTGCCCTTGAGCCTTGAGCCCCAGCTGCCATCCCAGGTTTCCTCAAAGCCCCCCCCCCCCCCCGCTTTGCATCTTCCTGCTCTTGACTGACAGTCAAGAGGTCTCTTCAGGGTGGCTGCTTAGCCTGTCTGTGTGGCCAGCAAGTTCCAAGGCTCAGTCATAATACTTACCTGTACCTTTTTCTGTATCAAGCAAGGCTCGCTTTGAGGTCCCTGCCAAAGTTTAGGAAATTATAAACAAAAGGGGGGTGGGGCTCTTCGTAATCTTGACACCAAGAGGTGACCTCTGGTTAGCATTTCCTTCTCGAAGAATTAAAAGGGAAATCCCAGAAGGCCACTTGAAATGTTTTCAGACCATTTTTTAACAACATATTTCATTCATTGAAGGCAAACCATCCCCATCTCAATACATAATCGGTTTGAATATGAAATGTGAGCGAGACAGCTTACATCCCGCACCGCTTGCATCTCCAAACTCCGGTGTGTGGCTGACAGTGTGTTTCATTTCAAACCGACTCTCTTTCAAGTGCATCGCAGCCCTGGGTGACTCATTGCCATCACGTTGGGCGGCGCTTTGTCTCCCGGGCTTTAAACATTTTTTACTACATTTATTTATTTAATTTGTGTGTGAGGGTAGGGTACTGCCATGGCAGAGATGTGGAGGTCAGAGGCCACCTTCGGGAGTCTGTTCCTTTCTCCTGCCATGTAGGTCCTAGGTCTGGAACTCATGTCATAAAGTCTGGAAGCAAAAAACTACCCACTGAGCCATCTCACCCGGCCTCACGAGCCTTTTAAAGACACAGGGGAAGTTTTGACAATTGGAGGCTGGCATGGCTTATACCTTGAGCCTAGAGACCAGGAACACTTTTGTTTTCTTGGCACGAGCACCAGCACAAGCATAGAACCCACACATTTTCCCCCAGAACCTGTATATCAACCCTTAAATAATTGAATTCCAGTAGAAAGAAATGGGAAATGTCTCCATCTTGGCCAGGGCGTACAGTAGAGACCAGTCTTCCCAGAATCCCCCTAGTAAGACACGGGGCATCCGCAAAGCCTCTCCACAGTCCTTGTTAGACTCCGACAGCTCAACTCACAGCACTCACTCCTGTTTCCACAGATTTGTACTCTAAGCAGAAGCTGGGAGAACCCTAGCACCCCACACTTGACATCCCGCCAACTTGGGCTCTGCATAACGGGCTCCCCGAACCGCGTGTCTCCCGAGATGAAAGATTGCAAAAGAAGATAAAAATAGTCCCCCTCGGAAAGGGACTGCTTCAGCTGTCCCGGTTTGCGGAGTCCCTGTTTCACCGCAGATGTGAATAATTCATCATGGAAAGTACTGCTGTGAAGTAAGGGGCGTCATTACCGCATTTTCTTTGATGAGGCCCTTAAAAAAATCATAAACACCCAGCACATTAGGAGGGAACCCAAGGAACATCCTTTAAAGTTGTTTTTTGTTGGGGGGAGGGCAGACAGAAAGCAGCGCCCATGATCCTGTGCTACCCGCTTATAACCCAAGATGAATCAAAGCTGCTTTGGGTTTCCTCCTGGGCTCAGGCTGGAGGGTATGCCTGTGTCCCCAGGAGGTGGCCCTGGGAAAAGAAGCATTTGGGACACAGATCCTGCCACTGGCTTTTCCCTGGCCTCTTATCTTTACTTCCTCCTGAAGAGAGACAGAATGACTCCGGAAGGCACAAATATTCTGGGGAATCTGCAGATGTGAATAGTAGAGGCTAAAGCCACTATGTATGAGCCAAGAATGCCCCCACACTGGGGCCAGGCCCCTCGCGCTCACTCAAGCTGATCCGTGTTCTTCTTGAGATTCTGCAGACACTCTCTTTTATCAGTAAGGCCCTCTGAGGCATGAGGCAGGGTGGGTCACTCCCAAGGCTGTCTGCTCTCCGGAGGCCCCATGATGAGGGCGGATGCTGCTTCAGCTTTGGCAAGTCTCTGAGCATTTCCAGAGGGAACTGAGCATCGTCAGAGTTGGTACGCAAAACCAGCAAAATCACAAAAACAAATAACAGAAGGTAGCTCTGAAACCAACCGTTATCCACAAAGTTAGATCACCTTTCTATGGGAAGATCATGAGGGCTTAGGTACGCTGGAGGTGCTGCTATCTGTGGATATTAGGCACAGTACCCTCTTTCCCCAACATTCTCTCTCTCTCTCTCTCTCTCTCTCTCTCTCTCTCTCTCTCTCTCTCTATCTCTCTCTCTCTCTCCCTCCAAATTATAGGATTTTTGAATATAGAAATGAAAAAAAAACCCCAAACAATATATTATCTCATGAAACCCAGGCTGGTCTCCAATTCTCTGTGCTGTCAAGGATGACTTTGAACTTCTTTCTGTTCTTCCTGTCTCCACCTCCCAAGTTGCCACCACCCCTAGTTTATGCAATGCTGAGGGTCAGACCCAGGGGTTTACACATACTAGGTCTGTCCTCTACCAACTGAGCTGCACACCCAACCTAATTCTAGAAAATTCTTGTCTGGAAGTCTAACCTGCAGAATGGGTTTTCTGGAATCGACCTAATTGAAGGTGGAAGGCTACAGAGAACCCTTCTCCCTGACCCAGAGAAGCCCACATTGAAACCCTGGGCCCATGATAACCATTTCTCTGGGCAGAAACAGGTTGGTAAACTGAGTCTCTGGTAGCACCGGCAGGGCTGAAGACGCTATACTGGTTATGTGAGTTACTGTTTCAAAGTTCTCAGTGCTCCTTCTCTGTCAGTGGTACCCCTCAATCACAGCCTGGGGTTCCAAGACGGAACCAGACCCCCATTTCTATCCCCACCAGCTAATCTCTCTTGGTATTCTGACAAGATGGGTCTGCCCTCTCTAACTCTACTGACAACTGATGGCTTCCAGACTTTGGATCTCACTGTAGCAGGAAAAACAGCTCAGTTTGGCTTCTCGCATGGAAAATCCAGTCTGTCATTTTTCCTGGGGTTGGTGCAGGCCCCACTGGGTACCTCTTGACCTTGGGGACTCCTACCAAGTACAGTAGAGCCTGGTGCAGGGAGGCCAGTCAGGAACAAGGCTTGGCGGGGAGGCTATCAGTGAGGGAGCCAGTATGGCAGCTGCCCGCCAGCTGCAGCCTAGACCTTGCCCAGTGACGGATGTAGGGCCTATTCAGGCCCTGTGGGAAGAGATTGAGAATAATTCTCCTTGCCTTGAGGAATCCATACCCTGGCATGAGCTCATTGTATCCCCTTCCTGGGAAAACAGAAGGGATAACTTCTCTCCTTATAGGGAGCAGAGGCCTGGGCTGTGGCCAAGGTCCCTGGATTCCTGTCCTGGCCACCAGCATTCTTTTCTGCATTCCTACCATCTTCCAAGTCTCCTGGGACTGATCAGCACAGATCAGTGGCCCCTGTTAAAAATCCGACAGAATTTGCTGTCGTTTGGCTTGAGGGGAACCATGGAGACCAAATCTGAGCATCGTGCAGCTGGAAGCCTGAGCTTTCCAGGGGGATGTTTATGGGCTGCTCCTCTATCTGTCCGTCTCCTAGGGAGCTGCTGGGGTGGGAAGAGAAGGACCTACATCACACATGGCCTGGCCCAAAGTTTGCAAGTGTCTACTGTGCCCTTGGAGACCTCAGGCCTCTTGGGAATACCCTTACCAATGAGTCCCCTCCCTCCTCAGAATGCTGTGTTTGTGTGGAGCAAGACCCCCACCATGGGGCCAGTCCATGTTCCTGCTCCTTGACAGCAGCCTAGAGACAACAATCTGCTTCCTTAGAGCCTGAGGGGGAGGGAAAGAGGACAGAAGAGGAAGAGGGGGGGAGGAGAATGGCAAGCAAGAGGCTTAGCTAGGGCTGTCCCCTCTGATAGTTTTATATGCCTTCTTGCCAAGCTGTCTGCTCCATTCCCTAGCCATCTCCTCTTTGCCCTTGGTTACAGCCTCTGCTCCCATCCCTCAGAGCCCAGGCTGCCCCTCATGACCACAGCACATCCTATCGCCTACCTCGAGTTCTCCAAAGGTTCCTTGTAGCCATATAGTCAATCTCTACTCCTTCACCAGGATAAAGCCAGACATGTTTGTTTTGTTTTGTTTGTTTTTTCAAGACAGGGTTTCTCTGGTCCCCCTGGCTATCCTAGAACTCACTCTGTAGACCAGGCTGGCCTCAAACTCAGAAATCTGCCTACCTCTGCCTCCCAAGTGCTGGGATTAAAGGCATGCCACTACTTCCCGGCAAAGCCAGACATCTGATGACCCCTGGTCCCCCAGCTTTGGCCATACCGTGAACCCTCACCCACTGACTCAGGGACACAGGGTACTCTCTACTCTCTTCAAGTCAGAAGGTTCTTGTCACCTGCCTGCTGCACACTGCCCAGGACATGTCTCAGACGTCTCTCTCCATCCCTCCATCCCTCCCTCCCTCATCATTGCCCCATGGTCCATGTTCCCCTCTCGCTGCTCAAACAAGTGTCCACCTTCGAGGGATCTCCCAAAGTCTGCAGCAGAATGTGCCACTCTAGGCCCGGAGTCCTCCTCACTTTCGGCTCTTCCCAGGAGCGATGTGAGGTGAAAGCCATCTGAGGGCATCTTCCCCGTGCTCCTGAGACCCACCTTTGCAGCAACCGTCCTGAAGCACTTCAGGGACGGTTTAGTCTCCTCTAACCCTCAGTAGGAGGTGCTGCCTGCCTCCTGGCAGGAGCTACAGGCTCCCTGTGTCTAGTTTCCCTAGCTAGCCTGGAGGATCATCCTGGAGGCTGCCGGTTTTTTAGCCGTCCTTAGAAAAATGACAGTTATGCCAAGTCCTTTGTTCTTGCCGCCCTCTTGCACTCAAGCCAATGCCATCCTCCCCATAGGAGGAGGCCTCTTTTACACAGGCCACTGACGTATGTCCCCACCACTGTCCTTCACGCCGCAGAACTCCCTAGAGCTTTTATCTGCCCCGGGGAATGTGCCTCAAGGCCCCAGAGAGTAACGGAAGTGTATCTCAGCGTTCTGAATATGGCTGCTTGAACTTCAGTCTGATGGGAGCTCTCGGGGTCAGTGGGTCTCCCTGATTATGAGGTAGCATCCCTTAGCAGGCGGCTCTGGGCGGTGGGGGGGGGGAGGTGTCATCTGCTCCCACACATCCATACCTCAGAGTATAAGGAGGACTAAGGTGCACCAAGAAGTGTCTTTGTCTTCAGAGGTAGCTCAGTCGTTCAGACCGTATATTGCTCTTGCAGAGAACATGAGTTCAATTCCAGCACCAGGTCGGGAGGCACAGCAGCCTGAAACTCCGTCTCCAGGAGATCTGACGCCTCTGGCCTCTTCAGGCACTACACTCACGCATGCCCCCCCCCCCATATACAACAAATCTCTTTTTAAAAACATCTCTAAAAATAAAGTAAGTTAATAGATGAACTCCGTGTGTTCCCTTTTCGTGTTACTTTGATTCCCACAGCAAAACACCCGTAGGGGTTTCCCCCAAAGAACCCGACAAAGGCATCAGCAGGTGAGGTAGATCTAAAACGTGGGCAGCTCCTCTTCCCTCAGCGGTTTGTAGCCAGTGGTGAGTCCAGTGGTCAGCTCCGGGTATACTAGGGCGTCCTTTGCCTCATCACTACATCCCATGGTCGGGCAACACTGGATCCTGAGACTCTACAAGACGGAGAACAGCTTCCTCCGTGCCTGTTGCTGGTTCACAGCCACACTGCTTTGATTTAGTTTAGTTTTGAAACAAAGTTTCTTTTTAGCCCAGACTAGCCTTAAACACTTAACTTAACTGTGTAGCTAAGAATGACCTTGAATTCTGGATTCTCCCGCCTCCCTCTCCCAAATGCTGAGGTTACAAGCATCCTTTAGTGGTGCTGCGGCTCAAACCCAGAGCCCAGAGCATCCTAGGCAAGCACTCTACAAACAGAGCCACATCTCCAGACCTACACTGGCTTTTAGTTGGCACTGTGATACTCTCAAAGATGGATAGACATGTCACCTGCCCACTAGTGACTTCTTGGCAGTGGTGTGGCATGGAGCCCACCTTTGTGTCCCTCAAAGCCGATTCCGGCTGTCCCAGGCCACCTGTGACTGACGGCTGCCCTGCTGTAACAGGAGGCCTGAACTGGATGGCCTTGATTCTCCCATCTTTAGTCTGCCCCGTGCCTGTGAATGACATCCTGGCGACCCACATCACAGCATTTGGGGGTGGGGGTGGCCAGCCTTCGGAGACACCATCAGCCCACTTCTGCTCTGTCTTAGCCCCATCCTCAGTGGCAGTGCTGGTACTCCCTGGGCTCTTCTGAACAACGCCCCCCCCCACCTCATTGTTCATCACTGACCCCTACCCATAACCTGGAGACAACCGCACATGTTCCAGCTGCAGAAGGTCAGTCTCCAGTAGGCCATCATTAGAGTGTAACCAGGGACACATCACACTGGTATTTAAAGAGAGAAGGGAAGGACATCTGAAGACCAGCTTGCTGCCTTGGAGCGGGAGGCGCGTGGCTCACTGCTCCCAGCCCCTGGGGCTATAATTAAGCCAGGCAGACGCCTGGCATGTCTGCGGCTCAGCTCAGTCCCAGCACAATATTCCAACCCACGGTTAAATGAGGGTAAATAAAGGCAGCCCCTGACAACAAGGACGGTGCCTCTGATTGCTGTCTGCAGACAGCAAACACAGAGGATGGACTACAAAAGAGGCCTTGGGATGGCTGGAACATGCAGGGTCCCTGGATAAACATGCAGGCCTCTCTCAGGTCTTCAGTATCTCCTATTTGCTGTATGGAGGGGAGGGGGGCAGAAGAGTCCTGTCCCCTGCCCTCCTTACAGTCTGCAATCTTCCATTTGCTCCCAGGTTTTAGCTTTCCACACTGAGCACCTGAAAGAGTCACTAAGAGGATGTTGGATTCTGTGGGGTGCCCCTCCATCAGATCATATGTGGGGGTGACCTGTGCTGAGACTTGGAAGGGAGAGCTAGTGGCCTTCCATTCTGGGGTCCCTTTCAGAGCCTTGCTGTGGCTGTGGTGGCCTCCTCAAAGCTCCCAGAGAGAGGATACTTCCAGTGGAGTCTGAGGTAGCCATTATAGCCCTCTGTGCCTGGGGGTGAGTGGCTGCGTGGTGCCCTCGGGCCACCAGGGGGCAGAGGTGGTCAGGCAAGGCCGCTTCCTACACTTGGGCGAGCGGGGCTGGGCAGCCAGAGGCTATCCTCAGAGGAGGCCTGCAGCAGACTGTAAGCGGGGCAGGCAGAATGCTCCTCCATAGTCCAGAGGGTCCAAGATACACAGCTCTCTGCTCTAGCACCTCTGGAAAACTAACAAGAATGCTGTTTAGGCTTTCTGGGTGCTACTCAGGACTGAGGACCAGGGGACCCAGAGACCCAGGCTTCGTACCAACCCTGAGATGCTGAGGGTTTGATCAGTACGGCTCAGAACTGGTCTTTACTGGCCCCATTTTACAAGGGGGGAGGAACAGGCTGAGCTAGACGGGTCTTGGGGCTCAGACTCCCCTCTTCCTCTCTATCTTCTACCAGCTGGGGCAACTTTACCATTGTTATGGGGAAATGCTGCGAGACTTAATTCCCCATCCAGACAAGACAGGTTGTGCTTGGCGCAGAAATCGTTATTCAAAAATTACAGACTCTGGTTGTTTCTATGGAAACATTTTTCACCTCATGCAAATGAAGCGAGAGGCACGAACACAACGCCTTCCTTCTCCACCCCCCCTTCCTTTTGGAACCTTAAAAAGAGGTTTCTAGAAGTTTAAACCAGCACAGCACACTAGGACAGCCTGTGGCCTGCAGATAGGTCACCCAGGGTCTAGCAGGGTAACTTCAAACCTCCCTTGTTCCTCAGACCCAGCCTGGGTGCCTCAGCTTCCTCTGAGGGTAGGTGAGCTGTGGGCTCCAAATGCAGCTCCTGAGTCCCTCTCGAAAGGGACAGCTTCTGCCCATTCAGTCTTTGTCAGTATCTCTCCTTGTACACTTTGCCAAAGGCAGCCAAGGGACAGAGGTCAGGGCACCTTTCCTTCTGTGTGAACTCCAGCCCCAATGTCTGACTCCAGTTGTGTGGCCACAGATAGATAGCCTTTCTGATCACAGGGACAGTGAGGGGGACCAGCAGCCACCTTTACCATTTAACATGTGGCTGGGACTTCAGCCAGCATGGAAAGAAAGCAAGTAGGGACTAGCTTGCAAGTGGGGATGTCAGGGCCCTGGGAGCTTCACCTTGAGTCTCCATGGGAGCCTGACATAAGTGGCCAGGTGCACCAGGAGCTGGGGTCTTGAGACAACATTACCTGTGTAGGAGCTGAGACCTAGGCTCAATGTTAAAATCAGAGATGTCCTTATCTCAGGATATTGGATATTTTGTTCCCTCCACAGACCTCAGTTTTCCCAATCATGGGAACCAACACATCTCTTGTTGACCTCACAATGTGGACATAAGCTGCCTCTAGTCTCCCTCCTGGCTGAACCCTGCCTGCCCATTCTGGGTACCAGCCTTAACCCAATTTCACGGCTTCAAGTGCAAGTCCCGGCTTACTGTCTTAGTTTGGGTTTTACTATTGCTGTGAAGAGACACCATATCCAAGGGAACTCTTATAAGGACAACATTTAATTGGCGGCTGACTTACAGTCTAAGGGCAACATTTAATTGGGGCTGGATTACAGGTTCAGAGGTTCTGTCCGTTCTCATCAAGGTGGGAGCATGGCTGCATTCAGGCAAGCATGGTGCAGGAGAAGCTGAGAGTCCTACATCTTCATCTAAAAGCTGCTAGAAGACTTCCGGGCAGCTAGGACGAGGGTCTTAAAGCCCTCACTCACAGTGACACACTTCCTCCAACAAGGCCACACCTCCTAATAGTGCCACTCCATGGACCAAGCACCACAGTCATGGTGGTTTGCTATCTCCCTCTTCTGGTTTCTCAAGACCCTCTCCACAACTCAGCCCCGAGTGTGCAGCACTCAGTAAGTGCAGCTTTGTATAGACTACACGTGTCACACTGGGGTAACCAAGCCCAAGGTGGGGTATTATTATCCCTAATAAACAGATGAGAAAAACAGTTAAACGATTGAGAGGGATTAAACAATTTGATTGAGGTCCCCTGGCTAGCAAGTGGTGACGGCAGTTAGAAGCACCTGGTTGGTCTCTAGAGGTCACATGTTGGCTATCACACTATCTTGATCCCGTTTGCGATTGGCCATCTAAAGCACAAGAGGAAGAAGATGAGGGAAATGGCTCTGCCCTCAGGATCAGACCTGAACTGTCAAAGCTGAGGACTGTGGCCTGAGGACTCCAGAAGCAGCCCCACACCCTGAGTCTAGTATGGTCTCCTATGTTAGCCCAGTCAAATCAAGCAATAGACCAAAACTGCCGGGGGCAGAAAGAGGCAGTTCCCCCTGTACCCCTGGTGGCTGCCTAGGCTGAAGTATGTTCCTATAAGCCAGCAGGGGGTATTCCTGGAAGGGTGAGGGGAATCCAGGAGGCGTTGGGTAAAGGACAGAGTCAGGGAATAGGAGCAGGCTGATACCCACTATTTAGTGAAGGCATATTGAGTTGCTGGACAAGAGGTACCATTATAGGCTGTATAGCACTCACTGGCGTCTCATTGGGCCTACCAGACGGCAAGATGTCAGGCGCCGAGACTTCACGAGGCAACTCAGAGACCAGGAGCATCAACCCCAACCCTGGAGCAAGGCCACCACAGTCCAGACCCTTTTCCCATTTCAGGTCTCAAACTATGGAGGGAAGGGAGGCTCAGAAGAAGGGAGACACAAGCCTGAGAACAGTTGCTTCCCGAGAGGCACAGACCCTGTAAATTCCCTGATTGCACAATGATTTCCTTGTCATTAGTAAGCCATGGCCTCTGGCTCCTGTAATCTCTAGACCTCAGCTAGAGCTGTGGTGCCCAGTTGCCCTTTCTGGGTTCCTTACATCCCTTGTGTTTATCCCTAGTCAGTCACTCATGACCTCGCCTCTGTAGTTACTGCGAGCCATGCTAAGTGTTATGAGATGGTCCATCCTGGGTAATTCTCCTTTCCCGATTGGATCCCAGCTGATGTAACTTGGTACCAGGACTGGGATTTCAATAGGATTTGAGGACTGCTGACTCCCACCCATCTGTGACCCACCCACACGGGTGGAAGAGGGGACACTCACCATCCATACCAGCAATGATATCACGACTAATCCAACAACTGTCATCCACGGTTGGCCACGGCGGAGCCCCTTGAACTTGATCGGCGCTCTGGCAAGGCCTGGGTTCTTAGGAGTACATTGAAGCACCCACTGGGGGAGAGAAACTGGTCAGTCCATGTATGTCACCCACTCACACCAGCCTCTGAGAATCGGTCAACTTCTGCTGCCATTCCCACCCGTTCCAACTTCTCCCAGCTGCAGGGCTGGTGGTACAGAGTCCACACACAATCTAATCAGATAGGATGCTCAACTGTTGCAATTGAATTCCCAGGCTCAACAGGTCTCTCCTGTGCAAGTGAGGGTAATTGATTGGAGAAGAACAGAGTCCTGAGACTTGTCGTGGAAACACCTGATGACCATACCAATGAGGCAATTGATCTTGAAGCTCTAACTCCCACTGAGCCTCCCTTGGATGTAGCAGGAGCTTGGCTCTAATGTCAGAAGAGACTAGCTTTTCCTAACCTCAAACGCCTGAGATGCTGGGAAAGGGGACTCACTACCCCTGTGCCCCGTGCCCACTAAACCACACTTCGTCCCAGATGAACATGCTATAGGGGTGGGCACATGCTCTTATCATCAAGATCTAACCATCTGAAGAATAAAAAGTGTGCGTGCGTGTGTGTGTGTGTGTGTGTGTGTGAGACAGAGAGAAACCTGGGGACAATGTACATGAGCAGAAAGACTAAGACAAGAGAAATATAACATTAGATTAGGGCAAACGTTTTGGCATAGATGCACTTACTAGAAAGCTTCAATTTAATGTGTTGGCTTGTATAATTATTGCCATGTCATAAATAACCGCAAACACAAAGTCTCAACACACATGCACACACACACATACATACCCACACATACACACCCACTAATACATATACACTAATATACACACACACACATATGCACACACTAACACACACACACACACCCACTAACATACACTCACACATACACACACCCACTAACACACACACACCCACTAACATACACACACACATACACACTCACTAACACATACCAACTAACACACACACATACACACTAACACACACCTACTAACACACACACACACCCACTAACATACACTCACACATGCATACATACCCACTAACACACACACACACACCCAGTAATGTACACTCACACATGCATACACACCCACTAACACACACACATACACACCCACAAACACACACCCACACACCCACTAACACACACATTTCTGAGAGTCAGGAAGCTGAACATGTCTTAGCCGGGCCATCCGTATCAAGGTGTCCCACAAGGTGACTGAGGGTGTCATACCGGGCTCTACTGGGGAGCATGCACCTCCCAATCCCAGAATGGCAGTAGAACTCCACTCCCTGCAGGTCAGAGGGCAGAGGGTCTGCTGCTAGATGGTATTCATTGAAGACTGCTCTCAAGAATCCAGATACCAAAAAACACAAGTGCCTACAGGCTGGGAAGACAAGGGAAGGAAAGGTCTGCTGGCAAGGCAGGAGATGCCCCCTTATATACACTAGCCACAGAAGTGACTGCCCATTACCCGTACTCACAGCCTGTGACTTAGAGGCATGTTTCAGAACCCACCCATGACAAAAGGAAGGGAATTAGGAATTACACCAAGAGCCAAGGGCCACTGAAGACCAGCACAAGCTGTGTCCACCACCAGCCAAAAGTGGATCTAACACCTTGATAGGGGAAAGTGTCAGAACTCAGTGGTGACCTAGAGCAGTTCTCAACCGTCATAATGCTGGGACTCTGAAACACACACACTTCCTAATGTCCTGCTGACCCCACTGGCCATAAGTTACTTTGCTACTACTTCATAACTGTAATTTTGCTACAGTTACTGCTCATAATGCTGTGTGTGCCAGTGGTCTTAGGTGACTCTTGTGAAAGGGGTCGTTACCCGCAAGATGAGAACCGCTGCCTGAGAGTTAACGAAGCTGAGATGCTAGCGCTCTTCTGGCGCGCCCTTGGACAGCTTTTCTGGGTGGGAAAGTTGGACTGATTTAGCATGTGAAAGTGCATGCATGCCCGGTCTGAGTTCTGTGGGAAGGTTCCTGCCATTGTGAGCTTCTGAGTTTTCATCCATGCATTCATGTCCAGAAGTTCTGCTCCTCATGTGACAAAGGTGAGGGGTGGAGTTTCAAGGCGTATGTCCTAGTGGAAAGCAATTAGGTCACGGCAGGGATTAGTGCGGAGTGTGAGAGACCCCTAGTTAGTTCTGACGAGAGTGAGCTGTAAGAAAAGAGCGGGACTGGCCCCTCAATCCCTGGCTTCCTGTTTTGATATCTACCCTGAGGACCCCAACAGAGCTGAGCAGAAGCTGGTACCAGTTCCTCTTGAACCCTCAGAACTTCGAGCTAAATCAATCTCTTTTCTTTATGTATCTCATGTCCACGTCTCGCTTACACCGCCAGAAAATGGACCAAGACAGCTCCAAAGACAGTTCCTTTCTAAAGGAGTTAAAAGCTACTCCGGTGCACAAAGCGCCTGTCCCTTTGAAAATCCCTCCAGATGCCCTACTTTTAGCCCAGGCCTAAAAGGAGACACTGCCACTGTCATGGATGGGGTCTGATGTCAGAAGGAGCGGCAGGGTTTCAGAGTAGCAGGAGCCAAGTAACATCACTTCCTGTTAAAGAACAAATGGTCATGTCCAGTGTGAATCCCATAGGGAAAGACATAGAAACCAAATCCTTTGGCTAGACAGATCCCATGGGGTTGCTTAGACCAACGCTAATTCTAGGAATGAGCAAAGGACACAGGTAACATGACCCTGTCCCACTTCCAGTGGGACATAGAAGAGCAAAAACTCAGCTGAGGTTTGAAGTCTGGCTTCAGTGCTCAGGGCCTCCTCAACGCTTTCCTTATTCAAATGAAGTCAACTGAGATGCAGAGTAAGGCGACTGAAGGGCAAGCCAGTGCAGACTTTCCCAAAGGCATCTGCGACCGTGAAGAACAGCGGGTGTGAGGAGTGTGCATCCGGGGAATCAGAAGGCCTAGGCTTTGGATGGTTGCTAGATAACTTGTTCTTCGTTTATGGTAGTTCCCGAAGACTCAAAGAGTTTCCGTACTCGTCATCAGAATAGAGGCTGTGACCGTTTAACTATCGATGATGCGGTTTCAAATCACCTGGAAGGTGAGCTCAGTGAGGGTTTGTCTGGATTTAGGTTGGCTGGTGGGCATGCTTGTGAAAGGTTTTCTTAGTTGGATGTGCTGAGGCAGGAAGACCCACCCTGAACATGAGAGGTATTGTTTCACGGATTGAATGAAAAGATGAGAATAAGTTGAGCCGGGGGAAATCCGTGAATCCAGTGGTTTTCAACCTGTAGGTCGTGACCCCCTTCGGGGACTGCCTATCAGATATCCTGCATAGCAGATATTTACATCATGATTCATAAGAGTAGCAAAGTTGCAATTATGAAGTAGCAATGAGAATAATTTTATGGTTGGGGGGGTCACCACGACATGAGGAACCTTCCAGCATCAGGACGGTTGAGAACCCACTGCTTTAATCCATCCTGTCCTGCTTTGGGCTACGGATGTACTGGGGCCTGCTCTCTCAGGCTCTCCCCACTATGACTTCTCTGTCATGATTATCTCTAAACTAGAACTATGGGCTAACTAAGCGCTTTCTCCACAAATTGCTTCTGTCACAGTGTTTTGGCACAAAAGGAAATAGCACAGGGGCTGTTTGCTAAGTGTCAGAGTCCCCATGTTGGCTCTCTGACCTGGGGATGAAATAGAATCACTGCCAGCCAGGAGTACTGTACAGATGGCAAGGTTATTTCTTAAAATCAATGCGGAAATAAAGACTTTCCAAGATATACCTGAACAGAGGCAATTCATGACCACTCTACCACACTGGGAAGACAGCTACAGGAATCCCGTACACAGAGAAAAAAGGAAGACAATCATCCGAACTTAGGAAAGAATGGATTTGTTGAATGCATGGACAAATGAAAACTAGAAAACAATAGAACATGTCCAGTTCAGTAATTCAGCAAACAGCTAGATACATCAGGGAGAAATAAAAGAAAAAATAGCATTTTAACCAACCAGAAAAAGAACAAACAGAAAAATCACAGGAATCAGCAAATCCCCCTCCATAATAGACACAAATACAAACTGTCATAACTCTCCAATTTAATGGTGCAGGCTAGCTGGATGGATTTTTAAAAATGAGAACCAGTTGCTTGTCTATGATAAACACACATCACTGGAAAGACACACAGAGAGAGTAAAAGCGAAAGGCTAGAAAATATTAAACCAAGTAAGAGGAAGCCAAAAGCAAACATGAGAAGCCATATACACATCTGATAAGGTAGATTTCAAGTCAATGTTATTTAGAAGAGATGAAGAAAGTCAGAATACTTTCACAAATGAAATAACCCATCAAGAAAATACAATAGTAAATATGTACTCACAGAATGTCAGCGTGTTCAATTTTGTAAACAAACATAAAAGAACAGATAGCTTCAGATCCAATATAATGCTGAGTGATTCCAATGCCCTGTTCTTATCAATAGATAAGTTATCTTGATTTAAAAAAATAATAAAAAAAACTTTAGAGTTAAATGGCCCTACAGATCCAATGAATTAAGTAGATATCTACAGGAGATTCCATTAAGCAGGTACAGAATACACTGTTTTTCAACAATCTGTTATTTTTAAGACAATCTTGAACATTCAATTTTATTAATAATAATTTTAATTAATAATAATCTGGCTCAGGAACCAGATGCTGAGGAGAAACCCTGCTGGCTCAGAGAGGCAGAGAAAGCACCCAACTGACCCTTCTCCTCAGCTGTCATCTCAAGAGGAAAAGCAAGCTCTCCTCCATACCATCTCAAAAAAAAACCTTCCAATTCAATGTCCCTCCTTTCTACTTCCTGTGTGTCTCCCCATCCATCCTCCTGACTTCCTCTCACTCCCTATGTTTTTTTCCTGTGTTCACTCCCTGTCAACTGGTTGTTTATGCCTCCTCTTGACCTGTAGTTGACTTTATTTAATCCTGTTTGCAATAAACAGAAAGCTCTTGGATTAAAGGTGTGTGCTAGGGCTGAGCCACACCACAACTAGAAACAGGTTTTTCCAGTAAACAACAAAATCCCTGGGTTTACAGTGTCATCAAATGTCCTGCAAGTCAATGGAATGTTCTCTAAAACAGATCACATCTTCAGCCATAAAGGAAGCATGGACATATACAGAAAATTTTGAAATATTTTCTGTGTGACTTATCAAAATTAATTAAAGTGGAATTAAATGGGATCAAATTAAGTGGAAATCAGCTGCAAGAAAAACTACAGAAATTATACACAAACACATGGACATTAAACAGTGCACTTGTGAATGATTAGCCAGCTACTGAAGAAATCAGAAGGGATATTTTAATTCCTAAAATAAAATGAAAATGAAAACTTACCTTACCACCACCTTTGGGACACAGCAAAAGCAAACCCTTAAAAAGAAGTTTATACTTATGAATGCCTACATTGAGACATTAGAAAAAACTCAAGAAATTAACACAAGATAGATCTCAAAGTGTTGGCAGGGGATAGAAGAACCCAAACACAAAACAAGGACACAGAAATGTGTAATAGGATCCAGGTGGAAGTTGATGATTTGAAGACTGAAAGAATAGTACAAAGATGATTGGAAAGAAGCTTGCTCTTTGAAATAGATAAAGATAGACAAGCCCTCAGACAAACTAGCTTTGTAAAGAGAGGAGACCCAGATCAATAAAATCAGAAGTAGAAGAAAAGGAACACAAATCAGGCACCGGGTAAGGTCCAGAGGATGGCCAGAGGATATCTTAAAAACATATATTCCAGATTTCTGAGTTCGAGGCCAGCCTGGTCTACAGAGTGAGTTCTAGGATAGCCAGGGCTACACAGAGAAACCCTGTCTTGAAAAACCTAAAAAACAAACAAACAAACAAAAAACCCATATATTCCAACAAACTGGGGACCCTAGAAGAAATGGATGAATCCTAAGACACTATGACTTACCCGATCAAACCAATATAAACAGTTTAAACAGATATAAAATCAACACTACAAGGGCAACTAACACAGATCCACAGTTGGACAATGGGTAGACAGGAGAGACCTAGAAACACTCAGTTTTAAAGAGAATGTTTTCTTCAAACTGTCTCCTCAGGGCTCAGAGAACTATGGGAAGAGGAGGTGGAGATACTGTCAGAACCAGTGGGAGGGAAGACACCTAGGCAGCAAGGTATACCAGACACAGAAGCATGCATTGAATGCACAGAGACTGGCAGCATGCTTAGGATCTGCACAGGGTCAGGCAACACAGGGTCCTAGTGCTGAGATCGGGAAATAGACACAGGCTCCCACCCTAACCAAGAAGCTATCTCCAACTGACATCTGCTTGCAAAGGAAAACTTAGTTTTCTTGAACGGAGTCTCATAGGATACATAAGCCACACTTAAGGGTATGCCCCATGTCCAACAGTAGATGGTCAACACAAAATGAACTCAATAGTATTTTCATAGACCTTTTGTCTCAGATTGCTTTGTTTGGGATTTTTTTTTCTTACTGGGTGTGTGTGTGTGTGTGTGTGTGTGTTTCTTGTTCTTTCTCTTTGTTATCTTTATTTTTTATTTTTTGTTTGTTTTTCTGGTTTCTACACAGAGAGAAATTAGCATAAAGTTGGGCAGGAGGGAAGGTGGAGAGGAGCTGAAAGAGCTGGGGAAGCCGTGATCAGAATATATTGTTTTCAACAAAAAATGAAACATAAAGTAAAAGAATAAAATTAACCCTGATATTGAAACAGCAGCCACCCCCCCACCCCCAACCAGAGTAAAGCCCAGGACTGGAGGAGTTCACTGCTACGTTCTATTAGATCTCCAAAGAAGTGCTAACACCAGTGCTTCCCAAGCTACCAAGCTATTTTGTAAAGTAGAAAGGGAAGAAAAAATATACTACTAAACTCAATTTACAAAATAGCATTCCTCTCGTACCAAGCAAAGTAAGAAAAAGCAATCCCATTCACAATAACCTTTTAAGATACACATAAATAAGTACAAATAAAGGACCAAAGACCTCTAGAGTGAAGACTTCAAAACAATGAAGAGAATCATGGAGACGGCTCAGCTGGCAAGACTGATGACCCGAGTTCAACCCTTAGGGCCCTTGTAAGAAGAGAATCAACTCCTGCAAGTTGTTTTCTGGCATGCTGGCACACACATAAGCACACACACACATGCACACACACACACCTGCATGTATATGCACACACAAACACACCCCCCAAAACAAATATCATTTACTTAAAAAAATAAAGAGAGGGCTGAAGAGATGGCTCAGGGGTCATGAGCCCTTTTTGCTCTTGAAGAGGACTAGAGTTCAGTTCCTAGAACTGATGTCACTCACAACTGCCTGTAACTCCATCTCCAGAGAGTCTGACACTTTTCTCTGTGCACAGATATGTGCACGCGTGTGTGTGTGCGCACACACACACACACACTCATGCACACGCACATGCACACATACACGTGCACACGTGCATGCATGCCCATGCACACACACAGACATACATGCACATAAAAATAATATGTCTTTTAAAAAAACACTTAAAGCAAGAAGTTGAAGGATACATTAGAAGGTGGGAAGATCTCTCATCTTTATGGATTATTAGAATTAATATTGGGGAAATGGTCATATTGCTGAAAGTGATATACAGACTTTATAAAATTCCCATTCCAGTGATGTTCTTTACAGAAACAGGGGAGGAACTAAATCTCACAAAAGACCCTGAAAATCTCTAGAAAGACCCTGAAAAGCCAAAGCAATCCAAGAGAAAATGGCAAAGCTGGAAGCATCACAATATCTGACCCCCAAATGACAGCCCAAAACCATAGTAATAAAAATAGCATGGTGCTGGAACAAAGACAGACAGGCAGATCAACACAACAGAACATAGGACCTGAAAGAAAGCCATTCTACAACAGCCACCTGGTTTTGGACAAAGGGATAGGAAAATACATTGGAGAGAGGGCAGCCTCTTCAGCAGATAGTGCAGGGAAACCTGTATATCCACACGCAGAAGAAGGAAAATAGATCTCAGGTCTTCACCCTTCACAAAAATAAAAATAGATCAAAGGTCATCATGTAGGACTGGAAGCTGTGAAATATTGCATAAAAACAGAGACATAAGCAAGGACTTTGTAAAAAAAAAAAGTCCTTCACCAGCCCAGGGAGTAATAGCAAGAGGTCCCAACCCAAATAGGATCAAATTAAGAAGCTCCCATATAGTAAAGGAAAGAGTCGACAGAATGGACAAGCACCTGATAGAGCGAAGAGAACCTCCATCTAGGGGATTAATATCCAGAGTTTGCAAAGAATTTTTAAAAAATTACCCAAACTAAATAACTCAATCAACAGATGGTTAAATGAACTGGGCAGTTCTCCAAAGAAGAAATACATATGGCCAAGAATGATGTGGAAACCACTCAACATCCTTGGCCATCAGGGAAATGTAACGCCAAACTTCATACAAATTTCCTCTCACTCCAGGAGAATGCTAAAACCAAGAAAACGGCAACACTCTCTTCCTGCTGCGTACGAATCGAGATGTAGCAGTCAGCTACTTTCTCCAGCACCATGTCTGTCCATGCTCCCTTCCATGATGGTATTGGCTCATCTCTGAAACTGGACTGACCGCCTGCCTGCTCGAGAAAGGGAAGATGGCTGAAAGCTCAGAGGTCACATGGTCTGTGTTCTTTCTAGCCCCTCCACTCCATCACCACACCATCTGGATATGCTGGACTTGGACCAATCTGCCTTATTTCCTGCACAGATGTGGAATTACTCTCCATCAGCTTCCCTGCAGCACAAAGAGCCTTTAAAGGCAATAGTGAGGTGGCATACCTGCACTTAAGAGTATCTGGGCTGGGGCCATGCTGCTGTCCAAGGGCTGTGCTGAACTGGCCCTGCCCCTTGCTGGGGAGCACAGGAGAGCTGGCCCCATCCCTCACTGGTTGTGGCACTTAGAAGAGCTGGCTCTGCACCTCACCTGGGCAGCACAGTAGTAGGTGGCCTGGGCCCAGGAGAGCCAGCCTGAGGACATGAGAGTGGGAAAGCTGGCTATGCCCCTTAAGGGCTGTGATATTTGGTGAGCTAGCCTGGGCAGTGCTGGGGAGCTGGTGATGAGTGTGTTGGAGAGCTGGCAGGCTGACCAACTCAGCTACCACAGAGGCCCAGATCCAGGGCTCTGAGTTAACACACCCCAACATCTACCCCATCTATGAACTGCTGGAGTGGATGAAGGGGCTGGTCCTGTAGATCTAAAGCTGCAGAATCTCCATGACACAGGGCAACAACAAGATATCTGAAAGGAGTCCCTGTGAGGATCCAGTGTTGATAGTATAGCAGAAGCCAGAGGCCTTGAGCTGGACCAATGACTCATTATGATGAACATTGGCAAGTGAGGAGGTGTGGACAAAAGGGTGCACTGTGGGACACACTGTGACACATTACAGCTTCCACAAAGACATGTTTGCTTGTTTCTCTTTTTAATTTTTATTATTTATTTGTTATTGCTGTTGTTGCTCTTTTGCAGGGGGAGATTGCAAGGGGGCAGAGGGTGGAAATGAGGGGATGGGAAGATGTGTGGGATTGGGGTACATGATGTGAAATTCACAAAGAACCAATAAAACTTTTTTTGTTGTTGTTGTTTTTAATCAGAAAAGAACAACAAATGCTGTCAAGGATTTGGGAGGAAAAATATATCAGTACACTATTGGTGGAGATATAAGTCATTTCAGACACTGTAGAAATCAGTATGAAGGTTCTTCACAGAATAAAATGAAACAGCCATATGATGTAGTTACAGCATATTGAAAAGACTTTTTATTGGTGTAAGCTTAGATTTTTCAGAACTTACTTTAATAAGGGTTCTTAAATGCTTTAACATCCATTTTAGCCCACCACCCACCATACATAGTGGAAAGAAAAGGTTATGGGGCAAAGGAGTGTGTGGAGTTGTTTAGAAATAGTTCTTTGGGGCAATTCCAATCTTCGTTGTCAGGAGGATATCAGTAGTTCCGTTCACACAAATCAGCAGCAGTAGTTTGATCCACTCACAAATACCATTCACGAGTCAGCAGCTGACGTAAGAAGAAACCACAGAGCTCTGCCAATTGTTCTGTGTCTTTGTGGAAGTGGCAAGAAGTCACTGGAATATCATGAGAAGTTCTTTAGTGTGTTTCCCTCGAGGAAGTCAACAAAGTAGGCAAGGTGAACCAATGCCACAGTGTCATCAGTGAAGATCAGCCTCAGCAAAGCCCAGTGAAGACCAGCAAAGAGTGGCAAGGCAAACTAATGCCACACACCATTGTCCACTGTCTGTTGGGTTATACTTATATCTTTTCCAAACATCACATGTCCTTTCAAGTGTCCACTCTAGCAAAATATCACATGCCCTTTTTCCAGTCAGCTTGCAGAAAAACACCATGTGTCTGCTTCAGCAAAACATCCTCCCACATGTCTGCTCTCATATAAATCCTCTCATAAGACAGTTACAAGGAAAACATCACATGACACAACTGAGTCTCCAAAGAAACCAGAAATTCCCACTTCATACTGGTCCTTTGTGAATTTCATATCACACACTCCAATTCCACACAGCTCCTTGTCCCTCCATATATGTCCCCTGCTCTTGCATCCTTCCCCCACCAAAAGAAAACTAAAAAGCTTGACAGGAGAGCTGCAGTGTGTCACACAGTATATACCCTTTTGCCCAAAAAGCTTTCCTTGCAAATTCATTGCAAGGAGCATTGGTCTGATTAGACCCCTGGCTTCTGCTAAACTATCAATACTGGATCCTCACGGGGACTCCTCTTGGATATCATGTAGTTGTCTTGTGTCATGGAGGTCCTGCAGCTTTGAATCTGCAGGACTGGTCTCTTCACACACTCCAGCAATTCATAGATGGGGTAGATACAGTATGAGCACAGGAGAGCTGGGGAACTCCACCCGACAAACTGGGTCAGCTTAACCACCATCCAGACCCAGATCCAGGACCTTAAGCTGGCCCATCCCAACAGCTATGGTGCTTTTGACAATATCTAGAACAATTGGGTCAATTTACTCTAGAAATATTTGTACATCCATGCTACCATGATACTTGAAGATCCATGCTGTCATGAAACTTGCACATCCACGTTATCATGGCACTTGCATATGCATGCTGTACTGACTGGTTTTGTGTGTCAACTTGACACAGGCTGGAGTTATCACAGAGAAAGGAGCTTCAGTTGAGGAAATGACTCCATGAGATCCAACTGTAAGACATTTTTCTCAATTAGTGATCAAGGAGGGAGGGCCCCTTGTGGGTGGTACCATCCCTTGGCTGGTATTCTTGGGTTCTATAAGAGAGCAGGCTGAGCAAGCCAGTAAGGAACATCCCTCCATGGCCTCTGCATCAGCTCCTGCTTCCTGACCTGCTTGAGTTCCAGTCCTGACCTCCTTTGGTGATGAACAGCAATTTGGAAGTGTAAGCTGAATAAACCCTTTCCTCCCCAACTTGCTTCTTGGTCATGATGTTTGTGCAGGAATAGAAACCCTGACTAAGAAAAATTGGTACCAGTACAGTGGGGGCAATCCTGTGACAACCATGTCCTGTGACAAACCAAACCTGTGACCATGTTTTATGGAGGACTGTGGAAAGACTTTGGAACTTCAGACTAGAAGATCCATTTGGTGTAAAAAGCTCTGTGGAAATGTTGTGTAGGAGCTTGGAAGATAATGTTGAGAACAGTGCAGAAGATGGAGGCCCAGCTTGTGAAATTTCAGAGGAAAAATTAAAGACTCTTACCAGGGCAATTGCTATTTTGATTCTGAAGATTCTGTGGTTTTTGATAGCTGGGGCTTAAGAATCAACTGTGATTAACAAGATACCAGAACCACTACAGCAAAAACTTTGCATTACTGGGACTATTGATGCTGGTTAGCTAGATCTAAGAAATTAGTGGTGATTAAGAAGAGACCATCATTATTGAGGTGAAATCTTCTGGGAAGTATTTACTGGGAGCACAGAGGCTGTGTTCCAGAGATAGCCAAGGTTGTACCTTGTGCTGTGGCTGGACTTGTAAGAGTTACCCAGGTGGTACTGGTTTTGAAGGCATGAAGGGGTCATGAAGAGCAGCTGAGGCTCAGCACTGTGAGGGACTGCAGAAGGCCATTGGTGAAGGTGCAGCCTCAGTTGCAATCAATGGCCCAGGACTTAAGGGGTCCTGCAAAGGAGTTGAGGCTTGGTATCATGAAGAGAGCCTATGAGAGGCTATTGGTGAAGCATAGTTACAGCGGAAGACAGCAGTGTTTTGGAGATGCCAGTACCATGAATGACCACCAAGAACAGCAGCAGCAGTGGAGTACAGGCAGCTGGAGCCTAGAAGACAAGGTGTGTGCTACAAAGTGCAGAGCTGGAGAAGTGACCCAAGCCCTTGGAGGAGCCTGGAAGATCGTGAGTGGATCCCAGACATTGGACAGTTGGAGTTTGATTTTGCTTTTGATTGTGACTGTGCCCTGATATTTTTCCCTCTTGAAATAAGAAGGTATTTTAGTGGAGCCCACAGTTAAAGAGACTTTTAATTATAAAAGACTTTGGATTTTAAAAGAGGTTGGATATTTTAAAGGGATTGAAATTTTAATATGTAAGAATTTGCAAAGACTGTGGGACTTTTAAAGTTATTTAGATCTTAGGGATGAATAAGAAAGTAAGGGTTGAGGCTTAATAGTGATGTGTTTGTGTGTCAAGTTGACAAGGGGTCAACTGTACTGGCTGGTTTTGTGTGTTAACTTGACACAGACTGGAGTTATCACAGAGAAAGGAGCTTCAGTTGAGGAAGTGCCTCCATGAGATCCAGCTGTGGGGCATTTTCTCAATTAGTGATCAAGGGGGAGGGCCCCTTGTGGGTGGTGCCATCCCTGGGCTGATATTCTTGGGTTCTATAAGAGAGCAAGCTGAGCAAGCCAGGGGAAGCAAGCCAGTAAGGAACATCCCTCCATGGCCTCTGCATCAACTCCTGCTTCCTGACCTGCTTGAGTTCCAGTCCTGACTTCCTTTGGTGATGAACAGCAATTTGGAAGTGTAAGCTGAATAAACCCTTTCCTCGACAACTTGTTTCTTGGTCATGATGTTTGTGCAGGAATAGAAACCCTGACTAAGACACATGCTATCATGACGCTTGAACATGCATGCTCTCAATGTCACTTAGCTTTCTCACAGATGGAATTTCTCACTCTGTTCAGCTGGTGGGGAAACAAACTACCCTGAGTTCTCTTTGTCTAGTTTTTGGCCATTCTCAGATACTCAGGAAGCTGAGGCACGAGACTGCCTTGAATGGAAGCATAGACTTCTTAGTCGGCGTTATGCTGCTCAAGAGAAATTGCTCCCATTCCACAGCAGCCACTAACTTCTAGTAGCTCCTTAGCTAGGTGTGGAGTCTCATGAGACCTTTCCCCACCAATGCTGGAATGCTGTTCAGTTCTAACTTGTGCAGATTTGGTACAAATAATTACCACAGCTGCAAAGAACTCATTAGTTCAGGAGTCATATTGGGAAAGGGCATTTCACAGCTCACATCCCGATCCTTGTGTTCTTTCTGCTCCTCCTTTTGCAATGCTGAACCTTGGAGAGAGAGAGAGAGAGAGAGAGAGAGAGAGAGAGAGAGAGAGAGAGAGAGAGAGAGAGAGAGAGAGAATGTTTGTGCTGGAATATCTGGTGACTCAATAGTCACTATTCCCTGTATTGACCAGTCATCAATGTCTGCATTAAATGACTATTGCAAAAAAAAGTTTCTGTGATCAAAGTAGATGGTGGTACCAAGCTGCTTGTATAAATATAAAATATTTAGAAGATGGCTTGACAATTGTCCATTGAGCAGAAGAACAGTGGTAGGTTCCCTCATGGAGATTATAACCTCCCCAGCCCAGGGATCCAATTAGAAAGCAGTTAATTACCCCATAACAGTCAGACCTCTACTGTACTGTGGACATATCTTGCCTAGAAGCTTGGTCCTACAGCACACAGGATTCATACTAGGTAACACTCCTGATGCGTTCTCTTCCTTGGTAGCTTGAAGAATGAGGCCAAATGTGAGAGTTCAAGGAAGACAGGGTAGGAAACACTGCCCATGCAACAGCCATGCATTTTTCAAGTCCTTAATGGTGGCACTAAGTTCTGTAATCCCTTGAGAGATGCAGTATTAGTTCACTATTTTCTCTGGTAGAGGCAACCCCAATGGCTTGAGTTTGGTTTTCCAACCACAATAGCCCCCATTCTGCAGGTCAGGAGACCAAAGGTCTGCCAACCTCTTAGTACTCCTATCTCAGTTATACTTTCTGGAGCTGGGGAACAACCACAACATGAATTTAGTGACACTCTGGGCCTACTATGGGTTGAACTTGGCCTAAATTTATCACTCACCTGATTTACAGAAGCCCTTACTTTAACTGGGGGGTAGCACAGTGTTTTGTGGGATACCTCCTGGTCTCAACATCAATTCAGATAGTCTCTAGTGTGCTCCCCTAAAGTCTGATTGTTTATTTTCTTTTCTCCAGTGTGAAGGGTAGGAGAAAGAACAACAGCACACTGTTATTATAGTGAAGTCCTTCCCTTTACCTGAGGAGTTCTGCATCAATGATCTGCCTCAAGTCTGGAAATCAGTTGAGGGTCTGTGGCTCTCTGCTGGTCTCATTCAAGATCATCTTTCATTCCATACCTCAGGAATTTATCTTGCAAGAATGTAACAGGTTTCCTGTCTATTTCACTTCCGGGTGCAGTGTGATTAATTAGCTGGTGTCAAGAGTTTACAGGAGTCAGGCTGCTAAGAGCATAGTTTTGTCTATGTGGTCCATGATTGTAAGTTCGATCACCTTGCCTTTGGTGATTCCATGCTGCCCCTTGGCCTCTGCTTCTCTGGGGTCCAATTATACCCATTGCCTTAAAGTTGCCCAATTGAGTGGCAGCATGTCCCACGGTAAGATCTGGCACACAGAGAGGGGCCCTGACAGAACTCTTCAGATCAGTTCTCTCCTCTCACCAATCAGTGCCTATGGCTGGAGCAAAGGGCACATCTCCTGGAGTCTCTCATTGTGCAGAACTTGGTTTTAAACAGAAAACCCACTGAGCATTCCCGGTTGCCTAAGCCTTTGAATGGCACCGTCAATAGTAAGCTGAGGAAGGTCAGCTCTCTCTGCCTCTTTCACAGCAGGCCGTTTATGACCCACACCTCAGTCAACCAACCAGATAAACTTGGCACCTGTTGTAACTGTGCAAGCTACAGTATTAAGCCCCGAATTGTTCATTCTCCCATCCCCTTAAAATCTATGACCACAATATTTCCCAGGCTTCGATTTCTGGGAAACAGAAAACTCTAATTCTTAAGGGGTGACCTCCCTTCACTGCCCAGTCTTGCTCCCCCTTTCCAGAGGGTGGCCTGTTCTCATCATGCATCTATCCAGCCATGCAGGTCTTCTCTAAATAGGTCACACATCTGCCCATCACAAGCTCTGAGGTCACTGTGCCTGTTTAGGTACTAACTTTAGCAGCCTCTCATTCTTCTCAGTACCAATCCTAAGTCTCAGTCTCTCCTGGATGTGATAACAAAATTTCATAAACGGAGTGGCTGATGGATAACAATGTGGGGGAATGGGAATTTCAGGGTCTGCTGCAGGCATGCTCCTCGTAGTTAGCAGCTTCCTGCATGGCAGGTGGATAAACAGGCTCTTTGAGTCTTTTATTAGAAGGCCACCAAGCCACAAGGTTTCAGTTTTATAACCCAATCGCCTCGCCAAGGCTCCATGCTCATGACACAATCACCTTCCCCTTGACTCAATCATTTCCCTGTGACATCGCCTCTCAACTGTTTAGGGATTGAGGATTTCAACCAGAGAGTTTGATGTTGAGGAGATGGAAACACACACACAGAAAATGCTTAGTGGGACATGTCTTGACTTCTAAACTATGGCTCAGAATGCCCATTTAGTGTGTGCAAGGCCCTAGGTTTGAGGCGGGCAAGCACAGGAAAGGTTTTGTAACCCTGATCCGTATTTGGACAGAGTTTCCCACAGTCGTCCTCTTGCAATACGCACTTGACAGCTTCAGTTCTTTCACCTGCACACGCTCTGCACACACCCCCATTTCCAAACAATGCACCTAGTTAGTTATATCAGCACCCCCACCTGCATTAAGCTATGCACTCCCATCTCTGAACAATAGTATAGATTTCTTCACCCCTGGTAACAATCAAATTTAGACAGTTTCTATTCAAGTGTATTCCCAATGTATCTGGGTAAGAAGAATACAAGGGCCAATCCAGCCTGAACTGGTTTTGGGTGCATGCGCAATAAGGCAAACTATGTCCTTCCAGTGAACTTTTAGGGAAAATCCCCTATTTACCATCATATGCCTATGCATAATTAGGTGTGCCTGTGATTAAATGATCAGATGCATTATGGGATGGGGTACGTGCAGTGGAAGAAAATGAATATATCATTTAGCCTGTCATTCAAAATGGAGAACCACCCTTTAGAAACCAGTTCTTTTTTTCCTTTAGACTCCATATTGAGGCAGCAGGCTGTGGTCTCGGTTCCTCTTGCTCTTGTGACCTGCTGTCAATCTTGACACTGTATCCCTTTATGGTCTGATCTGTCACTTCGCCCTGAATAAAGTCATGTTTCTTTTGCAAACCTCTGTGAGCCCTTATTTTCAGTTATCTGGATAAGAAGCTAAGAACATGTAAGCACCAGGACTATATCCCAACCACTAATGCCGGTTTCACACGCCCCCTCTCTATTCATTTGCTATATAAGAATAGGAATAATGTAAGCATATGGTGTGCATGTATGCTTACCTGAAAGTGTGTGTGTGTGTGTGTGTACGTGTGTGTACTCGTAACTGCTGAGGAACTCCCCTGTCCTGAGCTGTTAGACTTCATACAGAAGCCACTGGATTTCACCTTCCATGTAGTGTGTAGGAAACAGACTGTTGTATGTGAACACCAGTGAGCTTGAGGGGGAGGGAAGTCACAATGGCGAAGACATGGTGGTCATGGGAACCATGCGCCTCGTCACGTAGAAGGACAAGATTTGTGGCTTGTAAGGTGCCCCGCAGTACCCGGCCACGAGAAGTTATAAAGTCCTGTTGCTGCACGGGAGCTGAGGTTGGGGACAAAAAGGACACTTATACCCATTGCCAACGTGTCACTTCTCAGCTCCAAATGAGCCCTTCCTCACCTGCTGTGTGGAAAGCTAACTGCGCCTGCAGCCTGTTCCCTTTGTGTTGTGGCACAATGTTGAGCTTTGTCAGCAGATGGGGCAAGGACAGGGCTCTGGTGGGATGGCTTGTTCTGCACCCAGCACCACCAGTGTGGTAGTCAGCAGTACCTCCTAGCCAGCATCCCCCCTTGCTCCCTGTAGGTGGACTTGTAACCAGTTACCCTCAAAAGATATCTTCCTTGGAGGGACCCCTCCCTCCCTACTTGAAATGATGGAGTTGCAGCAAATTCTCTTGCCCCAGCCCAGGGTCATATCCACCAAGGTCCAGCCATGCCTGTCCAGCCAGCCACTGGGAGCCCTGGGTGAAGGTAGCCTTCCTAAGGCTCTACTTAGGGCTGCCATGTTGTTCTTTCCTGTTACTATCCCTTCTTATCTTCCTCCTCCACTATTCAACCGGCTGGCCTTGACGTGTCCTTGTTCGAGTGACTGTAGGGCTCTCTCCTGCCAAGACTTTGGCTGCCACAGTGGACTAAAGCCATCAAGAAGTCAGAGCAGCAAGGGGCCAGTCACTGCTCTTCTCTGCAGACCTGGTCTCTGCCCAGAGGCCTCAACCCAGAGCAGAGGTCAGACTCCCTTTAGACTAGAATGAAGCCAGATCTTGTCAAGGGCTGTGGAGGAAAATCCTGGCTGCAATGACCTTGGGGCAGGGATAGTTTGAAAGAAAAAGGCATGTGATGAGTAGAAGCCTGTTAGTGAGTAAGTTCAAGGAAAGGTGGGGTGCGGAGGGGGGTCATTCCCGGTGCTATAGGAGGGGAAGCAATGAGGTGTTTCTGTGTTGTAAGAAAGCCAGCGGAAGATGCAGGGAAAGGGAGATTGGTTACTGAGGGGGCCTGGCAGGGCCATGGGTATCACTTGAAATCAGCTGGAAGTCACTGGAGGGAGATGATCAAAGACCACAGGAAAAACAACTTAGAAAAAAAACCAAACTCTTAGATTGGTGTGCACTGCTTACTTTGTCGAGTGCTGGCTTAGCAGGCACAAAGCTCCGGGTTCGATGCACAGTTTTACACAAAATCAGGCATGGTTTTGACATTCCAGGGTTGGGACCGGGGCAGAGTCAGGTTCATTCTCGACCTCGGTGACTTCGTAACGCGCTTCAGATCAGGCTGAAATACATGAGACCCTGTCTAAAATATATATATATATATATATGAACAAACAAAACAACAACAAAAGCTACGAGCCCCTTAGGTTGTTATTGTAATGTGGATTTGGTTACTTCAGTAACAACTGGACAGCTGTTTTCAGTCTCAGGCCCTTTCCTCTGCACCTTTACCCCAGGCGGTAACTGGGTCTCACCCAGTGAGCTAGGCAGCCGTCCCTAACCAGTCTCTGCCCATCTCGCCCTCCTCACTGGATACTGCCACTAAGTGAGGACAGGTTCATCTGGGCACACAAAGGTGGTGACAGGGAAATGTGTCCAGCTGGCAGCAAGCATTTGTATGTGAGATAACAGACATGTTCCCTTAGAACACCAAAGATAGACTCCAAGAAAAAGACCAGGCAGAATAATAAGACCAAGAGACCAAGACAAGAGAGGCATAGGCACTTGCTTAGGAATCACACAGCACACCTTTGGTAAGATTCCAGGTTCAGGGTCACCTCCGTTGGGGGGAAAAGGATGGGGACCAAGCACATGTGAGGTAAAGTTCTGGGTCCCCCACAAGAATTGTGTGCCTTCCGCACTGAGGTTGGTGTGACTCAGAATGACCACATTCATGGCTGAAATGCCAGGGTGAGGGGGCAGCCTGGCTGCTTCCACCAAAGGGGATGTAAGGGCTAAGAAATCATTACAGGAAGATGAATTATTCAAGGCATGGCCGACCTCCTCAGGCCCTGACAACCAGGAGCTCCATGATCAGGCCAGCACATCTTATTACCCTTGTGTAATGGCCGCTTTTTCTCAGTCTCAGAAGAAAGCCATTCAGCACCATCAAATATTAATGTGGGGCGGCTGGCTTAGTAGACAGCTCCAGGTCCACAGTCACAGATGACATCAACCCAGGAATTTGAAACAGGACTTCTGGCCATACTTGGCCTTCCAGACCCCAATCCCAGGATACAGAGCAGCCTCCGGCCTCAGTAGTACCTTCGATGCTGTTTGCTTGGTTTCCTTTTTAATTTCTTTCCGTTTATTTGTGTGCATATGTCCATCCATCCGTCCGTCCGTCTGTCCGTCATCCGTGTGTGTGTGTGTGTGTGTGTGTGTGTGTGTGTGTGTGTGTGTAAACTGCAAACAAATGTCTTAGATGTCTGTGGGTGCTAGGTTCTCTCTCTGTCTCTACCATGTGGGCTCTGGGCATTGAACTCAGGTGGTCAGGTCTGGCAATAGGTGCTAAGGCAGCTCATTACTCCTTGCTTGAAGTGGATTTTGGGGTTGACCATACATAGTATTCATGGTCTCAGAGAATGTGGGTCTCTGGGAACCATATCTGAATTTGGGGTCCATCTGAGGTCCTTGGATTTATGACAGGTCATTATAGACTGGTGGCTTGAAAAGAAATTCTTGCTCTTGCAATTCTGGAAGGTGAAGCCCAGGGTGAGGGTGCAGTTAGGTTCCCCCCCCCACATGTGTGAATGGAAGTTCCAAGGAAGAAGCTGCATCTTCGAACCAGAGCCTTTTGTAAGGTCCATTAGCACATCAGAACATCAGTGGCAGTGGATAGGGAGGCTGGATTGTTGCCAGTTCACAGCCTAATTACAATTTATCTTGGGTGAGCTTTATTCTCCTATAGAGCCATTCCTTGCCCACTTCTATATCAGACCTACTGTCCTGTGACTAACGGATAGAAATCTTTAGGAACATATTAACTTAACAACACCCTAGTTTCAACCAACCAAAAACCATACACATCAGAGGGCATCTAATGTCCATATCTGGGATTCTCTGGTTCGCTGTTCTGTTTCTACAAAATCTCCAAGGGAACATGGAGTTCAGGGTCCCCTGAATCTGTGCTTTCAGACCCTGCTTACTCCTAGTTGGCTCCAGAATAAACCGTCTCTTATCCCCTTTGGGGAGAGAGCTTGTTTTTGTGTAGGTGATTCCCTCCTGTGTGTTCCAGCCTTCTGTGGCTCTGACCTTCACTGCCTGGCAGATATTTCCTTCCAGTGTCTGCCCCTTTTCTTCCCTAGGGCTTCTTTCAAGTGTGCCTCCACGTCTGTGACTATCTATCTATCTATCTATCTATCTATCTATCTATCTATCTATCTATCTATCTATCTATCTATCTCCTGTCCTGGAACTCCCTCTGTCGACCAGGATGGTCTCGAACTCAGAGATCTGCCTGCCTCTCCCTCCTAGGTGCCGGGATTAAAGGTAAGCACACCACCACCACCCAGGTATATATATTAATGAACCCATAGTTCATAACACTTATAGGACATACTGTGATATTTCAACACAGAGCATGCAATGGTTAGGTCAAGGTCACTGGCACATCCATTCCACAGACCTTTGTTTGTGCTGGGAATGTTCAGAGTATTTCCAGTGGTTACTTCAGGCCTTTGTCAAGTTTAGCTACCCTACAGTGTACAGAACACCAGAAGTCAGTCCAACACTTCTCTGTCTTAGTCTCTGTCTCTCTTCATCCCCTCCCTTCCTTTCCTAGCTTCTGTATCTTCCTTCTTTCTTCCCTGTTCTTTATTAGCTATTTATTATACACTAAGTAGGAAGGGTTTTAGGCAGCTTGAAGTATATGAAGTGTGTGACGCATCAGCCTTCCAATTTTAGAACTAAAGAAACGGAGCCTTACTATGCTTGTGTACCCACTCAAGAGCTTGGATGGGGTACAGTGAGGGTGGTTTTCAAAACTCAAATTTCAAAGTTCCTTCCTACCAACCTCTATTTATTTATTTATTTAACCATATTCCCTTTACTTATTCACAGGCAATTTTGTACATCTTGATCACATCCTCTCAACTCCCTATTCCCAAACTCCCCCCTTCATGTCTCCTCCAGTGAGTCCAATTAGCGCTTCCTGTTAGAATATTAACTGATCTTCTTGACTTGATCTTGCGCAGGTTACCATAGCTACAGAGAGTTCCTGAGTGCAACAGCCGTATCATGTCCAGAAGACAGCATTTCCCGGCACCCCCTTCTCATCCTCTGGTTCTTGCGTTCTTTCTGTCCCCTCTTCCATGATGCTCCTCTCTCTCTCTCTCTCTCTCTCTCTCTCTCTCTCTCTCTCTCTCTCTCTCTCTCTGAGTGTAGGTACCATTTCGGGCTGAGCACTCAACAGCTACATTTCCCCCAGCATTTTGACCAGTTTTGCATCTCTGCATTGGTGCTGCCCATTGCAGAGAGAAGCTTCTCTGACCAACACTGATCTATATGTATAAATACAAATACAAAGAAGGCAGCTTAAACATGTCTATTTAACAAGATAACAATAGTAGTAATAGTCCTCCCTAGGGCCAATCACCTCCCACACCCTGGGCATTTGACCATGTTTGCCGCCGTACCAGGTATGAAGCCTCAAATCCAGTTCCAAGGTGGTTTCTTACTCCCCATAAAATTTTCACCTACTGCTATTGCACTGTGAGCATATTTTGCCTGGTCAGAACTGGAGCATGTAAAGTTCCTTTCTGCATAATACCATTAATAGCTTTCCCTCCCAGTGGTCTGCTGTAGTGGTTTGAATAAGAATGGCCCCCATAGGTTTGTATACTTGAGTGACACTGTTTGAGAAGGATTAGGAGGTGTGGCCTTGTTGGAGGAGTGGCCTTGTTGGAGGAAGTGTGTCACTGGTGATAGGCTTTGAGGTTTCAAAGGCCCTCATGAGACCCAGTGTTTCTGTCTCTCTCTCTCTCTGTCTCTATCTCTCTGCCTCTTTCTGTATCTCTGTATTTCTGTGTGTCTCTGTCTCTCTGTCTATCTCTGTCCCTCTCTAGATCAGGATATAGAATTATCAGCTACTTTTCTACAGGACCATGTCTGCCTGCATGCTACCATGCTCCTCACCATGTTAATGGACTAAACTTCTGAAACTGAAAACCAGCCACCAATTAAAAGTTGCCTTGGTCATAGCATCTCTTCACAGCAGTGGAAGACTGACTAAGACACCTGCATGACTCTTTTTAGCACAATGAAAGCTAGCCAGCAGGGATGGGGTTTTCAGGTTAGCGCCTGTTTGGTTTATCTGTGTCCTTGGTTTTTCTATGTCTTGCAATCAAAGTGTGTAGTACTTTCAGCAATCGGGTTAACCAGCTAGTTCTGGTGGGCAACCACGAGCAATGGCAGTGGCCCTTGTTGTTTGGGCCTGTATGGACAATAACTCTTATGGTACTATCTAACGCCCGACACAGAATTTCATTTAGAAGCCCATGCCTTCTGTGGCAAGAATTGTCCACACACCCAGGGTATCAGTGTTCAAACTCCTTTTAAAACCTAGCCTACAGAGTAGTGGGCTTTCCCGTACCTCCTTGGTTGTGGTTAATTGGCCCTAACGTCTCCTCTTCCCTGTCCTTCTGGATGCATTCCTACTTAAACCTTTGACCTTAAACCTTTGACCCCAATGCCCACACTCTACTTTCACACCCACACATTCTCATACACCCTCACCTCTTAAGACCTTCTGCTCCTCTCATGGGTTCTCTCTAGTTCTCTGAGCTCTACAAACACTACAAATTAAACACATAAATCTAAGAATTCAAAGCTAGGATTCACATATAAGTGAAAGCATGTGGCGTTTGTCCTGCTGAGCCTGGGTCACCTTACAGTTCACTATTGTTCACTTCTACCCAGTTTTTTTTTTTGTGAAAAATTCATAGTCCCATTTTTCTTCAGAGCTGAGTAAAACCCCATTGGGTGTATCTGGCATGTTTGCACGATCCTTTCATTAGCTGATGACCATCTAAGCTGATTCAGTTTCCTAGCTATAGTAAATAGAGCAGTAATGAAAACAGATGAGCCCCTTTGTCTAGAGGAGGGCATGCAGTCCTTTGGGTATGTGCCCAGGAGTTATATGCCAAAATCATATAGTAGTTCTATTTTCAGGTTTTTGGAGCAACCTCCAAACTAACTTCTGCCGTGGATGTATGAACACACACTCCCACCAACAATAGGCAAGCACCCCCCCTTCCCCACACCCTCACCAACAGTCCTTATCATTTGCCTTCCCAGCCTCAGCCATTCAGATTGGGTGAAGTGGAATCTCAAAGTAGTTTAAATCTGCATGTCCCTGATGCTCAGTGATGCTGAACACTTAAAAAATGCTTATTAACTATCAAATTTCTTTTCTGAAGAACGTTCTCTTTGAGCCCATGGACAGTGTTTGGATTGGTTGGTTGGTTTTTTATTTGTTTGTTTTGGTTTTGGATTTTTTGATGTTCAGGTGATAGCAGGAACTAATCCAGGACAGATCTATAGCCCACAAGGATTTAGTCCTATCCCATAGGCTCTCATTTGATTGACAGTCTTGACGGTAAAAAAGTTTTTTAATTTCACAAGATTCTACTTGTTGATTACTGGTTATATTTCTTGACTAATTCAGAAAAGGTCTTATTTATGCTGAGAAGGTAAGATTTTTTTTGAGAGTTTAGGGGTCTTTGAGGTTCTTGATCCATTTTGAGTTGAGTTTTTCTCCTCCCCCCCCATGAGTGTGAGATAAGGATTTAATGTTATTCTTCTATGTATAGGGTTCCCAATTTTCCAAGAACCACTAGTGAAAGATATTATCTTCTCTCCAATGTATTTTTGGCATCTTTGTTAAAAATCAGGTGCCTGTAATTGTGTGTCCTGTAATTGCCCTCTCTTCTACTCAATTGACCTATGAGTCTGTTTCTGTGCTAGTGGTGTGAAGTTTTTATTGTTGTGGTTCTGTAATATTAGGGGTAAATCAGGTATGGTGTTTCCCCTGCAGTATTTTTTGGGCCATCCAAGACCTTTTGTGCTTACAAATGGATTATAAGGATTTTTTTGTGTGTGTCTTTGTTTGCTTTCTATTTCTGTGAAGACTTCCTCTGGAATTTTGATTGAGGTTGCATTGAATCTGTAGAATGCCTTTGACAGGATCACAATATCGATCCTTCTGCTCCCTGAACACAGGAAGCCTTCTTATCTCCTAGAATTGGTCTCTTCAGTGTTTTAAAGTTTCCATGATAGAAGTCTTACATTTTGGGGGCTTATTCAAAAGTATTTTTGAGGCTACTATGAATGAGATCGTTTCCCCAATTTCTTGTTTAGTGTGTGTTTAGTATGTGTCTTAGTCAGTGTTCCAACACTCTGGAGGGTCTCCTTGACCATGGCAACTCTTGAAAAGAATTGTGAGGAAAGACTGGACCAAAGCAAAATGAAAAACCAGCAGAGCAGACTCCAAACTCAGCATTTCCATGTCTGATATCAAAGTGATCTCCACATTTCCAACTCCTTCCAGCTTTGTTGGACTTCTCTTTACTAGGTGGTTCCACATCAAGTCTGCAGCTCTCCTTGGCAGATATCCCTCAGCTTGTGCATCTCCAGCATCTTGAGGTCTCCAACACAATCCAGGCTTCACCATCACAGCTTTACACGATGGTTTTTCTGGGCCTCCATGCAGGGACACCCTTGACACATGCCTGGCCTCAGAGGTTTTCCTTAGACACAGAGAGAGATTCTAAAACCCCGTTCTTGTATTCTTGACTCTAAAGCCAGAGCCATGTGGCTGAAGCTGCCAAATTCTTCTTTCTGGGGCTGGAACTTGGCTCTTTAGTTCAAATATATTTCCATCAGTTTTCTGTTTTCAATGGTTTCCTTCACTGCTTTAACTTTAATTCCTTTTCACAAGCTGGAAGCTTAACTGTTTGGGCGAGTGTTGAGTTCACTGCTCCCTTTATTCCATGTAGTAATGGGATCTTCTTCAAACATTTTATCTCCTTGAGCACAGTACTTGGCTACATTACACTTCCTGGTGCTCCTTTTCTCCTTGAACTGTGCATTTTGTATCTTTGCTTGCTCACCTTGCTCTTTTTCATTATATATTTGCATAAGAGTGGTCACTACCAACCATGCAATACAGTCAACACTAGGTTATTGAAATCACCTCTGCCAATTCCATTAATTCCAAACTCTTCAATTTAGCCTCAGGCAGATTTTTTTTTAGACAAGGGCATAAAGCAGTCATATTCTTTGCCAAAATATCACAAGAATGGTCTCTAAGCCACTTACTAATATTCTTCTCCTCTGAAATCTCTTGAGCAGGGCTGTCATAATCTACATTTCTGTCAGTGCCACTCTCTCCCATGCTCCTACTAGTATGGCCCAGTAAGACACATTAAAGCATTCAACTGCTTTTTTAGTCCAAAGTCCCCTATCACAGACATACCCCACTCTTGGTACCAACTTCTGTCTTAGAGTTTTATTACTGTGAACAGACACGATGAGCATGGTAACTATGAAATCTTTTAATTGGGGCTTGCTTACATTTCAGAGGTTTAGTCAATTGTCATAATGCCAGGGACCATGGTGGCAAGTCATGGTGCTGAAGAAATAGATGAGAGTTCTACATTCAGATCCAAAGCAGGGAGAGAGAGAGAGAGAGAGAGAGAGAGAGAGAGAGAGAGAGAGAGAGAGAGAGAGAGAGAGAGAGACACTGAGACAGAAATACTAGGCCTAGTTTGAGATTTTGAAATCTCAAATCCCACCTCCAGTGACATACTTCCTCCAGCAATGTCAGACCTACTCAAACAAGTCCATCCTCCTAATCCTTCTCAAGTAGTATCACTCAAGGATGACCAAACATTCAAATATATGAGCCTATGAAAGCCATTCCTATTCAAACCAACACAGTATATTCAGAAAGACTAATAACATTTGTACATTGGTTCTGTCTCCTGCCACTTTGCTTAAGGTGTATATCTGTTCTAAAAATTGTCTGGTAGAGTCTTTAGAGTCTAGCACATGAAGAATTGTGTCTCTTGCAAACGGTGAGAATTGACTTCTTATCTTTCCATCTGTGTCATTGTATTTCTTCTTCTTAATACTCTAGCTAAGATTTTCAGTACTATGTGGAATGATGAGTGTGAATCAAGTGGACACATTGGTTTTTTTTTCTTAGTGAAAATGCTTTGAGTTTTTCTTCATTCAATATAATGTTGGTTATATGTTTATCTTATATAAACTTTATTTATGTTTAAACACGTTCCTTCTATCCTGAATAGGACTTTTATTGTGAAGAACTGTCAGATTTTGTTAAAAGCTTTTTCTGCATCCATCCAAATGATCACGTGATTTCTTTCCTTGAGTCCATTTATGTAATTTATTAGATTTACTGATTTATAAGTATTGAACCATCTCTTTATCTTTGGAATAAATACAATGTAATCATGTTGAAGATTTATGATATTTTATTAATTAGGGTCATAAAAGTATATTGTTGAGAAATTTTGAGCTCATCAGGAAGATTGGTCTGTGATTTCTGTGTGTGTGTGTGTGTGTGTGTGTGTGTGTGTGTGTGTGTGTATTTATCTGCTTTGATATCAGAGTAATTCTAGCTTCATAAAAAGATATTGGCAGTGTTCCTTTCTTTTATATTTTATGAAATGGTTTGAGAAGCATCGGTGTTCTTCCTTGACGGTCTGGTAAAATTTACCAGTGAATCTCTCCAGGCCAGGACTTCTTTTAGTCGGAAAATTTCTTTCTATAGTTGCTGTTCCAATCTCACTGCTTATTATAGGTTTGTTTAAAATGCTTATCTAATCTTGGTTTAATTTTGGTATTTAATTTTGCATCTAGAAATTCATCTGTGTCTTTTAGTCTTTACACTTCAGTGGGATACATATTTTCAAGATAAAACTTGATGTTTTGAACTTCCACAGTGTCTGTTATAATGGCTCCTTTTCATCTCTTGTTTCATTAATTTGAGTTTTTCTCTTGTCTAGTCTGGTAAGAGTTTGTCAATTTTTTTTAAATCTTTTCAAGGAGCCAACTCTGTTCAACTGATCCTTTGTACTTTTATTGTTGCTGTTTACATTTCGTTAATTTCTGATCATCTCTGACCTAACGTCTCTGATCTTAGTAACTTCTTTCCATCTACTTATTTGAGATTTGATGTTCTTCTTTCTCTGGAGCTTTAAGGTGTATCATTAGGTTGTTTATTTGAAATCTCTGTGTGTTCTTTTGTGACTGGGTTACCTCACTTAGGATGATATTTTCCAGTTCCAAACATTTGCCTAAGAATTTCATGAATTCATTGTTTTTAATAGCTGAGTAGCATTCTATTGTGTAAATATACCACATTTTCTGTATCCATTCCTCCATTGAGGGACATCTGGGTTCTTTCCAGCCTCTGGCTATTATAAATAGGGCTGCTATGAACATAGTGGAGCATGTGTCCTTATTACATGCTGGGGAATCCTCTGGGTATATGCCCAGGAGTGGTATAACAGGTTCCTCGGGTAGTATCATGCCCAGTTTTCTGAGGAACCACCAGACTGCTTTCCAGAGTGGTTGTATCAGCTTGCAGTCCCACCAGCAGTGGAAGAGTGTTCCTTTTTCTCCATATCCTCTCCAGCACCTGCTGAGTTTTTGATCTTAGCCTTATTCTGACTGGTGTGAGGTGTAATCTCAGTGTTGTTTTTGATTTGCATTTCCCTGATGACTAAGAATGCTGAACATTTCTTTAGGTGCTTCTCAGCCATTCAATATTCCTCAGGTGTAAATTCTTTGTTTAGCTCTGTACCCCATTTTTAATAGGGTTATTTGGCTCTCTGGAGTCTAACTTCTTGAGTTCTTTGTATAAATTGGATATTAGCCCTCTGTCAGATGTAGAACACACATGGTATGCCCCCCCCTCCCTGAAAAGTGGATATTAGCCCAGAAGCTTGGAATACCCAAGACACAATTCACATATCAAATGATGCTCAAGAAGAAGGAAAAACAAAGTATGGATACTCTGGTCCTTCTTAGGAGGGGGAACAAAATACCCACAGAAGGAGATAAAGAGACAAAGGATGGAGCAGAGTCTGAGGGAAAGACCATCCAGAGACTACCCCACCTAGTGATCCATCCCATATACAGTTACAAAACCCTGACACTATTATCAATGCCCACAAGTACTTGCTGACTGGAGTCGGATATAGCTGTCACCTGGAAGGCTCTGCTAGTGCATGACAAATACAGAGGGGATACTCTCAGCCAGCCATTGAACTGAGCACAGGGTCCCCAATGGGGGAGTTAGGGAAAGGACCCAAGGAACTGAAGGGGTTTGCAGTGCCATAGGAGGAACAATGATATGAGCCACCGAGTACTCCCAGAGCTCCCAGGGACAAAAACATCAACCTGATAGTACACGTGGTGTTACCCATGGCTCCAGATGCATAGGCAGCAGAGGATGGTCTTGTTGTACATCAAAGGGAGGAGAGGCTCCTGGTCTTGGAAAGGCTTGATGCAGCAGTGTAGGGGAATACCAGGACAGGGAAGTGGGAGGGGGTTGACTGGGGAACAGGGGGAGGGGAGATGGCTTATGGGACTTTTGGGAGGGAGGGAGCAGGAAAGGGGAAATCATTTGAAATGTAAATAAAGAATATATCTAATAAAAATAAATCTCTGATTTCTTTCTTTCTTTCTTTCTTTTCTTTCTTTTCCATTCCAAATGTTGCCCCTCCTTCCTGATCTACCCTCCCTGAATTCCTCACTGCCTCCCCCACCTCTGAGAGGATGCTCCCCCTCAAGCCACCCACCAGCATCCCTCTGATCTCTGATTTCTTAATGAAAAGACTTAGAGATATGTAGTGTATAGTTTCTATTACTCTGCTTTAAGCTCCAGGTAGACTTTTACCAGCCACAGTCCTGGTTTCCTTGAATTTGCAGATAGAAGACACACACACACACACACACACACACACACACACACACACACACTAGCTTATTTTTGATATGCTTTTTAGCTCAATGACTGGACACTCCTAAGACTCCTGCAGCTAGCATGCCTTATTTTCACTCCCAGCTCAACACCTCTAATTCTATCCTCAAAATAGTTTCCCAGTTACCTTTTCCTTGCTCAGCACCCTAAATCTTCTCTCAGCTTAGTTACATTTCTAATATCCTAGCTGCCACCCCAGGCCCAGTCAGGGAAGCCCCCAATGGCCACTTCACTCGAGATCGCACATGGCTGGTGGCTCTCTCTCCCTCCAAAGCACAGTAAATCCCCTTTTCCTCCTACTGCATCTGCTAACCTGCCTGCAGGGAAACTGGAAGTCCTACCTCTTCCACTTAGCCATTGGCCACTAGCATGTTTATTGATTGATCAAGAACCAATTGGGGAACAGGACCTTCAGCATTCACATGCAGATTCCTGAGCATCAGAACCACCCTCTACATTTCACCTTTTCTGTCCAATTGAAAAAAAAACCCTCTTCTCTGAGACATAAATTGAACAAAACCATACAAATCATATAAATTACAAAGTATGATATTCAGTTAACATCCAGTCCAACACATTTGTCAATTACAAAATGTACTCTACCATCATTCCAAACTTAAAGAATTATAGTTCTATACTTGAATTATGTTTAGATTTTTGCCAGTAACTCCATCTGAAAACCATGTCTTCCACTCTATAACCTCTCTCTCAATGCTAAGCAACTTGAGTTTGATTATGAGCCTATAACTAATGTTCAACCTCATCAGAAATCTGAGAATAAATTGAATAGTGCCTGAGTATATAGGAAGCACCAAACATAACTTCCAAAACTTAAACAATATAGACAGTCGACTACCTGGACAGCCCCTAATTTTTTATAACGTTGGAACATCTGTCTTCAGCCTTCTGGCCCAGAACCATCTGCAAGACCTTTTGTAAATCAGGAAATATGAAGGACTGGCTTACCTTGTCTTGGCAGATCTTAGTAGTCGACTTATCCCACCTCTGTTTGTCCTTTTTGGACCATATATTGTCTGAAGATGATATAAGCATTTTCTGTCTAGTGGCTACCTTACCACAATAAGCAACTTCACCTGGAGGTAAAGATGTTCAATTTTTTTTTGAAGGGGAATTGGGAAGTTGTCAGGAGCAGACATCTCTTGTGGTCAAAAGATCTTTAAAAATAAAATAACATTAAATGACACATTCTGTGGATTTCTGATATTTTTGGAGACTAAGTTAAATGCCTCTGAACAGTTAAATCTTAACCACTCTTAGCCATTTTTAATTGAGTAAACTGAAAACACTTTATTATAATTAAATCAGAATCTAACATAACCATGAGTTTGCTATCTGGTACTTAACTTTTGTTACTTAATTATCTTAAACAGTTTGTAAAGCAGCTATTGTATTCTTGTATTGAAAGCCTTGTATTCTTAAATGAGTTGCATAGGCACAATGCCTATCTTAGAGTAAAACTATTCTCAAATTTTGTATCAATATAGAAATTTATACAAATGAAAACCTTAAATCTGTATCAATATAAAGTCTGAACCAATGTAAGAAATTATAACTTCAATTTGTATCAGTTATAAAGATTTCCATCAATTAAGACTATGGCTACACAATACTTTGTTCAAGAAGACTGGATGTAGGGGAATGCCAGGACAGAGAAGTGAGAGGGGGCTGAATGGGGAAAAGAGGGAGGGAAGGGGGCTTATGGGACTTTCGGAGAGGGAGGAAACGGGAAAGGGGGAATGATTTGGAATGTAAAAAAAAACCTTAGAAAATAAAAAAAATAATAAAATTAGTAAACCATCCCATCTATTTCCTTGCTGTTTAAAATTATGACTGTACTGGCTGGTTTTGTGTGTCAACTTGAAACAGGCTGGAGTTATCACAGAGAAAGGAGCTTCAGTTGGGGAAGTGCCTCCATGAGATCCAGCTGTGGGGCATTTTCTCAATTAGTGATCAAGGAGGAGGGCCCCTTGTGGTTGGTGCCATCCCTGGGCTGGTAGTCTTGGGTTCTATAAGAAAGCAGGCTGAGCAAGCCAGGGGAAGCAAGCCAGTAAGAAACATCCCTCCATGGCCTCTGCATCAGCTCCTGCTTCCTGACCTGCTTGAGTTCCAGTCCTGACTTCCTCTGGTGATGAACAACAGCATGGAAGTGTAAGCTGAATAAACCCTTTCCTCCCCAACTTGCTTCTTGGTCATGTTTGTGCAGGAATAGAAACCCTAAGACAAATTGGTACCAGCATAGTGGGGTATTCCTGTGACAACCTGACCATGTTTTGGGGAGGACTGTGGAAAGACTTTGGAACTTTGGGCTAGATGATCCATTTGGTGTTAAGAGCTCTGTGGAATGTTGTGTAGGAGCTTGGAAGATAATATTGAGACCAGTGCAGACGATGGAGGCCTAGCTTGTGAAATTTCAGAGGGAAGATTAAGGACTCTTATCAAGACCATGTTTTGATTGTGAAGATTCTGTGGTTTTGGTTAGCTGGGGCTGAAGAATCAGCTGTGATTAACAAGATACCACTAAAGCAAACCTTTGTGTTACTGGGACTATTGATGCTGGTTAGCTGGAGCTAAGAAATTAGTGGTGATTAAGAAGAGACCAGCATCACTGAGGTGAAATCTTCTGGGCAGTGTTTTCTGAGAGCACACAGGCTGTGTTCCAGAGATAGCCACAGTTGTATTTTGTGCTGTGGCTAGACTTGGTAGTGTGTAAGAGTCACCCAGGTGGTACTGGTTTTGAAGGCATGAAGGGGTCATGAAGAGCAGCTGAGGCTCAGCACTGTGAAAGGCCTCGGAAGGCCATTGGTGAAGGTGCAACCTCAGTTGCAATTGATTGCCCAGGACTGAAGGGATCATGCATAGGAGGAGTTGAGGATTGGCACCATGAAGAGAGCCTATGAGAGGCTATTGGTGAAGCCTAGTTACAGCGGAAGACCGCAGTGTTTTGGAGATGCCAGTGCCATGAGATGACCACCAAGAAGAGCAGCAGCAGTGGAGTACAGGCAGCTGGAACTTAGAAGACAAGGTGTGTGCTACAAAGGGCGGGGCTGGAGAAGTGACCCAAGCCCTTGGAGGAACCCGGAAGATCATGATTTGGATCCCAGATATTGAACCATTGGAGTTTGAGTTTTGCTTTCAGTTGTGACTATGCCCTGATATTTTTCCCTCTTGATGGAAGAAAGTATTTTAGTGGAGCCCACAGTTAAGAGACTGAATTGTTAAAAAGATTTTGGATTTTAAAAGATATTGGACCCTTTAAAGGGATTGAATTTTTTTTTAATTTAATTTTATTTTATTTTTTTAATTTACATTCCAAATCACTTCCCCTTTCCCGTTTCCTCCCTCCCCGAAAGTCCCATAAGCCCCCTTCCCTCCCTCTTTTCTCCGTTCAACCCCCTCTCATGAATTTTTAATATATAAAGACTGGGACTTTTAAAGTAATTTAGATCTTAGGGATGAATAAGAAAGTAAGAGTTGAGGCTTAATAGTGACGTGTTTGTGTGTCAAGTTGACAAGGGGTCAATTGTACTGTCTGGTTTTGTGTGTTAACTTGACACAGGCTGGAGTTATCACAGAGAAAAGAGCTTCAGTTGGGGAAGTGCCTCCATGAGATCCAGCTGTGTGGCATTTTCTCAATTAGTGATCAAGGGGGAGGGCCCCTTGTGGGTGGTACCATCTCTGGGCTGGTATTCTTGGGTTCTATAAGAGAGCTAGCTGAGCAAGCCAGGGGAAACAAGCCAGTAAGAAACATCCCTCCATGGCTTCTGCATCAGCTCCTGCTTCCTGACCTGCTTGAGTTCCAGTCCTGGCTTCCTTTGGTGATGAACAGCAATGTGGAAGTGTAAGCTGAATAAACCCTTTCCTCCCCAATTTGCTTCTTGGTCATGATGTTTGTGCAGGAATAGAAACCCTAAGACAGTGATCATTTCCAAATTATCCCTTAAAATGGCAATATCTATAATTTGACACCCAAACCCAGGGAATTAGGCTGATGAATTTCCATAGCTTCTTACTGCTGAATAGTGGCAATGAGAGATTCTCTAAGGGATGGGGAAGGGTAGGTAAGCTGGAAAAACTGGTTAGACTTAAGGAAGCTAGCTTTAGCATATGTTATCCAGTCTCTGCATATTTGGAAGCTTCAAAGCTAGACTCAAGTTCTGACTAGATCTGTCTGAAAGGTTGGATGAAGTGAGGTTATCTGAAGTCAGCAGCAATCCTAAGGCTGTTCTGGAAGCAAGTCTCTGGACAGCATCAGGAAGCAGGGGCTGGAACATCAGGTCAGTTCAGTGACCTAGTGGATGAATCTTGTCAGAGCTGTGCACTCTGTAATATATGAATCTCACAAAATTTTAGCACCATTAAGATTTTTGTATGGATTGTGCAGGGTGCATAGATCAGTTAAGGATGAAATTTTTGCTTCTTGTTTAAGCAGGTGAAAGACAACTGTCTTTTTTATGAGTTAATTTTATCAATATCCAAATGTTATAAACTTTCATTCATGCCATTTGAAGGAGGGCACAAAACATCTTAGGGATACCATAACTAATAAGATTTATTGTCTTGTTTTAGCTAGAGACATTTTTATGTCTAAACCAGTTACTGGGCTGTTTCCATGTCAAAGAATCAGCAGATCAATTTATTTGTCTTGTTTGATTTTCTCGAAATTTTTGAGAACTTCAGAGGGTCTTCCTCTGTCATATCTGACCCATACGATTCTGGAAGGGGTCCAGAGCTTATGCTCTCTTGCTGTCAACACAAACACAGAGCCTTTCTCCTCAAGACACATGCTTTGGTCCAGTAACTGGAATTCATTAAGGGTGTAGCTTGACCTCTCTCCCAAGGGAACTTTAACATAACCACCAAACTCATAACCACACTCATTTTGATAATCAAAACAATTCAAAGCAATCTAAGCAAATATTAACCATTGAGACAATCTCCTGTCTCCAGGCCTGAAGCACATGAGATTAAGGCCTAAATTATTTATAAAATGTAAACTTAAATTCCCTTCTGCTTACTGTATAAGTCAATTTCCAGGCTGGCGCTCCCCCCCCCCCCCCGTGGAGCTTCATATCTGTACTTTTAAGAACATTGAAACAATTACTATTATACTCCGTACTATCCTTAAAAAGAGTTAAATCAAATGTTAAAAATCTATCCTTTCAGGGTGAGCGGCGCCACGGAGACTGCCCTCCGCCATCTTTGCTCCAGTGACCAGGTAGTTGGGACCGCCAGGCTCAGAGACAGACAGGCATAATATCGCTTCGGGTTCAGGCAGCTTGTGTGTAACCTGCTCCCAGGTGCTGGGCTGATCTGCAGTGACCAGCGCGCCAGTTCCGCGGTGGGACCTTCTGCCTGGTGGAGGGACCCCGCGCAGGGAGGGAGCCTGCCAGCTTCCCTCCCGCGACCTCTGTTCCCGCGGACTGCGCTGGAGAGACCGGTACCCAGGCTCTCCCCCCAATATAACATCACTTGGGACACGGCCTGTTGGGGCTTCCTTCTGTGCCCGAGGGCGGGTTGGCGCTGTGGTCGTCTGGGTGCCAGATCGGCGGGCCATCGTGACCACAGGGTGAGCAGCGCCACGGAGAGTGCCCTCCGCCATCTTTGCTCCAGTGACCAGGTAGTTGGGACCACCAGGCTCAGAGACAGACAGGCATAATATCGCTTCGGGTTCAGGCAGCTTGTGTGTAACCTGCTCCCAGGTGCTGGGCTGATCTGCAGTGACCAGCGCGCCAGATCTGCTGTGGGACTTCTGCCTGGCAGAGGGACGCCCCCTCCCCCCCCCAGGAGAGATCACACACCCCTGCACAGGGCAGGAGCCTGCCAGCCTCCCTTTGGCGACCTCTGCTCCAGGAATCCACTAGGCTGAGCCTTTAGATGGGCAAGGCCTCCCCAATATAAGATCACTTGGGGCAAAGCACATTAGGGCTCCAAAGTCACTCAGGAGCAGGCAGGCCCCAGAAATCGGTGCCAGGGGAATCCTGGTAATCCAGGGGGGGCAGAAATAGCTTTGCAGGCTCACAGGAGGTCCAACCAACAGCCAGTGGCAGCAGGACCAACTAACACCAGAGGTATCCAGATGGCAAAAGGCAAACGTAGGAATGTTACTAACAGTAATCAAAGTAATGTGGGACCATCCGAACCCAACTCTCCAACAGCAGCAAGTCCTGGATACCCCACCACACCCGAAAGACAAGATCTGGATTTAAAATCACTTCTCATGATGCTATTAGAGGATCACAAGAAGGACACAAATAAATCTCATAAAGAGTTACAGGAGACCATGAATCAACGGTTAGAAGCCCTTACAAAGGAAACACAAAAATCGCTTAGAGAAATGCGGGAGAACATGGATCAAAAGATGGAGGCGCACAAGGAGACAACACAAAAATCGCTTAACGAGATGAATCAACGGGTAGATGCACTCACAAAGGAATCACAAAATTTGCATAAAGAAATGCAGAAGAATATGGGTCAACAGACGGATGCCCATAAGGAGGCAACACAAAAATTGCTTAAAGAAATGAATGAACGGTTAGATGCCCTTACAAAGGAAACACGAGAACTGCTTAAAGAAATGCAGGAGACGATGGATCAACAGATGGAATCCCATGAGGAGGAAACACAAAAATCGCTCAGAGAAATGCAGGAGAACGTGGGTCATCAGGAAGAAATCCTGAAAGAGGTAATGCAAAAATACCTTAAAGAAATACAGGAAAATACAAACAAACAAGTGAAGGATCTCAGCAAATCCATCCAGGAACTAAAAAAGGAAGTAGAAACAACTAAGAAATCACAAAGGGAGACAACTTTGGAGATAGAAAACCTTGGGAAGAAATCAGGAGTCATAGATGCAAACATCAACAATAGAATACAAGAGATGGAAGAAAGAATCTCAGGTGCTGAAGATTCCATAGAAAGCATCGACTCAACAGTCAAAGAAAATGCAAAATGCAAAAAACGCGTAACCCAAAACATCCAGGAAATCCAGGACACAATGAGAAGACCAAACCTAAGGATTATAGGTATAGATGAGAGTGAAGATTTGCAACTTAAAGGACCAGTAAACATCTTCAACAAAATTATGGAGGAAAACTTCCCTAACTTAAAGAGAGAGATGCCGATGAACATACAAGAAGCCTACAGAACTCCAAACAGACTGGACCAGAACAGAAATACCTCCCGTCACATAATAATCAAAACACCGAATGTTCTAAACAAAGAAAGAATACTAAATGCAGTAAGAGAAAAGGGCCAAGTAACATACAAAGGAAGACCTATCCGAATCACATCAGACTTCTCACCAGAGACTATGAAAGCCAGAAGATCCTGGGCAGATCTCATGCAGACACTAAGACAGCACAAATGCCAGCCTAGACTACTATACCCAGCAAAACTCTCAATCACCATAGATGGAGAGACCAAGATATTCCATGATAAAACCAAATTTTCACAATATCTTTCCACAAATCCAGCCCTGCAACGGATAATAGGTGGAAACCTCCAATACAGGGAGAGAAACAACACCCTGGAAAAAATGAGATAATAACCTTCTTGAATCAAACCCAAAAGTAGATAACCACTCAAACATAAAGATAGCGTCAAGAATGGCAGATGGCAATAATCACTATGCCTTAATCTCTCTTAATATCAATGGTCTCAATTCCCCAATTAAAAGACATAGACTAGCAGACTGGATACGTAAACAGGACCCAGCATTTTGCTGCATGCAGGAAACGCACCTCAGTGTCAAAGACAAACACTACCTCAGAGTAAAAGGCTGGAAAACAATTTTACAAGCAAATGGCCCCAAGAAACGAGGTGGAGTAGCCATCCTAATATCGGATAAAATTGATTTTCAACCCAAAGTCATCAAAAAAGACACAGAAGGACACTACATACTGATCAAGGGAAAAATCCACCATCAAGAACTCTCAATCCTGAATATCTATGCTCCAAATGCAAGGGCACCCTCATTCGTAAAAGAAACTTTACTAAAACTCAAAGCACACATCACACCGCACACAATAATAGTGGGTGACTTCAACACCCCGCTCTCTGAAATGGATCGTTCAGGAAAGCAGAAACTAAACAGGGACACAGTGAATCTAATTGAAGCCTTGGACCAAATGGAACTAACTGATATATATAGAACATTTCATCCTAGAGCTAAAGAATACACCTTCTTCTCAGCTCCTCATGGTACCTTCTCCAAAATTGACCATATAATTGGTCACAAATCAGACCTCAACAGATACAAGAAGATAGAAATAATCCCATGCCTCCTATCAGATCACTATGGAATAAGGGTGGTCTTCAATGGCAACAAAAACAAAAGAAAAGCCACGTACACATGGAGGCTGAACAATGCTCTACTCAATGATAACTTGGTCAAGGTGGAAATAAAGAAAGAAATCAAAGACTTTTTGAAAGTTAATGAAAATGAAGGCACAACATACCCTAACTTATGGGACACAATGAAAGCAGTGCTAAGAGGAAAATTCATAGCCCTGAGTGCCGCCAAAAAGAAACGGGAGACAGCATACACTAACAGCTTAATGGCACACCTGAAAGCCCTGGAACAAAAAGAAGCAAATACACCAAAGAGGAGTAGAAGGCAGGAAATCATCAAACTCAGGGCTGAAATCAATCAAGTAGAAACAAATAAAACCATACAAAGAATCAACAAAACGAGGAGTTGGTTCTTTGAGAAAATCAACAAGATAGATAAGCCCTTAGCCAGACTAACCAGAGGGCACAGAGATAGTATCCAAATTAATAAAATCAGAAACGAAAAGGGAGAGATAACAACAGAAACTGAGGAAATTCAAAAAATCATCAGATCCTACTACAAAAACCTGTATTCAACACAACTAGAAAATCTTGAGGAAATGGACAATTTCCTTGACAGATACCAAGTACCAAAATTAAATCAGGATCAAATAGACCATCTAAACCGTCCTATAACCCCTGAAGAAATAGAAGTTGTCATTGGAAGTCTTCCAACCAAAAAAAGCACAGGTCCAGATGGTTTTAGTGCAGAATTCTATCAGACCTTCAAAGAAGACCTAACACCAATACTCTTCAAACTGTTCCACAAAATAGAAACAGAAGGAACACTACCCAACTCGTTCTATGAAGCCACAATTACACTAATACCAAAAGCACACAAAGATCCGACAAAGAAAGAGAATCTCAGGCCAATCTCTCTTATGAATATCGATGCAAAAATACTCAATAAAATTCTTGCCAACCGAATCCAAGAACACATCAAAACGATCATTCACCACGATCAAGTAGGCTTCATCCCAGGGATGCAGGGATGGTTCAATATAAGGAAATCCATCAATGTAATCCACTACATAAACAATCTCAAAGAAAAAAACCACATGGTCATCTCATTAGATGCTGAGAAAGCATTTGACAAAATTCAGCATCCTTTCATGCTAAAGGTCTTGGAAAGATCAGGAATTCAAGGCCCATATCTAAACATAGTAAAAGCAATTTACAGCAAACCAGTAGCCAGCATCAATCTAAACGGAGAGAAACTTGAAGCAATCCCACTAAAATCAGGGACTAGACAAGGCTGCCCTCTCTCTCCATATCTTTTCAATATAGTACTTGAAGTTCTAGCTAGAGCAATTAGACAAGAAAAAGAGGTCAAAGGGATACAAATTGGAAAGGAAGAAGTCAAACTATCACTATTTGCAGACGATATGATAGTATACATAAGCGACCCAAAGAACTCCACCAGAGAACTCCTACAGCTGATAAACGACTTCAGCAAAGTGGCCGGATATAAAATCAACTCAAGCAAGTCAGAAGCCTTCCTATACTCAAAGGATAAGCAGGCTGAGAAAGAAGTAAGAGAAATAATACCCTTTACGATAGCCACAAACCATATTAAGTATCTTGGCGTGACGCTAACCAAACAAGTGAAAGATCTGTATGACAAGAACTTCAAGTCTCTGAAGAAAGAAATTGAAGAAGACCTCGGAAGATGGAAAAATCTGCCATGCTCATGGATTGGCAGGATTAATATAGTAAAAATGAGCATCTTACCAAAAGTAATACACAGATTCAATGCAATCCCCATCAAAATCCCAACTCAATTCTTCATAGAGTTAGAAAGAGCAATTCAAAAATTCATCTGGAATAACAGAAAACCCAGAATAGCTAAAACTATTCTCAAGAGTAAAAGAACCTCTGGGGGAATCAGTATCCCGGACCTCAAGCTGTACTACAGAGCAATAGTGTTAAAAACTGCATGGTATTGGTACAGTAACAGACATGTAGATCAATGGAACAGAATTGAAGACCCAGAAATGAATCCACACTCCTATGGTCACTTGATCTTTGACAAAGGAGCTAAAACCATCCAGTGGAAAAAAGATAGCCTTTTCAACAAATGGTGCTGGCTCAGCTGGAGGTCAACATGCAGAAGAATGCAAATTGACCCATCCTTATCTCCTTGCACTAAGCTCAATTCTAAGTGGATCAAAGATCTCCACATAAAACCAGACACACTGAAACTAATAGAAGGGAAACTAGGGAAGAACCTTGAACATATGGGCACAGGGGAGAATTTCCTGAACAGAACTCCAATAGCTTATACTCTAAGATCAAGAATAGCCTTTTCAACAAATGGTGCTGGCTCAGCTGGAGGTCAACATGCAGAAGAATGCAAATTGACCCATCCTTATCTCCTTGCACTAAGCTCAATTCTAAGTGGATCAAAGATCTCCACATAAAACCAGACACACTGAAACTAATAGAAGGGAAACTAGGGAAGAACCTTGAACATATGGGCACAGGGGAGAATTTCCTGAACAGAACTCCAATAGCTTATGCTCTAAGATCAAGAATAGACAAATGGGACCTCATTAAATTACAAAGTTTTTGCAAGGCAAAAGACACCGTCAAAAAGACAAAGCGGCAACCAACTAACTGGGAAATGATCTTTACCAACCTTACATCCGACAGAGGGCTAATATCCAAGATATACAAAGAACTCAAGAAGTTAAACTCCAGAGAGGCAAGTAACCCTATTAAAAAATGGGGTACAGAGCTACACAAAGAGTTCTCACCTGAAGAATATCTAATGGCTGAGAAGCACCTAAAGAGATGTTCATCATCCTTAGTCATTAGGGAAATGCAAATCAAAACAACCCTGAGATTCCATCTCACACCAGTCAGGATGGCTAAGATCAAAAACACAGGAGACAGCAGTTGTTGGCGAGGATGTGGAGAAAGAGGAACACTCCTCCACTGCTGGTGGAATTGCAGGCTGGTACAACCACTCTGGAAAGCAGTCTGGCGGCTCCTCAGAAAACTGGGCATGACACTTCCGGAGGATCCGGCTATACCACTCCTGGGCATATACCCAGAGACTTTACCTGCATGCAATAAGGACACATGCTCCACTATATTCATAGCAGCCTTATTTATAATAGCCAGAAGCTGGAAAGAACCCAGATGTCCCTCAACGGAGGAATGGATTCAGAAGATGTGGTATATTTACACAATGGAATACTACTCTGCAATTAAAAACAATGAATTCACGAAATTCCTAGGCAAATGGTCAGAACTTGAAAATATCATCCTTAGTGAGGTAACCCAATCACAAAAGATCACACATGGTATGAAGTCACTGATAAGGGGATATTGACCCAGAATCTCAGAATACCCTAGACACAATCAGCATATCAATAGATTTCTAAAAAGATGGAAGGAGAGACCCCTGGTCCTGGAAAGACTGGATGTAGGGGAACGCCAGGACAGAGTAATGAGAGGGGGTTGAACGGAGAAAAGAGGGAGGGAAGGGGGCTTATGGGACTTTCGGGGAGGGAGGAAACGGGAAAGGGGAAGTGATTTGGAATGTAAATTAAAAAAATAAAATAAAATTAAATTAAAAAAAAAATATAAAAAAAAAAAAAAAAAAAAAAAAAAAAGAATAGACAAATGGGACCTCATTAAATTACAAAGTTTTTGCAAGGCAAAAGACACCGTCAAAAAGACAAAGCGGCAACCAACTAACTGGGAAATGATCTTTACCAACCTTACATCCGACAGAGGGCTAATATCCAAGATATACAAAGAACTCAAGAAGTTAAACTCCAGAGAGGCAAGTAACCCTATTAAAAAATGGGGTACAGAGCTCCACAAAGAGTTCTCACCTGAAGAATATCTAATGGCTGAGAAGCACCTAAAGAGATGTTCATCATCCTTAGTCATTAGGGAAATGCAAATCAAAACAACCCTGAGATTCCATCTCACACCAGTCAGGATGGCTAAGATCAAAAACACAGGAGACAGCAGTTGTTGGCGAGGATGTGGAGAAAGAGGAACACTCCTCCACTGCTGGTGGAATTGCAGGCTGGTACAACCACTCTGGAAAGCAGTCTGGCGGCTCCTCAGAAAACTGGGCATGACACTTCCGGAGGATCCGGCTATACCACTCCTGGGCATATACCCAGAGACTTTACCTGCATGCAATAAGGACACATGCTCCACTATATTCATAGCAGCCTTATTTATAATAGCCAGAAGCTGGAAAGAACCCAGATGTCCCTCAACGGAGGAATGGATTCAGAAGATGTGGTATATTTACACAATGGAATACTACTCTGCAATTAAAAACAATGAATTCACGAAATTCCTAGGCAAATGGTCAGAACTTGAAAATATCATCCTTAGTGAGGTAACCCAATCACAAAAGATCACACATGGTATGAAGTCACTGATAAGGGGATATTGACCCAGAATCTCAGAATACTCTAGACACAATCAGCATATCAATAGATTTCTAAAAAGATGGAAGGAGAGACCCCTGGTCCTGGAAAGACTGGATGTAGGGGAACGCCAGGACAGAGTAATGAGAGGGGGTTTAACGGAGAAAAGAGGGAGGGAAGGGGGCTTATGGGACTTTCGGGGAGGGAGGAAACGGGAAAGGGGAAGTGATTTGGAATGTAAATTAAAAAAATAAAATAAAATTAAATTAAAAAAAAAAAAGAAAAAAAATCTATCCTTTGATGTTTTGCTGGCTGGAAACAGGCAGTTTTATTGTTTCTTTCTCAGTGCTCCCCTCCTAGAGGTCAGGGAACCAGACAGCCTGTCTGCACACCAGGAGTTCACAGGTTCTCACTTAAGCTCCCTGTACCAGTTTTGAACGAGAACCACTGAAAAAAATCCCCACAAGGCTCAGGCAAAATCTGTTTATTCTCTTCTATCCTTAAAAACAAATTAAATTCTATTCCATTGATCTTCCTGCCTGACACCATACCAATACCAAAAAGTTTTTTAATCACTATTGCTCTGTAGTAGAGCTTGAGGTCAGGGATGGTGATTCCCCCAGGAGATCTTTTGTTGTGGAGAATAGTTTTTGTTATCCTGGGTTTCTTATTATTCCAGATGAATTTGAGAATAGCTCTTTTTAGATCTATGAAGAATTGATTTGGGATTTTGATGGGAATTGTATTGAATCTGTAGATTGCTTTCGGCAAGATGGCCATTTTTACTATATTGATCCTGCCAATCCATGAACATGGGAGTTCTTTCCATCTTCTGAGATCTTCTTTGATTTCTTTCTTCAGAGGCTTGAAGTTTTTGTCATAGAGATCTTTCACTTGCTTCATTAGGGTCATACAAGGTATGAAATAGTATTAGGGACTATTGTGAAGGGTGTCATTTCCCTAGTTTCTTTCTCAGCTTGTTTATCCTTTGAGTAGAGGAAGGCTACTGATTTGCTTGAGTTAATTTTTTATCCAGCCACTTTGCTGAGTTGTTTATCAGCTTTAGGAGTTCTCTGGTGGAAGTTTGGGATTGCTTAAGTATACAATAATATCATCTGCAAACAGTGATATTTTGACTTTTTCTTTTCCAATTTGTGTACCTTTGACTTTTTTTTTTTTGTTATTTGCTCTGGCTAGAACTTCAAGTACTATATTGAATAGATAGGGAGAGAATGGGCAGCCTTGTCTGCTCCCCGATTTTAGTGGGATTGCTTCAAGTTTCTCTCCATTTAGTTTGATGTTAGCTACTGGTTTGCAGTATATTGCTTTCACTATGTTTAGGTATGGGTCTTGGATTCCCGATCTCTCCAAGAGAAAAAAAAAGCTTTTTCCACATCTAATGAAATGACCATGTGGTTTTTTTCCCTTGATTTTGTTTATATATATGGTCACTTGATAGTTGACAAAGGAGCTAAAAACATCCAGTGTAAAAAGACAGCATTTTTTAAAAATGGTGCTAGATCAACTGGCGGTCAACATGCAGAAAAATCCAAATCCTTCTCTCCTTGTACAAAGCTCAAGTCCAAGTGGATCAAGGACCTACACAGAAAACCAGACACACTGAAGCTTATAGAGGAGAAAGTGGGGAAGAATCTTGAACACATGGGCACAGGGGAAAAGTTGCTGAACAGAACACCAATGGTTTATGCCCTAAGAACAAGAATCGACAAATGGGACCTCATGAAGCTGCAAAGCTTCTGTAAGGCAAAGGACACGGTCAGTAGGACAAAAAGGCAACCAACAAATTGGAAAAGATCTTTACCAATCCTACATCTGACAGAGGGCTAATACCCAAGGTATACAAAGAACTCAAGAAGTTAGGCTCAAGAGAGACAAATAACCCTATTAAAAATGGGGTACAGAGCTAAACAGGGAATTCTCAAGTGAGGAAACTCGAATGGCTCTAAAGCACCTAAAGAAATGTTCAGCATCCTTAGTTAGCAGGGAAATGCAAATCAAAACAACACAGATTCCACATCACACCGGTCAGAATGGCTAAGATGAAAAACTCAGGAGGCAGCAGATGCTGGAGAGGATGTGGGGAAAGAGGAACACTTCTCCATTGTTAGTGGGATTGCAAGCTAGTAAAACCACTCTGGAAATCAGTTTTGCGATTCCTCAGAAAATTAGACATAGTACTACCTGAGGACCAAGCTATACCACTCCTGGGTATATACTCAAAAGATGCTCCTACATGAAATAAGGACACATGCTCCACTATGTTCATAGCTGCCTTATTCATAGTAGCCAGAAGCTGGAAAGAAGCCAGATGTCCTTCAACTGAGGAATGGATACAGAAACTGTGGTATATATATACAATGGAGTACTATTCAGCTATTAAAAACAATGAATTCATGGAATTCTTTTTTTAAAATTTATTTTCTATATTTTTTTTATTTACATTCCCAATGATTTCCCCTTTCCTGGTTCCTCCCTCCCCGAAAGTCCCATAAGCCCTCTTCCCTCCCCAGTTCCCCATTCAACCCTCTCTTGCTTCTCTGTCCTGCTATTCCCCTACATCCAGTCTTTCCAGGACCAGGGGTCTCTCCTTCCATCTTTTTGGAAATCTATTGATATGTGAATTGTCTTGGGTATTCCGAGCTTCTGGGTTAACATCCCCTTATCAGTGAATGCATACCATGTGTGTTCTTTTGTGATTGGGTTACCTCACTAAGGATGATATTTTCCAGTTCTGACCATTTGCCTAAGAATTTCGTGAATTCATTGTTTTTAATTGCAGAGTAGTATCCATTGTGTAAATATACCATATCTTCTGTATCCATTCCTCCATTGAGGGACATCTGGGTTCTCTCCAGCTTCTGACTATTATAAATAAGGCTGCTATGAACATAGTGGAGCGTGTGTCCTTATTACATGCAGGAGAAGCCTCTGTGTATATGCCCAGGAGTGGTATAGCAGGATCCTCTGGGAGTGTCATGCCCAGTTTTCTGAGGAACTGTCAAACTGCTTTCCAGAGTGGTTGTACCAGCTTGTAATCCCACTAGCAGTGGAGGACTGTTCCTCTTTCTCCACATCCTCACAACACCTGCTGTCTCCTGTGTTTTTGATCTTAGCCATTCTGACTGGTGTGAGATGGAATCTCAGGGTTGTTTTGATTTACATTTCCCTAATGACTAAGGATGTTGAACATTTCTTTAGGTGCTTCTCAGCCATTCGATATTCTTCAGGTGAGAACTCTTTGTTTAGCTCTGTACTCCATTTTTTAATAGGGTTATTTGTCTCTCTGGAGTCTAACTTCTTGAGTTCTTTGTATATCTTGGATATTAGCCCTCTGTCGGATGTAGGGTTGGTAAAGATCTTTTCCCAGTTTGTTGGCTGCCGTTTTGTCCTTTTGACAGTGTCCTTTGCCTTACAGAAACTTCGCAATTTTATGAGGTCCCATTTGTCAATTCTTGATCTTAGAACATAAGCTATTGGTGTTCTGTTCAGGAAAATTTCCCCTGTGCTCATGTGCTCAAGGTTCTTCCCCACTTTCTTTTCTATTAGTTTCAGTGTGTCTGGTTTTATGTGGAGGTCCTTGATCCATTTGGAGTTGAGCCTAGTACAAGAATGGATTGATTTGCATTCTTCTGCATGCTGACCTCCAGTTGAGCCAACACCATTTGTTGAAAAGGCTATCTTTTTCCCACTGGATGGTTTTAGCTCCTTTGTCAAAGATCAAGTGACCATATGAGTGTGGATTCATTTCTGGGTCTTCAATTCTGTTCCATTGATCTACATGCCTGTCACTGTACCAATACCATGCGGTTTTTAACACTATTGTTCTGTAGTACAACTTGATGTCCAGGATACTGATTCCCCCAGAAGTTCTTTTACTGTTGAGAATAGTTTTAGCTATCCTGGGTTTTCTGTTATTCCAGATGAATTTTTGAATTGCTCTTTCTAACTCTATGAAGAATTAATTCATGAAATTCTTAGGCAAATGGATGGAACTAGAAAGTGTCATCCTGAGCGAGGTAACCCAATCACAAAAGAATGCACATGGTTTGCACTCACTGATAAGTGGATGTTAGCCCAAATGCTCAAAATAAACAAGTTACAATTCACAGACCACAGGAAGCTCAAGAAGAAAGAAGACTGAAGTGGGAGTTCTTGGGTTCCTCTGAGAAAGGGAACAATATACTTACAGGAGCAATAATGGAGGCAAAGTGTGGAGCAGGAACTGAAGTAAAGGCCACCCAGAGACTGCCCTACCTGGGGATTCACCCTATAAACAGTCATCAAACCCCAACAGTACTATGGACAACAAGAAGCATATATCAAAAGGAGCATGCCATGGTTGTCTTCAGAGGGGCCCTGCCAGAGCTTTATACATACAGAGGCAGATGCTAGTAGCCAACCATTCGTCTGGGAGTGGGGTCCCCAATGGAGGAGTTGGAGGGCGATCTGGAGGAGCTGAATGGGTTTACAGCCCCACGGGAAGAACAACGATGTTGACCACCCAGATGCCCCAGGACTCCCAGGGACTAAACCAGCAACAAAGGGGCACACATGGTTCCAGCCAATAATGTGGCAGAGGAATGCCTTGTTGGGAATCAGTTGGAGGAGTGATCCTTGGTCAGGTGAAAGCTAAATAGATGCCCCAACAAGGGGAAATTGAGGTGGGGGGGAGGTGGGAGTGGGTTGGGTGGAGGGGCATATACTGGAGGCAGGGAGTGGGAGAAGGGGTTGGGGGGTTTTGGGGAGGGGGAAACTGGGAAAAGTTTACCACTTGAAATGTAAATGAAGATTATATTCATTAAAGAAATATATATATATATATATAACAAATTAAATCAGATTTATAACTCTCTATCCTTTCTTTACCTGATGGCTGGAGACAGGGAGCTTTAATGTGTGCTCATTGCCTCATTCCTAGCATGCAGGGAACCAGCCAGCTTGTTTGCACTGCAGGAGTTCCCAGCAACTCTGAGCTGAGGCTCACCCAAGCAGCAGCTGTGTTCCTTTGCTTTACTTTGTGTGCTGGACCCAGGTGACTCTGGCTCTGCTAGGCTGAGAAACCAGTTCTTCCCCCTATTAAATTATATCATTGTGTATATGTAATCCACTCGAGAATTTCTTAAATTAATAGTGCATTCTTGCCTTCCACATGGCCTGCCATCTGTAGTGTGTAGTTTCTACTACCTCGCTCTAAGCTCCAGAAGGACCACTCTACCAGCTACAGCCCTGATTCCCTTGGATCCTCAGATGAAACACACACACACACACACACACACACACACACACACACACACACACACACACACTGTTTATTTTTAATGTGCTTTTTAGCTCAATGGTCGGGTACTTAAAAGTCTCCCGTGGCTAATAGGGCCTTATCCTCACTCATCTCAATACCTCTAATTCTTCCCTCAACTTAGTTGTCCCGTTACCTTCCCATTGCTCAGCGCCCTACATCTGCCCTCAGCTCAGTTGCATATCTAATCTCCCACCTGCTACCCCAGGTCCAGTCAGGGAAAAGGCCAATGGCCACTCCACCCAAGATCTCACATGGCTGGTGGCTCTCTCTCCCTCCAAATCATGGCGAATCCCCTTTTCCTCCTCCTGCATCTGCTAACCTGCCTGTAGAAACCTGAAAGTCCCTCCTCTTCCACCCAGCCATTGACTGCTAACATCTTTATTGATTGATCAAGAACCAATTGGGGAACATGACACACGCAGATTCCCAATCAGAGCGTCAGAACCACCCTCTTCAAAGATACAAACTTCCTTCTTAGGACAGCTTTCTTAGTACCCATAGGTTTTGCTACATTGTATTTTTATTTTCATTTCACCATATGAAATTTTAAATTGCCTTCTTTATTTCTGAAATGAGACATTCATTTCTCAATAGTGTGTTTCTTACTTTCTATGAATCTGGATGTACTCTGGCTTTGGTCTTGCTGTTGGTTTTTAGTCTGTCCGATTGTGATCAGATGGGACGAAAGGAATTATTGCAACTTTCCTGTATTTGCTGAGACTTGTCTTGTGTCCTAATACATGATCCAGTTTAGAGAAATTTTTATGAGCTCCCAAGAAGAACGTACATTCAATCATGTTTTGTAAAATCTGCTGCAAATATCTATAAAGTCAATCTGAAATTTTTTTCCTTACTTTCATTAGTTCTTTAAGAATGCAAGTTATTTGTGATTGGGTTACTTCACTCAGGATGATACTTTCTAGTTCCATCCATTTGCCTAAGAATTTCATGAATTCATTGTTTTTAACAGCTGAGTAGTATTCCATTGTGTAAATATGCCACATTTTCTGTATCCATTCCTCTGTTGAAAGACATCTGGGTTCTTTCCAGCTTCTGGCTATTATAAATAAGGCTGCTATGAATATAGTGGAACATATGCCCTTATTGCATGTTAGAGCATCTTCTGGCCCAGGAGTGGTATAGCTGGATCCTCAGGTCGTACTATGTCCAATTTTCTGAGGAACCACCATACTGATTTCCAGAGCGGTTTTACTAACTTGTGATCCTACCAGTAATGTCCTCGTCTTTCTCCACATGGTATGCACTCACTGATAAGTTGATATTAGACCAAAAGCACAAAATAAACATGTTACAATTCACAGACCACAGGAAGCTTATGAAGAAGGTAGTCCAAAGTGGGGATGATTTGGTTCCTCTGAGAAATGGAACAAAATAATCACAGGAATAACTATGGAGACAAATAGTGGAGCAGAGACTGAAGGAAAGGCCACCCAAAGACTGTCCTACCTGGGGATTCATCCTATAAACAGTAACCAAACCCTGAAATTACTATGGATGACAAGAAGTGTGTACTGAAAGGAGCCATTTATGGTTGTCTTTTGGAGGGGCCCTGCCAGAGCCTTACAGATACAGAGGCGAATACTAGCAGCCAACCATTGGTCTGAGCATGGGATTCACTATGGAGTAGTTGGAGGGTAAGCTGGAGGAGCTGGGGGGGTTGCAGCCCCATTGGAAGAACGACAATGTCAGTCAACCAGATGCCCCAGGGCTCCCAGGGACTAAGCCATCAACCAAGGGCTTCATGTAGTTCCAACCAAAAGATTGGCAGAGGAATGCATTGTCAGGCATCAGTGGGAGGAGAGGTCTTTGATCCTGTGAAGGCTTAGTAGAAGCCCCAGTGTGGGGAAATCAAGTGGGGGTCCTGGGAGTGGGGTGGGTGGAGGAGCATATTCTTGGAGGCAGGAGGTGGGAGGATGGGTTGGGAGTTTTCAGCGAGGGGGGAAACCAGGAAGGGGTATAACATTTGTTTGAAATGTAAATGAATATATTCAATAAAAATAAATATCTTAAAAATGCAAAAAAAGAATGCAAGTTATTTTGATATTTCCCTTTCCCCTTCTCTTTCAAGAACTCAACCCAACTTTGTGACTTATGTTTTTTAATCCCCAAAGTACAGTTGATACTACCCATATAATCTTGGATATGTGGCCTTCCTCTGGAATGAGGTCAATTCACCAGGAGCCAAATCCTTAAAGACAATGAACTTTCTCCCATCAGCTACCAATTGCCAATACCTCCTTAGCTAGAGATTATATGCATAAATATAAACATAAATCAAATGGAGGTACACTTTAATGGGACAACAAAACCCTTAATGGATTCCAGAGGATGAGAAATAAAAAGCCTAATGCTAGGAATGGGTTATCTCAGAGATGTAGGCCAATGAGATCCTCCTGATCTCCCAACATTACAGGCTACTGCTGACGCTCTTGCTTCCCTCCAAAACTTGACCGTAAGATCCTATTCCTGAAGACACTGCATAATTAGGTCATAGAACATAGAGAATTAAGCAGGTAGTCACCTGAAAACTTCATACCTCCATGCTGGCTGGCTTTCGTGGTGCTGGAAGGTGCTATGCATGCTGCTAGAGGAGAAAAGTAATTACCAACCTTACCCTATGGAAACTTTGTAATCTACAACAATGACCAGACTGGTGAGGCATTCTTACTAGTATGATAGTGACATAAATGTCATGAGAGTAACCAACCAGTTCTGATTGGATAAATACAATAAGAAGGCCTGTTCCACAAAGTGAAACTCACATCTGGCACTGATATCAGAGTCACAAACATATGGCTGGGTAAGTAATAGGCCCTATTGGAGAACCTACTGCCTTTTTTTCTGGTAAATGGGCATAGAATTAAACTGACTCTTAATGACTTATTATTCTACCCATAGATTAGTACATCTCTCAACCCTAATCAGAGACACTTCTCTTTTGCAATAGTTGGTGATTAATACAGTGATCAACAACCAATCAAGGTGTAGAGAGTAAGAGACTATGTAATTCTCAGCCTTACATGGAACACCTATATTACATCCTTCCCCACAAGGGTCATAGCAGAAGATGAGTCAGAAAGAATTGTAGGAGCCACAGATGGTGAATACTACAAGGAGATTGTATTTTCAAACCCAGTAGAACAGTTGCACATTCACAGCAATTGAAATCTTATACACATCACCTGTGCAAGCCACACAGAATAACAGCAGGGAAGGCAGGTGGGCACCAAGTCCCAGCCCTACCCTAACAGAGGAACTATTAAGTCCACTGATCTGTGACATCAAATAATTCAGTTATCTCTGTTCCTTTTTCAACAGGATCGCCTGTCAGTTGGTGAGAGTAGGGCCCCGAAGTCTCACTGCTATCTTGTTGGAGTTAATACATTAATTTGTTTGCCTTTACTAGTGCTTGCTTTATGCAGGTGGATGAATCTGTGTTTGGGGCTTATATGTTTATTAGAGTAGTAATATCCTCCTGAAGGATTGTTCTCTTAATATGAAATGACCATATTTTAATTTTTCTCACTAGTTTTGTTTGAAGTTTGTCTTGCCAGATATCAGAACAGTGACACTTAATTGCTTTCTGGACCATTTGCTTATGATACATTTTCCCATCCTTTTGCCATAGATATCACCTATAATTTGTGATGAAGTATAGTTTTCATGGCAGCAAGGAGATGGATCCTGTTTTTTTTTTTTGTTTGTTTTTTTGTTTTTTTAATCCAATCTACCAGTGTTTTTCGATTGGGGGAATTTGGACCATCAATCCCTAAGAGTATTTTCAAAAGTTGTGTATAGATACTTGACATTTTGTTGATTTTATAGTGGTTAGTTCCTTCTATCTCCCCTCTGGCTTACTATTATTCTAACGTGGCTTATTCTTTCTTAGAGCCTTCTGGATAGATCTGTTTCTCTCTTCAGGGTAAAGTGTTCCTTTAAGTACCTTCTGTAGAGCTGGCTTACTGACCATAAATCCCTTTAGTCTATTTAACCATGGAAAGTTTTTATTTTTCCTTCCCAACTTTGCTGGGTATAGTAGTCTGGGTTGACAGTTACCTTTGAGAAGTACATCATTCTAAGCCCTCACACCTTTTAAATTTCCAGTTGTAGGATCTGGTATTGTGGACCTGCGTTTACATTTGACTCAGTGTTATCTACTGCTGCTTTCATTTCTTTGTTACAAATATTTGCTGGTTTAATGTCACAAAGGAGGTTCTCTTTTAGTCTTATCTGTTTGGCGTCCTAAATGCCCTTGTATCTGAATTAGAGTCTCTTTCCCTAGTTCTGGGAAAGTTTCTGTTACAATTCTTTTAAAAAGATTCTCTATGCCTTCACAACTATATTGTTCTCCTTCTGTGTCTACAACCTATACATTTTTAGGATGCCTCTTATATTTATATCTTGGAATGCTCACTGTGACCTACCTTCTCACTATTTTTCTGTGTCCCAGTCCCTCCATCTTATCTTTAAACTACCAATACTCTAACCTCTCCCCGATCCTCCCCTTGTTTTTGAGACATGGTCTTTCTATATAGCAGTGGATGGCCTGAAACTCACTTTGTAGATGAGGCTGGTCTACAGAGACCAGAAATCTACCTGCCTCTGCCTCCTGAGTACTGGGAATAAAAGCAATCTTGGTCTATTCTATTGCTGATACTCTACAGGGTTTTTTATTTGGCTCACTATATGTTTTATTTCAACATCTCAGTTTGGGTTCCCCCCCCCGCGCCCCCAGCATTTCCACCTCTGCTTTCACATCATCCATCGCCTTCCTTAGTTCACTCAGCCGGTTGTGACTTTGAAGATACTCAAAAATCATTGTTCTGTGCTCTGAGATATATAGCTTACTCTCACTAGATGCCATTTCGGTAGAGTTAATAAATTCTGCCGTTAATAATTTCCATAGAGTTAATAAGTTATGTTGTCTTGGTTTTTCATGTTCCTTGTGGGGTTTGGCACTGGGATTTGGCTTATTTCTATCAGCTGTATTCTTTCAGTCGAAGTGTTTGCCATGTTCACGCGAGACTTGGATGAAGTAGCACTGAGTGTGTAGATCAGAAAATAATTCCTCAGGCCAGGAGTTCTGTGTGCCCGGTAAGCTCTATATTATTCCTCAAATGAAATATTAACTGCCAGAGTACCCACAGATGTTTGATATTGCCACTACACAAAGTCAGTAGCAGCCAATTAGTAGCAACAATGGCCCTTTGACTTCAATACCTGTTGGAGAATAAACAACAGAAAGAGTATGGAGAACACTCAAATTTTAGTTAATAAGATTAGGAGTGGGAGGGACATGGTTCAAGCAAGGAGAAAGATTAAATATTATATTGATTTTGTGAAGAAAAATTCAAGATGGGTAAAGTGACTAGAAAAATATAGCTTAAAAAACTGTTAGGGTCCATAGATTTGAAAGATTTAGGGCTTTGGAAGGTTTTAATTAGAGGTAAAAAGGGGAAGGGGTAAGGGTGAGAGAAGAAGACACAGGAATGAAAAGGAGAGTTCATGGGTATATACCTGACAGGCACCATAAAGAACACCATGTGGGTGGAGACAGGGCTGAGCTTAAAAATCACTCGCTGCTTTGCCAGACCTAGGTTCTGGCAAAACACACATGGCTGCTCAAAACTGCAACTCCAGTTCCAAGAAATAAAATTACTTTTTCTGTCTTCCAAGGGCATTGAATTTATGCCTTTGTAGGTGTACAGAAACACACACACACACAGAGGAAGCACCCATACACATAAAATAAAAACAAACACATCTTTTTAAAAAAGAATGTCTTAAATAATTGGTTCTCAACCTTTCTAACGCTGTGACCCTTTAAATCAGTTCCTCATGTCATGGTGACCCCTCCCAGCCATAAATTACTTTTTTTTTGCTATTTCATAACTGTAATTTTGCTACTGTTATGAATCACAATGCAACTATCTGATATGCAGGATATCTGATATGTCTCTGGAGGGGTAGCAGCCCACAGGTTGAGAACCTCCGCTTTAGAGCTGACTGTGTGGAGAAGTATTACGGTACTAAGACCTAGCTGAGAACTGTACAAACAGCAGCAAAGTCATCAGGACTTGTGTGCAGGGGACAAATTAAAAAATAGAAAATAAGAGGTAAAAGAAGAATGTAAATGGAGTGAATTGCTGGCGGCACAGTGTCACTGAGTTGAAAAGTGAAGTCCTCAGGTTCCTCCGGCTCTGGCAGGCTTTCCATGGTTCTGTGCAGAGGAGAATGGGAGTTGGCTTTTGCAGGACCCACAGTTCTTGGTTCTAGCATGTAGGGAAAGGGAAACAAGTCCTTTCTCCATAGTTCTGTTGTTCCCTGAACTACACAGTGAACCCCCTGTCTCTGTAGGCCTGGCAAGTGTTGGAGCACAACTTTTCCTACTGTTTCTAATGCTCTTCTCTGGTAGCTTTATTTGGCAGGCAGCTGACTGATGAGGCATCAGTTGGAAAGGGCTGTTGACTGGGCCCTGATTCCCACCTCTCCTGCTTATAGTAGCTGCATTTGTAAGGACCTTCCATGCATATACTGAAAGCATGAATGTTTGTCTTTTTGAAGCTGACTTATTTTATTTAATATACTGTTCTCCAGTGCCCTGTCCCACCAGCAGGAGGGGATTTTTTTTTATGGATGAATAACATTCCCTTATAGTGTTATATTTTATGCCATTGTTCATATGTTTGTGAACACCTTAGGTTGATTATCATGAATATTACTGAGCAGTAGCCATGTAATCTCAGACATCCTTCCATGCACCAACATCAGTGTCTCTGCAGAGACACCCAGTAGTGGAATTTACTGACTCAAAGGATGGGTCTACTGATGGTTTTTAGAAGAGCCTTCACACCTCTCCCACCACAGTTCTTACTAAAATCCCACTAACACAAAATGAGAATTTTTCTTAACATTTATTTATCACTATTGCAGATTCATTGTGCACAGTGCTAGCTTTCAAAAGACAATTCCCCTCAAGAATATCATGCATTTTGACTTTTCTCAGTCCCCATACCCTTCTTTCCCTTTTCCTTCTCTTCCCCACACCCTCCTGGTAGTTTTCTTCCTTGATCCAATCTTCTTCTGCCTTCATATAGTAATATAAACATATATACACACAGTGGCTTAATGTATGTACATACAATCTAGGATCCACCTATGAAGGAAAACATGTGGCATCTATCTGAATTGTTTTGTTTATTTGCTTGTTTGAAAATATATTTTTTTCCCAAATTATAAAGTCTGACTATGGTTCCCCTCCCTCAACTCCATCCAGATCCTCCACACCCCCTACATATCCAAATATTTCTTTCTCTTTCATTAAAACATAAAATTACCCAAGACACAATTCACATATCAATAGATTTCCAAGAAGATGGAAGGAGAGACCCCTGGTCCTGGAAAGACTGGATGAAGGGGAATGCCAGGACAGAGAAGCGAGTGGGGGTTGAATGGGGAACAGGGGGAGGGTGATTATGGGACTTTCGGGGAGGGAGGAACCGGGAAAGGGGAAATCATTCGGAATGTAAATAAAAAAAATATAGAAAAAAAAGAAGTGCTTCCTGATAGGAGCCTCATATGGTATGGATGCCTCCTAAGAGGCTCTGCTAGAGTTTACTGATACAGATACAGATGTTTACAGCCAACCATCGAACTGAGCACCAGGACCCCAATGGAGGAGTTAGGGGAAGGAATAAAGGAGCTGAAGGGGTTTGCAATCCCATAGGAAGAACAACAGTATCAACCAACCAGACTCCCCAGAGCTCTCAGGGACTAAAACACCAACTAAAGAGCACACATGGAAGGACCCATGGCTCCAGCTGCATATGTAGCAGAGGATGGCCTTGTCAGGCATCAATGGGAGGAGAGGCCCTTGATCCTGTGAAGACTCAGTGTTGCAGCATAGGGAAATGCTAGGGTGGTGAGGTGGGAGTGGGTAGGTGGGTAGGTGGGGGAGCACCCTCATAGAAGCAGGGGTGGTGGGATAGTGGGTTTTTTGGAAGGGAAACCAGAAAAGGGGATAACATTTGAAATGTAAATAAATAAAATAACCAATAAAAAATTAAAAAAAACACAAAAATAAAATCTTTGTGTATATAAAAGCTCATAGTGCCTTCAAGCCTTCAGGGCAGAGCATCAGCTTGTCTGTCCCTCTGATGACCCCACAGTCTGAAGGCCTCTCAGAAGATCTGCTATACACAGGGCAACAGGTAAGGGACCTTCCCAAAAAACTTTAGCAGCTGGGACCCTCAAGGAGCCTAGCAGATACAGGACCCTCTCCCTCCACTCAAACTCCACCTCCCTTCCTGCTGGGGCAGATCATCGCTTGTCGGTTCCTTTGAAGATCCCATAGTCTGAAGGCCACCTAGGAGATCTGCTGAACTCAGGACAAAAGATCTCACAGTCCGAAGGCCTCCCAAAAGATCTGCTGCACCCAGGGCAACAGGGTAGATCATCAGCATGTCTTCCTCTCTGAAGACCCCACAGTCTGAAGGCCTCCCAAAGGATCTGCTGCACCCAGAGCAACAGTTCCCACAGTCTGAAGGTCTCCTAGGAGATCTGCTTCAGCCAGGGCCACAGGTATCCCAGGAGACCTGCAGCAACCCAGGGACACAGGAGGCAGGCTCCAGACAGAGACACCCAGGCCAGATAACATCAGAGATAAAACAAGAGGCAAGTACAAGATGATAAGCAACAGAAGCCAATATACTTTGGCACCATCAGAACCCACTTCTCCACCAGAACAAGTCCTGGATACCTCAACACACCTATAAAGCAAGATTCAGATCTAAACTCTCATTTCATGAAGATGGTAGAGGATTTTAAGAAGGACATAAATAATTCCCTTAAGAAATTCAGGAGAACACAATCAGGAGAAGGAACTGAACAAAACTATCTAGGATCTAAAAATGGAAATAGAATCACTAAAGAAAACCCAAAGGGAGACAGCACTGGAGATGGAAAACCTAGGAAAGAGAACAGGAGTCACAGATTACCAAAAGAATACAAGAGATAGAATAGAGACTCTGAGGTGCAGCAAAATGCAAAAAGCTCCTGACCCAAAACATCCAGTGAATCCAAGACACAATGAGAAGGATAATAGGGATAGAAGAGAGTGAAGACTCCCAAATTAAAGGACCAGTAAATATCTTCAACAAAATTATAGAAGAAAACTTCTCTAACCTAAAGAAAGAGATGCCTATTAATATACATGAAGCCTACAGAGCTCCAAATAGATTAGACAAGAAAAGAAATTTCTCCTGTCACATAATAAGCAAAACACCAAATGCACAAAACAAAGAAAGAATACTAAAAGCAGTAAGGGAAAAAGGTCAAGTAACATATAAAGGTAGATCTATCAGAATTACACCAGACTTCTCACCAGAGACTATGAAAGCTAGAAGATCTTGGGCAGATCTCACACAGACCCTAAGAGAACAAAAATGCCAACCTAGGCTATTATATCCAGCAAATTCTCAATTACCATAAATGGAGAAACCAAGACATTCCATGACAAAACCAAATTTACACATCTTTCCACAAATCCAGCCCTTCAAAGGATAATAGATGGAAAGTTCCAACACAAGGAGGGAAACTACACCCTAGAAAAAGCAAGAAAGTAATCTTCCATTAACAAACAAATAAGAAGACAACCACAAAAACATAACTCCACCGTTAAAAACAATAATTCCAGGAAGCAACAATCACTTTTTCTTAATATCTCAATATCAATGGATTCAATTACCCAATAAAAAGACATAGGCTAACAGACTAGATATGTAAACAGGACCCAACATTTTGCTGCATACAAGAAACCCACCTCAGTGGCAAAGACAGACACTAACTAAAAGTAGAAGGCTGGTAAACAATTTTCCAAGCAAATGGTCCCAAAAAAAACAAGCTGGAGTAACCATTCTAATATCGAATAAAGTCAACTTTCAACCAAAAGTTGCCAAAATAGACAAGTAAGGACACTTCATACTCATCAAAGGAAAAATACACCAAGAAGAACTCTCAATTCTGACTGTGCTCCAAATGCAAGGGCACCCACATTCATAAAAGAAACTTTACTAAAGCTCAAAGCACACATTGCATCTCATACAATAATAGTGGGAGACTTCAACACCCAACTCTCATCAGTGGACAGAAACTAAAAGTAACTCTTATCAATGTAAACAGAAACTAAACAGAGGCACAGTGAAACTAACAGAAGGTATGAAACAAATGGATTTAACAGATATGTATAGAACATTTTATCATGAAACAAAAGAATATACCTTCTTCTCAGAACTTCATGGTACCTTCTCCAAAACTGAGCATATAATCAGTCATAAAACAGGCCTCAATAGATACAAGAGATTGAAATAATTCCATGCATCCTATCAGATCATCACGGATTAGGCTGATCTTCAATAACATCAAAAAACAGTAGAAAGCCCACATATATGTAGAAGCTGAACAACACTCTACTCGATGATAACTTGGTCAAGGAAGAAATAAAGAAAGAAATTAAAGACTTTTTAGAATTTAATAAAAATGATGCCACAGCATACCCAAACCTACCAGACACAATGAAAGCAGTCCTAAGAGGAAAACTAATAGCTCTGAGTGCCTTCAAAAAGAAACTGAAGAGATCATAAACTAACAGCTTGACATCACATCTGAAAGCTCTAGAACAAAAAGAAGAGAATACACCCAAGAGGAGTAGACATCAGGAAATAATCAAACTCAGGATTGAAATTAAGCAAGTAGAAACAAAAAGAACTATACAAAGAATCAACCAAACCAGGAGCTGGTTCTTTGAGAAAATCAACAAGAAAAATAAACCCTTAGCCAGACTAAGCAGATGGCACAGAGACAGTATCAAAATAAACAAAATCAGAAATGAAAAGCGAGACATAACAATGGAACCCAAGGAAATCCAAAAAAACCATCAGATCCTTTACTCAACAAAACTGGGAAATCTGGATGAAATGGACAATTTTCTAGACAGATACTAAATACCACAGTTAAATCAGGAACAGATTAACGATCTAAACAGACCCATAACCCCTAATTTAATAGAAGCATAGAATCAGTCATCAATAATCTCCCAACCAAGAAAAGCCCAAGACCAGATGGGTTTAATGCAGAGTTCTATCAGACCTTCGAAGAAGACCTAACACCAATACTCTCCAAACTATTCCACAAAATAGAAACAAAAGGAACACTACCCAATTTGTTCTATGAAGCCACAATTTCTTTGATACGTAAACCACACAAAGACCCTACAAAGAAGGAGAACTTCAGACAAATTTCCCTTATGAATATTGATGCAAAAATACTCAATAAAATTCTTGCAAACCAAATCCTAGAACACATCAAAATGATCATCCATCATGATCAAGTAGGCTTCATCCCAGGGATACAGGGATTGTTCAATATAAGGAAATTGATCAACATAATCCACTACATAGACAAACTCAAAGGAAAAAACCCACATGATCATCTCATTAGATGCTGAAAAAGCAGTTGACAAAATCCAGTACCCTTTCATGATAAAAGTCTTGGAAAGATCAGGAATTCAAGGCCCATACCTAAGCATAGTAAAAGCAATATTCAGCAAACCAGTAGCCAACATCAAACTAAATAGAGAGAAACTTGAGGCAGTTCCACTGACATCAGGGACTAGATAAGGCTGTTCACTCCATACCTATTCAATATAGTAATCGACTTCCTTGCCAGAGCAATTAGACAACAAAAAGAGGTCAAAGGGATAGAAATTGGAAAGGAAGAAGTCCAAATATCATTATTTGTAGATGATATGATAGTATGCTTAAGTGACCCCCAAATTTCCACCAAAGAACTTCTAAATCTGATAAACAACTACAGCAAAGTGGCTGGATATAAAATTAGCTCAAACAAATCAGTGGCCTTCCTCTACTCAAAGGATAAACAGGCTGATAAAGAAATTAGAGAAACTCCCTTCACAATAGTCACAAATAATATAAAATACCTTGGTGTGACTCTAACTAAACAAGTGAAAGATCTGTATGACAAGAGCTTCAAGTCTCTGAAGATAGAAAGAAAAGATCTCAGAAGATGGAAAGATCTCCCACGCTCATGGATTGGAAGGATTAATATAGTAAAAATGGCCATCATGCCAAAAAGCAATCTACAGATTCAATCTCCATCAAAATTCCAACTCAATTCTTCATAGAGCTAGAAAGAGCAATTTGCAGTTGTGATAAAAACTGCATGATATTGGTACAGTGAAAGGCAAGTAGATCAATGGAATAGAATTGAAGGCCCATAAATGAACCCACACACCTATTGTCACTTGAGCTTTGACAAAGGAGCTAAAAAGATCTTGTGGAAAAAAGACAGCATTTTCAAGAAATGGTGCTGGTTCAACTGGCAGTTAGCATGTAGAAGAATGCAAATCAATCCATTCTTACCCCCTTGTACAGAGCTCAGGTCCAAGTGGATCAAGGTCCTCCACATAAAACCTGATACACTGAAACTAATAGAAAAGAAAGTGGAGAAGACTTTTGAGCACTTGGGAACAGGGGAAAAGTTCCTGAACAGAACACCAATATCTTATGCTCTAAGATCAAGAATTGACAAATGTGACCTCATAAAATTGCAAAGCATCTGTAAGGCAAAGGACACTGTCAATAGGACAAAACAGCAACCAACAGATTGGGAAAAGATCTTTACCAATCTTACATCTGATTGAGGACTGATATCCAATATATACAAAGAACTCAAGAAGTTAGACTCCAGAGACCCAAATAACCCTATTAAAAAATGGGGTACAGAGCTAAACAAAGAATTCTCAACTGAGAAATACCAGATGGCTGCGAAGCACCTAAAGAAATGTTCAGCATTCTTAATCATCAGGGAAATGCAAATCAAAACAACCTTGAGATTCCAACTCTCACCAGTCAGAATGACTAAGATCAAAAACTCAGGTGATAAGAGATGCTGGCAAGGATGTGGAGAAAGAACACTCCTCCACTGCTGGTTTTAATATGCAAGCTATTAAAACCACTCTGGAAATCAGATTGTTGGTACATCAGGAAATCGGACATAGTATTACTGGAGGACCCAGCTATACCACTCCTGGGCATATACCCCGAAGATGCTCCAACATGTAGTAAGGACACATCCTCCACTATGCTTATAGCAGCCTTATTTATAATAACCAGAAGCTGGAAAGAACCCAGATGTCCCTCAATGGAGGAATGGATTCACCTTCTTCACAGCACCTCATGGTACCTTCTCAAAAATCAATCATATACTCAGACACAAAACAAATCTCATCAGAAACAAGGACAGTGAATTAATCTCATGTATTCTATTGGACCACCACAGACTAAGACTGGTCTTCAATTGCAACAAAACCAACAGAAAGCCCACATACACATGGAAGCTTAACAACTATCTTCTCAATGATAACTTGATCAGGAAAGAAAAGACTTTTTACTATTCAATGAAAATGAACGCTCAACATACCAAAACTTATGGAACACAATAAAAGCAGTGCTAAGAGGAAAACTTATAGCTCTGAGTGCCTCCATAAAGAAATTGGAGAAATCATATACTACCAGCTTAACAGCTCATCTGAAAGCTCTAGAAAAAAAGAAGCAAATACACCCTAGAGGAGTAGACAGTAAAGAAATAATAAAACTTAATGCTGAAATCAGCCAAGTAGAAACAAAAAGAACTATACAAAGAATCAACAAAACCAGAATCTGTTCTCTGAGAAAATCAGACTAACCAGAGGACACAGAGATAGTATCCAAATTAACAATATCAAGAATGAAAAGGGAGACCTAACAAAAGAAGCTGAGGAAATTCAAAAAATTATCAGATCCTACTACAAATGTCTATACTCAGCAAAACCGGAAAACCTGGATGAAATGAATGATTTTTCTAGACAGATACCAGGTACCAAAGTTAAATCAGGATCAGATAAACCATCTAAACAGCCCCATCACCACCCAAAGAAATAGAAACAGTCATTAGAAGTCTCCCAACCAAAAAAAGCTCAGGGCCAGAAGGTTTTAGTGCAGAATTCTATCAGACCTCCAAAAAAGAGCTAATACCAAAACTCCTCAAACTATTCCATAAAATAGAAACAGAAGGAGCAAACACTACCCAATTCTTTCCATGAAGCCATAGTTACACTGATACCTAAACCACAAAAAGATCCAACAAAGAAAGAGAACTACAGACCAATATCCCTTATGAATATCGATGGAAAAATACTCAACAAAATTCTTGCAAACTGAATCCAAGAACACATCAGTGAGGTGACCCATTCACAAAAAATCACACATGTTATGCACTCACTGATAAGTGAATATTAGCCCAGAAGCTTGGAATACCCAAGGAACAATTCACATATCAAAGGATACCCAAGAAGAAAGAAGGAGAGGCACCTTGTCCTGGAAAGGCTCAATGTGGCACAATGTAGGGGAATATCAGGAAGGGGAGGCAGGAGTGGTTTGGTTGGGGAGCAGGGGGAGGGAAGAGGGTGTATGGGATTTTGGGGAGGGGGGAAACAATAAGAGGGAAATCATTTGAAATGTAAATAAAGAATATACCTAATAAAAAATTAAAAAAAACTATCATCCACTATGAACAAGTAGGCTTCATCCCAGGAATACAGGGATGGTTCAATATATGGAAATCCATCAATGTAATCCACTGTATAAACAATCTCAAAGAAACAAATAACTTAATCATCTCATTAGATGCTGAAAAAGTCTTTGACATAATACAACACCCCTCATGTTAAAAGTACTGGAGAGATCAGGAATTCAAGGTGCATACCTAAATATAATAAAAGCAATAATATATTTAACCAAACCAGTGACCAACTTCAAACTAAATGGAGAGAAACTCACAGCAATCCCATTAAAATCAGGAACAAGACAAGCTTGTCCACTCTCTCCTTACCTATTCAATATAGTACTGGAAGTTCTAGCCAGAGCAATAAGACAACACAAAGAGATCAAAGGGATACAAATTGGAAGGGAGGAAGTCAAGATATCACTATTTGCAGATGGTATGATAGTATCCGTAATTGACCCCAAAATTTCTACCAGAGAGCTCCTACAGCTGATAAACAACTTCAGCAAAGTGGCCGGATATAAAATTAACTCAAACAAATCAGTAGCCTTCCTCTACTCAAAGGGTAAAAGGGCTGAGAAAGAAATTAGGGAAACAACACCCTTTGGAATAGTCATGAATAATATAAAATATCTGGGTGTGACTCTAACCAAGCAAGTGAAATATCTGTATGACAAGAACTTCAAATCCCTGAAGAAAGAGAGAAGATGGAAAGATCTCCTATGCTAATGGATTGTCAGGATTAATATAGTAAAAATGGCCATCTTCCCAAAAGCAACCTACAGATTCAATGCAATCTCCATTAAAATTCCAAATCAGTTCTTCTTAGAGTTAAAAAGAGCAATTCTCAAATTCATTTGTAATAATGAAAAACTTAGGATAGTGAAAACTTCTCAACAGTAAAAGAACTTCTGGGGGAATCACCATCCTTTACCTCAAGCTATACTATAAAGTAATAGTGATAAAAACTGCATGGTATTGGTACAGAGACAAGCAAGTAGGCCAATGGAATATAATTAAAGACCCAGAAATGAACCCACATACCTATGGTCACTTGGTCTCTGACAAAAGAGCTAAAACCATCCAGTGGAAACGAGACAGCATTTTCAACAAATGATGCTGGTTCAACTGTCAGTCTGCATGTAGAAGAATGCAAAATGATCCATTCTTTTTTTCTATATTCTTTATTTACATTCCAAATGATTTCCCCTTTCCCAGTTCCCCCATCCCCAAAAGTCCCATAAGCCCTCTTCCCTCCCCCTGTTCCCCAGTCAACCCCCTCCTGCGCTTCTCTGTCCTGGTATTCCTCTACACTGCTGCATTCAGTCTTTCCAGGACCTGGGGCCTCTTCTTCCTTCTTGGGAATCAATTGATATGTGAATTGAGTCTTGGGTATTCTGAGCTTCTGGGCTAATATTCACTTATCAGTGACTGCATACCTTGTGTGTTCTTTTGTGATTGGATTACCTCACTTAGGATGATATTTTCCAGTTCCAACCATTTGCCTAAGAATTTCATGAATTCATTGATTTAATTGCTGAGTAGTATTCCATTGTGTAAATGTACCACATTTTCTGTATCCATTCCTCCACTGAGGGACATCTGGGTTCTTTCCAACTTCTGTCTATTATAAATAAGACTGCTATGAACATAGTGGAGCATGTGTACTTATTGCATGCCGGGGAGTCCTCTGAGTATGTGCCCAGGAGTGATATAACAGGGTCCTTCAGAAGTGTCTTGCCTAGTTGTCTGAGGAACTGCCATACTGATTTCCAGAGTAGTTGTACCAACTTGCAATCCCACCAGCAGTGGAGGACTGTTCCTCTTTCTCACATCCTCGCCAACGTCTGCTGTCTCCTGAGTTTTTGATCTTAGCCTTATTCTGACTGGTGTGAGGTGAAATCTCAGTGTTGTTTTGATTTGCATTTCCCTGAAGATTAAGGATGTTGAACATTTCTTTAGGTGCTTCTCAGCCATTCGATATTCCTTAGGTGAAAATTCTTTGTTAAGCTCTGTACCCCATTTTTTAATAGGGTTATTTGGCTCTCTGGAGTCTAACTTCTTGAGTTCTTTGTATATATTGGATATTAGCTCTTTCTCAGATGTAGAATTGGTAAAGATCTTTTCCCAGTTTGTTAGTTGCCATTTTGTCCTTTTGACAGTGTCCTTTGCCTTACAGAAACTTTGTAATTTTATGAGGTCCCATTTGTCAGTTCTTGATCTTAGAACATAAGCTATTGGTGTTCTGTTCAGGAAAATTTCCCCTGTGCCCATGTGCTCAAGGTTCTTCCCTAGTTTCTTTTCTATTAGTTTCAGTGTGTCTGGTTTTATGTAGAGGTCCTTGATCCACTTGGAGTTGAGCTTAGTACAAGGAGCTAAGAATGGATCAATTTGCATTCTTCTGCATGCTGACATCCAGTTGAACCAGCACCATTCGTTGAAAAGGCTATCTTTTTTCCACTGGATGGTTGTAGCTACTTTGCCAAAGATCACGTGACCATAGGTGTGTGGGCTCATTTCTGAATCTTCAATTCTATTCCATTGATCTACATGCTTGTCACTGTACCAATATCATGCAGTTTTAGACACTATTGCTCTGTAGTACTGCAATACTACAGAGGTCTGGGATACTGATTCCCCCAGAAGTTCTTTACTGTTGAGAATAGCTTTAGCTATCCTGGGTTTTTTGTTATTCCAGTTGAATTTGAGAATTGATCTAACTCTTTGAAGAATTGAGTTGGGATTTTGATGGGGATTGCATTGAATCTGTAGATTCCTTTTGGCAAGATGGCCATTTTTACTATATTAATCCTGCCAATCCATGAGCATGGCAAATTTTTCCATCTTCTGAGGTCTTCTTCGATTTCCTTCTTCAGAGACATGAAGTTCTTATCACTTGTTTGGTTAGAGTCACACCAAGATACTTTATATTGTTTGTGGATATTGTCATTTCCCTAATTTCTTTCTCAGCCTGTTTATCCTTTGAGTATAGGAAGGCTACTGATTTGTTTGAGTTGATTTTATATCCAGCCACTTTGCTGAAGTTGTTTTTCAGCTGTAGGTGTTCTCTGGTGGAGTTTTTTGGGTAGCTTAAGTATACTATCATATCATCTGCAAATAGTGATAATTTGACTTCTTCCTTTCCAATTTGTATCCCTTTGACCTCCTTTTGTTGTCTAATTGCTCTATCTAGAACTTCAAGTACTATATTGAATAAATATGGAGGGAGAGAGGGTAGCCTAGTCTAGTCCCTGATTTTAGTGGGATTGCTTCAAGTTTCTCTCCATTTAGTTTGATGTTGGCTATGGGTTTGCTATAATTTGCTTTTACTATGTTTAGATGTGGGCCTTTAATTCCTAATCTATCCAAGACATTTAGCATGATAGGATGCTGAATTTTTTCAAATGCTTTTTCAGCATCTAATGAAAAACGATCATGTGTTTTTTTTCTTTGAGATGGTTTATGTAGTGGATTACATTGATGGATTTCCTTATATTGAACCATTCCTGCATCCCTGGAATGAAGCCTACTTGATCATGGTGAATAATCATTTTGATGTGTTCTTGGATTCGGTTTGCAAGAATTTTATTATTTTTGCATCGATATTCATAAGGTAAATTGGTCTGAAATTCTCTTTGTTGGGTCTTTGTGTGGTTTTGGTATCAATGAAATTGTGATTTCATAGAACGAGTTGGGTAGTGTTCCTTCTGTTTCTATTTTGTGGAATAGTTTGAAGAGTACTGGCATTAGGTCTTCTTCGAAGGTCTGATAGAATTCTGCACTAAAACCATCTGGTCCTGTGCTTTTTTTGGTTGGAAGTCTTTCAATGACCACTTCTTCTTTTTTTTTATTATTTATTTTATTTTTTTTAATTTACATTCCAAATCATTTCCCTGATCTTTATCAACCTTACATCCGACAGAGGGCTAATATCCAATATATACAAAGAACTCAAGAAGTTAAACTCCAGAGAGGCAAGTAACCCTATTAAAAAATGGGCTACAGAGCTAAACAAAGTGTTCTCACCTGAAGAATATCTAATGGCTGAGAAGCACCTAAAGAGATGTTCATCATCCTTAGTCATTAGGGAAATGCAAATCAAAACAACCCTGAGATTCCATCTCACACCAGTCAGGATGGCTAAGATCAAAAACACAGGAGACAGCAGTTGTTGGCAAGGATGTGGAGAAAGAGGAACACTCCTCCACTGCTGGTGGAATTGCAAGCTGGTACAACCACTCTGGAAAGCAGTCTGGCGGTTCCTCAGAAAACTGGGCATGACACACCCGGAGGATCCGGCTATACCACTCCTGGGCATATACCCAGAGGCTTTACCTGCATGCAATAAGGACACATGCTCCACTATGTTCATAGCAGCCTTATTTATAATAGCCCGAAGCTGGAAAGAACCCAGATGTCCCTCAACGGAGGAATGGATTCAGAAGATGTGGTATATCTACACAATGGAATACTACTCTGCAATTAAAAACAATGAATTCACGAAATTCCTAGGCAAATGGTCAGATCTTGAAAATATCATCCTTAGTGAGGTAACCCAATCACAAAAGAACACACATGGTATGCAGTCACTGATAAGGGGATATTGACCCAGAATCTCGGAATACCCTAGACACAATCCGCATATCAATAGATTTCTAAGAAGATGGAAGGAGAGACCCCTGGTCCTGGAAAGACTGGATGTAGGGGAACGCCAGGACAGAGTAACGAGAGGGGGTTGAATGGAGAAAAGAGGGAGGGAAGGGGGCTTATGGGACGTTCGGGGAGGGAGGAAACGGGAAAGGGGAAATGATTTGGTTTTTTTTTAATTATTTATTTTATTTTATTTTTTTTAATTTACATTCCAAATCATTCCCCCTTTTTTTTGTGTTGAGAATTGTTATCTGTCTTTGTAATGTTTTTTTTTATAAAATTTATTTTATTTATTTATTTTTTTTAATTTAATTTAATTTTATTTTTTTAATTTACATTCCAAATCACTTCCCCTTTCCCATTTCCTCCCTCCCCGAAAGTCCCATAAGCCCCCTTCCCTCCCTCTTTTCTCCATTCAACCCCCTCTCGTTACTCTGTCCTGGCGTTCCCCTACATCCAGTCTTTCCAGGACCAGGGGTCTCTCCTTCCATCTTTTTAGAAATCTATTGATATGCGGATTGTGTCTAGGGTATTCCGAGATTCTGGGTCAATATCCCCTTATCAGTGACTGCATACCATGTGTGTTCTTTTGTGATTGGGTTACCTCACTAAGGATGATATTTTCAAGATCTGACCATTTGTCTAGGAATTTTGTGAATTCATTGTTTTTAATTGCAGAGTAGTATTCCATTGTGTAGATATACTACATCTTCTGAATCCATTCCTCTGTTGAGGGACATCTGGGTTCGTTCCAGCTTCTGGCTATTATAAATAAGGCTGCTATGAACATAGTGGAGCATGTGTCCTTATTGCATGCAGGTAAAGCCTCTGGGTATATGCCCAGGAGTGGTATAGCCGGATCCTCCGGGTGTATCATGCCCAGTTTTCTGAGGAACCGCCAGACTGCTTTCCAGAGTGGTTGTACCAGCTTGCAATTCCACCAGCAGTGGAGGAGTGTTCCTCTTTCTCCACATCCTCACCAACAACAGTTGTTGTCAACGACCACTTCTATTTCTTTAGGTGTAATGGGATTGTTTAGATGGTCTATTTGATCCTGATTTAATTTTGGTATTTGGTATCTGTCTAGGAAATTGTCCATTTCCTCGAGATTTTCCAGTTGTGTTGAGTATAGGCTTTTGTAGTAGGATCTGATGGTTTTTTGAATTTCCTCAGTTTCTGTTGTTATATCTCCCTTTTCATTTCTGATTTTGGTAATTTGGATACTGTCCCTGTGCCCTCTGGATAGTCTGGCTAAGGGTTTACCTATCTTGTTGATTTTCTCAAAGAAACAGCTCCTGATTTTGTTGATTCTTTGTATGGTTCTATTTGTTTCTACTTGATTGCTTTCAGCCCTGAGTTTGATGATTTCCTACCTTCTACTCCTCTTGGGTGTGTTTTCTTCTTTTTGTTCCAGGGTTTTCAGGTGTGTTGTTAAGCTGCTAGTGTATGCTCTCTCCAGTTTCTTTTTGGAGGCACTCAGGGCTATGAGTTTTCCTCTTAGCACTGCTTTCATTGTGTCCCATAAGTTAGGGTATGTTGTGCCTTCATTTTCATTAAATTCTAAAAAGTCTGATTTCTTTCTTTATTTCTTCCTTGTCCAAGGTATCATTGAGTAGAGCATTGTTCAGCTTCCATGTGTATGTGGGCTTTCTGTAATTTTTGTGCCCTTGAATTGGAGCATAGATGTTCAGAATTGAGAGTTCTTCTTGGTGGATTTTTCCTTTGACCAGTATGAAGTTTCCTTCTGTGTCTTTTTTGATGACTTTAGGTTGAAAGTCAATTTTATCCGATATTAGAATAGCTACTCCAGCTTGTTTCCTGGAACCATTTGCTTGTAAAATTGTTTTCCAGCCTTTTACTCTGAGGTAGTGTTTGTCTTTGACACTGAGGTGCATTTCCTGTATGCAGCAAAATGCTGGGTCTTGTTTACATATGAAGTCTGTTAGTCTATGTCTTTTTGTTGGGGAATTGAGTCCATTGATGTTAAGAGATAATAAGGAATAGTGATTATTGCTTCCTGTTATTTTTGATGTTATTTTTATGTTTGAGTGGTTATCTTCTTTTGGGTTTGATGAAAGAAGGTTACTATCTTGCTTTTTCCAGGGTGTAGTTTCCCTCCTTGTATTGGCGATTTCCACCTGTTTTCCTTTGCAGGGCTGGGTTTGTGGAAAGATATTGTGTAAATTTGGTTTTATCATGGAATATCTTGGTTTCTCCATCTATGGTGATTGAGAGTTTTGCTGGGTATAGTAGTCTGGGCTGGCATTTGTATTCTCTTAGAGTCTGTATGAGATCTGCCCAGGATATTCTAGCTTTCATAGTCTCTGGTGAGAAGTATGGTATAATTCTAAAAAGTCTTCCTTTATATGTTACTTGGCCTTTTTCTCTTACTGTTTTTAATATTCTTTCTTTGTTTAGTACATTTGGTGCTTTGATTATTATGTGTGGGAGGTATTTCTGTTCTAGTTCAGTCTATTTGGAGTTCTGTAGGCTTCTATGTTCATGGGCATCTCTCTCTTTAGGTTAGGGAAGTTTTCTTCCATAATTTTGTTGAAGATATTTACTGGCCCTTTAAGTTGTAAATTTTCACTCTCATCTATACCTATAATCCTTAGATTTGGTCTTTTCATTGTGTCCTGAATTTCCTGCATGTTTTGGGTTACAAGTTTTTTGCATTTTGCATTTTCTTTGATTGTTGAGTTAATGTTTTCTATGGTATCTTTAGCATCTGTGATTCTTTTTTCTATCTCTTGTATTCTATTGTTGATGTTTGCATCTATGATCCCTGATTTCTTCCCAAGGTTTTCTATCTCCAATGTTGTCTCCCTTTGTGATTTCTTAGTTGTTTCTACTTCTTTTTTTAGATCCTGGATGATTTTACTCAGTTCCTTCACTTGTTTGTTTGTGTTTTCCTGTAATTCTTTAAGATATTTTTGTGTTTCCTCTTTCAGGACTTCTGCCAGTTGAACCAAGTTCTCCTGTATTTCTTTTTTTATTAAAATTAATTTATTTTTATTACTTTTTAATATTTTATTTTATTTTCTATATTCTTTATTTACATTCCAAATGATTTCCCCTTTCCCAGTTCCCCCTTCCCTGAAAGTCCCATAAGCCCTCTTCCCTTCCCATGTTCCCCATTTGCCTAAGAATTTCATGAATTCATTGTTTTTAATTGCTGAGTAGTATTCCATCGTGTAAATATACATGGAAAATATCTCTGATAAAATTGAAGAAATATATAGAAAAACACGTTAAGATTGACTATTTCATGGAAAAATTATACAGATAAAATAGTAGGCATAAAAATATTCCTAAGTTGATTGAAAGTGAAATTATAAACATTTTCTGATAAAATTCAAGATTTACCTGGAAAATATCTCTGATAAAATTGAAGAAATATATAAAATGTGTTAAGATTGAGTATTTCATGGAAAAATTATACAGATAAAATGGTAGGCATAAAAATATTCCTGTTTTTTGAAAGTGGAATTATAAATTCTTTCTGATAAAACTGAAGATCTACAAGGAAAATATTCCTGAAAAAATTCAAGAAATATATAGAGAAACATGTTAAATCTGACTATTACATGGAAAATTTTACAGATAAAATGGAAGGTGTAAAAATGTTCCTAAGTTGATTGAAAGTAAAATTATAGACATTGTCTGATAAAACTGAAGATCCACATAGAAAATACTTTTGACAAAATTGAAGAAAAATACAGAGAAACGATAAAATTGAAGATTATCACGGACAATTATACCGACAAAATAGTAGGTACAAAAACATTCCTAAATTGATTGAGAGTGAAACTACAAACACTCCCCCCCCCCGACGAAACCAAAGATCTACATGAAAAACACCTCCGACAAAATAAAAGAAATACATAGAACAAATGTTAAAATTAAAGATTATCATGGAAAATAATACAGTCAAAATGGTAAACACAAAAAACATTACTGAATTGCAGGAGGAGTCACAAACATTTTCTGATAAAATCGAAGATCCACATGAAAAACATCTCTGTTAGAGTATGTGTTTTGTTGGGGAATTGAGTCTATTGACATTATAAAATATTAAGGAATAGTGATTGTTGCTTCCTGTTATTTTTGATGTTCTTTTTATGTTTGTGTGGTTGCTTTCTTTTGGGTTTGTTGGGAAAAGATTACTTTCTTGCTTTTTCTAGGGTGTAGTTTCCCTCCTCATGTTGGCGTTTTCCATCTATTATCCTTTTTTTTTTTTTTTTGATTTTTTTTTTTTTTAAAAATAATGCTGGTCGTGTGTTTATTGCAATATGCACTTTGGAGCAATGTCTTTCTTTCTTTCTTTTTTAGAGCGGTGGTTTTTTTTTTTTTAATACATATTACTTTAATTTAGCCATTTTATGATGTATACATTTCTTTTTTTTTTATTTTTTTTTTATTTTTTTTAATTTAATTTAATTTTATTTTTTTAATTTACATTCCAAATCACTTCCCCTTTCCCGTTTCCTCCCTCCCCGAAAGTCCCATAAGCCCCCTTCCCTCCCTCTTTTCTCCGTTCAACCCCCTCTCATTACTCTGTCCTGGCGTTCCCCTACATCCAGTCTTTCCAGGACCAGGGGTCTCTCCTTCCATCTTTTTAGAAATCTATTGATATGCTGATTGTGTCTAGGGTATTCTGAGATTCTGGGTCAATATCCCCTTATCAGTGACTTCATACCATGTGTGATCTTTTGTGATTGGGTTACCTCACTAAGGATGATATTTTCAAGTTCTGACCATTTGCCTAGGAATTTCGTGAATTCATCTATTATCCTTTGTAGGGCTGGATTTGTGGAAAGATATTGTGTAAATTTGGTTTTATCATGGAATATCTTGGTTTCTCCATCTATAGTAATTGAGAGTTTTGCTGGGTATAGTAGTTTGGACTGGCATTTGTGTTCTCTTAGGGTCTGTATGAGATCTGCCCAGGATCTTCTGGCTTTCATCATCTCAGGTGAGAAGTCTGGTGTAATTCTGATAGGCCTGCCTTTATATGTTACTTGACCTTTTTCTCTTACTGCTTTTAATATTCTTTCTTTGTTTACTGCATTTGGTGTTATGTGCCAGGGGGACTTTCTGGTCTGGTCCAGTCTGTTTGGAGTTCTGTAGGCTTCCTGTATGTTCATGGACATCTCTTTCTTTAGGTTAGGGAAGTTTTCTTCTACAATTTTGTTGAAGATATTTATTGGCCCTTTAAGTTGGAAATCTTCACTCTCTTCTATACCTATAATCCTTAGGTTTGATCGTCTCATTTTGTCCTGGATTTCCTGAATGTTTTGGCTCAGGAGCTTTTGGCATTTTGCATTTTCTTTAACTGTTGAGTCAATGTTTTCTATGGTATCTTCAGCCCCTGACATTCTCTCTTCTATCTCTTGTATTCTGTTGTTGATGCTTGCATCTATGACTCCTGAACTCTTTCCAAGATTTTCTATCTCCAGAGATGTCTCACTTTGTGATTTCTTTATTGTTTCTACTTCCATTTTTAGATCCTGAATGGTTTTGCTCAGTTCCTTCACTTGTTTGTTTGTGTTCTCCTGTAATTCTTTAAGGGATTTTTGTGTTTCCTCTTTAAGGGCCTTTACCATTTGACCCATGTTCTCCTGTATTTCTTTAAGGGAGTTATTTAGTCCTTCTTGATGTCCTCTAACAGCATCATGAGAAGAGACTTTAAATCCAACTCTTGCTTTTGCGGTGTGCTGGGGCATCCAAGACTTGCTGTGGTGGGAGAACTGGGCTCTGATGTTGCTAAGTAGCCTTGGTTTCTGTTGGTAGCGTTCTTGCGCTTGCCTTTCCCCATCTGGTTATCTCTGGTGTCAGTTGGTCTTGTTGTCTCTGGCTGGAGATTGACCCTCCTATGGGCCTGTAAACCTGTGTCTGTACTCCTGGGAGACCAATTCCCTTCTGGCAGAGTCTGTGCACAGAAGGCTGTGGAGCTGTCTGGTTCCCCGCTGCAAATGGTAGCCGGAAGGGAAGACTCTTGTCCCAGCTGCTCCACTGATCGTATGTCCTGTGCGCTCCTAGCTGTACCCCTCCAGAGAAAAGCTGGAGATCTCACCTCCACACTCAGAAGTGAACTTGCTGCTGGGAGATCATTCTCTCCTGGTGGGCTAAGCACAGAAGACTGTGGAGCTGCCTGGTTCCCTGCTGCAAATGGTGGTTGGAAGGGAAGACTCCTGTCCCCGCTGCTCCACTGATCGTATGCCCTGTGTGCTCCTAGCTGTACCCCTCCAGAGAGAAGATAGAGATCTCACCTCCACTCTCAGAGGTGAAATCGCTGCTGGGAGATCACTCTTTCATGGCAGGCTAAGCACAGAAGGCTTTGGAGCTGTCTGGTTCCCCGCTGCAAATGGTGGCTGGAAGGGGAGACTCCTGCCCCAGCTGCTCCACTGATCGTATGCCCTGTGCACTTCTAGCTGTACCCCTCCAGAAAAAAGGTGGAAATCTCACTTCCACACTCAGAAGTGAAATTGCTGCTGGGAGATCATTCTCTCCTGGTGGGCTAAGCACAGAAGGCTATGGAGCTGCCTGGTTCCCTGCTGCAAATGGCCTCTCCTGTATTTCTTTAAGTGAATTTTGTGTTTCCTCTTTTTGGGCTTCTATCTGTTGACCCATATTTTCCTGAATTTCTTTAAGTGATTTTTGTGATTCCTTTGTAAGGGCTTCTACCTGTTGATTCATGTTCTCCTGTACTTCTTTAAGAGATTTATTTATGTCCTTCTTTAAATCCTCTAACAGTATCATGAGATGTGATTTTAAATCCAAATCTTTCCCTTTTGGTGTGTTGTGGTATCCAGGACTTGCTGTTGTCAGAGAGTTGGGTTCGGATGGTGCCATATTGCCATATTTCTGTTAGTAACGTTCCTAAGTTTGTCTTTTGCAATCTGGTTATCTCTGGCGTTAGTTGGTCCTGCTGTCACTGGCTGGTGCTTGAACCTCCTGTGAGCCTGCAAAGCTATTTCCACACCCCTGGATGACCGGGTTTTCCCTGGCACCGATTGCTGATGGGCTGCCCTGCTCCTGAGTGACTTTGGAGCCCTGATGTGCCTTGCCCCAAGCGATGTTATACTCGGGATATTTCTGTGTACCTGGTTGTCCATGTCTGGTCCATCACTGGAGCTAAGATGGCAGAGGCTGTGGGACACCCTCCGAGCACGGGTCACCCTACAGGGCAAACGTCCCACGGCAGGACTGGCGCACAGACAATCGCAGAGCTGCCCAGCTCTTGGGTGCAGGTGGAACCCTAGCAAGTTGTATCCCAAGTGATGTTATACTTGGGATATCTCTGTGTTCCTGGTTGTCTCTGTCTGGTCCATCCAAATTGATCCATTCTTATCTGCTTGTACAAAGTTCAAGTCCAAGTGGATCAAGGACCTCTATGTACAACCAGATACACTGAATCTAATAGAAGAGAAAGTGTGGATGAGGCTTGAATACTTAGGCACAGGCGAAAACTTCCTGAACAGAATACTAATGGCGTATGCTTTAAGAGAAACATTAACCAAATGGGACCTCATAAAATTGAACAGCTTTTGTAAAGCAAAGGACACTGTCAATAGGACAAAATGGCAACCAACAGATTGGGAAATCATCTTTACCAACCCTACATCCGATAGAGGGCTAATATCCAAAATATACAAAGAACTCAAAAAGGTAGTCTCCAGAGAACCAAATAACTGTATTAAAAAGTGGAGTGCAGAGCTAAATAGAGAATTCTCAACCAAGGAATCTCAAATGGGTGAGAAGCACTTAAAGAAATGTTCAACATCCTTAGTCATTAGGGAAATGCAAATCTAAATGACCCTGATATTCCACCTCATACCAGTCAGAATGGCTAAGATAAAAAGCACAGGTGACAGCACAAGTTGGCTAGGATGTGAAGAAAGAGGTATACTCCTCCATTGCTGGGCGGGGGACTGCAAGCTAGTAACACCACTTTGGAAATCAGTCTTGCAGTTCCTGAGAAAATTGGAATAGTTCTACCTGAAGACCCAGCTACACAGCTCCTGTGCATATACCCAAAAGATGCTCCAACATACAATGGGGACACATATTCCACTATGTTCATAGTAGCCTTATTGAAAATACCCAGAAGTTGGAAACAACCCAGATGTCTCTCAACAGAGGAATGGATACAGAAAATGTGGTACATATATACAGTGGAATGCTACCCAGTGATGAAAAAACAATGACTTCATGAAATTCACAGGCATATGAATGGATCTAGAAAATATCATTTTGAGTGAGGTAACTCAGACACAAAAGAACACACATGGTATTTACTCACTAATAAGTGGATATTAGCCCAAAAGTTCCAATGCCCATGATACAACCAACAGACCATATGGAGCTTAGGAGGAAGGAAGACCATGGTGTGAATGCTTTAGTTCTGCAATAGGAAGGGAACAAGACAATTGTGGGAGAGGGGGACCTAGGAGGGACAAAGGAGGGGGAGGAAATCAGGGGGGGCAGTATCAGAAACTGGAGGAGATGGGAGAGGATACAGACGGTCAGGAAATTGAACAAACATATGTAGCAGGGGGATGAGGAACTGGGATAGCCACTGGAGGGTCCCAGACACCAGGGAAATGTGAGGCTCATAGGACCCAATGGGAATGACTTTAGCTGAAGTGCACATAGAAGGGGGAGATAGAACCTGTAGAGACCACCTCCAGTAGATAGACATGGCCCCTTATCAAGGGAGGGGGCTACCCACGCATCTCAAACTTTTTAACCCAGAAATGTTCCTGTCTAAAGCAAGAACAGGGACAAAAAATGGAACAGAGACTGAAGGGCCAACCATGGACTGTCCCTCAGGGGACCCATCATGTTTACAGACACCAAACCCTGACATTGTTGCTGTTGCCAAGAGGTGTTTGCTGACAGGAACCTAGTGTTGTGGTTCCTTGGGAGGTCTGGCCAGCAACTGACCAATGCAGATGTGGATGCTTGGGACCAAACATCAGACAACTCAGAGAACCTGGTGGGGGAGCTGGCAGAAGGACTGGAGAAGTGGAGGGTGATTGCAACCCTATTGGAAGAACAACATAGGCTGGCCTGACCATCCAGTACTCCCCGAGTCTAGACCACCAACCAAGGAGTGTACCTGGAGGGATCCATGGCTTCAGATACATATATAGCAGAGGATGGCCTTGCCTGACAGCGATGGGAGGAGATGCCCTTGGTTCCATGGAGGTGTGATGCCCCAGAGTAGGGGGATGCTGGAGTGGTGGGTGGGAGAGTGTGGATAGTTGGGGGAGCACTCTCATACAGGCAAAGAGGAAGGGGGGCAGACGTGGGTGGGGGATTGGTTGAGGGATAACCAGGAAGTGGGATATCATGGAATTGGGGGTTGGTGGAGGGGGTAACTGGTAAGTGGAATATCATTTTAGATGTAAACAAATGGAATGATTAATTTAAAAAAAAGCTGTAAAGAAAGAAGGCCAAGTAACATATAAAGACACACATATCAGAATTACACCAGACTTCTCAACAGAGACTCTAAAAGCCAGAAGAGCCTGGTTATAGGTCCAACAGACCCTAAGAGAAAACTAATTCCAGCCCAGGCCACTATACTCGGCAAAACTCAACCATGGATGGAGAAACCAAAATATTCCATGACAAAACCAAAAATGAACAATATCCGTCTACCAATCCAGCCCTACAATGGATTCTACAAGGAAAACTCCTACACAAGGAATGGACAAAAGCAAGAAATTAATCATCTCACAACAAAACCAAAAGGCGAGAATTGCATACAAATGCTGCCACTTACAACAACAAACATAGCAGGAACTAACAATCATCTGTCTTTAATATCTCTCAATATCAACAGACTCAATTCCCCAATAAAAAGACATAAGGTAATAGACTGGATATGCAAGCAGGATCCAGCATTTTGCTGCATACAAAAATTACACCTCAATGATAAAGACAGAGTAAAAGGCTGGAAAAAAGTCTTCCAAGCAAATGGTCTCAAGAAACAAGTGGGAGTGCCATTCTAATATCCAATAAAACAGACTTTCAACCCATAGATATCAAGGCATATGGGGAAGGACACTTCAATTTATCAAAGGAAAAATCCACCAACAGAAAATTTGAATTCTGAACATTTCTGCCCCAAATGCAAGGGCACCCACATTCATAAAAGAAACTTTACTAAAGCGCAAAGTACACATTGAACCCCATACAATAATAGTAGGAGACTTCAACACCCACTCTCATAAATGGAGAGATCATTGAAACAGAAACTAAAGAGAGACTCAGTGACACTAGGAGAACTTATAAACCAAATGGATTTAACAGATATATACAAAACATTTCACCCAAAACCAAAAGAATATACCTTATTTTCAGCACTTCATGGTACATTCTACAAAACAGACCATATAATTGGTCACAAAACAAGCCTCAACAAATACAAGAAGACTGAAATAATCCCATGCATCCTAACAGATCACCACGGACTAAGGCAAGACTTCAGTGGTACTGATACAGAGGCAGGCACATTGATTGATGGGATAGAATTGAAGACCCAGAAATAAAACCACACACTTATGCACACTTGATTTTTGACAAGGAAGCCAAAAATACACAATGGAAAAAAGAAAGCATCTTCAATAAATGGTGCTGGTTTAACTGGCTGTCTGAATGTAGAAAATTGAAAATAGATCCATATTTGTCACCTTGCTCAAAGCTCAAGTCCAAGTGGATTGAGGACCTCAACATAAAATCAGATATGCTGAATCTAATAGAAGAGAAAGTGGAAAAGAGTCTTGAACTCATTGGCACAGGGGGAAATTTCCTAAACAGAACTCCAATGGCTCATGTTCTAAGATCAAGAATTGATAAATGGTACCTCATGCTTCTGTAAGTCAAAGGACATAGTCAACAGGACAAATTGGCAAATTGGCAAAGTTTGGGAAAAAATCTTCACTAACTCCACATCCAATTGAGGGCTAATATCCAAAATATATAAAGAATGCAAGAAACTAACCTCCAAAAAATCAAACAACCCAATTGAAAAATGGGCTATAGAGCTAAACAGAGAATTCACAAGAGAGGAATCTTGAATGGCCAAGAAGCCTTAAAGAAATGTTCAAAGTCCTTAGTGGTCAGGGAAATGCAAGTCAAAATGACCCTGAGATTCCACCTTACACCAATCAGAATGGCTAAGATCAAAACCTCAGGTGACAACACACATTAGAGAGGATGTGGAGAAAGAGAAACATTCCTCCATTGCTGGTGGAATTGCAAACTGGTACAATGACTGTGGAAATCAATCTGAAGTTTCCTCAGAAAACTGGAAATAGATCTCCCTGAAGACCTGGCTATACTACTCTTGGGAATATACCCAAAAGATGCCCCACCATGCCACAGGGGCACGTACTCCATTATGTTTACATCAGTCCTATTTGTCATAGCCAGAAGCTGGAAACAATGTCCCACGATAGAAGAATGAATACAGAAATTATGGTTCATTTACACAATGGAATACTACTCAACTATTAAGAATGAGGATATTCTGAGTTTTGCAGGCAAATGGATAGAACTACAAAATATCATTCTGAGTGAGGTAACTCAGATCCAAAAGGACATGCCTGGGATGTACTCATTAATAAGTGGATATTAGCCAAAAAATGTACAGAATACCCAAAATACAGTCCACAGAACTCACAAACGTCAACAAGTTGAAGTGCCCAAGTGAGGATGTCTCAGTCCCACTTGGGAGGGAGAAGAAAGCAACCACAAGGTGGGAGATAGAGAGAGACCTGGAAGGGAAAGGGAATGAGAGAGGGATGGAGAGGGGAACATGATTTGGTATTGTGTGGGGGAAAAGGACTGAAGCCCTGGGGGCCAGCAGAAAGAATGGAAACAGGCAACCTCAAGAGGTAGGAGATTGGGGGGATCCTCCAGAATGTACCAGATACCTGGGAGGTGAGAGACTCTCAGGACTCAAAGGGAGGGACCCTAGATGAAATGCCCTGCAGTGGAAAGAGGGAACTTGTAGAGCCTACCTCCAGCAGAAAGATAGGGCAACAAGTGAGTGATGATGTTGCTATCCCACAGTCAAAACTCTGACGCCTAGTTATTTCTGTCTTACAGAACTGCAGGGATGGAAATGGAGAAGAGTCTGAGGAAAAGAAGGTTCAGTGACAGGCCCAAAGTTGCAGCCAGCTCAAGGGGAGGCCCCAAGGCCAGACACTGTTAGTGAGGCTACGGAACGCTCACAAAAAGGGACCTGTCATGATGGGCTGCCCTCTGAAAAACCCAACAAGCAGCTGAGAAAGTCAGATGCAGATATTTGCACCCAACCAATGGACAGAAGCTGCTGCTGATCCTTGTGGTTGAATTAGGGAAAAGCTGGAAGAAGATGAGAAAGAGGGTGACCCTGTAGGAGGACCAACCCCCAAGATCTCTCAGACACTGGATCACCAACAAGGCAGCATACACCAGCTGATATGAGGCTCCCAACACATATACAGCAGAGGACTGCTGGGTCTGGGTACAGTCAGAGAAGACGCACCTAACCCTCAAGAGACTGGAGGCCCCAGGGGGTTTAGAGGTCTGATAGGTTTGGGGTGGGGTGGGGACATCCTCATGGAGACAGGGGGTGGGAGAAGAGGTATGAGACATGGAACAGTCAGAGGATGGACAGGGAGGGGAATAAAATCTGGAGTGTAAAAAAAAAGAAAAAAAATAATAAAAATTATAACAAAAAACAACAAAAAACCCACACATCCAAACAACAACGACAACCAAACAAACAACTCAACAACTCTCTACTCAATGACAACTTGGTCAGGGAAGAAATAAAAAAGAAACTAGACTTTCTAGAATTCAAAGAAAATGATGACACAGCATACCCAAACCTATGGGACACAATGAAAGCAGTGCTAAGAGGAAAATTTATAGCACTAAGTGCTCTCATAAATAAATTGGAGAGATCCTACACTAGCAAATTAACAGCACTCCCGAGAGCTCTAGAACAAAAAGAAGCAAACACACCCAGTGGAGTAGAAGGCAGGAAATAATCAAACTCAGGGTCAAACCCAACCAAATAGAAACAATGATACAAAGAATCAACACAACCAAAAGTTGGTTCTTTGAAAAAAATCAACAAGATTGATAAACCTTAGCCAAACTAACTAAAGGCCACAGAGATAGTATCCAAATTAACAAAATCAGAAATGAAAAAGGAGACATAACAACAGATTTTGAAGAAATTAAAAAAAATCATCAGACCCTACTACAAAAGCTTATACTCAACAAAACTAGAAAATCTAGATGGAATGGAGGCTTTTCTAGACAGATACCACATACTCTTAAATCAAGAGCAGGTAAACTGTCTCAATAGGCCCATACTCCCTAAGGAAATAGAAGAAATCATTAAAAACCTCCTAACCAACACCAAAACAAAAACCAAAAACCCTAAACCCAGGGCTAGACGGCTTTAGTGTGGAATTATACCAGACCTTCAAAGAAGAGCTAATACCAACACTGCTCAAACTATTCCACAAAATAGAAACAGATGGAGCAATGTCTAGTTCATTCTATGAAGCCACAATTACTCTAAACCACAAAAAGACCCAACAAAGAAAGAGAACTACAGACCAGTTTTGCTTATGAATATTAATGCAAAAATACTCAATAAAATTCTAGCAAACCAAATCCAGGAACACATCAAAACCATCATTCACCAAGATTAGGAAGGCTTCATCCCGGGGATGCAAGGTTGGTTCAATATATGAAAATCCATTAACATCATCCACTATATAAACAAATCCAAAGGGGAAAAAATCACATGATCATCTCATTAGATGCTGAAAAAGCATTTGACAAAATACAACACTTCTTCATGTTAAAAGTATTGGAGAAATCAGGAATTTAAGGCCCATACGTAAACATAATAAAAGCAATATGCAGACAGCCAACAGCCAATATCAAATTAAATGGAGAGATACTTGAAGCAATCCCACTAAAATCAGGGACAAGGCTGCCCATTCTCCCTGTATCTATTCTATGTACTACTCAAAGTTCTAGCTAGAGCAATAAGACAACAAAAGGAGATCAAGGGGACACAAATTGGCAAAGAAGAAGTCAAGGTATTACTATTTGCAGATAATATGATAGTATACATTAGTGACCCCCCAAAAGACTACTAGAGAACTTCTACACCTGATAAACAATGTCAGCAAAGTGGCTGGACATAAAATGAACTCAAACAAATCAGTAGCCTTCTTTTATACAAATGATAAACAGACTGAGAAAGAAAATAGGGAAACAACATCCTTCACAATAATCACAAATAATATAAAATATTTTGGGGCAACTCTAACAAAGCAAGTGAAAGATGTGTATGACAAGAACTTCAAGGCTCTCAAAAAAATTTGAAGAAAACCTTAGAAAACTGAGTGATCTCCCAGGCTAATGGATAGGCAGGATTAACATAGTAAAAATGACCATCCTACCAAAAGCAATCTACAGATTCAATGCAATCCCCATCAAACTTCTAACTCAGTTCTTCACAGATATGAAAGAGCAATTCTCAAATTCATCTGGAATAACACCAACAACAAAAATCCAAGGATATCTAAAACAATTCTTAACAATAAAAGAACTTCTGGAGGAATCATTATCCCTGACCTCAAGCTGTACTGTAGAGAAATAGCAATAAAAACTGCATGGTATTGGTACAGAGACAGACAAATTGATCAATGGAATAGAATTGAAGGCTCAGAAGTAAATCGACATACCTATGGTCACTTGATATTTGATAAAAAAGCCAAAAATATACAATGGAAAAAGGAAAGCATCTTCATAAATGCTGCTGGTCTAACTGGCAATCAGTATGTAGAAAAATGAAAATAGATTCATATTTGTCACCTGCACAAAGCTCAAGTCCAAGTTGTTCAAGGACCTCAACATAAAATCAGATATGCTGAATCTAATAGAAGAGAAATTCAGAAACACCTTCGACTCATTGGCATAGGGGGAAATTTCCTAAACAGAACTTCAATGGATTAGGCTCTAAGACCAAGAATTGAAACCGAAAAGCTTCTGTAAGGCTAAGAACATAGTCAACAGGACAAATTGGCAAATTGGCAAAGTTTGGGAAAAAATCTTCACTAACTCCACATCCAATTGAGGGCTAATATCCAAAATATATAAAGAATGCAAGAAACTAACCTCCAAAAAAATCAAACAACCCAATTGAAAAATGGGCTATAGAGCTAAACAGAGAATTCACAAGAGAGGAATCTTGAATGGCCGAGAAGCCTTAAAGAAATGTTCAAAGTCCTTAGTGGTCAGGGAAATGCAAATCAAAATGACCCTGAGATTCCACCTTACACCAATCAGAATGGCTAAGATCAAAACCTCAGGTGACAACACACATTAGAGAGGATGTGGAGAAAGAGAAACATTCCTCCATTGCTGGTGGAATTGCAAACTGGTACAATGACTGTGGAAATCAATCTGAAGTTTCCTCAGAGAGTTGGAAATAGATCTCCCTGAAGACCTGGCTATACTACTCTTGGGAATATACCCAAAAGATGCCTCACCATACCACGAGGGCACATGCTCCATTGTGTTAATAGCAACCCTATCTGTTATAACCAGAAGCTGGAAACAATCTAGATGTCCCACAATGGAAGAATGGATATAGAAAATGTAATTTACACAATGAAATGCTTTCCAGCTATTAAGAATGAGGATATCCTGCATTTTGCAGGCAAATGGATGGAACTACAAAATATCATCCCGAGTGAGGTAACTCAGACCCAAAAGGACATGCATGGGATATACTCACTAATAAGTGGAAATTAGCCAATAAATTATCTAGGGTACAATCCACAGAACTCAAGAAGGTTAGCAAGCAGAAGAACCCAAGTGAGAATGCCTCAATTCCACTTGGAAGGGACAAGAAAGCAATCACAGGAGGCAGAGGAAGGGAGGGACCTGTGTGGGTGAAGGAAGGGGAAAGAGAGGGGAAAAGGGGAACATGATCAGGTATGGGGGGAGGAGTGGAGAAAAGCCCTGAGAGCCAGCAGAATGAATGGAAATATGCAACCTCGGGGGGGGGGTAGGGTGTGAGGTGGAGGGGCCCTCTAGAAAGTACCAGAGATCCAGGAGATGAGAGACTCTCAGGACTCAAAGGGAGGGACCTTAGATGAAATGCTGTACAGTAGGGAGAGGGAACTTGTAGAGTCTACCTCCAGCAGAAAGGATATCAAGTGAGAAATAGGGTTGCCATTCCACAGTCAAAAACTCTGACCCAGAATTGTTTCTGTCTAAAAGAATTGCATGGACAAATATGGAGAAGAAACTGAGGGAAAGGCAGTCCAGTGACCAGTGCAACTTGAGATCCATCTCAAGGGGAGGCTCCAAAGCCTGACACTATTACTGATGCTATGGTGTGCTTACAGACAAGATCCTAGCATGGCTTTCCTCTGAGAGGCCCAACAAGCAGTTGACTGAAACAGATGCAGATATTTACACCCAACCATTGGACTGAAGTCAGAGACCCCTGTGGTTGAATTAGGGAAGGCTGGAAGAAGCTGAGGAGGAGGGCGACCCCATAGGAAGACCAGCAGTCTCAATAACCTGTACCCCTGAGATCTCTCAGACACTGAGCCAGCAACAAGACAACATACATGAGCTGGTCTGAGGCCCCCGACACATAGACAGCAGAGGACTGCCTGGTCTGGCCTCAGTGGGAGAAGATGTCCTAACCCTACAGAGACTTGAGGCCCCAGGAGTGGGGAGTCCTAGTGAGGTGGCAGAGAATATCCTCTTGAAGACAGTGGGGAGGAGAAATGAGATGAGGAACTGTGGGAGGGCAGACCAGGAGAGGGGTAATGGCTGGACTGTAAAAAATCAAAAGTAATAAAAAAAATAAAATCAGAAGCAAATAAAACAAACAAAAAAGAATCAAAAAGTAAAAGAAACACGTGTAACACAGAGACCCACACATCCACACGCAGAAATCCCATAAAAAATCACAAAATCAAAAATCATAATATGTAAGTAAAAGACCTATAAAAAGTCCAAGACAAAGCATTATGGCACAAAAATACCACTGATTTTGTTTTGTGTTGACATCTGATGTTGTTTTGCGAGTACCTATGCGGACTGTGAACACTAGTCAGTAGGGGAGAAGGTTCTATGTAGTCACCATCTCGACTTCTCAGTGATTGATTGCAGGATATATCAGGCATGTAGCCTGACATTAAGTGTGGTTTGTATACCCAGTGAGACTGTGATGGGAAAACCTAATTTTTCCTTTGTGAGCAATTATAAATGGGAGACAGTTTCTGGATTGGGGATAAGGGCTTGTCTTCACTTCTCTCAGCTCTGGAAGCCTGCCTGGCTTAGGCTGATGCAGACTCCACCACACTGCTCCCAGTCTCTGTGAGTTCATATGTATGTCAGCCCTGGTGTCTAGAAGGCCTTGTTTTCTTGGTGCCTTCCATCTCTCCATCCTCACTGGCTCTTAGTCATTCTCTGTCCTCTTCGACAGAATTCCCTGAGCCAGGAGGAGAGGGATTTTCTGGAGACCTCTCATTTAGGACTGAGTATTCCAAGGTCTCCCACTCTGTGCACATTGTCCAGATATGCGCCTCTGGGTTGGTTCCCATTAACTGCGGGAGGAAGTTTCTCTGCTGATAGATGATGGATTCACTGGTCTATGGGTACAGCAGAATGTCATTAGGAGTCATTTTACTGTTACGTTCCTTTGGTACAACAGTAGTAATTATTTTCTCTTAGGTCCACGGCCTATTTTGTCTCAGGTTCTTTGGAAACCAGAGCAGTGTAGAACATGGCTTCCTTCTCGTGGAGTGAGCCTTAAAGTTAATCATATAGTGGTTTGTTACTCTCATAAATTTGTGCAACTATATAACTCATGTCTTGTGTAGTTTGCAGGCAGGTCAAAATTGCAAATCAAAGGGTTTTTTAGATGGGTTGGCATTTGCCTTTCTTCCAAGGTAGTGTGTGAGTACCGATGCGGACTATGAACACTAGTCAGTAGGGGAGAAGGTTCTATGTAGCCACCAGCTCCACTTCTCATAGATCGATTGCAGGATGTGTGATCAAACTGTGAAACCCAAGATTGTGTTGTTTACTGGGAAAAAAACCATTTCTACTTGAGGTATGGCTCAGTCTTAGCACACACCTTTAATCCCTCTGGCTGGAATACAGATATACCCTTCAATCCCAAACAATGAAGGTAAACTTAGTTTGTAGAAGGAAGCACCCATGTCATGATCTCTAATTGAGTGGCAAACAAAGTGACGAATCAGAGTAAGATTTTGACAGAATAGCATACGCCCAACTCTCCCAAGAAGAAGAGGAAAGGGAAGCTGCTTAAAAGAGCAGTGCAGAGAGAGATTAGAAGAAAGCAGTTTTACTGGAAGAATTGTACAGACACAGGTTGAAGAGAGAACAAACTAGACACAGGTTAACACAGAGGAAGCCAGAAGAAGCCTGAACACAGAAAGGAAGAGAACACAGAGAAAGGCTGAAGGAAGAACAGGAAAGGGTAAGCTTATTCAGTAGCTATAGAGGCTGAAAACATTCTAGGCTTAGAATAGACTGTATAGAGGCTAAAAACTTCCAGAACCAGGCTTAGGTTAGCAGACAGCAGCAGTGACTCTAAGAGATGACAATTAATACAGGAGAATAAGAGATGCCTTTATAGTGATTAGTGGGTTATGTCTGTGTTGCCTTCAGCAATACAGCTTTACCATCAATTTGTGGAGAGCAATCAATAGCTTTTGCAATATCCTGGGTTGGTCAGGGGTTGCCACAGGGCCCCTTTGTAAATGAATTATCTTTAATATAAATATTACAATGAATTAATCTGGAGGTCATATTTCTTTACCTTGTGTTAGTTCCCAATAATCTCATAGAGAAGCGAAGATTTATTTAAAAATGAACCTCAATAGCTGAGCATTTAAATGATCTACCTTAGCCTTCTATGGTAATCTGGATACCTCCCAGTCCCATTCAATGATACTTGCATATTATTATTGATCTGGATCTTTGTGCTTCAGGTGTGTTTCTTTCTCTCTCTCTCTCTCTCTCTCTCTCTCTCTCTCTCTCTCTCTCTCTCTCTCTCTCTCTCTCTCTCTCTCTCTCTCTCTGTGTGTGTCTCTCTCTCATATTTTTGGTTGTGAGCCTAGCCTTTAATGGCTGAGCCATCTCTCCAACCTTCTCTCTCTTTCTCATTGGACCCCTTCCCTCATGGCTCCAAATTCTCCATCCTCCTCACTTATCTGAATCTTCCTCTCCCCTTCTCCCCCTCCTTCCTCTCTCTGGTTGGCGGACATCCCGCCCTAATCTCTCTTCTGTCCAGCCATTGGGTGATCAGCATTTATTGACAAGGCAGAGAAGAAATTGTAGTTATATTTTTACCCAAATGTGAAACAAAAGTTTCTTGGTATAAGCATTACAATGCCATGTCCAGATTGAAACATGATATGAGGACAGAGAAATCAGCATTTGAATAACACAAGGATAATCTTTACACAGGGTACAAAAACATTATGCCTATAGCCCTTTGGCCAAAAACTTAATTAGATGTAATCCATCCCTGGACTGGAGATTCCATGTAGAAGCAAGAGATGTCTAATTCATGCTTGGTAACCATCTTTTGGTGGTGATTCCATTTAGGTTTCTTAAATGTATGTACATATTTTAAGAAGCTTCTACTGTAGTAGGGTTCCATATGACCCTTCAAATGATCCTTAGTTTTAGCTGTCCCTCCAAATACCCCCTCTTACCTCCTTTTTCTCTCCATCTCTGCTTAATCCTTCTGTTCCAGTCCCCTACCATACATACATACCTATGTACACACACACACACACACACACATTCTATTTCCGCTTCCTAAGGAGCTCCTCCCCTCCCTGCTATCCTCTTATTCTGTACCTAACCTCTGTGATTATACCAGATATGTATTATACAACATGCCTATAGAAAGATTAGAAGTTAACATCCTCATCTAAGGGAATACATACCATACTTGATTCTTTGTGTCTGAGTTATCATTTCCCTTAGGATGTTTTTTTCTAGCTTTATCCATTTACCTGTGATTTTTTAAATTAGATATTTGCTTTATTTACATTACAAATGGTATCCCCCTTCCGAGTTACCCCTCTGAAAATTCCCTATCTCATCCCCCTCCCCCTGATAACCCCCCCACCATTTCCTGACTTGCATCCCCCTATTCTGGGGAATCAAGCCTTCACAGAACCCATAGTCTCTCCTCTCATTGATGTCTAAAATGGCCATCTTCTGCTACATATGTAGCTGAAGCCGTGGGTCCCTCCATGGGTACTCTTTGGTTGGTGGTTTAACCACTGGGAGCTCTGGGTGTATTGGTTGGTATATATTATTGTTCCTCCTGCAGGGCTGCAAACCTCTTCAGCTCCTTGGGGCCTTTCTCTAACTGCTACATTGGGGACCCTATATCCTTTCTATTGGTTGGGCTGTGAGCCATGAATATTTTAATCCACTTTCCAATAAGGATTAAAGTATCCATACTTTGGTCTTCCTTCTTCTTGAGCTTCATGTGACCTGTGAGCTGTATCTTGGGTGTCCTGAGCATTAGGACTAATATCCATTTATCAGTGAGTGCATATCGTGTGTGTTCTTTTGTCATTGGGATACCTCACTCAGGATGATATTTTCTACATCCATCCATTTGCCAAAGAATTTCATGAATTCATTGTTTTTAATAGCTGAGTAGTACGCCATTGTATAATTGTACCACATTTTCTGTACCCATTCCTCTGTTGAGGAACATCTGGGTTCTTTCCCGCTTCTGGCTATTATAAATAAGGCTGCTATGAACATAGTGGAGCATGTGTCCTTACTACATGTTGGAGCATCTTCTGGGTATATGCCCAGGAGTGGTATAGCAGGATCATTAAGTATACTATCATATCATCTGCAAAGAGTGATACTTTGACTTCTTCCTTTCCAATTTGAATCCCTTTGATCTCCTTTTGTTGTCTAATTGCTCTGGCTAGGACTTGAATACTATATTGAACAGGTAGGGAGAGAGTCTTTGATTTCAGTGGAATTGCTTCAAGTTTCTCTCCATTTAGTACGATGTTGACTACTGGTTTGCTGTATATTGCTTTTAATATGTTTAGGTATGGGTCTTGAATTCCTGATCTTTCAAGACTTTTATCATGAAGGAGTGTTGGATTTTGTAAAATGCTTTCTCAGCATATAATGAAATGATCATGTGGCTTTTTTCTTTGAGTTTGTTTATATAGTGGATTACATTGATGAGTTTCTGTATATTGAACCATTCCTGCATCCCTGGTATAAAGTCTACTTGATCGTGGTGAATGATCACTTTGATGTGTTCTTGGATTCGGTTTGCAAGAATTTTATTGAGTATTTCTGCATCCATATTCATAATAGAAATTGGTCTAAAGTTCTCTTTATTTTTTATTAGATATATTCTTTATTTATATTTCAACTAATTTCCCCTTTCCTGGATCCCCCCTACACAAAATTCCCATAAGCCCTCTTCCCTCCCCCTGTTCCCCAATCAACCCCTTCCCACTTCCCTGTCCTGGTATTCCCTACACTGTTGCACTGAGCCTTTCCAGAACCAGGAGCCTCTCCTTCATCCTTCTTGGGCATCATTTGATATGTGAATTGTTACTTGGATATTCTGAGCTTCTGGGCTAATATCCGCTTATCAGTGAGTGCATACCAGGTGTGTTCTTTTGTGATTGGGTCATCTCACACAAGATGACATTCTCCAGTTCCACCCACTTGCCTAATTCATTGTTTTTAATAGCTGAGCAGTATTCCATAGTGTGAATATACTACATATTCTGTATCCATTTCTCCATTGAGGGACATCTTGGTTCTTTCCAGCTTCTGGCTATTATAAATAGGGCTGCTATGAACATAGTGGAGCATGTGTCTTTACTACATGTTGGAGCATCTTCTGGGTATATATCCTTAGTCATCAGGAAAATGCAAATCAAAACAACACTGAGATTTCATCTCACGCCAGTCAGAATGGCTAAGATCAAAAAACTTAGGAGACAGCAGGTGTTGGTGAGGATGTGGAGAAGGAGGAACACTCCTCCACTGCTGGTGGGATTGCAAGCTGGTACAACCACTCTGGAAAGCAGTCTGGCGGTTCCTCAGAAAACCCAGATGTTCCTCAACAGAGGAATGGGTACAGAAAATGTGGTACAATTATATAATGGAGTACTACACATCTATTAAAAACAATGAGTTCATGAAATTCTTTGGCAAATGGATGGATGTAGAAAATATCATCCCGAGTGAGGTATCCCAATGACAATATCCTTAGGTGCTTTTCGTCCATTCGATATTCCTCAGGTGAAAATTCTTTGTCTAGCTCTGTACCCCATTTTTTTTCTTTTTTTTTAATTTAATTTTATTTTATTTTTTTAATTTACATTCCAAATCACTTCCCCTTTCCCGTTTCCTCCCTCCCCGAAAGTCCCATAAGCCCCCTTCCCTCCCTCTTTTCTCCGTTCAACCCCCTCTCGTTACTCTGTCCTGGCGTTCCCCTACATCCAGTCTTTCCAGGACCAGGGGTCTCTCCTTCCATCTTTTTAGAAATCTATTGATATGCTGATTGTGTCTAGGGTATTCTGAGATTCTGGGTCAATATCCCCTTATCAGTGACTTCATACCATGTGTGATCTTTTGTGATTGGGTTACCTCACTAAGGATGATATTTTCAAGTTCTGACCATTTGCCTAGGAATTTCGTGAATTCATTGTTTTTAATTGCAGAGTAGTATTCCATTGTGTAAATATACCACATCTTCTGAATCCATTCCTCCGTTGAGGGACATCTGGGTTCTTTCCAGCTTCTGGCTATTATAAATAAGGCTGCTATGAATATAGTGGAGCATGTGTCCTTATTGCATGCAGGTAAAGTCTCTGGGTATATGCCCAGGAGTGGTATAGCCGGATCCTCCGGAAGTGTCATGCCCAGTTTTCTGAGGAGCCGCCAGACTGCTTTCCAGAGTGGTTGTACCAGCCTGCAATTCCACCAGCAGTGGAGAAGTGTTCCTCTTTCTCCACATCCTCGCCAACAACTGCTGTCTCCTGTGTTTTTGATCTTAGCCATCCTGACTGGTGTGAGATGGAATCTCAGGGTTGTTTTGATTTGCATTTCCCTAATGACTAAGGATGATGAACATCTCTTTAGGTACTTCTCAGCCATTAGATATTCTTCAGGTGAGAACTCTTTGTGGAGCTCTGTACCCCATTTTTTAATAGGGTTACTTGCCTCTCTGGAGTTTAACTTCTTGAGTTCTTTGTATATCTTGGATATTAGCCCTCTGTCGGATGTAAGGTTGGTAAAGATCATTTCCCAGTTAGTTGGTTGCCGCTTTGTCTTTTTGACGGTGTCTTTTGCCTTGCAAAAACTTTGTAATTTAATGAGGTCCCATTTGTCTATTCTTGATCTTAGAGTATAAGCTATTGGAGTTCTGTTCAGGAAATTCTCCCCTGTGCCCATATGTTCAAGGTTCTTCCCTAGTTTCCCTTCTATTAGTTTCAGTGTGTCTGGTTTTATGTGGAGATCTTTGATCCACTTAGAATTGAGCTTAGTGCAAGGAGATAAGGATGGGTCAATTTGCATTCTTCTGCATGTTGACCTCCAGCTGAGCCAGCACCATTTGTTGAAAAGGCTATCTTTTTTCCACTGGATGGTTTTAGCTCCTTTGTCAAAGATCAAGTGACCATAGGAGTGTGGATTCATTTCTGGGTCTTCAATTCTGTTCCATTGATCTACATGTCTGTTACTGTACCAATACCATGCAGTTTTTAACACTATTGCTCTGTAGTACAGCTTGAGGTCCGGGATACTGATTCCCCCAGAGGTTCTTTTACTCTTGAGAATAGTTTTAGCTATTCTGGGTTTTCTGTTATTCCAGATGAATTTTTGAATTGCTCTTTCTAACTCTATGAAGAATTGAGTTGGGATTTTGATGGGGATTGCATTGAATCTGTGTATTACTTTTGGTAAGATGCTCATTTTTACTATATTAATCCTGCCAATCCATGAGCATGGCAGATTTTTCCATCTTCTGAGGTCTTCTTCAATTTCTTTCTTCAGAGACTTGAAGTTCTTGTCATACAGATCTTTCACTTGTTTGGTTAGAGTCACGCCAAGATACTTAATATGGTTTGTGGCTATTGTGAAGGGTATTATTTCTCTTACTTCTTTCTCAGCCTGCTTATCCTTTGAGTATAGGAAGGCTTCTGACTTGCTTGAGTTGATTTTATATCCGGCCACTTTGCTGAAGTCGTTTATCAGCTGTAGGAGTTCTCTGGTGGAGTTCTTTGGGTCGCTTATGTATACTATCATATCGTCTGCAAATAGTGATAGTTTGACTTCTTCCTTTCCAATTTGTATCCCTTTGACCTCTTTTTCTTGTCTAATTGCTCTAGCTAGAACTTCAAGTACTATATTGAAAAGATATGGAGAGAGAGGGCAGCCTTGTCTAGTCCCTGATTTTAGTGGGATTGCTTCAAGTTTCTCTCCGTTTAGATTGATGCTGGCTACTGGTTTGCTGTAAATTGCTTTTACTATGTTTAGATATGGGCCTTGAATTCCTGATCTTTCCAAGACCTTTAGCATGAAAGGATGCTGAATTTTGTCAAATGCTTTCTCAGCATCTAATGAGATGACCATGTGGTTTTTTTCTTTGAGATTGTTTATGTAGTGGATTACATTGATGGATTTCCTTATATTGAACCATCCCTGCATCCCTGGGATGAAGCCTACTTGATCGTGGTGAATGATCGTTTTGATGTGTTCTTGGATTCGGTTGGCAATATTTGGCTCTCTGGAGTCTAACTTCTTGAGTTCTTTGTATATATTGGATATTAGCCCTCTCTGTCGGATGTAGGGATGGTAAAGATCTTTCCCCAATTTGTTGGTTGCTGTTTTGTCTTTTTGACAGTATCCTTTGCCTTATAGAAACTTTGGAATTTTATGAGGTCCCATTTGTCAATTCTTGATCTTAGAGCATAAGCTATTGGTGTTCTGTTCAGGAAAATTTCCCCTGTGTCCATGTGCTCAAGACTCTTCCCTAGTTTCTTTTCTATTAGTTTCAGTGTGTCTGGTTTTAAGTGAAGGTCCTTGATCCACTTGGAGTTGAGCTTAGTACAAGGAGATAAGAATGGATCAATTTGCATTCATCTGCATGCTAACCTCCAGTTGAACCAGCACCATTTGTTGAAACGGCTATCTTTTTTTCCACTGGATAGTTGTAACTACTTTGTCAAAGATCAAGTGACCATAGGTGTGTGGGTTTGTTTCTGGGTCTTCAATTCTATTCCATTTATCAACTTGCCTGTCACTGTACCAATACCATGCAGTTTTTAACACTATTGCTCTGTAGTACTGCTTAAGGTCTGGTTCCCCCAGAAGTACTTTTACTGTTGAGAATAGTTTTAGCTATCCTGGGATTTTTGTTATTCCAGATGAATTTTTGAATTGCTCTTTCTAACTCTATGAAGAATTGAGTTGGGCATTTGATGGGTATTGCATTGAATCTGTATATTGCTTTTGGCAAGATGGCCATTTTTACTATATTAATACTACCAATTCATGAGCATGGAAGATTTTTCCATCTTCTGAGGTCTTCTTCGATTTCTTTCTTCAGAGATTTGAAGTTCCTGTCATACAGATCTTTCATTAGTTTGGTTAGAGTCACAGCAAGATACTTTATATTGTTTGTGGCTATTGTGAAGGGTGTTGTTTCCCTAATTTCTTTCCCAGACTGTTTATCCTTTGAGTATAGGAAGGCTACTGGTTTGCTGGAGTTAATATTATATCTGGCCACTTTGCTGAAGTTGTTTATCAGCAGTAGGAGTTCTCTGGTGGAGTTTTTTTTGGGTCGCTTAATTATACTATCATATCTTCTGCAAATAGGGATAATTTGACTTCTTCCTTTCCAATTTGTATGCCTTTGACCTCCTTTTGTTGTCTAATTGCTCTAGCTAGAACTTCAAGTACTATATTAAATAAATATGGAGAGAGAGGGCAGCCTTGTCTAGTCCCTGATTTTAGTGGGATTGCTTCAAGTTTCTCTCCACTTAGTTTGATGTTGGCTATTGGATTGCTGTATATTGCTTTAACTATGTTTAGGTATGGGCCTTGAATTCCTGTTCTTTCCAAGACTTTTAACATGAAAAGCATGTGGAATTTTGTCAAATGCTTTTTCAGCATCTAATGAAATGACCATGTGGTTTTTTTCTTTGAGATGGTTTATGTAGTGGATTACATTGATGGATTTCTGTATATTGAACCATTCCTGCATCCCTGGGATGAAGCCTACTTGATCGTGGTGAATGATCATTTTGATGTGTTCTTGGATTCGGTTGGCAAGAATTTTATTGAGTATTTTTGCATCGATATTCATAAGAGAAATTGGTCTAAAGTTCTCTTTCTTTGTTGGATCACTGTGTGGTTTTGGTATCAGTGAAATTATGGCTTCATAGAACGAGTTGGATAGTGTTCCGGCTGTTTCTATTTTGTAGAATAGTTTGAAGCATAATTGTGTTAGGTCTTCTTTGAAGGTCTGATAGAATTCTGCACTAAAACCATCTGGTCCTGTGCTTTTTTTGGTTGGGAGACTGTCAATGACCACTTCTAATTTTTAGGGATTATGGGACCTTTTATATGGCCTATCTGATCTGGATTAAACTTTGGTAGTTGGTATCCGTCTAGGAAATTATCCATTTCATCCAGATTTTCCAGTTGTGTTGAGTATAGACTTTTGTAGTAGGATCTGATGATTTTTTGAATTTCCTCAGGTTTGTTTTGTTATTTCTCCCTTTTCATTTCTGATTTTGTTAATTTGAATACTGTTTCTCTGCCCTCTGGTTAGTCTGGCTAAAGGTTTGTCTATCTTTTTGATTTTCTCAAAGAACCAGCTCCTGGTTTTGTTGATTCTTTGTATAGTTCTTTTTGTTTCTACTTGGTTGGTTTCTACCCTGAGTTTGATGATTTCCTGCCTTCTACTCCTCTAGGGTATATTAGCTTCTTTCTGTTCTAAGGCTTTCAGGTGTGTTGTTAAGCTGCTAGTGTATGCTCTCGAGCTTCTTTTTGGAGGCACTCAGAGCTATGAGTTTTCCTCTCAGCACTGCTTTTATTGTATCCCATAAATTTGGGTATGTTGTGCCTTCATTTTCATTAAATACTAAAAAGGTTTTGATTTCTTTCCTTATTTCTTCCTTGATCAAGTTATCATTGAGTAGAGAATTGTTCAGCTTCCATGTGTATTTGGGCTTTCTGTTGTTTTTGTTGCTATTGAAGACCACCCTTACTCTGTAGTGATCTGAGAGGAGGCATGGGATTAGTTAGATATTCTTATATCTGTTGAGGTCTGTTTTGTGACCAACTATATGGTCAATTTTGGAGAAGGTACCATGAGGTGCTGAGAAGAAGGTATACTCTTTTGATTTAGGATGAAATGTTCTTTAGATATCTATTAAATCCATATGGTCGAAAACTTCTGTTAGTTTCACTGTACCTTTTTTTAGTTTGTGTTTCCCTGAGGAGAGTGGGGTGTTGAAGTCACCCACAATTATTGTGTGGGGTGCGATGTGTGCTTTAAGCTTTAGTAAAGTTTCTTTTACGAATGAGGGTGCCCTTGTTTTTGGAGCATATATGTTCAGAATTGAGATTTATTCCTGGTAGATTTTTTCTTTAATGAATATAAAATGTCCTTCTGTGTCTTTTTTGATGACTTTTGGTTGAAAGTCAATTTTATCCATATTAGAATGGCTACTCCAACTTGTTTCCTGGGACCATTCCCTTGGAAAACTGTTTTCCAGCCTTTTACTCTGAGGTAGTGTTTGTCTTTGACACTGAGATGCGTTTCCTGTATGCAGCAAAATGTTGGGTACTGCTTATGTATCCAGTGTGTTAGTCTATGTCTTTTTATCAGGGAACTGAGTCCATCAATGTTACGAGATATTAAGGAAAAGTGATGGTTGCTTCCTGTTATTTTTGATGTAGTTTTTATGTTTGTGTGGTTATCTTCTTTTGGGTTTGTTGAAAGAAGATTAATTTCTTGCTTTTTCTAGTGTGTAGTTTCCCTCCTTTTGTTGGTGTTTTCCATTCATTATCCTTTGAAGGGCTGGATTTGTGGAAATATACTGTGTAAATTTGGTTTTGTCATTGAATACCTTGGTTTCTCCATCTATGGTAATTGAGAGTTTTGCTGGGTATGGTAGCCTGGGTTGGCATTTGTGTTCTCTTAGGGTCTGTATGTCATCTGCCCAGGATCTTCTGTCTTTCATTATCTCCGGTGAGAAGTCCAGTGTAATTCTGATTGGTCTACCTTCATATGTTACTTGACCTTTTACCCTTACTGCTTTTAATATTCTTTCTTTCTTTAGTACATTTGGTGTTTTAATTATTATTTGACGAGAAGAATTTCTTTTTTGGTCAAATCTATTTGGAGTTCTGTAGACTTCTTTTATGTTTTGGGAAGTATTCTTCTATAATTTTGTTGAAGACATTTACTGGCCCTTTAATTTGGAAATCTTCACTCTTTTCTATACCTATAATCCTTAGGTTTGGTCTTCTCATTTTGTCCTGGATTTCCTGGATGTTTTGGGTCAGGAGGTTTTTGCATTTTTCATTTTCTTCGACTATTGTATCAATGCTTTCTATGGTATCTTCTGCATCTGAGATTCTCTCTTCTATGTCTTGTATTCTGTTGTTCATGCTTGGATCCATGGCTCCTGACTTCTTTTCTAGGTTTTCTGTTTCCCAAGTTGTTTCCCTTTGTGATTTCTCTATTGTTTCTACCTCCATCTTTAGATCCTGGATGGTTTTGTTCAATTCCTTCACCTGTTTGGTTGTGTTTTCCCTTAGTTCTTCAAGGGCTTCTCCCTGTTTACTTGTGTTCTCCTGTATTTCTTTAAGGGAATTATTTATGTCCTTCTTGAAGCCCTCCATCAGCAGCATGAGCTGTGATTTTAAATCCAAATCTTGCTTTTCTGGTGTGTTGGGGTATCTAGGACTTGCTGTTGTGGGAGAACTGGGTTCGGATGGAACCATATTGCTTTGATTTCTGTTAGTAATGTTCCTATGTTTGCCTTTTGCCATCTGGTTATCTCTGGTATTAGTTGGTCCTTCTGTCACTGGCTGGTGCTTGGCCCTCCTGTGTGCCTGCAGGCCTATCTCAGCACCCCTGGGTGACTGGCTTTCCCCTGGCACAGATTGCTATGGGGCTGCCCAGTTCCTGGATGTAGATTGGTCCCTGGCAGACTGAGTCCCAAGTGATCTTACACTCAGGTGTTCTCTGCATTCCTGGCTGCCAAAACCTTCTCAGTCACAGGAGAGGAGATGTTGGCCTTATCTCTACTTGCAGAACTCAATGCCGAGCAGATATCCCATAGCAGACTAGGTGCACAGAAGGCTGCGGCAGTGCTGCCCAGCTCCTGTCCCAAGAGATCTTCTACTTGGGTGATCCCTGCGCATCTGTCTGCACCCATCTACAGTCACAGTAGCAAAGATGGTGGCACCTCACCTCTAAACTCAGGACTCCCTCTAACTGGGGGACTCCCTGCAGGGCAGATGTCCCCTGGCAGGGTGGGTGCACAGATTGTTGTGGTCCTGCTGATCTCCTGGGTGCAGGCAGAGCTCTGGCGGCACGCATCCCAAGTGATCCTCTACTTGGGTGATCCCTGCGTACCTGTCTGCACCCATCTACAGTCACAGTAGCAAAGATGGTGGCACCTCACCTCTAAACGGGGGACTCCCTCTAACCATGGGACTCCCTGCAGGGCAGACATATCCTAGCAGGGCAGGTGCACAGATGGCTGTGGCAGCGCTGCCCAGCTCCTGGGTGCAGGTGGAGCCCTAGCGGGATGTGTCCCAAGCGATCCTCCACTCAGGCGATCCCTGCGCACCTGTCTGCACTCGTTCACTCAGTCATAGTAGCAAAGATCGGTGCCTCACCTCTAAACGTGGGACTCCCTCCAATCGCAGGACTCCCTGCAGGGCGGATGTCCCCCTGGCAGGGTGGGTGCACAGATGGTTGTGGTGCTGCCGAGCTCCTGGGTGCAGGTGGAACCCTGGTGGAGCGCGTCCCAAACAGTCCTCTACTCGGGTGATCCCTGTGTACCTGTCTACACCTGTCTACCTAAAGTTCTCTTTCTTTGTTGGGTCTTTGTGTAGTTTAGGTATCAGAGTAATTGTGGCTTCATAAAACGAGTTCGCTAGTGTTCCTTCTGTTTCTGTTTTGTGGAATAGTTCGAAGAGTTTTGGTGCTAAGTCTTCTTTGAACCCATCTAGTCCTGGGCTTTTTTTTTTTTTTGGTTTATTTGTTTGTTTGGTTGGTTGTTTGGTTGTTTGGGAGACTATTAATGACTGCTTCTATCTTTAGGGGTTATGGGATTATTTACATCATTTATCTGATTCTGTTTTAACTTTGGTACCTGGTATCTGTCTAGAAAATTGTCCATTTCATCTAGATTTTCCACTTTTGTAGGATCTGACCATTTTTTGGATTTCCTCAGTATTTGCTGTTATGTCTCCCTTTTCATTTCTGATTTTGCTGATTTGGATACTGTCTCTGTGCCCTCTGGTTAGTTTGGCTAAGGGTTTATTTATTTTGTTGGCTTTTTCAAAGAACCAGCTCCTGATTTGGTTGGTTTTTTTGCATAGTTCTTTTTGTTTCTACTTGGTTGATTTCAGCCCGGAGTTTGATTATTTCCTGCCATATACTCCTCTTGTGTGTATTAGCTTCTTTTTGTTCTAGAGCCTTCAGCTGTTCTGTTAGGCTGTTAGTGTATACTCTTTCCAGTTTCTTTTTGGAGGCACTCAGAGCTTTGAGTTTTCCTCTTATCACTGCTTTCATTGTGTCCCATAAGTCTGGGTATGTTATGCCTTCATTTTCATTAAATTCTAAAAAGTCTTTAATTTCTTTCTTTCTTCCTTGACCAAGTTATCATTGAGTAGAGTGTTGTTCAGTTTCCATGTGTACGTGGGTTTCTGTTGTTTTTGTTGTTATTGAAGACCAGCCTTACTTAGTCCATGGTGATCTGATTGGATGCATGAAATTATTTCAATCTTTTTATATCTGTTGAGGTCTGTTTTGTGATGGAGTATATGGTCAGTTTTGGAAAAGGTACTCTGAGGTGCTGAGAAAAAGGTATATTCTTTTGTTTTAGGATAAAATGTTCTATAGATATCTGTTAAATCCATTTGGTTCATAGCTTGTTAGTTTCACTGTGTTTTTGTTTAGCTTGTGTTTCCATGATCTGTCCATTGATGACAGTGGGGTGTTTAAGTCTCCCACTGTTATTGTGGGAGGTGCAATATGTGCCTTGAGCTTTATTAAAGTTTCTTTTATGAATGTTGGTGCCCTAGTATTTGGAGAATATATGTTCAGAATTGAAAGTTCATGTTGGTAGATTTTTCCTTTGATGAGTATGAAGTGTCCTTCCTCATCTTTTTTGATTACTTTAGGTTGAAGGTTGATTTTATTCGATATTAGGATGGCTACACCAACTTATTTCTTGGGACCATTTGCTTGAAAAATTGTTTTTCAACTTTTTACTCTGAGGTAGTGTCTGTCTTTGTGCCTGAGGTGGGTTTCCTGTATGCAGCAAAATGTTGGGTCCTGCTTATGTACCCAGTGTGTTAGTCTATGTCTTTTTATTGGAGAATTGAGTCCATTGATGTTAAGAGCTATTAAGGAGAAGTGATTGTTGCTTCCCGTTATTGTTATTAGAGTTGGAGTTATGTTTCTGTGACTCTCTTCTTTTTGATTTGTTAAAAGAAGATTAATTTCTTGCTTTTTCTAGTGTGTAGTTTCCCTCCTTTTGTTAGTGTTTTCCATTCATTATCCTTTGAAGGGCTGGATTTGTGGAAAGATACTGTGTAAATTTGGTTTTGTCATTGAATACCTTGGCTTCTCCATCTATGGTAATTGAGAGTTTTGCTGGGTATAGTAGCCTGGGTTAGCATTTGTGTTCCCTTAGGGTCTGTATGACATCTACCAAGGATCTTCTGTCTTTCATAGTCTCTGGTGAGAAGTCCAGTGTAATTTTGTTAGATCTACCTTCATATGTTACTTGATTTTTTTCCTTACTGCTTTTAATATTCTTTCTTTGTTTAGTGCATTTGGTGTTTTATTTATTATTTGACAGGAGGAATTTCTTTTCTGGTCAAATCTATTTGGAGTTCTGTAGACTTCTTGTATGTTCATGGTCATCTCTTTCTTTAGGTTAGGTAAGTTTTCTTCTGTAATTTTGTTGACATTTACTGGCCCTTTAATTTGGAAATCTTCACTCTCTTCTATATCTATAATCCTTAGGTTTGGTCTTCTCATTTTGTCCTGGATTTCCTGGATGTTTTGGGTCAGGAGCTTTTAGCATTTTTTCATTTTCTTTGATTGTTGTGTCAATGCTTTCTATGGTATCTTCTGTATCTGAGATTCTCTCTTCTATTTCTTCTCTTCTGTTGTTAATGCTTGCATCCATGACTCCTGACTTCTTTCCTAGGTTTTCTGTGTCCAGAGTTATTTCCCTTTGTTATTTCTTTATTGTTTCTACCTCTATTTTTAGATCCTGGATGGTTTTGTTCAATTCGTTCACCTGTTTGGTTGTGCTTTCCTGTAATTCTTTAAGGGCTTCTCCCTGTTTACCTGTGTTCTCCTGTATTTCTTTAAAGGAGTTATTTATGTCCTTCTTGAAGCCCTCTATCAGAAGCATGAGCTGTGATTTTAAATCCAAATCTTGCTTTTCTGGTGTGTTGGGGTATCCAGGACTTGCTGTTGTGGGATAATTGCATTTGGATGGTGCCATGTTGCCTTGATTTCTGTTGGTAATGTTCCTAGTTCCTATGTTTGCCTTTTACCATCTGGTTATCGCTCATGTTAGTTGGTCTTTTGTCTCTGGCTGGTGCCTGTCCCTCCTGTGGGCCTGCAAACTTGTTTCAGCCCCCCTGGGTGACCTGCTCTCCCTGGCACAGAGTGCTGTGGCACTGCCCAGCTCCTGAGTATAGGTGGAGCCCGGACTGACCTTGTCTCAGCTGTTCCAGTATTCTGGTGTTCCCTGCTCTCCTGGCTGTACCTGCCTGCTCAGTCGCAGGAGAGAAGATGGTGGCCTTACCTCTAAAAGCAGGACTCCCTGCAAAGCAGTTCTCCCCTGACAGGATAGGTGTACAGACAGCTGTGGCACTTCCCAGGTCCTGGGTGCAGGTGGGGGCCCTGGAGGACCCTTTCCCAGCTGTTCTGGCACTCAGGTGTTCCCAGTGCTCTTGGCTGTACCCACCCACTCAGTCACTTGACAGAAGATGGCGAACTCACCTCTAAACATGGGATTCAAATCCCTCCCTGCAGGGCAATTCTCCCCCGGCAGGATAGGTGCACAGACGTCTGTGGTGCTGCCCAGCTCCTGGGTGCAGGTGGGGCCCTGGTGGACCCTGTCCCAGCTGTTCTGGCACTCAGGTGTTCCCTGCACTCCTGGCTGTACCTGCCCACTCAGTCTCTGGAGAGAAGATGGCGGCCTGACCTCTAAACTTGGGACTCTCTCTACCTGTGAATTTTTAAATTTCATTCTTTAACAACTGAATATATTCCATTGTGTACATGTGACACATTTTCCTGATCCATCCATCAGCTGATAGACATGTAGGCTGTTTCCAATTTCTGTCTATTATAAGTAGAGCAGCAATGAGCATGGATTAGCAGTGTGTATCTCTGTAGAATGTAGAGTCCTTTGAGTATATACTCAAGAGAGGTATGGGTGGATCTTGAATCCACTCTTACGTACCTGAGGAAATACTACGCTGATATCCATAGTGGCTTTACAAGTGTGCACTCCCATCAGCAGTGGATGAGTGCTTCCCTTATCCCACATGCTCACCAACATGATCTAGCATTTATTTTATTGATCTGTGTCATACTGACTGGTGTAAGATGAAATCTCAACGTAATTTTGACTTTCATTTCCCTGGTGACTAAAGATGCTGACATTTCTCTATTTCTCAGCCATTTTTTGTTCCATCATTTGAGAACTCTGTTTAGATTAATACCCCATTTTTAAATTAGGTTGTTGGATTTTTGATGGCCAGTCTTTTTAGTTCTTTATGTAAATATTAGGCCTCTATTAGACATGTAGTTGATAAAGGACTTTTCCTATTCTGTAGACTGCCATTTTTGTCCAAATGATAGTGTCCTTTTCCATACAACGTCAACACACAAACATCAGTAGTCCTCCTACACACAAATGACAAATGGGCTAAGAAAGAAACCAGAAGGACAGTATCTTTTGCAATAGCCTCAAAAAAAAATCTTGGGACAGTGCTAACCAAGAAAGTAAAAGACTTGTCCAATAAAAGCTTTAAGACTTTAAAGAAGTAAATTGAAGAACATATCAGAAGATGGAAAACTCTCCCATGTTCATGGACCCATAGGAGTAATATGGCCATACTTCCAACATCATTCTGTAAATTCAGTGCAATCCCTATCAAAATTCCAACTCAATTCCTTACAGATCTTGAAAGGCCAAATTTGAGCTTTCTATGGAAATAGACACAGAAAACCCCATAACAAATAAAAAACAAATATCCAGGATATATAAAATTCTTCTGAATAACAACGCAATTGTTAGAGGTATCACCATCCCCAATCCCAAATTGTATTACACAGCTATAGTGATAAAAAAAAAAACACAGCATGTTATTGGCATAAAAAAACACATGAGGACCAATGGAATATAATTGAAGGCTCACAAATAAGTCCACACTCCTATGGACACATGATCTTTGATAAAGAACCCACTGGAAAAAAAAGGCAGCATCTTCAACAAATAGTGCTGGCTAAACTGGATAGTCACGTGTGGGAGAACTGCAAATAGATCCACATGTATCACCCTACACAAAGCTCTATTCCAAATGGATGAAAGACTCGTATTGCTGTGTGAGGTCAGTATGTCATTTGACCTGGAGGAGTGTTTCCTTTTAAATTTGGGTGCCTTTATGTTGAGCACATGAATGTTAGAATTGCAGTATCCTCTTGGTGGAATTTTCCTTTGGTGAGTAGGTAGTGCCCTTCCCTATATCTTCTACTTAGTGTGGCTTGAAGTCTATTTTGTCAGATATTATAATGTATACACCTGTTTGCTTCTTTGGTCCATTTGCTTACAATATTTTATCCATCCTTTTACTCTGAGGTGATGTCTATCCTTAAATAAAATGTATGTCTCTTGGATACAGAAGGCTGGACCAGGAATTTGAATCCAATTTGTTAGCCTTTTTATTTGGGAATTAAGACCATGGGCATGAAAGAGTAGTGTTTGTAGATTCCTGTTATTTTGTTGGTATGGTGTTGGGTTTTCCCCCCTCTCCTATGATTTGTTTGTCTGAGATTATTTATTCCTTGTGTTTTCTTGGGTGCGATTAACCTTTTCAGGTCGAAAATTTCCTTTTTGCACTTCTGTATAGGTGGATTTGTAGATAGATACAGCTTAAATTTAGTTTCATTGTGGAATATTTTTCTTTCTTCATCTATCATGATTGATAGTCATGTTGGGTACAGTAGTCTGCATTGGCATATGACATCTCTTTAAAGCTAGGAGACCATCCATCTAGGCTCTTCTGGTTTTGGAATCTGTATTGAGGAGTTGGGTGTTAATCTAATGGACCTACCTTTGTATGTTACTTGGTTTTTTTCCCTGACAGCTTTTCATATTCTTTATTTTCCTGTCAATATATTGTTTTAGTTATTATGTGTTGTATGGCATTGCTATTCATGTCCAGTCTAGTTGTGTTCTTCGGCACGCTCTTTGTGCCTTAATAGGCACCTCCTTCTTTATGGTAGGGAAATTGTCTTCTGTGATTTGTTTGTTTGTTTGTTTGTCTCACTATGTGGTCTAGATATCCTGTAACTTGATAGGCAGACCACACTGGCCTAAAATTCACATAATTCTGCCTGCCTCTGGTGCTCATGTGCTGGGATTAAAGGTGTGCACAAGAATTCCTGGCCTTCTTCTATGATTTTGTTGAAAATGTTTTCTATTATTTTGATCTGGGTTTTTTCTCCTTTCTCTCTTTCTATTATTCATAAATTTGGCCTTTTGATAGGGTCCCAGATTTCCTTGATGTTTCATGCCTGTATTTTTTCACTTTTAGCAATTTCTTTGACTGAAGTACCCAGTTCTTCTATCTTGTCTTCAATGCCTGAGATTCTCTTTCATCTCTCACACTCTGTTGGTGAAGATTACCCTCAAGGTTTTGTTTGACTTCCTGAAGTTTTCATTTCCTGTCTTACTTTACTTTGAATTTTCATTAGTGATTTTATTTCTATTTGAATTTATTTCTATTTCTAATGTCTTGAGCTGATTTTATTATTTCATTCCACTGTTGTGTTTTCACAGCCTTCATTAAGGGATTTATTTATATCCTCTTTAAGGTCCTTGAACATATTCATAATAGCTATTTTGAAGTCCCTGTCTGGTGCTTCATTTATATTACATTTCTCAGGGTCTGCTGTAGTTAGGTTGCTGAGTTCTTCTGGAGACATATTGCACTGGGTATTAATGATTTGTGGGTTTTTTCCAATATAATGTTTTTATTGATTATTTGGGAATTTCACATGATGCATCCCAATCACAATCATTTTCCAGATATCCTAGGCCCTCTCTACCCTTTTGATCCCCCACAAAGGATAAGAAAGAAAGAAAGATAGAAAGGAAGAAAAGAAAAGAAAACAAACAAAAAGCCCACAAGTCCAATCTGTGCTGTTCAAACACTCAGTGGAGCATGATCAAATCCCTAGTGGTCAACCCTTGAAAGAAAACTGAGTCTTTCCTCACCCAAACTCCTCCCAGAAGCTCTCAGTTGTAGGGGAGTTACAACACTTCAGCATCTTTTTCACAATTCAAGAATTATCTTCTATGGTTTCCTATCTAGGCTGTTAACATATTTTGGGAAGTAGGGTTGGGGTAAGGAATGTCACCTAAGCCTTCTATGCCCCCTTTTCTCAACTGTGAATCTGCAGTTCTCAATATCACTGAAGAAGTAGCTTCCTCATCGTGAGCATGAACCATGGACATCCACATAGCCTACAGCATCAGCACATGGCCTGGACCTCAACGTGGTGTCTGGTGGCAGTACAGACCACAGACATCAACACAACCCTCTGCTGCAGCCCATGCCAAGGACAATATCTGTGATGGTTTGAATATTCTTGCCCCAGAAAATGGCACTAGTTGGAGTTGTGGCCTTGTTGGAGAATGTGTGTCCCTGTGGGGGTGCTTTAAGACCCTTATCCTAGCTGCTTGGAAGCCAATCATTTCATGTCTGCCTTCGAATGAAGATGTAGAACTCTCAGCTCCTCCAGCCTCACATCTGCTTGGACACTGTCTTGTTCCTGCCTTGATGATAATAACTGACCTTCTGAGCCAATTAAGTGTTGTCCTTATAAGAGTTGCATTGGTCATAGTGTCTGTTCACAGTAGTAAAACCCTAACTAAGATATCATCATGACCCATGAACATCAGATGGCAGCACAGAGCACGGACATCCACATGGCCTTGGATGATAACATGGACCATAGACATCAACATGGTCCCTAGTTGCAGCAGGACCTGGGATTCCAACATGGCCTTCAGTGGAAGCATGGACCATGGCTATCAGCATGGCCTAAAAAGTGGTTTCACAGACCACTCACATCAACATGGCTCCAGTTGGCACCTTAGACTACGGATATCCACATGATCTTCAATGGTAACACAGTCCATGGACATCAACATGGCCCCTGGAGCAGGACAATGGGCTTCAACATGGCCTTTAGCAACAGGACAGTCTACAGACTTCAATGTGGCCTGAGGTGGCAGTAAAGGACACACACATCAACATGATCTCTGATAGCAAGCTGAATCATGGACACTAACATTCCCCCTTGCAGTAACAAAGACTGTGAACATCTACTTGGCCTCTGGCAGTAGCGTAGGCCTTGGACATCAACATGGCCTCCAGTACCATCCCAGACCACAGACATCAACATGAACCTCAGGCTTCCACATGGTCTGGGCAATAACATGGGCCAGAGATATCAACATGGCCTCCAGAGGCAGCATGGACCACAGAGCTCTTATTTTTTTTTATTCACTTTACATCTTGCTCATGGCCCACCCTCTCATTCACCCCCTTTCACAATCCCTTCTCCCATCTCCTTCCCCTAATCCATTGAGAGGGTGGGAGCCCCCTGGGTATCTCCCTACCCTGGCACATCAAGTCTCTACTGGACTAGGCACATCCTCTTTCACTGAGGCCAGACAAGGCAGCCCAGCTAGAAGAACATATCCCACAGACAGACAACAACTTTGGGGATAGCCCCTGCTCCCCCACCTGAAGACCAAACTGTACATCTGCTACATACGTGCAGGGAGGCTGTGATGGTTTGTATATGTTTGGCCCAGGGAGAGGCACTACTAGGAGGTGTGTTCCTGTTGGAGTAGGTGTGTCACTGTGGGCGTGGGCTAGAAGACCCTCACCCTAGCTGACTGGAAGCCATTCTTCTGCTAACAGCCTTCAGATGAAGATTTAGAATTCTCAGCTCCTCCTGCACCATGCCTGCCTGGATGGTGCCATGTTCCCACCTTGATGATAATGGACTGAACCTCAGAACCTGTAAGCCAACTCCAGTTAAATGTTGTCCTTGAGGAGTTACCTTGGTCATGGTGTCTGTTCAGAGCAATAAAACCCTAACTAAGACAGAAGTTGGTACCAGGGACCAGGGTATTGCTATGATAGGCCTGACTGCAGCTTTTGTTTGGAAAAATGTGGATTTGGGGACTTTGGATTTGGAAAGCAGTGGAATGCTTTAAATGGGGCTTAATGGGCTATCCTAGTAGGAATATGTTACTGAGAGTGATTTGAATTGTGCAGACCTGGCTCAAGAGGTTTCAGTGAAGAATTTCAATATGTGGCCTAGAGACTGCTTTGTGGTATTTTGGTTAAGAATGTGGCTAATTTTTGCCCTAGTCTGAAGACTCTGCCTGAGGCTAAGGTAAAGAAAATAGGATTAATTGCACTGACAAAGGAAGTCTCAAAACAACCTGGTGTAAATTCTTTTGTGTGGTTACTAAAGTTCATTCTTATGAGGAGCATTTTAATGAAAAGGAGCAATTTGAGAAAGGAAAAATATAAATTATATGGTTTGAGTATTAAAAGGGCAGCAGGAAGAAAATGGAACTGAATACTGTGTTCAAGGATATTAAATTGAATTAAGGGAGTAGTGACCTTGGGGCAAGATCCTACCCAGCTAAATTTAGGTTCAAGCCTTTAATCCCAGGAGACAAAGACAAGCAGATCTGAGTTCAAGACCATCCTAGAACAAGTTCTAGAAGAAGAAAAACATAAATGCAGGTGTGGTGGACCACACCATTAACTCCAGTGCTTAGGAGACAGGCATGCAGATCTCTGAGTTCAAAGTCAATTTACAGAGCAAGTTCCAGGAAAGCCAAGCTTAGGCAGCGAAGGAGTTGGGAAACAGAAAGTTGATGCTAATGTAATAGAACAAGGCGGCCGTGTTCCAGCCCCAGCAAGCAGCAGAACTTGGCAACTTTGGCCATATGGCTCTGACTTCAGAAGTCCAGAATAGAAAGGACTACTGGGACTACTGGGACAATTGATGCTGGAGCTAAGAAATTAGTAGTGATGAAGAAGAGACCAGCATCACTGAAGTGAAATTTTCTGGGAAGTGTTTTCTGACAGCACAAAGAAGCTGTGTTCCAGAGATAGCCAAGGTTGTACCTCGTGCTGCAGCTGTCCTTAATAATGTATAAGAGTCACCCAGGTGGTACTGGTTTTGAAGGTATGAAGGAGTCTTGAAGAACAGCTGAGACTTGGCACTGTGAGAGGCCATGGAAGGCCATTGTGAAAGTGCAGCCTCAGTTGCAGTTGATGGTCCAGGACTGAAGGAGTCATGCAAAGGAGTTGAGGCTTGGCACCATGAAGAGAGCCTATGAGAGGCTATTAGTGAAGCCTAGTTGCAGCAGAAGACCCCAACGTATTGGAGATGCCAGTACTATGGACTGATCACCAAGAACAGTAGCAGCATCAGTGGAGTGGATCAACCTGAGCTTAGAGCGCTACAGAGGACAGAGCTGAAGAAGTGATACCAGCCCTTTGGAGAAGTCCAGAAGATCATGTGTTGATCCCAGACATTGAAACAAGAAGCTATAACTTTGAAGTTGCCTAGGAGACCCCAAGATGTTCAAGATAGCAGAGCTGTGGTCTATCTGCTGAGGAAAGAAGATAACAGGGAGTGGAACCAGCCCAGGAGAAAGAAGTTTGTTGTCAACAATGATGAAAAAATAAGTTGAAGATTTAAAGACTGCTTTGCCATCAGCCATGGGGATGTGGAGTTTGGAGTTTGCCCAGCTGGTTTCCTGTCTAGCCTTGAGGATTACTGTTAAGTAATTGGATGAATCTCAGAAGAGACTTTGAACTTTGGACTTTTAACATTGTTGAGACTGCTATAGACTATGAGGACTTTGGAAGTTGGACTAAATGTATTTTGCATTATGCTATGCTTAGGCATGGCCCCCATAGACTCATATGTTTGGACAAGCTTATGGGGACCAGGAAATGGAATGTGATGGTTTGTATATGCTCGTCTCAGGGAGTGGCACTACTAGGAGGTGTGGCCCTGTGGCATAGGTGTGTCTCTGTGGGTGTGGGCTAGAAGACCCTCACCCTAGCTACCTCAAAGCAGTATTCTGCTAGCAGCCTTCAGAAGAAGATTTAGAGCTCTCAGTTCCTCCTGCACAGTGCCTGCCTGGATGATGCCATGTTCCCACCTTGATGATAATGGACTGAATTTCAGAACCTGTAAGTCAGCCCCAATTAAATGTTATCCTTTATAAGATTTGCCTTGGTCATGGTGTCTGTTCACAGCAAAAACCACATGGTCATCTCATTAGATGCTGAGAAAGCATTTGACAAAATTCAGCATCCTTTCATGCTAAAGGTCTTGGAAAGATCAGGAATTCAAGGCCCATATCTAAACATAGTAAAAGCAATTTACAGCAAACCAGTAGCCAGCATCAATCTAAACGGAGAGAAACTTGAAGCAATCCCACTAAAATCAGGGACTAGACAAGGCTGCCCTCTCTCTCCATATCTTTTCAATATAGTACTTGAAGTTCTAGCTAGAGCAATTAGACAAGAAAAAGAGGTCAAAGGGATACAAATTGGAAAGGAAGAAGTCAAACTATCACTATTTGCAGACGATATGATAGTATACATAAGCGACCCAAAGAACTCCACCAGAGAACTCCTACAGCTGATAAACGACTTCAGCAAAGTGGCCGGATATAAAATCAACTCAAGCAAGTCAGAAGCCTTCCTATACTCAAAGTATAAGCAGGCTGAGAAAGAAGTAAGAGAAATAATACCCTTTACGATAGCCACAAACCATATTAAGTATCTTGGCGTGACGCTAACCAAACAAGTGAAAGATCTGTATGACAAGAACTTCAAGTCTCTGAAGAAAGAAATTGAAGAAGACCTCAGAAGATGGAAAAATCTGCCATGCTCATGGATTGGCAGGATTAATATAGTAAAAATGAGCATCTTACCAAAAGTAATACACAGATTCAATGCAATCCCCATCAAAATCCCAACTCAATTCTTCATAGAGTTAGAAAGAGCAATTCAAAAATTCATCTGGAATAACAGAAAACCCAGAATAGCTAAAACTATTCTCAAGAGTAAAAGAACCTCTGGGGGAATCAGTATCCCGGACCTCAAGCTGTACTACAGAGCAATAGTGTTAAAAACTGCATGGTATTGGTACAGTAACAGACATGTAGATCAATGGAACAGAATTGAAGACCCAGAAATGAATCCACACTCCTATGGTCACTTGATCTTTGACAAAGGAGCTAAAACCATCCAGTGGAAAAAAGATAGCCTTTTCAACAAATGGTGCTGGCTCAGCTGGAGGTCAACATGCAGAAGAATGCAAATTGACCCATCCTTATCTCCTTGCACTAAGCTCAATTCTAAGTGGATCAAAGATCTCCACATAAAACCAGACACACTGAAACTAATAGAAGGGAAACTAGGGAAGAACCTTGAACATATGGGCACAGGGGAGAATTTCCTGAACAGAACTCCAATAGCTTATACTCTAAGATCAAGAATAGACAAATGGGACCTCATTAAATTACAAAGTTTTTGCAAGGCAAAAGACACCGTCAAAAAGACAAAGCGGCAACCAACTAACTGGGAAATGATCTTTACCAACCTTACATCCGACAGAGGGCTAATATCCAAGATATACAAAGAACTCAAGAAGTTAAACTCCAGAGAGGCAAGTAACCCTATTAAAAAATGGGGTACAGAGCTCCACAAAGAGTTCTCACCTGAAGAATATCTAATGGCTGAGAATCACCTAAAGAGATGTTCATCATCCTTAGTCATTAGGGAAATGCAAATCAAAACAACCCTGAGATTCCATCTCACACCAGTCAGGATGGCTAAGATCAAAAACACAGGAGACAGCAGTTGTTGGCGAGGATGTGGAGAAAGAGGAACACTCCTCCACTGCTGGTGGAATTGCAGGCTGGTACAACCACTCTGGAAAGCAGTCTGGCGGTTCCTCAGAAAACTGGGCATGACACTCCCGGAGGATCCGGCTATACCACTCCTGGGCATATACCCAGAGACTTTACCTGCATGCAATAAGGACACATGCTCCACTATATTCATAGCAGCCTTATTTATAATAGCCAGAAGCTGGAAAGAACCCAGATGTCCCTCAACGGAGGAATGGATTCAGAAGATGTGGTATATCTACACAATGGAATACTACTCTGCAATTAAAAACAATGAATTCACGAAATTCCTAGGCAAATGGTCAGAACTTGAAAATATCATCCTTAGTGAGGTAACCCAATCACAAAAGATCACACATGGTATGCAGTCACTGATAAGGGGATATTGACCCAGAATCTCAGAATACCCTAGACACAATCAGCATATCAATAGATTTCTAAAAAGATGGAAGGAGAGACCCCTGGTCCTGGAAAGACGGGATGTAGGGGAACGCCAGGACAGAGTAATGAGAGGGGGTTGAATGGAGAAAAGAGGGAGGGAAGGGGGCTTATGGGACTTTCGGGGAGGGAGGAAACGGGAAAGGGGAAGTGATTTGGAATGTAAATTAAAAAAATAAAATAAAATAAAATAAAATACAAAAAAAAACCTTAACTAAGACAGAAATCTCGCTCCAACCTGTGTGTGCTCTTTGGTTAGTGGTTCAGTCTCTGAGAGCCCAAAAGATCTAGGTTAGTTGACTCTTGGTCTTCCTGTGGAGTTGTTATTCCCTTTGGGGCTGCAATCCTTCTTCCTATTCTTCCATAACAGTCCCAAGCTCTATCCACTGGTTGTAGGTTTCTGCATCTGTCTAAGTCAGACGCTGGGTGGAGCCTCTCAGAGTTCAGCCATGCTAGACTCCTGTCTCCAAGCATAACAGAGTACCATAAATCATGTCAGAGATTAGTGCTTGCTCATGGGATGGGTCTCAAGTTGGGCCGTTTATTGACTGGCCATTCCCTCAGTCCCTGCTCCATCCCCTATCCCTGCGTTTCTTGTAGACAGGATAAATTTTGGGTCAAAAGTTTTGTGGGTGGGTTGGTGTCCCTATTGATCCACTGGGTTTCCTACCTGTCCACAGAATTCTCAACACAATAATCTTAAATGGCAGAGAAGCACTTAAAGAAATGCTCAAAGTCTTTAGTCATCAGGAAAATGAAAGTCTAAACAACTCTGAGGTTCCATCTTAACACCCATCAGAATGGCTAAGATAAACAACTCAAGAGATGGCACATGCTGGTGAGGATGTGAACTAGGGGAACATTCCTCTGTTGCTGGTAAGAGTGCAAACGTGTATAACCATTTAAGAAATCATTTTGGTTGTTTCTCAGAAAACTGGAAATAGTTCTACCTCAAGACCGAGCTATTCCACTCCTGGGCATATACCCACAAGATGCTTCACCATCCCTCAAAGACACTTGCTCAACTATGTCCATAGCTTTATTTGTAGTAGTCAGAAACTGGAAACAATATAGATGTCCCTCAACTGGGAGGGGAAAAGTGGGGAACAGAGTCAGGTATGGGAGGAGACAAGAGAGAAGTCAAGAGGGCCAGGAGAATGAGTAGAAATACTTAGCAATGAGGGTGAGGAACAGTGGTGGGGAGGAAATGAACCAGAAAGTCCAGGGATGTGAGAGGCTCCCAGGACCCAATGGGGATGAGATTAGCTGAAATGCTCAACAGTGGGGAGATAGAATCTGAAGAGGCCAACTCCAGTAGATAGACATGGCCCCCAGTTGAGGGATGGGACCACCCACCCATCTCAAAAATTTTAAACCAGAATTGTTCCTGTCTAAAGGAAATGCAGGGACAAAAAAATGGAACAGAGACTGAAGGAAAGGCCATTCAGAGACCACCCCACCTTGGAATCCATTCTATCCACAGACAATAAACCCAGACACTATTGCTGATGCCAAGATGTGCTTACAGACAGGAACCTGGTATAGCTGTCCTCTGAGAGTCTCTGCCAGCACCTGACTAAGACAGATGCAGATACAGCCAACCATTGGACTGAGCCCAGAGACCCCCAAAGACAGTGTTAGGGGAAGGACTGAAAGAGCTGAAGGGGATTGCATCTGCACAGGAAAAGCAATAGTATCAACTAACTGGACCTCTCAGAGCTCCCAGAGACTAAACCACCAACCAAAGCATGTATATGGGCCAGTTGGCTCCTGCTACATGCATAGCGGGGGATTGCCTTATCTGGCATCAGTGGGAAGGGAGGTGCTTGTTCCTATGGAGACTCAATGCCCCAGGGAAGGAGGATTTTAGAAGGATGAGGTGGGAGTGAGTGGGTGGGTGGAAAGCACCCTCTTAGAGGCAAAGGGGAGGGGGATGGGGTGAGAGGTTCATGGAGGGGAGTTCAGGAAGGGGGACAACATTTGAAATGTAAATAAATAAAATAATTAATAAAAAAGAAAATGTGGTACATCTACACAATGGAATACTATTCAGCTATTAAAAATGAAGACATCATGAATTTTGCAGGCAAATGGATGGAACTAGAGAATATCATCCTGAATGAGGTAACCCAGTTCCAAAAGGACATTCATGGTATGTACTCACTTATAAGTGGACATTAGCCATAAAATAAGGGATACTTAATGCTACACTCCACAGATTCAAGGACACTAAAGAAGAAGGAAGGCACAAGTGAGGATGCTTGAATCTCACTTAGAAGGGAGAATAAAATAGTCATGAGAGTCAGGTGGTAGGAGGGACCTGGGTGGGAGAGGGGATGGAGAGGGAAATGATAGGTGGACAGGATCAGGTTTGGGGAGGAACAGGTGGAATGGCCATATGGCCATGAGAATGAATGTAAATCTACAATGAATGATGGGGGAAGGGAGGAGAGCATCTCCAGGATCTGACAAAGACATGGGATAAAGGCTGTCTCCTGAGAGGCTCTGCCAGAGCCTGACATATACAGAGGCAGATGCTCGCAGCCAACCACTGAACTGATCACGGGGTCCCATTCAGCAGTGACTTCTGGTTCTGCAAGACTGGCTCCTCCACATTCTCCAGCAGCTAGTAGATGGAGTAGATATTGAGGTGGACTCACTCAGAGCCCTGGATTTGGACCCAGATGGCAGCTGAGTTGGTCAGCCCAGGCCTTCCAGGAGGCAATTGCCTGCACAGGCATTCCGAGAGGAATCCAATGATTGTGGTTTTGCACTGGTATCTAGCTAACTGGGTTGGATGATTGGGACTCTAGGAATTGATACCTGGCTTTGTCTTTGTTGGGTGGGTGTTTTAGTCCTTGGTCTGTCTCTACTGCCCTCTCTGGACCTTAGAAACGTGTGGTGGATGAGGAATGCCTGGCAGTTAATGCTTCTGAGTCCTTTCCAAGTGTAATCACTGGGTGTTTCTGGTAGAATGTATTTGTGGATATGAGATTCTGACAGGACAGGATGACATGGGATGGGCTCAAGGGAGGGACAAAAGGACCCACAGGGAGTAGGAAGGCTGGATCTGCTGTGGTTTGGTGGAGTCCTCGGGGTGAACAGACTCCTGCAACTGCTCTGCTACTGGGCTGGGGATGAAACTAGGGAACTGGAAACGAAAGTCATGAAGGAGAGTGAAGATCACCTTCCTGATTCCCAGGTAAGTTTGATTTTTGACAGCTTAACAGAAGCTAGTGTCATCTATGAGGAGGAATCCTCAATTGAGAAAATATCTCCATAAGATCGGCCTGTGGGAAAGTCCTTGGAGGCACTTTCTAGATTGATGATTGACATGGGACATTCCAGCCCATTGTGGGTAGGACCGTCCCGGAGAGGTTGTCTTGTTTGTATGTAAAACAGGGAGCCTGGAGGAGCAAAGCAGTAAGCAACGCTCCTGCACAACCTGCAGTCTCTGCTCTGACTTCCTTTGATCATAGACTGTGATCTGGAAGTTAAAGCAAAATAAACCCTTTCATCCCCGAGGTGCTTTTGGTCATGGTGTTTGATCGCAGCAATAGGAGCCCTCACTAGGACATGAATTATAATCTCCAGTCCCATCCACTCCAACAGCTTAGCAAACGATACACGGAACTGACAGATGGGGCTTCATTTGTTTATTTCATCCTTCCGGTGACAGACACTTTAACCAGGGAGACAGGACAGCTAGGTATGGCTCTGACACACATTTCACCGATGTAGGCTGTTACCATCCTCTCCCGTGGGTGCGGGCCATTTGTGTGTTCTGCTTTGAGGCAAGTCTGAGGTCTGTCTTAGCTTCATCCCTGTTACTGTGATAAAAGGCTCTGATCAATGGAAACATAGAGGAAGAGAGGGTTTTCTTCATCCTCCAGATCATGGTCCACAACTGAGAAAGTCAGGGCAGGAACTCAAAAAGTGCTTGAAGAGGAAGCTCGAAGGAGCATTCCTTGGTGATTCCTTCCCAGGCTGATGTTCTGGGAGTTTGGGGAGCCTTATACAGCACAGGGGATAGCATCACCTTACAGTCAAAACAGCACCTACAGATACGCCCACAGGTCAGTGTGTCTGAGCAATTGTACAGCTGAGATTTCCTGCTAGGCTGTGGTGAGGTTACAGTTAAACCTAACTGTAACGAAATCACATGTTCATTTTTAAATCACATTATGTAGAAGGTCTGTCTGTTGTCCTAACTTCCTTCCATTTGATGTGATCACATTCATCAAAGTTAAAAAAAATTATGCGTATTTGTGTCTGGGTACACGTAGGTACACTGCAGGTTTGAAGGTGCCCAAGGAACTCCAGGAGACATCAGAGCCCCTAGAACTGGAGTTACAGGCAGTTGTGATCTGTTGTGCAGGTGTTAGGAATTGGACCTGGGTCCTTTGCAAAAGGAACCAGTGCTCATAACCATTAAGTTCATAACCGTTCCTCATTTGTTAGCTCATGTTTTCATTGCCTGTCCTTCCTGGGTCATTTCTACAAACAAGAACCTTGCTGAGACTCCTACCCAACAGTCTTTGACCCTTAGATAATTTTGTACATAGAAGGGGGGTCTCATCTCTTTCTTCTGCATATGAATATCCAGAGTTCCCCACACCAATTATTAAAGAAACTTCTCCTTTCTGCTGTCCCTGACAAGACTCAGCTGGTTGTATGTAGCTATATTTCCATTCTCTTTGTCTAAGTCAGTGATGGTATATCCTGCCCTACTTCCTATCACTTTATAGTATGTTTGTATAACTTGTAATTTTTTATTAATTCTTTGAAAATTTCATACGTGCATACAAATGTATTTTGAATATACTCACCTCACTCTCCCTCAATTCTTGTCTGATCCACCTTCCTCCCTCATGTCCTCTTCTTTATAGACTACATAGTACAGTTTGTGTTCCACATACATGCATGGGTGGGTGGGTGTCCGTGAACTAGCTCATGATCATTGAATCTAAAGTCACACACTTAGAGACTATCTCTCCCCATCATCTGCCCATAACTCCTCATCTAGGGGTAAGGGCTTATGGTGGTTTAAATGACAATGGCTCCCATAGGGTCATGTATTCAAATGCTTGATCCTCAGTTGGTGGAACTGCTCAGGAAGGATTAGGGGGTGTGGCCTTGTTGGAGGAGGTGTGTCACTGGGGGCAGTCTTTGAGGTTTCTAAAGCCTACATTTCCCAGTTGGCTCTCCCTCCTACTTGCAGAAAAGGGTGTAAGCTCTCAGTTACTGCTCCAGTGCCGTGCCTACCTGCCTGCCTTCTGCCATGCTTCCTGCCATGATGGGCATGGACTCTAACCCTCTGCAACCATGAACCCCAAATTAAAGACTTCATTTTATGAGTTGCCTTAGCCGTGGTGTTTTGCCATGGAAGTAGAAAAATAACTAAAAGGATGGGTACAGCTTTAATCTCAGCACTTGGGAAGCAGAGGCAGGTGGAGCTCTGTGAGTTCAAGACTATCCTGATTTACACAGCAAGCACCAGGACAGCCAGATCTACATAGAGGGACTCTGTCTCAAAAAACAAGAGTATCTAATGCAGAGCTTATGAGCCTCTCCTGTGTTCCTGCTGGAATGTGGGCTGACTTGAACTTGTGCAGGCCTTGTGCACGTAGTCACAGCTGCTGCAAGTGCATGTATCCCACAGCTGTGCCTTGCCCTGAAATATTGTTTTGCTGCAGATATCATCTTGCTTTGGCTGCTACAGTCTTTCCACCCACTCTTCTGTGATGATCACTGAGTCTATGGGCGACAGATAATACAGATATCACATTTAAGGTCCACACAGAGCAGATGAGGGTCTCTGTACTAATCTCACACTTTCTCAAAACAAGGATTCTCTGATGAGGATGGGGATGTGTTACTAATCAGTGAGTACAAAGATAAGAACTTAGGGAGCAGTTTATTACTACATCCCCCTAGCTGAAAAATAACAGCGGGCCCATGACATAGCCAGCCATGGGTTCTTGGTCCAGGTAATAGTACCAGGCATGAGCTGTATCTTGCGGAATGAGCTTTAAATCCAATCAGAATGCATTTGGTTCCTGGAATGTCTTACCAGTGTTACCAGACCTTGCAGTGTTCATCTAGTTTAAACCATTCCTGATTTTTTTTCTTCCCGGGTAGAGTGCATAGAACCATCTAGCACTATGAAAGTTAGCCAGTGAGCTCACATAAAGCTTCCTGATCACTAACAACTTGCTCAAGTTCTGTGGCTTGTTTGTGGTGTCCTCACCAATAAAGTCTTTTTTGTGTTTTGCTGTTTTTATCAGGTTCTGCTTATTGAGACTAACCTCCATTGCCCTCCAGCTCATTTTCTCTTTTAAAATATGGGGTTGGATGGTTGGTTGGCTTGGGTTTTTTTTCCAAGACAAGGTTTATCTGTGTGACAGCCCTGGCTGTCCTGGAACTTGTTTTATAGACCAGCATGGCCTCGAACTCACAGAGATCCACTTTCCTTTGCCTCCTAGGTGCTGGGATTAAAGGTATGAGCCACCATGCCAGACCATTAAAATATATTTTCATTTGAAATAGAATTACATTACTTTCTGCCTTTCCTTTCCTCCCTCCAGCCCTCCCCAGGTTCACTCCTCCCCTCACCTCCTCCCACTGTTGATAGCCTATTTTTCTTTGATTATTGTTGTTACACACACACACACACACACACACACACACTTTACATATTTGTACAAATGTATAAGTATAATCGGCAGCATCCATTTTTCTTGTTGATATGTGTATGGTTTAGGACCGGCCACTCTGCGTTGGACAACCAAAGGGGCTCATCCCTGGAAGAGGATAATTCTACATCTAGCCATCATTGGTTACCTAGTGTTCTTTGTCTACGTAGGACCCTGCAATCATTTCCCCTTCTACATTACCAAGTCCATTGATATTGCTACTCTTCCAATATTGTTTCTGCAGTCATTTCTAGGAAAGACTGCATCACTATGGACTTACTGGCACTCTGGTTCTGACAATTCTTGGGAGCTCCCTTTCCTAGTGTTCCCTAAGGCATAGCTGCAGGATCTGTGACGTAATCTATTAGGGCTGGGCTCCCCAGGTTCTATTGATCTTCTGCATTGTGTCCAGTTGACCAGAGGTGGTACCCACACTTATCCAGGCAGTGAGGCTTGTGCCTAAGGAGGGCCTGGGGGCTGCAGGTCTGGATTTAGGCTCGTAGGTTTGCATGTGGCTGGCAATAAAGTCTTATTATCAAGTTTTGGAGAGTAACTGCTATTGCTCTTGGTCACACTCCAAAACATGCCTGATTTTATTTGGATCTCTTCCCTCTTTTCTCCTCTGCGACAGTAACTAAAAGCTTGCCAATTACATCTTTTGTACAATCCATTCGTTGTTTAATTGACCTTTCGGCTGTGCTTAGTTTTGTTTTTATTTCTGAGTTTTCTGTTTCATTATTTTCGCCCCAGTCCTTGTTATTTCTTTCCTTCTGCTAATTTGGGGTTTAATTTGTTTCTTGCTTTTCTGATTTATTGAGTTGCATCAACAGGCTGTGCTTTTGAACTCTTTCTTCTCGTTATGTGGCACTAAGTGGCATAAATTAACTTCCCTTAGTACCGCTTTTATGGTGTCACATGGGTCTAGCTAATGCTGCATTTGCATTTCTTTCAACAACATTTAAAATTTTCCTTTAATTAACCCATTGACTTATCAGTTGTTCCAGAGAATGCTGTTAGAGTTCCACATTACATAGGTCCCAAAGTTTCTTTTGTTGGTTTTTACTCTTTTTTTCATGAGGGTCGAGAAGAACTGTCTTAGTCAGGGTTTCTATTCCTGCACAAACATCATGACCAAGAAGCAAGTTGGGGAAGAAAGGGTTTATTCAGCTTACAGTTCCACATTGCTGTTCATCACCCAAGGAAGTCAGGACTGGAACTCAAGCAGGTCAGGAAGCAGGAGCTGATGCAGAGGCCATGGAGGATGTTCCTTACTGGTTTGCTTCCACTGGCTTGCTCAGCTTGCTCTCTTATAGAACCCAAGACTACCAGCCCAGGGATGGCACCACCCACAAGGGACCCTCCCCCCTTGATCATTAATTGAGAAAATGCCTTACAGATGGATCTCATGGAGACATTTCCTCACCTGAAGCTTCCTTCTCTGTGATAACTTCAGCCTGTGCCAAGTTGACACAAAACCAGCCCTACAAGAACATATACTGTGTTTTTAATTTCACCTTAAGTTTGGTGAGATTTGTTTCATGTCCTAACACATGGCCTTTACTAGGCCGCATTGTCATGTGCCATGGAGATGGGTGACATCAGGCAGGAGAGTAATGTGTGCCTGTTAGGCACACTGGTTGTAGAGTAGAGTTTTGGTATAGTGCTTGCTGATTTTTTTTTTTTATATTTTTTGAGAATTTCAGACCTTAGTACTGTATTTCCACCATTTCCCCTCCCACCCTATCCCCCCTCCAACTCCTCCAGTGCTGTCCGTTTCCTCTCAAATCCATGAGCCCTTCTTTAATTAATATGGTAACACGTATGCATATGTATATACAAACACAATTTATCAAGTCCATTTAGTGTTATCATATGAATATGTGTTAAGCATGACCTATCAGGGAGCTTATGCCTGGAGAAGACTGTGGGTGGGTGGCTTCCCATTGGCCAAGGGCTCCATTACTCTTGTGCTGGACTCGATGATCTCTCCCTTTGAATCTAGTTAAGTTTCACTCTACAGAAGAAGTAGCTCAGTGTGGTGTGAACCTTTTTCCAGTTGTCATGTGCTCTTGACGGACTGACCCCTTTATCACCCTGTACAGACCACGGCAGTCAGCTTCTCTCCGCTTAGACAAATACAAGGTGAGTTTAAAAGACGTCAGCTTATTTTGGTTTCTTTCAGAGGTGTTAGCCCATGGTTGACAACATCTGCAGCCTGAGTCTGCACTAGGGCAGTGTGTCACAGCAGGAAGGTGCTGGAGCATATACTTGCCTTGTGGTAGCCAAGAAACAGGGGCACAGCCCAGTGGCCCACCTCCTCTAATTATGCCCCTTCTCTTTTTTCCCCAGGAGAGTATTTTTATTAGTTATTTGGGAATTTCTTTTTTTTTAAATTTTTTTATTTTCAATATTTTTCTTATTTACGTTCCCAATGATTTTCCCTTTCCCGGTTCCCCCCTCCCCGAAAGTCCCGTAAGCCCTCTTCCCTCCAGCAGTTCCCCATTCAACCCCTCTCACTTCTCTGTCCTGGTATTCCCCTACACTGCTACATCCAGTCTTTCCAGGACCAGGGGAATTTCTTTCTTTCTTTTTTTTCATTATTAGGTTTTTTTTCCTTTCTTTTCTTTTTCTTTTTATTTTTTCTTTTCTTTTTTTATTAGATATATTATTAATTTACATTTCAAATTATTTTCCTCTTACTAGATCACCCCTACCCAAAAGTCCCATACACCCTCTTCCTTCCTCTGCTCCCCAACCAACCCACTCCTGCCTCCCCTTCCTGGCATTCCCCTAAACTGCCACACTGAGCCCTTCCAGGACCAGGGGCCTCTCCTTCCTTCTTCTTGGGCGTCATTTGATATGAGAATTGTTTCTTGGGTATTCCAAGCTTCTGGGCTAATATCAGCTTATCAGTGAGTGCATATCATGTGTGATCTTTTGTGAATGGGTGACCTCACTCAGGATGACATTCTCCAGTTCCACCCACTTGCCTAAGAATTTCATGAATTCCTTGTTTTTAAGAGCTGAGTAGTATTCCATAGTGTAAATGTACCACATTTTCTATATTCATTCCTCAGTTGAGGGACATCTGGGTTCTTTCCAACTTCTGGCTATTATAAATAAGGCTGCTATGAACATAATGGAGCATGTGTCCTTATTGCATGCTGGAGAATCCTCTAGGTATGTGCCCAGGAGTGGTATAGCTGGGTCCTCCAGTAGTATTATGCCGAGTTTTCTGAAGAACCACCAAACTGATTTCCAGAGTGGATTTACCAGCTTGCAATCCCACCAGCAGTGGAGGAATGTTCCTCTTTCTCCACATCCTCACCAGTACTTGCTGTCTCCTGAGTTTTTGATCTTAGCCATTCTGACTGGTATGAGGTGAAATCTCAGTGTTGTTTTGATTTGCATTTCCCTGATGACTCATGATGTTGAACATTTCTTTAGGTACTTCTCAGCCATTCAATATTCCTCAGGTGAAAATTCTTTGTTTAGCTCTGTACCGCATTTTTTTTTGCTTTCTTTTATTATTATTATTATTCTTTTATTTTCTATATTCTTTATTTACATTCCAAATGATTTCCCCTTTCCCATTTCCCCCCTTCCGAAAGTCCCATAAGCCCTCTTCCCTCTCCCTGTTCCCCATTTGCCTAAGAATTTCATGAATTCATTGTTTTTAATTGCTGAGTAGTATTATATTGTGTAAATACACATGGAAAATATCTCTGATAAAATTGAAGAAATATATAGAAAAACACGTTAAGATTGACTATTTCATGGAAAAATTATACAGATAAAATGGTAGGCATAAAAATATTCCTAAGTTTTTTGAAAGTGGAATTATAAACACTTTCTGATAAAATTGAAGATCTACAAGGAAAATATTCCTGAAAAAATTCAAGAAATATATAGAGAAATATGTTAAATCTGACTATTACATGGAAAATTATACAGACAAAATGGAAGGTATAAAAATGTTCCTAAGTTGATTGAAAGTAAAATTATAGACATTGTCTGATAAAACTGAAGATCCACATGGAAAATACTTCTGACAAAATTGAAGGAAAATACAGAGAAATGTTAAAATTGAAGATTATCATGGACAATTATACTGACAAAATGGTAGGCACAAAAACATTCCTAAATTGATTGAAAGTGGAACTACAAACACCCCCCCACCCCTGATGAAACCAAAGATCTACATGAAAAACACCTCCGACAAAATCAAAGAAATACACAGTAAAAATGTTAAAATTAAAGATTATCATGGAAAATAATACAGTCAAAATGGTAGACACAAAAAACATTACTGAATTGAAAGAGGAATCACAAACATTTTCTGATAAAATCAAAGATCCACATGAAAACATCTCTGTTAGACTATGTTTTTTGTTGGGGAATTGAGTCTATTGACATTATAAGATATTAAGGAATAGTGATTGTTTCTTCCTGTTATTTTTGATGTTCTTTTTATGTTTGTGTGTGGTTACTTTCTTTTGGGTTTGTTGGAAAAAGATTACTTTCTTGCTTTTTCTAGGGTGTAGTTTCCCTCCTCATATTGGCGTTTTCCATCTATTATCCTTTGTAGGGCTGGATTTGTGGAAAGATATTGTGTAAATTTGGTTTTATCATGGAATATCTTGGTTTCTCCATCTATGGTAATTGAGAGATTTGCTGGATATAGCAGTCTTGGTTGGCATTTGTGTTCCCTTAGGGTCTGTATGACATCTGCCCAGAATCTTCTGGCTTTCATAGTCTTTGGTGAGAAGTCCGGTGTAATTCTGATAGGTCTACCTTTATATGTTACTTGACTTTTTTCCTTACTGCTTTTAATATTCTTTCTTTGTTTAGTACATTTGGTGTTTTAATTATTATGTGACAGGAGGAATTTCTTTTCTGGTCAAATCTATTTGGAGTTCTGCAGGCTTCCTGTATGTTCATGGGCATCTCTTTCTTTAGGTTAGGGAAGTTTTCTTCTATAATTTTGTTGAAGGCATTTACTGGCCCTTTAAGTTGGAAATCGTGGCTCTCTTCTATACCTATAATCCTTAGGTTTAGTCTTCTCATTGTGTCCTGGATTTCCTGGATGTTTTGGCTCAGGAGCTTTTTGCATTTTGCATTTTCTTTAACTGTTGAGTCAATGTTTTCTATGGTATCTTCAGCCCCTGAGATTCTTTCTTCTATCTCTTGTATTCTGTTGTTGATGCTTGCATCTATGACTCCTGAATTCTTTCCAAGATTTTCTATCTCCAGAGATGTCTCACTTTGTGATTTCTTTATTGTTTCTACTTCCATTTTTAGATCCTGGATGGTTTTGTTCAGTTCCTTCACTTGTTTGTTTGTGTTCTCCTGTAATTCTTTCAGGGATTTTTGTGTTTCCTCTTTAAGGGCCTCTACCTGTTCACCCATGCTCTCCTGTATTTCTTTCAGGGATTTTTGTGTTTCCTCTTTAAGGGCTTTTACCATTTGACCCATGTTGTCCTGTATTTCTTTAAGGGAGTTATTTATGTCCTTTTTGATGTCCTATAACAGCATTTTGAGATGAGACTTTAAATACAACTCTTGTTTTTCCTGTGTGTTGGAATATCCAGGACTTGCTTTGGTGGGAGAACTGGGCTCTGATGTTGCCAAGTAGCCTTCGTTTCTGTTGGTAGGGTTCTTGTGCTTGCCTTTCGCCATCTGATTAGCTCTGGTGTTAGTTGGTCTTGTTGTCTCTGGCTAGAGCTTGCCCCTCCTATGGGCCTGTAAGTCTGTGTTCGTACTCCTGGGAGACCAACTCTCTTCTGGCAGCATCTGTGCACAGAAGGCTGTGGAGCTGTCTGGTTCCTTGAAGCAAATGGCGGCCGGAAGGGAAGTCTCCTGTCCCAGCTGCTCCACTGATCGTATGCCCTGTGCCCTCCTAGCTGTACCCCTCCAGAGAGAAGGTGGAGATCTCACCTCCATACTCAGAAGTGAAATCACTGCTGGGAGATCACTCTTTCCTGGCAGGCTAAGCACAGAAGGCTTTGGAGCTGCCTGGTTCCTGCTGCAGATGGCGGCTGGAAGGCATGAGCTGTGATTTTAAATCCAGTTCTTGCTTTTCTGATGTGTTGGGGTATCCTGGACTTGCTGTTATTAGAGAACCTGGTTCTGATGGAGCCATGTTGCCTTGGTTTCTGTTGGTGGTGTTCTTGCATTTGCCTTTTGCTTTCTGGTTTTCTCTGGTGTTAGCTGGTGTTGCTATTTCTGACTGTGGTTTCTCTGTGCTCCTGGGAGACCTGTTCTCTCTGTGTACACTGATATGTAAGTACTTCTGCAAGACCCACTCTCTTATAGTTGTATTTGGGCATGTATCTCTGTGGCCCAAATCAACTTTGGGTGCAGGTGGTAATCAGAAGACTCCCATCCCAGGCTGTTCCTAGGTTCTTGTGTCTTCAAGGTTTCAGGCTGTTTCCTCTTAGCAGCAGGGGTGGTCCTACTGTACCACCTGGCCTCTCTGCATTCCTGAGTGGTTAGCTACCTCCATGTGTCCCTTTGATATGGTACCCAGTGGCAGAGGACGTCTCCTCTGCTCTGCAATGCAGGTCTCTCCTGTGCTGGCTGACTCCTCCACGCAGCTGGGTAGATAGTTGGCTTCTTGCGCCACTTGGAGATGGCATGCTGGGGCAGAGGATAGTCACAAACCGGGGATCAGAGTTGGATGTCTCCTGCCAGACTATTTTGGACGGGGTCCTCTGCTCTGTAATGCAGGTCTCAACTGTGCTAGCTGACTCCTCCATGTAGCTGGGTAGATGACTGGCTTCCTGTGCCACTTGGAGGTGGTGTGCTGGAGTGCCTGTCTGGTCTATCACTGGAGCAAGATGGCAGAGGCTGATGCACTCCCTCCAGGCGCCAGTCACTCTGCAGGGCAAATGTCCCACAGCAGAGCTGGCACACAGATGACCACAGAGCTGCCCAGCTCTTGGGCACAGGTGGAACCCTAGCTGGCTGTGTCCCAAGCGATATTATACTCGGGATATCTCTGTGTACCTGGAGTCCTTGTCTGCTCTGTCACTGGAGCAAAGATGGCGGTATTTGGAAATTTCATACAATACACCCCATCACACATACTTTCCAGTTCACCCAGGTCCACCCTCCCACTCTTGCATCCCCCACCCGCACTCCCCCCCCCTCAAAGTCCAATTTTTGTTGCCCATAGACCCAATAGAGCATGTTTAAACTCTCAGAGGGCATCCCCTTAAAGAAAACGGAGTCCTTCCCCATCTGCACCCTTGCCAAAAGCCATCAACTGTGAAGAGCTATACTTCATCTTTATCACAATCTGTAAGGACTCTCTTCAATAGCTTCATGTCTGGACTGTTTCTTGGGAGTGGGGGTATCACAGAAGCCTTCAAAAATCTCTGATTCTCAGTTATGAATCTGAAGTCATTGAGACCAATGTAAAAGAAGTTTCCCTGCCCATAGTGACTGGTGGCAGCTGGAACTGTGATCGTCAACGTAGTTTCTGATGGCCTCATAGATCAGAGCATTGTCATGGATTCCAGTGACAGCCCAGATCACAGACAACATTGTGGTTAATCATCCACCACATCCCTACAAAGGTACCAATTTATTAATGCACCAATGAGTTTCTCTATTGGGGATGGTGGAATGCTCATGGGTTAAGCTCATCTCAGAAGCCTCAGCTCTGAATGGTGCTACAGTGGGAACTGAGCTGTCAACACATGAGCCTTTGGAGAACACAGTTCATACCCAAGCCATAACACCCAAACCTCCTCTTTTCATGGTTTATGATTAAAGTGTTGTTTCCTCTAATCAACTCCTCCTCATGCATGATTCCTGTGTGTGTAGTAACGCCTTGCTGTTTATCTTCAGTTTATGTTTATTGGTAAGGTAAGTTTCTTGTACACATCATATCATAAGCAGAGTGGATATTTTATGTCTATTTATCCATTTTATATCTTCTCAAAAATTCATTGTGTGTGTGTGTGTGTGTGTGTGTGGGTGGTATGGTATAGTGTATATGTGTACATTTGGTATGGTGTGGTGTGTGTGTGTGTGTGTGTGTGTAGTATGTGTGGTGTATGTATGGTGTATGGTTTGATATAGTGTGTGTATGTGTACATTTGGTATGGTGTGGTGTGTATGTGTGTATGTGGTGTGTGTGTATGTGTGTGTGGTGTGTGGTATATGGTGTGTATATGGTGCGTAGTATGGTATAGTGTGTGTGTATGTGTTTGGTATGGTGTGGTGTGTATGTGCGTATGTAGTGTGTGTGTGTGTGTGTGTGTGTGTGTTGTGGTACATACAGAAGCCAGAGGTGTACACTGAGTGTCCTGCTCTATCCCTTGCTATTGTGGTCCCTTGAGACAGGTTCTCACCGAGCCTGGATGAAGGCTGGTAGCCAGCAAGCCCAGGGATCGTCCTGTCCCAGTCACTCTCAGAAGCTCTTTTCACAGGGGTACTAAAGGTTTGAACTCGGGTCCTTGTGTATACAAAACAGGTTCTCTTACCCACTGAGCCAACTCCCCCAGCCATTATAACACTTGACTGGTGAACTTAATCCATTCTAGTCAAGGTTATTATCTTTAAACAAAGACATACTCCTGACATTCTATTAATTTTTTCGTTTATTTATTATACCACAGTGCTGGGGATCAAACCAATGGCTTCAAATATAATAGACAAGGATTTGACCAGTGAGCTATCTCTACAACCCTACTCTGTGCTCTCTCTCTCTCTCTCTCTCTCTCTCTCTCTCTCTCTCTCTCTCCCTCCCTCCCTCTTTCCCTCCCTCCCTCCCCACCCCCGTGGCTGCCCTGTATACTCTTGTCTTCTCTATTGTTCACCCTGCATTGACAAGCGGGTTTCTCCTCTATGCCTCTGCTCTCTAAGTGAGCTCAGCACTACTATTTCTTTTCATTATGGTAATCATCACTCTTCTTTACCACACAAGTCTCTTTTGGATTAGGGTCCTCTCAAGACACGGAATGAGGGAAGCTGTATGCTTGATTTGTCTCCTCACAACCCTGCCAAGCATCTTTGCATGCTGCGGCATTGTCAGACCCCTGACACACCCTGGTGCTTGATCCCAGTTCTTGCCCCATCAGATGCTCACCCGTAGGTGCTCCCTCACCAGGTGCTAACCCCCAGGTGCTCCCTTCCCACGTGCTCGATTTCCAGGTGCTTGTCCCCCAGGTGCTCACTCCCCAGGGGCTCACCCCAATGTTGCAATGGCCTAGCTGATGCTATTTCTTTGTGTTGGCCTTTTGTTGTGGAGAGGACACACAATGAACCTCTAGTGAGCCACCTACTAACATCACTTCCTCTCCTCATCTCTAATAAGGCACCCTGTTCCAATCTGACCTCATCTCAACTTACATACACTGGATCAGTCCTGTTCCCAAAGAAGAGCACAGTTCTAAGTCTCAAGCAGACATGAATCTGGGAGACACACCATTGAAACCAAACCAGCCCCTAAAGGAGGCCACGACCTCTCTAGGGTTTCTAGGATTTCTAGAGTTTTAGCCAATTCAGGTTAGACATGTCCTGACTCTAGGTTTTCTCACCCACACCATCACAATGCTCACTATTCCCTGCAACCCCTGGGCTTATGGAAAGCTCACAGGAGCTGTTTGTGCACAGCCCCTGGACCGGTCTTCTCCTGTCTTTAAGGTTTATTCTTCTCACTTCCCTTGACCAGAGGAAGCATAGTCACTTCTGTTCACCAGGCAATGTCGGTGGGCAGGGACCTCAAACCTCAAACTGGAATAAGAACAATGTATTTGATGCCCCTCTTAAATTCCCTTGGCCCTTCTCATTTCCAAGTATGCTGTCCCAACTATGCATCTGTTTTTATTTCAGTGACATGCTGTCTTGGTTCCTGTAGCTCGGTATCATGTTTTTCAATCAAATATTGTGAAACCCCCAGTTTTGTTCCCTCCACCCTTAGAGCTACTTTGGCACATGTGTGTATGTGCCTGTCCGTGCCCACCTGTGTGTGTGTGTGTGTGTGTGTGTGTGTGTATCCACACAAACCTTAGGAGCTTAGCTTTTTTCTGCAAAGACACAATGATTATCATTGGTATTTTGATGGAAATTGCATTGAATCTGGGTATTACAAACATTTAGAAAATATCCTTCCTATCCATAAACATGGGATAACTTTCTCTGTCTACCGAACACACTTGAAAGTCCTTGCCTGTAGTTGTCTGGCCATCAGGGCCCATTGACCTGTAGTGTGGGGATGACAGACTGAGAAGTAGTCATCCTGCTGGAGTATCCATCAGCAAAGGACTGAGTAGTACCATCAAAAAAGTACCCCTTCTCTCTCCTCCTTTATGCATGCAGCTCCATCTCATGTTCCACACTGTACCTCAGAGTTCCCTATGGTAAGAGGCTCCAGGCCACCAGAGTAACTTCTTACCAAAGCCCAGCTTGCTTTCATGTGTTTCTGTCACTGTTCCTCACACCCACGGCCTATGACCTCTCCTGAGAAATGTAAGTTTAAATTTTTCAAACCTTACTTTTAATGATGCTTCTTAAACGCTTTAACCTCCCTGTTAGCTCACCAACCCCAAGAGGCAGTAGGAAAGAAAGGATATGGGGGGGTGTGAATCTGTGTAGAAAGGTTCTTTGGGGCAACTCCTGTCTGGGTTGTCTGGATATTGGCGGTTCACAGGTTAGCAGTGGTAGCTCGATCCAGTTACAAAACACTTCATGGATATACCTACAAAATACTTCATGGATATACCTACAAAATACTTCATGGATATACCTACAGTCCAGTTCAGTAGAGTTGGGTTAGCAAACAGGAATTGGCATCAGTAGCACTACCTAGCTGAGACAGCCAGGCCTCAGCCTTAACTCGAGGCAGGAAGAGGGACCAGGAGGAACACCAGGAGAAGTTCTCAGCTGTGCCTCCCTCAGGGAAGCAAAGATCAGTGAAAGCACACATGTGACTCACAAGCATTGAACAGCTAGCTCTATAAGCAAGCCTTGCTCAGCCTTGTCTAAGTCCTATTTATACCCTCTAAACATCACATGTCCTCCACATGTCTGCCTCAGCACATGTCTTATCTCAGCTGACATCACTCTGCCAATCAGCACAAGTTCTCAGAAGAAGCAAGAAACTGTAGTAGTTTTTTGGTGCCTTTCTCTCTATGGAGTCCTGACAAATGCTCAACTATGCAATGTAAAATGGACCAATACATGTGTGTCGTTAGCAAAGAATCCTTCATCATGTGTCCTTTCACGTGCTTGCTTGAGCAGAACATCCTCTCTCCTGTGTCTGCTTCAGCTAAATATTCCTTCATGAGTCTGCCTTAGCCTTTCACCTGTGTCCACTTCAGGACAATAACCCTTCATGAGTTTGTCCCAGCAAAACACCATCCAACACAAGTGACTTTCCAAAGAACCCCTAAGCTTCCACTTCAGAGAAGCCTCAAACACAGGCATCAGCAGATATCTCCCCCCCCCAATGTCCTACTCATGTCTCTCCTCATTAGCATGACTCAGGACTTCTGTCGTGCTGACATCTCCCCTGCGTGGGTAGCTCAGTTGCCCCGTGCCTTGCTAACGCCTTCTGTGCTTGTCTGTTTCTGTCAACTTGACACAAGCTAAAGATATTTGGGAAGAAGGAATCACAATTGATTGCCTATAAAAGATCGACTTGTGGACAAGTCTGTTCAGATATTTTCTTGATTAATGATTGATGTGGGAGGGCCCAGCCCACTGTAGGTGGTGCCTACTGAGCAGATGGTACTGAATTGTAGAAGAGAGCAAGCTGAGCAAGCCACAAGGATCAGCAGGAGGCAACCAGAGTTCCTGCATGGATTCTGTCTTGCCTTCCCTCAATGGACCGTGACATGAAATATGTAAGCCAAATCAACCCTTTCCTCCTCAAGCTGCTTTTTGTCATGGTCTTTCTCACAGTGGTGGCAAGCAAACAGACATCATCCTAACTCCTGTGGCCAGGGACCCCTGTGACTTGCTGGTGATCTAGGGCCCTTGTGTGTTGCTGGCATCTCTGTGTCTTGCTCTCCTTCTCGGTCACATCTTTTACCTTTAGCAGAATATGGTCTCTTTCACTTAGAAGTTCAAATCCAGCATCCCTGAAGAAGAAGGCTTATTAGAAGTTTCCTGTGTGTGATTCCAAGAATGAGGAAAGTCAGACCAACTGAGAAAAGACAATATTCATATAGGCAAAGACACAAGGAGCATCCAGAATAAAGTAAGGGTTGACTGCTTTCATTTAAATGGAGAAGCAGGGAGAAACCATTTCAAGCATAACTCCTCACAGGGAGATGGGAGGGCATGTTTGTTCCCTTTATGCTGCTCTGACAAAAGAGAAGCAGCTTAAGAAAAGAACAGTTTGTTTGGTTTCCTGTTCTGGAGGGATAGAGTCCACAGTGGCAGGGAAGGCCTGCCGTCATGGCAGCGGGAGCCAGAAGAAATGGTTTCCATATCCAAGAAATGGAAAATAGAAACTGGAGTTAGGTAATAAAAATTCAAAGCCCAAAAGTGACAGGAGTAATGTAATAAATGGTCCAGCCACAGAAGATATCAGTGTAGTCAGTCATGGGGACCTCTAATGGTAATGAAAATTCAAAAGCCCACCTCCAGAGACATGCTTCCTCCAGGACGGCCCCGCCTCCTAAAGCTTACACAGCTTTCCCAAAGCTGCAACCACGAGGTCATCTTGGACCAGGCAGGCATCCTTGATGACAACTAACCCACAGTCCCAGCCACAGATCTCAGAGAGTTGTAGCCAGGTGCCATCTTAAGAAAGGATCTATTCTTTGAGGCAGAGTTGTTCCCCAAAGCAAGAGAAAAATCACAAGTTAGGGAGCCTTGAGACACCTTAATCACTGGGTGGCAGCAGTTGTAGAGGGAAGAGGGGTTAGGAGTGGACCCACTGAGAAGTTGAAGTAACAGAGGGGACTGGTTATCAAGAACACAGTGGTTGGTAGCCTCTCCCACTGTGGTGATGATCTAGCACCTGTGGGCTACTGTGGAGACAGAGCACTGAGCCAAGGGCCAGTGGCTTGTTCTCTGCTGTTGCTAGGTAGATCTGAGAGCTATGAGTCCAAGTCCAGCATATCTCCATATTTTCACAGCCTTCTGTCTCCTGCTGGGTGGTTCACTGCTTGGAGGAGCCTGAATCTACTTAAAGATTGGCAGGTAGGTGGCCTGATTTCCCCGTGTCTACTCTGCAATGCAGAAGCCTTTCTTGCTACCCCCACCTTCTGACACAAGAGCTCCTGAACAGCTCTGATGTTAGCCACCCCTGGGTGCACAGACTGGGCTTTTCTCTTGAGTGAGCAAGAGCCTGCCTGCCTTTTAGTATTGAAAAAAGAGATGAGTCTAAAAGCTAATGCGGTCCTGATGTTGATAGCATACTGTTGACTGGACTGGACTTCAGCCTGCACACAGCCCACCAATAGGCATAATGGGAACACAGGAGCTATGAATGATGGCAGCTGGAGCTGACTATCTATTCCCTCTGGCAGATTCCAATATTAGATAACCAAAAATGAAGCTTACGTAAGTCTCCATCCCTTTTCTTTCTTGCTCTTGTTTATTGTTTTTACTATTATTTCTAGTAATTACCAAATTATTTATTTATTTGCTTATTTATTTTTTGTTATTTTTTATACAGAACTAAGCCTAGGACTTTGCCCTGTGTATCCTAACCACCGCTCTACTGCTCAGATGCAACCCCAGCACCTCTTGCTTTGATCTTATCTCCTTTACTTATTTTTTTAATCCTTTCTTTTACTTTGTTTCTTTCTTTTCTCCTTTACCTATTACTCATTTATTTTATTCTTTTGCAATGATCAATTTAATCTTTATTCATTCTTAAATTAGTTTTTTTCCCATTTCTGTGATTTTAGGCAGTTGTCTTCAGTTCACTTTTTCTGGCTCTCTGTACCTAGTTTGCTTTCTCATTGTTGCTGTGGTGTTTTATTCCTCTCTGTGTGGTAATGGGGATTGAGGCCTCAAGAGGTCGCTGCTCACTAAGAATACCCTCATGTAAAGGCAGGTGAGGTATCCAGTTTGACAGATGTGCAGTAGAGACTCTCTCTCTCTGGCATGGCAGCGCATACTTGAGACCACAGTACTCCAGATAAGAAAGGGAGACTACCATAAGTTTAAGGATCTCTGTGCTACACAGAAATACCCCTTCTCAAAATACCAAGAGTTAAGGGTGTATCTCTCAGATTTACAGCACTTGCTTCAATGCACAAGACCCTGAATTCAACTCCTGCATTGAGAGAGAGAGAGAGAGAGAGAGAGAGAGAGAGAGAGAGAGAGAGAGAGAGAGAGAGGAAGAAGAAGAAGAAGAAGAAGAAGAAGAAGAAGAAGAAGAAGAAGAAGAAGAAGAAGGTGAAGGAGAAGGAGAAGGAGGAGAAGCAGAAGCTGAAGCAGAAGGAGAAGGGAAGTAGGAGAAAGAAAGAAGAAAGAAAGCAAGGAAGGAAGGGAAAAGGGAAGGAAGGGAAAAAGGAAGGAAGGGAAGAAGGAAAGAAGAAAGAAAGAAAGAAAGAGAGAGAAAGAAAGAAAGAATAGAAGGAAGGAAGGAAAAGCAAGCAGACACTATGCTTTTAAAAATTTAATAATGGGGTCCAGAGGTTGGGAAATGTTTGAGATGCCAAATAATTCAAAAGTCTGTTCTTAGGGGTTATTTATTTTTATGGTTTTTGTTTGTTGTTTGTTTGCTTTGCTTTATTTTCATGCCATGCTTCGCAATAGAGTCCAGGCTGGCCTTGAACTCTTGATCCTCCTGTCTCTGCCTCACAGGTACAAGGATTACAGGTATGCACCAACATAATTACCCAAGAGCCTGCTTTTGAATATGACTGATGATATACAAAAAAGTATTCAAATAATGAGATGATATGTGTCACTTCAAGACTTGGGTGAGAGTCAGTAAATGGAGATTCTAAAACATAAATTCAAGTTTTGGAAACAAAATGGTCAATAAACCAAATAAAAATTCAGTGGGAAGTACCATCAATAGGCTAGACCAGGTAGAAGAAAGAATACTGGAAATTAAAGACAATGTTGGTAGGTATTAGTTCATTCAGAATGCAATAAAAGAAAAAGAACAAATATAAAATGGATATTCAAGTACAGTAGACAGACCAGAAAAGAACTTCTCTGATCAATACTGTGTGCAAAGAGATAGAATTAAAAAAGAACATTGGGATCTTCAAGAAAGAAATGTTGCTACTCACAAATCCAAACCTGAATAAGACCAGACTTCTTGACACAAATGCTAAAGGCTAGGATAGTATGGACCAATGTATTTCAAGCCAGGAAAACAAAATATCTCCCAATCAAAATCACTATATCTGGCAGCTATCCTTTAAAATTAATGGGAAAATGAGACTTTTTTCCATAAATGTAACTAAGTGTAAATTTAAACTAAAGAAACTCATAGCTGTTAAACCAGCATTGCAGAATACATTTCAAGAGAATATTTTATACAGAATGGGACAAAAGATATTCACAATTGTAAGAGCTCAGCAAAGAATAAATATTACAAAAGAATTGATTAAAAAATTGAGAGTTAGGACAGGAACAAGCATTTGTTCAGTCAGTCAAGGAATCTCTAGTGTGAATAATGAGGTATAAATATATACTTTTCAATAACTCTAAATGGAAGGAGTCTGAACTCTCCAATTAAAAGATTTATATTGGGGGGGAATACAACATTCAATTCTTTGCTGTCTGCAAGAAACTCACCTCACTGGTGAAAACACAGGAAGACTCAAAGCATAGAATGGAAAATGATATTATAAGCGAATGGAATCCAAAAACAAGTAGGTATAGCTATTTCAAGCCAATTTAGTCAAAAGAGTTTTTAAAAGGTCACTTCTTATCCATAGAAGGAACAATCTGAAAAGGATGTAACAATTCTAGGTCCATATGTGGAACAAAAATTGGTCTATCATATTTAATAAAAGAAACACTGAGACATAAAGGGAAAGATACATCAAGATGAAGTAATATCAAGTGACTTCAATAATCTCATTACTAAATAGATCACCCAGACTAGATAAGCATCAACTAAAACTTTAGGGTTAAACTAAATGAACTTAACAGATATCTATAGAATCTACAGAGTAGTCGATCAAACAGATGAGGAATTCACAACCATGTCAGCAGCCCATACAAACTTTTCTAAAATAGATACACCTTATGCCATAAGCAAACATGAACAACTTTTAAAAATCTCCTAATCTCATCAGATCATGTGTTATTTACTTTCTCCTTTGAAATGATCAGATACCTGACAAGAAGCCATGTGAAGGGAAGTGATTTTATGGTTTACAGTTAAAGGAATACAGTCCGTCATGGTGGGCAAGACATAGTGGCAAGAGTGACCGGTCATATTTTGCTGTACACAGGAAAGGTAGAAAGTGTCAGGAAGAAACCTCAAAGCCTATCATATCTTTCATCCAGGCTCTACCTTAATCCCATCCCACCTGAGGACCAAGTATTCACAAATATGAGCCTATGGGAACATCTCACATTTAAAATACAACATTCTACTTCTGGCTCCTAAAGGCTCATGCCTATCTCATAATGGGAAATAAATTAAATCCAAACTTCAATTGTCCCTGTGGTCTTTTACAGTCAGCCCCATACTGTTCAAAAGTCCGAAGTATTTTACTGAAATTCAAGCAAAACTATTAACTGTTACGATCTATCTTTAAAAACAATTACATACTTCCAATGTATGATGGCTCAAAGTAAACACCCCTGTTTCAATAGTGAGAAACAGGCACATAGCAAAAAAAAAAAAAAGATTGAAACATCAGGACAAACACCAATTTCTCTGGTTCCATGTCTGGCACAGGAATCTGGGGCACATGGTGGAATCGTTTGAGCTCCAAAGAGCTTGAGTAGAAACATATGCACATATAAACACATATACACATACACACACACCACACACACACCAGAGAGAGAGGGGGGGGAGAGAGAGAGAGAGAGAGTGCTCTGATGCCCTCTAACACACATAGCTTCCCTTAGGCCAACTCCACTCTGTCTGAAGCTTCCCTTGGTAGACATCCCATGGTTTTGGTACCTCTAACCTCTTGAAGTCTCTATTTCAACTTCATCTTCACAGTTTCATTCAGTGGTCTTTCGGGACCTTTAAATGATCCTGACCCTACCACACATTGTCTGGCCTCAACAGCTCTCTGGAAACTTGTCATAATATTCCACAACTTTCCAGTGCTTTAAAAAAATCAGTAGGATGTGGAAAACACTATCAAATATGCATGTATTTTTGCCTCCTGTGCCTGTGGTTGTATGTATTCAAGCTTGGGTCTTCTGTTTTGTTCCACTGGTCTACAAGTCTGTTTTGGTACCACTACAAGACTGTTATTACTATAGCTCTATAATATATCTTAAAATATGGAATGTTAACTTTTTCAGTGTTGTTCTTTTTGCTACGGATTGCTTTGGCTATCCAAGGTGTTTTGTGAAAGTATAAATTCCTTTTTCAGGAGAGAGCCTTAAACAGGAATGCCACTAAAGGGGTTCTCTGTTTTAAAAATGCAGTGTAGTCACACACAGGCTGATGCAGCCTGTCTCATAGGAAAAGGCTACCTCGTGAGTTAGCTCTGTAGCTTTGTAGGCCAGGTTAGCCTTGAACACAGAGATCTGCCTGCCTCTCTGCCTCTTGAATTCTGGGATTAAAGGTATGCACCACCACTGCCTGGCTGTAAAGGAGTTTTGATGTAGTCATATCTTAAGCTTTACTGTGCACATGGTATTGCAATAATTGTCATCAGAAACCTTTTTCCCCCAAAATTGTCCTGTTCTTAAATGCCTCAAAACTAAATTTCATTAGCATCAGACTCTAGAAGTCTGAACCAGTACATGCTCCTAAGTTGTGTTGAACTGAGTTTTCTTTTTGCCTCATGCAGATCATCACCCTGCCACTCTGGTGTTTGCAGGGACCTTCACAGTTAGTCCCCAATGTGAAGGACACCCTCCCCCCACCCCCGAGAAGGTAGGAAAACTTTTCTTTAAATACGAGCAAGGGATTAGGAATTTCAAACTGCTCACCCAAGGGGTTGCACTTAAGTGAGAGACTGTACTTAACTTGGGTTCTTCTCAGTCCCGAAAGATAGGCATTTTATACAATTATTGAGATATTTGTTAAGGCACAAAGGAGCAAAATCATCAGAACAACAGCTCTTCAATTTTTACACAAGTAACTGTAAAATTGAATCTTTGCTTCCCTGACCAAGTGACTATCAACGTGAAAAATTGCAAGGACACAGGAACCAATGTGAAGAGAACCTGTGGGAAGGGAGTTAAGATCCTTATCAATTATCTTACAAGCTGGAGTACAGTAATGGAGTGCTTAGTCCCCCTCAGGAGGAACAAAAGAGAAAAAAAAAGCAGAAAAATTTTCTTTAGGACATGTCTTGCAATTGTTGGCAATGTGAGCCGAATGGACTCTGAAGTTGGCCAGCTTCCAGGCTTGCTGTGCAGTTAGGGCTCACCCTCCCAAGTGCTCTGTCAGGAACTTAAACCCTTGCCCTGAAGCCCTGGCCACCACCGCGGGGCCCATAAAACAGCCTCAGCATCACCTGCATTCCAAGGAATGGCAGGCAGGGCTCTGCCACCTGCAGCAGGAGCTAGTTTTTTGTTTGCTCATCTGTTTGTGTCTGTGTTTTTTGATTGTTTTCCATCGCAGCGGGGATAACTCGATATGTATTGATCAAAGGTGCCTTCATGGGGGAAAATTGAAATGGGTATACAGGAACAATTGCAGCTAGGACAGAAAACATGTAAGTGAGTACTGACCAATTTCCTGAGGTAATGGTCTTTCAGAATACAGGTGACACTAGTCCCCCCTGCTCAGCTTATCAATACTTACATGAGTGCTTAACTTTCATAGTAAATAAATCAAGTGAGAATTTTTTCCCTTTTATTGGATATTTTCTTTATTTACATTTCAAATGGTATGCCCTTTCCAGGTCTTCTCTCCAGAAACACCCTATCCCATCCTCCCTCCCCCTGCCTCTAAGAGCGTGGTCCGCGCCCCCATTCCTTCCTTCCATCCCTGGCAAGCCCCTACACTGGGGCATCAAACTCCTTCAGACCCAGGGGCAGCTCCTCCCACTGATGTCCAACAGGGCCATCCTTTGCCACATATTCGGCCTGAGCCATGGGTCTCTCAGTGTGTACTATTTGGTTGGTGGTCCAGTCCCCAGGAACTTCAGGGGTCTGGCCTGTTGACACTGTTGCTCCCTCAATGGGGCTCCTTCAGTCCCTTCTCCAACTCCTCCATCAGAAACCCCCACACTCAGTCCAATGGTTGGCTGTGAGCATCCTCCTCTGTATTTGTCAGGCTCTGGAAGAGTCTCACAGGAGAGAGACATATCAGGCTTCCATCAGCAAGCACTTCCAGGCATCCACAATATCGTCCTGGTTTGGTGGCTGTACATGGGATGGATCCCTCGGTGGGGCAGTCTCAGGATGGCCTTTCCTTCATGTTCTGCTCCATACTTTGTCTCCATATTTCCTCCTGTAAGTATTTTGTTCCACCTTCTAAGAAGCACTGAAGCATCCACAGTTTGGTCTTCCTTCTTCTTGAGTCTTCTTGATCTTGAATTGTATCTTGGGTATTCTGAACTTTTGGACTGACACCCACTTACCAGTGAGTGCATACTGTGTGTGTTCTTTTGTAATTGGGTCACCTCATCCAGAATATTTTCAAATTCCATCCATTTGTCTGGGAATTAGTTGAAGGCATTGTTTTTAATAGCCAAGTAGTATTCCGTTGTATAAATGTACCACATTTTCTGTATCCATTCCTCTGTTGAGGGACATCTGGGTTCTTTCCAACTTCTGGCTATTTTTAATATGGCTGCTATGATAATAGTGGAGCATGTGTCCTTATTACATGTTGGAGCACCTTCTGGGTATATGCCCAGAAATGGTATAGCTGGGTCCTCAGGTAATATTATGTTCAATTTTCTGAGGAACTGCCAGACTGATTTCCAGAGTGGTTGTAACAACTTGCAATCCCACCAGCAATGGCGGAGTGTTCCTCTTTCTCCACATCCTCAACAGCATCTGTTGTCATTTGAGTTTTTGATCTTAGCCATTCTGACTGATGTGAAGTAGAGTTTCAGAGTCATTTTGATTTGCATTTCCATGATGATTAATGATATTAAACATTTATTTAGTTGCTTCTCACCCATTCAAGTTTCCTCAGTTGAGAATTCTTTGTTTAGCTCTGTTCACCATTATTAATAGAGTTATTTGATTCTCTTGAATCTAACTTCTTGAGTTCTTTGTATATATTGGATGTTAGCCCTCTATCAGATGTAGGGTTGGTGAAAATCTTTTCCCAATCTGTTGGTTGTTGTTTTGTCCTATTGACAGTGTCCTTTGCCTTACAGAAGCTTTGCAATTTCATGAGGTCGCATTTGTCGATTCTTGATCTTAGAGCATAAGCTACTGGTATTCTGCTCTGGAAATGTTACACTGTACCCACGTGTTTGAGTGATTTCACCACATTTTTTTTCTAAGTGTTTTTATTTACATTCCTAATCATTTCCCCTTTCCTGCTTCCTCTCCGAAAATCCCATAAGCCCCCTTCCCTCCCTCTGTTCCCCATAAAACCCCCTCTCACTTCTCTGTCCTGGCATTCCCCTACATCCAGTCTTTCCAGGACCAGGGGTCTCTCCTTCCATCTTCTTGGAAATCTATTGATATTTAAATTGTGTCTTGGGTATTTCGAGATTCTGGGTTACTATCCCCCCCCTATTTTTTTTTTTGGTTATAAGATATATCCCCTTTTTTTTTGTTGTTGTTTTTGTTTTCTAAGATTTTTTTATTTACATTCAAAATCATTTCCTATTTCTCGTTTCCTCCCTCCCCGAAAGTCCAAAGCCCCCTTCCCTCCCTCTTTTCCCCATTCAACCCCCTCTCACTTCTCTGTCTTTTTATTTTATTTTATTTTAATTTACATTCCAAATCATTTCCCCTTTCCCGTTTCCTCCCTCCCCGAAAGTCCCATAAGCCCCCTTCCCTCCCTCTTTTCTCCATTCAACCCGCTCTCGTTTCTCTGTCCTGGCATTCCCCTACATCCAGTCTTTCCAGGACCAGGAGTCTCTCCTTCCATCTTCTTAGAAAGCTATTGATATGCAAATTGTGTCTAGGGTATTCCCAGATTCTGGGTTAGTATCCCCTTATCAGTGACTGCATACCATGTGTGTTCTTTTGTGATTGGGTTACCTCACTAAGGTTGATATTTTCAAGTTCTGACCATTTGTCTAGGAATTTCGTGAATTCATTGTTTTTAATTGCAGAGTAGTATTCCATTGTGTAGATATACTACATCTTCTGAATCCATTCCTCCATTGAGGGACATCTGGGTTCTTTCCAGCTTCTGGCTATTATAAATAAGGCTGCTATGAACATAGTGGAACATGGGTCCTTATTGCATGCAGGTAAAGCCTCTGGGTATATGCCAAGGAGTGGTATACCCGGATCCTCCGGGAGTGTCATGCCCAGTTTTTGGAGGAACCGCCAGACTGTTTTTCAGAGTGGTTGTACCAGCTTGCAATCCCACCAGCAGTGCAGGAGTGTTCCTCTTTCTCCACATCCTCCCCAACAACTGCTGTCTCCTGTGTTTTTGATCTTAGCCATTGTGACTGGTGTGAGGTGGAATCTCAGGGTTGTTTTGATTTGCATTTCCCTAATAACTTAGTTGAACATTTCTTTAGGTGCTTCTCAGCCATTAGATATTCTTCAGCTGAGAACTCTTTGTTTAGCTCTGTACCCCATTTTTTAATAGGGTTATTTGGCTCTCTGGAGTCTAACTTCTTGAGTTCTTTGTATATATTGGATATTAGCACTCTCTTGGATGTAGGATTGGTAAAGATCTTTTCCCAGTTTGTTGGCTGCCGCTTTGTCCTTTTGACAGTGTCCTTTGGCTTATAAAAACTTTGCAATTTTATGAGGTCCCATTTGTCAGTTCTTGATTTTAGAGCATAAGCTATTGGAGTTCTGTTCAGGAAATTCTCCCCTGTGCCCATATGATCAAGGTTCTTCCCTAGTTTCCTTTCTATTAGTTTCAGTGTGTCTGGTTTTATGTGGAGGTCCTTGATCCACTTGGAATTGAGCTTAGTGCAAGGAGATAAGAATGGGTCCGTTCAACCCCCTCTCATTACTCTGTCCTGGCGTTCCCCTACATCCGAAGGGGGCTTATGGGACTTTCGGGGAGGGAGGAAACGGGAAAGGGGAAGTGATTTGGAATGTAAATTAAAAAAATAAAATAAAAAAAAAGAGGTATTTCAAATAAAGATCTGCATCAAAAAAAAAAAAAGAATGGGTCAATTTGCATTCTTCTGCATGTTGACCTCCAGCTGAGCCAGCACCATTTGTTGAAAAGGCTATCTTTTCTCCACCGGATGGTTTTAGCTCCTTTGTCAAAGATCAAGTGACCATAGGAGTGTGGATTCATTTCTGGGTCTTCAATTCTGTTCCATTGATCTACATGCCTGTCACTGTACCAATACCATGTGGTTTTTAACACTATTGCTCTGTAGTACAGCTTGAGGACTGGGATACTGATTCCCCCAGAGGTTCTTTTACTCTTGAGAATAGTTTTAGCTATTCTGGGTTTTCTGTTATTCCAGATGAATTTTTGAATTGCTCTTTCTAACTCTATGAAGAATTGAGTTGAGATTTTGATGGGGATTGCTTTGAATCTGTATATTACTTTTGGTAAGATGGTCATTTTTACTATATTAATCCTGCCAATCCATGAGCATGGCAGATTTTTCCATCTTCTGAGGTCTTCTTCAATTTCTTTCTTCAGAGACTTGAAGTTCTTGTCATACAGATCTTTCACTTGTTTGGTTAGAGTCACACCAAGATACTTTATATGGTTTGTGGATATCGTGAAGGGTATCATTTCTCTTACTTCTTTCTCAGCCTGCTTATCCTTTGAGTATAGGAAGGCTTCTGACTTGCTTGAGTTGATTTTATATCTGGCCACTTTGCTGAAGTCGTTTATCAGCTGTAGGAGTTCTCTGGTGGAGTTCTTTGGGTCGCTTAAGTATACAATCATATCGTCTGCAAATAGTGATAGTTTGACTTCTTCCTTTCCAATTTGTATCCCTTTGACCTCTTTTTGTTGTCTAATTGCTCTAGCTAGAACTTCAAGTACTATATTGAAAAGATATGGAGAGAGAGGGCAGCCTTGTCTAGTCCCGGATTTTAGTGGGATTGCTTCAAGTTTCTCTCCATTTAGATTGATGCTGGTTACCGGTTTGCTGTAAATTGCTTTTACTATGTTTAGATATGGGCCTTGAATTCCTGATCTTTCCAAGACCTTTAACATGAAAGGATGCTGAATTTTGTGAAATGCTTTATCAGCATCTAATGAAATGACCATGTGGTTTTTTTCTTTGAGATTGTTTATGTAGTGGATTACATTGATGGACTTCCTTATATTGAACCATCCCTGCATCCCTGGGATGAAGCCTACTTGATCGTGGTGAATGATCGTTTTGATGTGTTCTTGGATTCGGTTGGCAAGAATTTTATTGAGTATTTTTGCATCGATATTCATAAGAGAGATTGGCCTGAGATTCTCTTTCTTTGTCGGATCTTTGTGTGCTTTTGTGTCTTCATAGAACGAGTTGGGTAGTGTTCCTTCTGTTTCTATTTTGTGGAATAGTTTGAAGAGTATTGGTGTTAGGTCTTCTTTGAATGTCTGATAGAATTCTGCACTAAAATCATCTAGACCTGTGCTTTTTTTTTGTTGGAAGACTTCCAAAGACCACTTCTATTTATCTAATGGCTGAGAAGCACCTAAAGAGATGTTCATCATCCTTAGTCGTTAGGGAAATGAAAATCAAAACAACCCTGAGATTCCATCTCACACCAGTCCGAATGGCTAAAATCAAAAACACAGGAGACAGCAGTTGTTGGTGAGGATGTGGAGAAAGAGGAATACTCCTGCACTGCTGGTGGGATTGCAAGCTGATACAACCACTCTGGAAAGCAGTCTGGCAGTTCCTCAGAAAACTGGGCATGACACTCCCGGAGGATCCGGCTATACCACTCTTGGGCATATACCCAGAGGCTTTACCTGCATGCAATAAGGACACATGCTCCACTATGTTCATAGCAGCCTTATTTATAATAGCCAGAAGCTGGAAAGAACCCAGATGTCCCTCAATGGAGGAATGGATTCAGAAGATATGGTATATTTACACAATGGAATACTACTCTGCAATTAAAAACAATGAACTCCCAAAATTCTTAGGCAAATGGTCAGAACTTGAAAATATCATCCTTAGTGAGGTAACCCAATCACAAAAGAACACACATGGTATGCAGTCACTGATAAGGGGATACTAACCCAGAATCTCAGAATACCCCAGACACAATTCACATATCAATAGATTTCCAAGAAGATGAAAGGAGAGACCCTGGTCCTGGAAAGACTGGATGTAGGGGAATGCCAGGACAGAGAAGTGAGAGGGGGTTGAATGGGGAAAAGAGGGAGGGAAGGGGGCTCATGGGACTTTCAGAGAGGGAGGAAAGGGGAAAGGGGAAATGATTTGGAATGTAAATAAAAAACTTAGAAACAAATAAATAAAAATTATTTCCTGCTGAAAAAAAAAAGAAAGAAAAGGCTATCTTTTTTCCACTCGATGGTTTTAGCTCCTTTGTCAAAGATCAAGTGACCATAGGATTGTGGATTCATTTCTGGGTCTTCAATTCTGTTCCATTGATCTACATGCCTGTCCCAGTACCAATACCATGAAGTTTTTAACACTATTGTTCTGTAGTACAGCTAGAGGTCTGGGATACTGATTCCCCCAGAAGTTCTTTTACTGTTGAGAGTAGTTTTAGCTATCCTGGGTTTTCTGTTGTTCCAGATGAATTTTTGAATTGCTCTTTCTAACTCTATGAAGAATTGAGTTGGGATTTTGATGGGGATTGCATTGAATCTGTAGATTACTTTTGGCAAGATGGTCATTTTTACTATATTAATCCTGCCAATCCATGAGCATGGCAGATTTTTCCATTTTCTGAGGTCTTCTTCAATTTCTTTCTTCAGAGACTTGAAGTTCTTGTCATACAGATCTTTCACTTGTTTGGTTAGTCACACCAAGATACTTTATATTATTTGTGGCTATGGTGAAGGGTATCATTTCTCTTACTTCTTTCTCAGCCTGCTTATCCTTTGAGTATAGGAAGGTTATTGACTTGCTTGAGTTGATTTTATATCCGGCCACTTTGCTGAAGTTCTTTATCAGCTGTAGGAGTTCTCTGGGTCGCTTAAGTATACTATCATATCGTCTGCAAATAGTGATAGTTTGACTTCTTCCCTTCCAATTTGTATCCCTTTGACTTCCTTTTGTTGTCTAACTGCTCTAGCTAGAACTTCAAGTGCTATATTGAAAAGATATGGAGAGAGACGGCAGCTTTGTCTAGTCCCTGATTTTAGTGGGATTGCTTCAAGTTTCTCTCCATTTAGATTGATGTTGGTTACGGGTTTGCTGTAAATTGCTTTTACTATGTTTAGATATGGGCCTCAAATTCCTGAACTTTCCAAGACTTTTAGCATGAAAGGATGCTAAATATTGTCAAATGCTTTCTCAGCATCTAATGAAATCACCATGTCGTTTTTTCCTTTGAGATTGTTAATGTAGTGGATTATATTGATGCATTTCCTTATATTGAACCATCCCTGCATCCCTGGGATGAAGCCTACTTGATTGTGGTGAATAATCATTTTGATGTGTTCTTGGAATCGGTTGGCAAGAATTTTATTGAGTATTTTTGCATCGATATTCATAAGAGAGATTGGCCTGAGATTCTCCTTCTTTGTGGGAACTTGTGTGATTTTGGTATTAGTGTAATTGTGGCTTCATAGAACAAGTTGGGTAGTGTTCCTTCTGCTTCCATTTTGTGGAATAGTTTGAAGAGTATTGGTGTTAGGTCTTCTTTGAAGGTCTGATAGAATTCTGCACTAAAACCATCTGTATCTGTGCTTTTTTTGGTCGGAAGACTTCCAATGACCACTTCTATTTCTTCAGGGGATATAGGACGGATTAGATGGTCTATTTGATCCTGATTTAATTTGGGTATTTTGTATCTGTCTAGGAAATTGTCCATTTCCTTCAGATTTTCTAGTTGTGTCAAATACAGGCTTTTGTATTAGGATCTGATGATTTTTGAATTTCCTCAGTTTCTGTTGTTATCTCTCCCTTTTTGTTTTTGATTTTGTTAATTTGGATACTATCTCTGTGCCCTCTGGCTAGTCTGGCTAAGGGCTTATCTATCTTGTTGATTTCCTCAAAGAACCAACTCCTAGTTTTGTTGATTCTTTGTACGGTTTTATTTGTTTCTACTTGATTGATTTCAGCCCTGAGTTTGATGATTTCCTGCCTTCTACTCCTCTTGGGTGTATTTGCTTCTTTTTTTTTTCCAGGGCTTTCAGCTGTGCCATTAAGCTGCTTGTGTATACTCTCTCCCAGTTCTTTTTGGAGGCACTCAGAGCTATGAATTTTCCTCTTTGCTTTCATTGTGTCCCATAAATTAGGGTATGTTGTGCCTTCATTTCATTAAATTTTAAAAAGTCTTTGATTTCTTTCTTTATTTCCTCCTTGCCCAAGGTATCATTGAGTAGAGCATTGTTCAGCCTCCATGTGTATGTGGGTTTTCTGTTGTTTTTGTTGCCATTGAAGACCACTCTTATTCCATAGTGGTCTGATAGGAGGCAAGGGATTAGTTCGATCTTCTTATATCTGTTGAGTTCTGTTTTGTGACCAATTATATGGTTGATTTTGGAGAGAGTACCATGAGGTGCTGAGAAGAAGGTGTATTCTATTGCTTTAGGATGAAATGTTCTATATATATCTATTAGTTCTATTTGGTCCAAGGCTTCAATTAGTTTCACTGTGTCCCTGTTTAGTTTCTGCTTTCCTGAACGATCCATTTCAGAGAGTGGCGTGTTGAAGTCACCCACTATTTTTGTGTGAGGTGCGATGTGTGCTTTGAGCTTTAGTAAAGTTTCTTTTACAAATGAGGGTGCCCTTGCTTTGTTTTTTTTTTTTGGTTTTTTTTTTCTTTTTTCGAGACAGGGTTTCTCTGTGTAGCCCTGGCTGTCCTGGAACTCACTTTGTAAACCAGGCTGGCCTTGAACTCAGAAATCCTCCTGCCTCTGCCTCCCAAGTGCTGGGATTAAAGGCGTGCACCACCACCGCCTGGCTTGAGGGTGCCCTTGCATTTGGAGCATAGATATTCAGTATTGAGATTCTTCTTGGTGGATTTTTCCTTTGACCAGTATGTAGTGTCCTTCTGTGTCTTTTTTGATGACTTTAGGTTGAAAATCAATTTTATCTGATATTAGGATGGCTACTCTGGCTTGTTTCCTGGGACCATTTGCTTGTAAGATTGTTTTCTAGTCTTTTACTCTGAGGTAGTGTTTGTCTTTGACACTGAGATGCATTTCCTGCATGCAGCAAAGTGCTGGGTCCTGTTTACGTATCCAGTCTGTTAGTCTATGTCTTTTTATTGGGGAATTGAGACCATTGATATTAAGAGAGATTAAGGCATAGTGATTATTGCCATCTGCCATTCTTCATGCTATCTTTATGTTTGAGTGGTTATCTACTTTTGGGTTTGATTCAAGAAGGTTACTACCTCATTTTTGCCAGGGTGCTGTTTCTCTCCCTGTATTGGCAATTTCCACCTATTATCCTTTGCAGGGCTGGGTTTGTGGAAAGATATTGTGTAAATTTGGTTTTATCATGGAATATCTTGCTCTCTCCATCTATGTTGATTGAGAGTTTTGCTGGGTATCGTAATCTAGGCTGGCATTTGTGTTCTCTTAATGTCTGCAGGAGATCTGCCCAGGATCTTCTGGCTTTCATAGTCTCTGGTGAGAAGTCTGATGTGATTCGGATAGGTCTTCCTTTTGTATGTTACTTGGCCTTTTTTTCTTACTGCTTTTAATATTCTTTGTTTAGTACATTTGGTGTTTTGATTATTATGTGACGGGAGGTATTTCTGTTCTGGTCCAGTCTGTTTGGAGTTCTGTAGGCTTTTTGTACGTTCATTGGCATCTCTCTCTTTAGGTGAGGGAAGTTTTCCTCCATAATTTTCTTTGAAGATATTTACTGGTCCTTTAAGTTGCAAATCTTCACTCTCATCTATACCTATAATCCTTAGGTTTGGTCTTCTCATTGTGTCCTGGATTTCCTGGATGTTTTGGGTTACACATTTTTTTACATTTTGCATTTTCTTTGACTGTTGAGTCGATGCTTTCTATGGAATCTTCAGCACCTGAGATTCTTTCTTCCATCTCTTGTATTCTATTGTTGATGTTTGCATCTATGACTCCTGATTTCTTCCCAAGGTTTTCTATCTCCAAAGTTGTCTCCCTTTGTGATTTCTTAGTTGTTTCTACTTCCATTTTTAGATCCTGGATGGATTTGCTCAGTTCCTTCACTTGTTTGTTTGTATTTTCCTGTATTTCTTTAAGATATTTTTGCATTGCCTCTTTCAGGATTTCTGCCTGTTGAACCAAGTTCTCCTGTATTTCTTTAAGCGATTTTTGTGTTTCCTCCTCATGGGCTTCCATCTGTTGATCCATATTCTCCTGCATTTCTTTAAGCGATTCTTGTGTTTCCTTTGTAAGGGCATCTTCCTGTTGATTCATTTCTTTAAGCGATTTTTGTGTTGCCTCCTTATGGGCCTCCATCTGTTGATCCATATTCTCCTGCATTTCTCTAAGCGATTTTTGTGTTTCCTTTGTAAGGGCTTCTACCCGTTGCTTCATGTTCTCCTGTATTTTTTTATGAGATTTATTTGTGTCCTTCTTGAAATCCTTTAATAGCATCATGAGAAGTGATTTTAAATCCAGATCTTGCCTTTGAGTGTGATGGGGTATCCAGGACTTGCAGCTGTTGGAGAGTTGGGTTCGGATTGTGCCATATTGTCTTGATTTCTGTTAGTAACGTTCCTATGTTTGCCTTTTGCCATCTGGTTACCTCTGATGTTAGTTGGTCCTGCTGTCACTGGCTGTTGGTTGGACCTCCTGTGAGCCTGCAAAGCTATTTCTGGCCCCCCTGGATTACCGGGATTCCCCTGGCACCAATTTCTGGGGCCTGCCCTGCTCCTGAGTGACTTTGGAGCCCTGATGTGCCTTGCCCCAAGTGATGTTATATTGGAGAATCGCTGCACATCCGAAGTCTCAGCGTAGTCGATTCTGGAGTAGAGGTCTCCAAGGGGAGGCTGGTGCGCTCCCTCCCTGTGTGTTCTAAACAAAGAAAGAATATTAAAAGCAGTAAGAGAAAAAGGCCAGTCCCCTGATTTTCTTTGGTTCCTGTGTCCTGATGGCTCTGGGAGGTTCCTCTTGGGCTAGGAATTTGATCAGAAGTGGTGGCCTTCCCTGTCCTTACAGGTGTGACAGTACTGCTGATTTACCAGCTCTCTCCTGGCAGTATTTGAGTATGGAGAGCCGGTGGCACAGGATCAGCTCCAGGCACAGATGGAAACTGGAAGCAAAAGAGATTTTTTTTTTTAATTTACTGTCATGTGAATTGATTATGTGCTTATCTGACTATCCCTACTGAGGATTTGGCTCTACTGTTTAACTTGCTTTCTGAAGCCTCTCTGTTAATTTCTATAAGAAATGTAACACCTGAAGCAGAGTGGATTATTAGCTTATTCAATAATGCTGCTGCTAAAGCGATAACTCATAGAATTAATCCATCACTAGTAAAGCGCCTACAGAAATAATTGTGCGACTAAATAAAATGCAGGTGGATTGTTCCACACTGAGAAAAATTGGCAGGCAGGGTTAGCATGTTACTCGATCTATGGATATCATTACCCAAAAGATACCCATTTAAAGGTATTTTGGAAGTTACCTCATAAGTATTGCCTAAAATTACATACAAAAATCCTATAGAGATTGCTTTTAATGCTGTTACAGATGACTCTTCAAAGGGACAGTAAGCATATGTTTTATATACAAGTTCCACATGCTCCACACGAAAAAGATTATAAAACCCCCTGGTTGCATAGCTCAAAGGTCTAAATTCAATGTATTCAATCAACTTTTTACTAGGTGTTTCTCAGCCATTAAATATTCTAACTCATCCTGGTATTTAAACTCAAATGACAGGTTTTACTTTGTTTTGTTGTTTTGGTGGACTGAGGAAGAATCATAGTCTTCCAATCATGACGGATATATTTGGAGCCTCCTAGTTTTCCCAAACTCACCCAAAATAGGTTTTTGCAGGAAGTCAGAGGCTTATCATTAGCATTCTTCTATGCATTATCACATGAAGGATAGAGAGGCTCTAAAAATGAAAACCAATATAACTTGAGAGAATAGGGATGTTGTGGAAGGGCCTTGAATGTAGTCATAAAAGGACAGAGACATTTGGAAGGAGAACTCGTGCAACAAACTGAGAGGTGGAATGGTTGGCACCTGAGTCACTGGAGATGACAGAAAGGGATGAAGAGTTTGGTGCACTTCTTCAGCTGAGTTTCCTTCCATTGAATCAAAAAGGCAAAGGGAAGAATAAATGCAATCCTGTTGAGTCATGACAGTGACACTGAATCGCTGGCAACTCTGCCTCCAGAGACTTCTGGGGAGCAGGAAGGACCTGCCTAGGAGGGAGATCAGAAAAAGCTGTGGGAGGCCACACCATTGGGTTGGTTCAATGCACAGTCTGTCACTGAAACTATAAAAGCTTTCTCTGCTGGTGCCGGGTCAAATTATGCGTCATCCAATGATGTGCTCACAGTATTAGCAAAATAAGGAATCTTATCTTGTCCTTTTCATTAAATGTGAAGATTTTTCTCATTTAAGGCACTCAAAGGCCACCCAGAGTCCTTTGTGTTTATAGTTACCAAAACTTCATCTTTTATTTTGTACAACATAACAAAATATTAAAAATAATAATATTGTCTTAGGGTTTATTGCTGTGAAGGGAGACTATTAACAATGCAACTCTTCATTTTTTCTTTTTTCTTTCTTTCTTTTGGTGGTCCTTCCCGAGACTATGTATGCTTTTTTTATTATTATTATTGGATATTTTCTTTATTTACATTTCAAATGTTATCCCCTTTCCTGGTTGCATGCCACCCCAGAAACCTCCTATGCTATCCCCTCTTACCTTGCTTCTATGGGGGTGTTCCCCCACCAACCAACCCACTCCTGCCTCCCCGCCCTGGCATTCCCCTACACAGGGGTGTCCAGCCTTCACGGGACTAAGGGCCTCTCCTTCCATTCAGGCCCAACAAGGTCATCCTCTGCTACTTATGTGGCTGGAGCATTGGGTCCTTACATGTGTACACTTTGGTTAGTGGTTTAGTCCCTGGGAACTCTGAGGCGGGGAGGGGGGAATCTAGTTAGTTGATATTGTTGTTCTTCCTATGGGGTTGCAAACACCCTCAGCTCCTTCAGTCCTTTCTCTAACTTGTTCATTAGAGACCCCATGTTCAGTTCAATGGTTGGCTGCAAGCATTTACCTCTGTACTTGTTTGACTCTGGCAGAGCCTCTCAGGAGACAGCTGTATCAGGCTCCAGACAGCAAGCACTCCTTCACATCCACAATAGTGTCTGGGTTTGGTGACTATATATGGGATGGATCCCCAGTAGGGGCAGTCTCTGGATAGCCTTTCCTTCAGTCTCTACTCCACACTTTTTCTCTGAGTTTTCTCCTGTGAGTATTTTGTTCCCCCTTTTAAGGAGCAATGAAGCATCTACATTTTGGTCTTCCTTCTTCTTAAGTTTCCTCTGGTCTGTAAATTGTATTGTGGATATTCTAAGATTTTTGGCTAATATCCACTTATCAGTGAGTGCATACAGTGTGTGTTCTTTTGTGACTGGGTTATCTCACTCAGGATGATATTGTCTAGTTCTATCCATTTGCCTAAGAATGTAATGAATTCATTGTTTTTAATAGCTGAGTAGTATTCCATTTTGTAAATGTACCACATTTTCTGTATCCATTCCTCTGTTGAAGGACACCTGAGTTCTTTCCAGCTTCTGGCTATTATAAATAAGGCTGCTATGAACATAGTGGAGCATGTGTCCTTCTCATTTGTTGGAGCATATTTTGGGTATATGCCCAGAAGTGGTATAGCAGGATCCTCAGGTAATACCATGTTCAATTTTCTGAAGAACCACCAGACTAATTTCCAGAGTGGTTGTACCAGCTTGCAATCCCACCAGCAATGGAGAAGTGTTCCTCTTTCTCCACATCCTCCCCAGCATCTGCTGTCACCTGAGTTTTTGATCTTGGCCATTCTGACTGGTTTGAGGTAGAATGTCAAGGTTGCTTTGATTTGTATTTCCCTGATAACTAAGGATGTTGAAGATTTCTTTAGGTGCTTCTAGGCCATTTGATAGTCCTCACTTGAGAATTCTCTGTTTAGCTCTGTTCTCCATTTTTAATAGGGTTATTTGGTTCTCTGGAGTCTAACTCCTTGAGTTCTTTATATATATTGGGTATTAGCCCTCTATCAGATGTAGAATTGGTAAAGATTTTTTCCCAATCTGTTGGTTGCTGTTTTGCCCTATAGACAGTGTCATTTGCCTTACAGAAACTTTGCAACTTTATGAGTTCCCATTTGTCAATTCTTGATCTTCGAGCACAAGCTATTGGTATTCAGGAAATGTTACCCTGTGCCCATGTGTTCAAGGCTTTCCCCCACTTTCTCTTCTATTATATTCAGTGTATCTGGATTTATGTGGAGGTTCTTGATCCACTTGGACTTGAGCTTTGTACCAGGAGATAAGAATGGATCAGTTTGCATTCTTCTACATGTTGACCAACAGTTGAACCATTTGTTGAAAATACTATCTTTTTTCCACTGGATGGTTTCAGCTCCTTTATCAATGATCAAGTGACCATAGGTGTCTGGGTTCATTTCTGGGTCTTCAATTCTATTCCATTGATCTATCTGCCTGTCACTATAGTAATGCCAAGCTGTTTTTATTACTATTGCACAGTAGTACAGCTTGAGGTCAGGGATGTCGATTTCACTAGAAGTTCTTTTATTGTTGAGAATAGTTTTCTCTACGCTGGGTTTTTTTTTATTCCAAATGAATTTGAGAATTGCTCTTTCTAACTCTATGAAGAATTGAATTGGAATTTTGATGGGGATTGCATTGAATTTGTAGATTGCTTTTAGCAAGATGGCCATTTTTACTATATTAATCTTGCAAATCCATGAGCATGGGAGATCTTTCCATCTTCTTTTATTTTTATTTTCTATTTTTTTATTTACATTCCCAATGATTTCCCCTTTCATGGTTCCTCCCTCCCTGAAAGTCCCATAAGCCCTCCTCCCTCCCCCTATTCCCAATTCAACCCCCTCTCGCTTCTCTGTCCTGGTATTCCCCTATATCCAGTCTTTCCAGGACCAGGGGTCTCTCCTTCCATCTCCTTAGAAATCTATTGATATGTGAATTGTGTCTTGGGTATTCCGAGTTTCTGGGTTAATATCCCCTTATCAATGACTGCATACCATGTGTGTTCTTTTGTGATTGGGTTACCTCACTAAGGATGATATTTTCCAGTTCTGACCATTTGCCTAAGAATTGGCGGTGGTGGCGCACACCTTTAATCTTAGCACTTGGGAGGCAGAGGCAGGCGGATTTCTGAGTTCGAGGCCAGCCTGGTCTACAGAGCAGGTGCCAGGATAGCCAGGACTATGCAGAGAAACCCTGTCTCAAAAAACCAAAAAAAAAAAAAAAAGAATTTCGTGATTTCATTGTTTTTAATTGCAGAGTAGTATTACATTGTATAAATATACCACATCTTCGGAATCCATTCCTCCATTGAGGGACATCTGGGTTCTTTCCAGCTTCTGGCTATTATAAATAAGGCTTCTATGAACATAGTGGAGCATGTGTTCTTATTGCATGCAGGGGAAGTCTCTGGATATATGCCTAGGAGTGATAAAAGAGGACCCTCTGGGAGTGTCATGCCCAGTTTTCTGAGGAACCGCCAGACTGCTTCCAGAATGGTTGTACCAGCTTGCAATCCCACCAGTAGTGGAGGAGTGTTCCTCTTTCTCCACATCCTCACCAACACCTGCTGTCTCCTTTGTTTTTGATCTTAGCCATTGTGACTGGTGTGAGGTGGAATCCCAGGGTTGTTTTGATTTATATTTCCCTAATGACTAAGGATGTTGAACATTTCTTTAGGTGCTTCTCAGCCATTCAATATTCTTCAGGTGAGAACTCTTTGTTTAGCTCTGTACCCCATTTTTTAATAGGGTTATTTGGCTCTCTGGAGTCTAACTTCTTGAGTTCTTTATATATATTGAATATTAGCCCTCTCTTGGATGTAGGGTTGGTAAAGATCTTTTCTCAGTTTGTGGGCTGCCTCTTTGTCCTTTTGACTGTGTCCTTCGGCTTACAGAAACTTTGCAATTTTATGAGGTCTCATTTGTCAATACTTGATCTTAGAGCATACGCTATTGGAGTTCTGTTAAGGAAATTCTCCTCTGTGCCCATATGTTCAAGGTTCTTCCCTAGTTTCCTTTCTATTAGTTTCTGTGTGTCTGGTTTTATGTGGAGGTCCTTGATCCACTTGGAATTGAGCTTACTGCAAGGAGGTAAGAATGGATCAATTTGCATTCTTCTGCATGTTGACCTCCAGTTGAACCAGCACCATTTGTTGAAAAGGCTATCTTTTCTCCACTGGATGGTTTTAGCTCCTTTGTCAAAGATCAAGTGACCATAGGAGTGTGGATTCATTTCTGGGTTTTCAATTCTGTTCCATTAATCTACATGCCTGTCACTGTACCAATACCATGCAGTTTTAGACACTAGTGCTCTGTAGTACTGCACAGAGGTCTGGGATACTGATTCCCCCAGAAGTTCTTTTGCTGTTGAGAATAGCTTTAGCTGTCCTGGGTTTTCTGTTATTCCAGATGAATTTTTGAATTGCTCTTTCTAACTCTATGAAGAATTGAGTTGGATTTTGATGGGGATTGCATTGAATCTGTAGATTGCTTTTGGCAAGATGGCCATTTTTACTATATTAATCCTGCCAATCCATGAGCATGGAAGATTTTTCCATCTTCTGAGGTCTTCTTCAATTTCTTTCTTCAGAGACTTGAAGTTCTTTTCATACCAATTATATGGTCGATTTTGGAGAAGGTACCATGAGGTGGTAAGAAGAAGGTATATTCTTTTGCTTTAGGATGAAATGTTATATATATATATTTGTTAGTTCCATTTGGTCCAAGGCTTCAATTAGTTTCACTGTGACCCTGTTTAGTTTCTGCTTTCCTGAATGATCCATTTCAGAGAGTGGCGTGTTGAAGTCACCCACTATTGTTGTGTGAGGTGCGATGTGTGCTTTGAGCTTTAGTAAAGTTTCTTTTACAAATGAGGGTGCCCTTGCATTTGGAGCATAGATATTCAGAATTGAGATTCTTCTTGGTGGATTTTTCCTTTGACCAGTATGTAGTGTCCTTCTGTGTCTTTTTTGATGACTTTAGTTTGAAAGTCAACTTTATCTGATATTAGGATGGCTACTCTGGCTTGTTTCCTGGGACCGTTTGCTTGTAAGATTGTTTTCCAGCCTTTTACTCTGAGGTAGTGTTTGTCTTTGACACTGAGATGCATTTCCTGCATGCAGCAAAATGCTGGGTCCTGTTTACGTATCCAGTCTGTTAGTCTATGTCTTTTTTATTGGGGAATTGAGACCATTGATATTAAGAGAGATTAAGGAATAGTGATTATTGCCACCTGCTATTCTTGATGCTATCTTTATGTTTGAGTGGTTATCTACTTTTGGGTTTGATGAAAGAAGGTTACTATCTCGTTTTTTCCAGGGTGTAGTTTCTCTCCTTGTATTGGCGGTTTCCACCTATTATCCTTTGTAAGGCTGGGTTTGTGGAAAGATATTGTGTAAATTTGGTTTTATCATGGAATATCTTGGTCTCTCCATCTATGGTGATTGAGAGTTTTGCTAGGTATAGTAGTCTAGGCTGGCATTTGTGCTCTCTTAGAGACTGCATGAGATCTACCCAGGATCTTCAGGCTTTCATAGTCTCTGGTGAGAAGTCTGATGTGATTCGGATAGGTCTTCCTTTATATGTTACTTGGCCTTTTTCTCTTACTGCTTTTAATATTCTTTCTTTGTTTAGTACATTTGGTGTTTTGATTATTATGTGACGGGAGGTATTTCTGTTCTGGTTCGGTCTGTTTGGAGTTCTGTAGGCTTCTTGTACGTTCATCGACATCTCTCTCTTTAGGTGAGGGAAGTTTTCCTCCATAATTTTTTTTGAAGATATTTACTGGTCCTTTAAGTTGCAAATCTTCACTCTCATCTACACCTATAATCCTTAGGTTTGGTCTTCTCATTGTGTCCTGGATTTCCTGGATGTTTTGGGTTACACATTTTTTTGCATTTTGCATTTTATTTGACTGTTGAGTCGATGCTTTCTATGGAATCTTCAGCACCTGAGATTCTTTCTTCCATCTCTTGTATTCTATTGTTGATGTTTGCATCTATGACTCCTGATTTCTTCCCAAGGTTTACTATCTCCAAAGTTGTCTCCCTTTGTGATTTCTTAGATGTTTCTACTTCCATTTTTAGATCCTGGATGGATTTGCTCAGTTCCTTCACTTGTTTGTTTGTATTTTCCTGTATTTCTTTAAGATATTTTTGCATTTCCTGTTTCAGGATTTCTGCCTGTTGACCCAAGTTCTCCAGTATTTCTCTAGGCGATTTTTGTGTTTTCTCCTTATGGGCTTCCATTTGTTGATCCATATTCTCCTGCATTTCCTGAAGCGATTCTTGTGTTTCCTTTGTAAGGGCATCTACCTGTTGATTCATTTCTTTAAGCGATTTTTGTGTTGCCTCCTTATGGGCCTCCATCTGTTGACCCATATTCTTCTGCATTTCTTTAAACGATTTTTGTGTTTCCTTTGTAAGGGCATCTACCCGTTGATTCATTTCTTTAAGCGATTTTTGTGTTACCTCCTTATGGACCTCCATCTGTTGACCCATACTCTCCTGCATTTCTCTAAGCGATTTTTGTGTTTCCTTTGTAAGGGCTTCTACCCGTTGCTTCATGTTCTCCTGTATTTCTTTATGAGATTTATTTGTGTCCTTCTGGAAATCCTCTACTAGCATCATGAGAAGTGATTTTAAATCCAGATCTTGCCTTTTGGGTGTGATGGGGTATCCAGGACTTGCAGCTGTTGGAGAGTTGGGTTCAGATGGTGCCATATTGCCCTGATTTCTGTTAGTAACGTTCCTATGTTTGCCTTTTGCCATCTGGTTACCTCTGGTGTTAGTTGGTCCTGCTGTCACTGGCTGTTGGTTGGACCTCCTGTGAGCCTGCAAGGCTATTTCTGCCCCCCCCCCGATTACCGGGATTCCCCTGGCACCAATTGCTGAGGGGCTGCCTGCTCCTGAGTGACTTTGGAGCCCTGATGTGCCTTGCCCCAAGTGATGTTATATTGGGGATTCCCTGCGCATCTGAAGGCTCAGCGTAGTCAATTCCCAGAGCAGAGGTCACCAAGGTTGGGCTGGTGCGCTCCCTCCCTGTGCGGGTGCACTCTCTCCCAGTGTGGGTCCCTCTGTAGGGCAGATGTCCCACAGCAGAGCTGGCGTGTAGGTGACCACAGAACTGCCCAGCTCTTGGGAACAGGGAGCACACAAGTTGACTGAGTCCCAAGCGATGTTATGCTTGGTTATCCCCGCACTGGGAGGTCCCAATTGCTCTGTTGCTGGAGCAAAAATGGCGGAGTGCACTGTGCACCCTCTTGGCACAGATCACTCTGCAGGGCAGATGGCCCACAGCAGAGCTGGCGTCCAGACGACCCCAGAGCTGCCGGGTTCTTGGGCGCAGATGGAAGCCCAACAGGCTGTGTCCCAGGCGAAGTTATATTGGGGAGTCCCTGCATAACTGGAGGCTCAGCGCAGTTGATCTCTGGAGCAGAGGTCGCCAAGGGGAGACTGGTGCGCTCCCTCCCTGTGTGGTGCGCTCTCTTCCAGTGTGGGTTCCTCTGCAGGACAGATGTCCTACAGCAGCGCTGGCATGTAGGTGACCACAGAACTGTCTATCTCTTGGGAGCAGGGAGCACACAAGCTGGCTGAGTCCCAAGCACTATTATGCTGATTATCTCTGCGCCTGGAGGTCCCAGTTGCTCTGTTGCCAGAGCAAAGATGGCGGAGTGCACTCTCACTCTGGGTGTTCTTTTGTGACTGAGTTACCTCACTCAGAATATTTTCTAGTTCCATCCATTTACATAAGAATTTCATGAATTCATTTTTTAATAGCTGAGTAGTATTCCACTGTGTAAATGTGTCACAATTTCTGTATCCATTCCTTTGTTGAAGGACATTTGGGTTCTTCCCAGCTTCTGGCTGCTATGAATATAGTGGAGCATGTGTCCTTGTTATATGTTGGAGCATCATTTGTGTATATGCCCAGAAATGGTATAGCTGAGTCCTCAGGTAATACTATGTTCAATTTTCTGAGGAACCACCAGACTGATTTCCAGAGTGGTTGTACCAGATTGCAATCCCACAAACAATGGAGGAGTGTTCCTCTTTTTCCACATCCTCACCAGCATCTACTGTCACCTGAGTTTTTTATCTTAGCTATTCTGACTGGTGTGAGGTGGAATCTCAGTCTTGGTTGATTTGCATTTTCCTGATGAGTAATGATGCTGAACATTTCTTTAGTTGCTTCTCGGCCATTTGAGAATTCTTTGTTTAGCTCTGTACCCTGTTTTTTTTTTTTTTTTTTTTAATTTTATTTTATTTTATTTTTTTAATTTACATTCCAAATCACTTCCCCTTTCCCGTTTCCTCCCTCCCCGAAAGTCCCATAAGCCCCCTTCCCTCCCTCTTTTCTCCGTTCAACCCCCTCTCATTACTCTGTCCTGGCGTTCCCCTACATCCAGTCTTTCCAGGACCAGGGGTCTCTCCTTCCATCTTTTTAGAAATCTATTGATATGCTGATTGTGTCTAGGGTATTCTGAGATTCTGGGTCAATATCCCCTTATCAGTGACTTCATACCATGTGTGATCTTTTGTGATTGGGTTACCTCACTAAGGATGATATTTTCAAGTTCTGACCATTTGCCTAGGAATTTCGTGAATTCATTGTTTTTAATTGCAGAGTAGTATTCCATTGTGTAAATATACCACATCTTCTGAATCCATTCCTCCATTGAGGGACATCTGGGTTCTTTCCAGCTTCTGGCTATTATAAATAAGGCTGCTATGAATATAGTGGAGCATGTGTCCTTATTGCATGCAGGTAAAGTCTCTGGGTATATGCCCAGGAGTGGTATAGCCGGATCCTCCGGAAGTGTCATGCCCAGTTTTCTGAGGAGCCGCCAGACTGCTTTCCAGAGTGGTTGTACCAGCCTGCAATTCCACCAGCAGTGGAGGAGTGTTCCTCTTTCTCCACATCCTCGCCAACAACTGCTGTCTCCTGTGTTTTTGATCTTAGCCATCCTGACTGGTGTGAGATGGAATCTCAGGGTTGTTTTGATTTGCATTTCCCTAATGACTAAGGATGATGAACATCTCTTTAGGTGCTTCTCAGCCATTAGATATTCTTCAGGTGAGAACTCTTTGTTTAGCTCTGTACCCCATTTTTTAATAGGGTTACTTGCCTCTCTGGAGTTTAACTTCTTGAGTTCTTTGTATATCTTGGATATTAGCCCTCTGTCGGATGTAAGGTTGGTAAAGATCATTTCCCAGTTAGTTGGTTGCCGCTTTGTCTTTTTGACAGTGTCTTTTGCCTTGCAAAAACTTTGTAATTTAATGAGGTCCCATTTGTCTATTCTTGATCTTAGAGTAAAAGCTATTGGAGTTCTGTTCAGGAAATTCTCCCCTGTGCCCATATGTTCAAGGTTCTTCCCTAGTTTCCCTTCTATTAGTTTCAGTGTGTCTGGTTTTATGTGGAGATCTTTGATCCACTTAGAATTGAGCTTAGTGCAAGGAGATAAGGATGGGTCAATTTGCATTCTTCTGCATGTTGACCTCCAGCTGAGCCAGCACCATTTGTTGAAAAGGCTATCTTTTTTCCACTGGATGGTTTTAGCTCCTTTGTCAAAGATCAAGTGACCATAGGAGTGTGGATTCATTTCTGGGTCTTCAATTCTGTTCCATTGATCTACATGTCTGTTACTGTACCAATACCATGCAGTTTTTAACACTATTGCTCTGTAGTACAGCTTGAGGTCCGGGATACTGATTCCCCCAGAGGTTCTTTTACTCTTGAGAATAGTTTTAGCTATTCTGGGTTTTCTGTTATTCCAGATGAATTTTTGAATTGCTCTTTCTAACTCTATGAAGAATTGAGTTGGGATTTTGATGGGGATTGCATTGAATCTGTGTATTACTTTTGGTAAGATGCTCATTTTTACTATATTAATCCTGCCAATCCATGAGCATGGCAGATTTTTCCATCTTCCGAGGTCTTCTTCAATTTCTTTCTTCAGAGACTTGAAGTTCTTGTCATACAGATCTTTCACTTGTTTGGTTAGCGTCACACCAAGATACTTAATATGGTTTGTGGCTATCGTAAAGGGTATTATTTCTCTTACTTCTTTCTCAGCCTGCTTATCCTTTGAGTATAGGAAGGCTTCTGACTTGCTTGAGTTGATTTTATATCCGGCCACTTTGCTGAAGTCGTTTATCAGCTGTAGGAGTTCTCTGGTGGAGTTCTTTGGGTCGCTTATGTATACTATCATATCGTCTGCAAATAGTGATAGTTTGACTTCTTCCTTTCCAATTTGTATCCCTTTGACCTCTTTTTCTTGTCTAATTGCTCTAGCTAGAACTTCAAGTACTATATTGAAAAGATATGGAGAGAGAGGGCAGCCTTGTCTAGTCCCTGATTTTAGTGGGATTGCTTCAAGTTTCTCTCCGTTTAGATTGATGCTGGCTACTGGTTTGCTGTAGATTGCTTTTACTATGTTTAGATATGGGCCTTGAATTCCTGATCTTTCCAAGACCTTTAGCATGAAAGGATGCTGAATTTTGTCAAATGCTTTCTCAGCATCTAATGAGATGACCATGTGGTTTTTTTCTTTGAGATTGTTTATGTAGTGGATTACATTGATGGATTTCCTTATATTGAACCATCCCTGCATCCCTGGGATGAAGCCTACTTGATCGTGGTGAATGATCGTTTTGATGTGTTCTTGGATTCGGTTGGCAAGAATTTTATTGAGTATTTTTGCATCGATATTCATAAGAGAGATTGGCCTGAGATTCTCTTTCTTTGTCGGATCTTTGTGTGCTTTTGGTATTAGTGTAATTGTGGCTTCATAGAACGAGTTGGGTAGTGTTCCTTCTGTTTCTATTTTGTGGAACAGTTTGAAGAGTATTGGTGTTAGGTCTTCTTTGAAGGTCTGATAGAATTCTGCACTAAAACCATCTGGACCTGTGCTTTTTTTGGTTGGAAGACTTCCAATGACAACTTCTATTTCTTCAGGGGTTATAGGACGGTTTAGATGGTCTATTTGATCCTGATTTAATTTTGGTACTTGGTATCTGTCAAGGAAATTGTCCATTTCCTCAAGATTTTCTAGTTGTGTTGAATACAGGTTTTTGTAGTAGGATCTGATGATTTTTTGAATTTCCTCAGTTTCTGTTGTTATCTCTCCCTTTTCGTTTCTGATTTTATTAATTTGGATACTATCTCTGTGCCCTCTGGTTAGTCTGGCTAAGGGCTTATCTATCTTGTTGATTTTCTCAAAGAACCAACTCCTCGTTTTGTTGATTCTTTGTATGGTTTTATTTGTTTCTACTTGATTGATTTCAGCCCTGAGTTTGATGATTTCCTGCCTTCTACTCCTCTTTGGTGTATTTGCTTCTTTTTGTTCCAGGGCTTTCAGGTGTGCCATTAAGCTGTTAGTGTATGCTGTCTCCCGTTTCTTTTTGGCGGCACTCAGGGCTATGAATTTTCCTCTTAGCACTGCTTTCATTGTGTCCCATAAGTTAGGGTATGTTGTGCCTTCATTTTCATTAACTTTCAAAAAGTCTTTGATTTCTTTCTTTATTTCCACCTTGACCAAGTTATCATTGAGTAGAGCATTGTTCAGCCTCCATGTGTACGTGGGTTTTCTTTTGTTTTTGTTGCCATTGAAGACCACCCTTATTCCATAGTGATCTGATAGGAGGCATGGGATTATTTCTATCTTCTTGTATCTGTTGAGGTCTGATTTGTGACCAATTATATGGTCAATTTTGGAGAAGGTACCATGAGGAGCTGAGAAGAAGGTGTATTCTTTAGCTCTAGGATGAAATGTTCTATATATATCAGTTAGTTCCATTTGGTCCAAGGCTTCAATTAGATTCACTGTGTCCCTGTTTAGTTTCTGCTTTCCTGAACGATCCATTTCAGAGAGCGGGGTGTTGAAGTCACCCACTATTATTGTGTGCGGTGCGATGTGTGCTTTGAGTTTTAGTAAAGTTTCTTTTACGAATGAGGGTGCCCTTGCATTTGGAGCATAGATATTCAGGATTGAGAGTTCTTGATGGTGGATTTTTCCCTTGATCAGTATGTAGTGTCCTTCTGTGTCTTTTTTGATGACTTTGGGTTGAAAATCAATTTTATCCGATATTAGGATGGCTACTCCACCTCGTTTCTTGGGGCCATTTGCTTGTAAAATTGTTTTCCAGCCTTTTACTCTGAGGTAGTGTTTGTCTTTGACACTGAGGTGCGTTTCCTGCATGCAGCAAAAAGCTGGGTCCTGTTTACGTATCCAGTCTGCTAGTCTATGTCTTTTAATTGGGGAGTTGAGACCATTGATATTAAGAGAGATTAAGGCATAGTGATTATTGCCATCTGCCATTCTTGACGCTATCTTTATGTTTGAGTGGTTATCTACTTTTGGGTTTGATTCAAGAAGGTTATTATCTCATTTTTTCCAGGGTGTTGTTTCTCTCCCTGTATTGGAGGTTTCCACCTATTATCCGTTGCAGGGCTGGATTTGTGGAAAGATATTGTGAAAATTTGGTTTTATCATGGAATATCTTGGTCTCTCCATCTATGGTGATTGAGAGTTTTGCTGGGTATAGTAGTCTAGGCTGGCATTTGTGCTGTCTTAGTGTCTGCATGAGATCTGCCCAGGATCTTCTGGCTTTCATAGTCTCTGGTGAGAAGTCTGATGTGATTCGGATAGGTCTTCCTTTGTATGTTACTTGGCCCTTTTCTCTTACTGCATTTAGTATTCTTTCTTTGTTTAGAACATTCGGTGTTTTGATTATTATGTGACGGGAGGTATTTCTGTTCTGGTCCAGTCTGTTTGGAGTTCTGTAGGCTTCTTGTATGTTCATCGGCATCTCTCTCTTTAAGTTAGGGAAGTTTTCCTCCATAATTTTGTTGAAGATGTTTACTGGCCCTTTAAGTTGCAAATCTTCACTCTCATCTATACCTATAATCCTTAGGTTTGGTCTTCTCATTGTGTCCTGGATTTCCTGGATGTTTTGGGTTACGCGTTTTTTGCATTTTGCATTTTCTTTGACTGTTGAGTCGATGCTTTCTATGGAATCTTCAGCACCTGAGATTCTTTCTTCCATCTCTTGTATTCTATTGTTGATGTTTGCATCTATGACTCCTGATTTCTTCCCAAGGTTTCTATCTCCAAAGTTGTCTCCCTTTGTGATTTCTTAGTTGTTTCTACGTCCTTATTTAGTTCCAGGATGGATTTGCTGAGATCCTTCACTTGTTTTGTTTTGTATTTTCCTGTATTCTTAAGGTATTTTTGCATTACCTCTTTCAGGATTTCTTCCTGATGACCCACGTTCTCCCTGCATTTCTCTGAGCGATTTTTGTGTTTCCTCCTCATGGGATTCCATCTGTGTGATCCATCGTCTCCTGCATTTCTTTAAGCAGTTCTCGTGTTTCCTTTGTAAGGGCATCTAACCGTTGATTCATTCTTTAAGCAATTTTTGTGTTGCCTTCCTTATGGGCATCCGTCTGTTGACCCATATTCTTCTGCATTTCTTTATGCAAATTTTGTGATTCCTTTGTGAGTGCATCTACCCGGTTGATTCATCTCGTTAAGTGATTTTTGTGTTTGTCTCCTTGTGCGGCCTCCATCTTTTGATCCATGTTCTCCCGCATTTCTCTAAGCGATTTTTGTGTTTCCTTTGTAAGGGGCTTCTAACCGTTGATTCATGGTCTCCTGTAACTCTTT